>OU342509.1:5627500-6252500 GCA_910589525.2 Ennomos quercinarius
CGAAAATACCACACTGGATTAACACAGGAATTCTTTTATCCGCGGGTGAAACCGTGAGGCGCAGCTAGTAGTTCCACAGATTAAAAAAAGTGGGCGGTTCAAAAAAAACATCAAAAATATCTGTAATTTATAACTATAATAATATATATTCCTTACATATAATGGGTAACTTTTACTTATTACTAAGTACATAAATAGCTTTTTAAATAAGCATAGATTTAAAATAACAATACACGTTAAAGGCGAATAAATATATCACAAGAGTATGTAAAATTGTTCTAGTTAGGTAGCTATAGTCTTTAGGCCTATCTCTCTCTCTCACTCTATCTCATACTAAAGTTTGCTTTCTTGGCGCTGAAACAAAGAAATGTAAATCTGAGTATATGAGTTCATTCTTACATAGAAAGTAACCTACACCATAGAATCGGCTAGCTTATTACGTAAAGTTTGCCACAGGCGTAAATTTCGCAATCATTGCTGTCAAACGTCACTTTGGCAGAGCAGAAAGCGAGCGAGCGCCAGATCACCGTCTGTCGGACAATCGATGAACTAAAAAGTGCATTATTTTGTTTCCGTCTATTGCTGTTCTGTTGCTAGTGGCGCTAGTATCAAAGGCCAAAGTGCATTCAGCGACAAGCGAGCAGCAGGCGGGCGACTGCGACGGATTGCTAAGTGTTTGCTGTCGCTTTGTGCTTTGCTACTGCTGTTGCTTTGCTGTTGCAATTTTTACATAATACGGGTGCGGCTCATTCCCAGTTGATTCCCTGTCGTCAACAGTAAAGTATTCACCGCTTTACTGGGGCATGAAACATGAGTTTCATTTAAACACTGTTAATTATTCTGTATTATAAAGTTCTTTACACGAGACATGTGACGTCATTTTAAATTGAGCAGGTGGTCCAGCGGGCCCTTATTTCATATAACAAAAATACTATACGCGACTGGTGATTGATGATTGTCAGTCATATTTACTGTCAATTTATTTCATAAAGCGACAAATCATAAACCTACATGCCAGTCAAATACGCCAAACTTGCGTTTCATATAGCAAAAATACTATACGTGACTGATCATTGTCAGTCATATTGACTGACAGTTGTAGGTTGATTATGATTTGTCTTTTTATAAAATAGGGGCGTAATGGTAAGTGGTCACCGCCGCCTATCGACATCTGCAACACCGAGGGCATTGCCGGTGCGTTTCCTAACTTTAGCTTAGAGGACTCTTTTAACACTTCTTGACACTGTAGTTGTACAGAAAAACCTCGGGAGGAATATTTTTATAACTTGAATTTAACTTATAAACGTAAGTTCGCTAGCTAAATGCGTGAATCACGTAGAAATAAAAAACTAATCGAGTAGTATGTACAATAATTATAATTTATAATTATAAGAAAACAGTAACTTAATAATAAACATTGTATAGCGAAGGAATATTTATTTAGGGCCTTACTTATAAACGCTGCTTAAAGTTAGTCAATGCTTAAAACCTTATGTCAACTTTTGGCTGATTTGAAATGTCACGCGCGAAAACGAGACGGAACATTTAAAACACTGATTAAATTTAAGCAACGTTTACAAGTAATGTTTTGTTTCGTTCTATTGAGTTTGAAATGGGCAAAGATAAAACAAGACAAAACACCGAGTAGCTATTCCACTGCTATGCAGTGTTTTTTAGTAAGGGGGTAAATTAATCATAGTAAAATGATCTCATAGTCTAGAAAACTTTTTTAGACTGTGTGATGTCTCAGGATGACGTGCGCAGTGCGCAGTGTCACGCGAAACTTTAATTTTGAGTTCTGAGTGACACTGCAATCTGTTATGGGCGGCCGTGTCGCTTAACACAAGGCGAACGACAAGATCGTCATTCGTTTACATAAAAAAAAAGGTACTAAGTAGGTACTTACAATTTGGTGCAGTCAGTCTTGCGAATATGCCTGTTGAGATGAAACAACAAGTTGAAGCCACGTTTGCAGATATCGCACTTATGCGGCCGCTCATCCTTGTGAAACCTGAAATTTTAACAATGTCGCTAAAAACTTTCAACGGCTCGTTGTAAAAATACCTACTCAAAATACTCACACAATCATCAGGGACAGTCAGGAAATATATATTCTTGTTTGTCCCATTCGGGGACAGCACGAGGGGACAGATAGAAACAACCCAAAATAACGATTAAAAGTAAGCCTGTACCTAGTACCAGTTTAATCTATAGTATACATTATTGTACTACCTTTTCGTCTAAAATACCGCAAAGCCTGAAATCGAAAGTTTTCAACCAGTGTTGTTGCCCGTGATGACTTTGGCACTGAGAGGTGGTCTCTACTGTCGGCCTTATGAGTAAGCTCAAAGTCGCGCAACGAGCTATGGAGAGAGCTATGCTCGGAGTTTTCTTGCGATATAAGATCCGAAATAAGGAGATCCGCAAGAGAACTAAAGTCACCGATATAGCTTTTAGAGTTAGCAAGTTGAAATGGCAATGGGCAGGCCACATCGCTCGTAGAACTGACAACCGATGGGGAAGAAAGGTTCTCGAGTGGCGACCACGAACCGGAAGACGCAGCGTAGGCCGGCCCCCCACTCGGTGGACCGACGATCTGGTGAAAGCCGCGGGGAGCCGATGGATGCAGGAGGTATTCTGTGGTACACAATATAGATGTTTGTCCTGTTTGGGTGTTATACTAACTTGTTATGAACATCCAAGTCCCGTTGCCTGTAGAATTTCTTCCCGCAACCTTTCTCCACGCATTCGAAACGAAGATCCAATTCATGGTCGCGGCCCATGTGTCGTTTCAACTGAAAAAAGTATTATAATAAGCCACATCATTTATTAAAACACTGCATTCTGCTAAGAATTTCAGATACTGTATATTATATAACTATACTCTCTTACCTAAGAATTTTACCAAATATAGATTTACTGTAACTAGGAGTTATCGAGTTTCGTAATTTTTTTTACGAAATCGTTCAGTGTCACTAGCGGCAATAGTGCGATTCAAACGTCAAAATTCAAAATGGCGGCTGTGAAGTCGACGCGAAACGCTGCGCAGTAGCAAAAATTAGATGTCCGCGGGCTGAGCGCAGGGGGATTGCAGCGCACTTCACAGCCGCCATTACGTTTGAATCACACTCTAACTAAGGATTTCATACAAATATTTTACAATACTGAAAGTACATCGATAAAAATACAAAAACTATTTCCCAATAAACGATAGAGTTCTGCGGTAACAAACATTGAAAAAAAATACATCCAAATTGTGAACCTCTTTTTTTTGAAGTTGGTCGACAATGGGGGTAAAAGGAAAGGGTAACTCACCATCCAAGCGGCCGGGTAAGTCTTGTCGCACCGCTCACACACGTGTGCAGCCATTATGAGCGGCGTATGCAGTTTCTTCATGTGCTTGTTCAGCGTGGAGCGGTATCCGAAGCGTTCCCCGCACACGCGGCACTTGTACTGACTCAGCGATTTGTCGTGCGTTGCTGGTACATACAAGTACATTAACTTAATATAGGTAAATAGATATGATGCGAATGCGAGCGCGAAATTATTCTTTACTAAAATAAAGAACTGACATAAACATGAAAAGCGCGAGCGAGGCGAGCGCGAAATTTTTTCTCCATTTGCCACATTTTATATTACAGAAAATACGTGCAACGTACGTTCAAGCGTGCTGGCCATGTATGAAAACAAAGCTTAAATATTTATAGTACAAGCGAAACGAGCGCGAAAAATCACCACTATAATACACCACTATAATTTATGTGCGCTCCTTGCACAAACGGAAAGAAACCTGGCAGTTTTCGTTACCCATAAAAAATATTACCCGTAGAGGCAACGCTGCTGACTTGGCTGACTACATAAACAACGTAAGTGTGCCCACGCCCAGTGTATCTCAAAAGGGCCATCAAAATTTAAATTTTCATCATGATTACATATTGTTTTTTACCTTTTTTATAACTTTTTTCGACAACGATAGATAGGCATTCGGAATCCAGGGGGGGGGGCAGCTGCCCCCCCCCCCCTGCCCCCCCTGGGTACGCCCATGGGTATGTTATATTGTATTCTATGTATGTATTTACAAACTAAAAGTATATTAGTACTCTATCAGTTATCTGGTTCCCATAGTACAAGCTTTGCTTAGTTTACCTACAAGTACATTAATATATGTAGATAGATAGATACTCTTTATTGAAACATCACGTTACACAAACAATCGGTCATCAAAATCGTATAACTAAGTATCACAATAGGCGGTTTTATAGCTTATAGCGATCTCTTTCAGTCCACCCAAAAGTATAAAGAAATAAAGAAGTAAATAACAAGGACGGTGGCTTATATAGCTAGTATGGATATTTTTTTACCACCTATTATATTCAACACGATAGGTAAATAAAAATATTTTACGTTACTGGAGAGCGTAAAAATATTTAAATGTACTCGTAATACATTTCAGAGTGAAAATTCCCAGAAATATACTAGGAACAAGTACGCTGGCAAGTTGTTCCACTCATAGGTTGTTCGCACTATAAATTTAGCAGCGAAACTTATTGGTCAGCCCAGCCACTATACCTACTCATTTATTTATTTCAATTACACAAAAAGCTTACAGTATAAAACCAAACGCTGCAGGGTCATAACACCGGAGTTGATTATAAAGTATTCTTACAAATAGGAATGTTATTATTTCACAGAAGCGACTTATAAAAATACATAAAAACTGGATACACATACTAACAAATAATTTTATATTGGTGTGAAATATGTCTAACTCCGGAAGGTGAGCAACCAAGGCGTTGAATATGATAGTAGGTAATAGTCTAAAATGAGCGCGCATTTTCGCCGAAGCTCCAGCGTGTCAATTCCTTCCTAGGCTTGACTATATATTACAGTAGGTAGTACGTACTGTAGTCTGTTATTTATAATGTGTAGTCAAGCCGTTAGTTAAAAAGAACGCAAATAATAAATGACTGTAGCGGTCCTTGTTAGTTCCTTGTATATGAAAGGGAGGGAAACATGAATAGAACTGTACTGTAAAGTTAGATTTAGACAACGAATGGAAATCTCAAACTTACCTCTATGAGACGTGTAGTTATTCTTTCTGTCGAAAACCTTGCTGCACTTTCTACAATAGTAAAGTATCTTATTTTTAGGCTTCTTTTCAACTTTGGGTATTTCTTGTATTGTGCTCTGTATATTTTCTTCGCCGATCGCATTTTCCACCTTTATTACTATTGTCTCAATAGGACCATCTGTTGGCCTCTTAGTTTCAGGTACATTTTTTATAGTTACTGCTTTTGGTGGAATTGATTCTGCAGTATCTTTGCTCGTCTCTTTTAGATTGTTTTTATTATTTTCATCCGGTGCCATGCCTATGTTCAGCATATCAGTCAACTGTTCCGCGTCGATTTCACTATTAAGGCTTATTATGAACGTATCGTCATGTTCCGTTGAAATATACTGAACTGTGTTCTCTCCAATTAGCTGGTTTAAGTTTGCCGCTAGATTAGTACTGGCTTCTAGGTCTACGTCACTTTCGAATATGGTAGCACATTCGTTGACCGAAACGGATGGATTTACAAGAAAATCGTTGACTTTCTCATTAGTGTTTAAAATCTCAGGTTCGTTTAGTAGTACATCGGGTAGATTGTCTCCTTTGACTTGACAAAGTGCGTTCATTATATCCTGATCTATGCTCCTATCGTCAGCTATATCGAATAATAGTTCATTTCTCTCTGTATAATCCATATCATTAGTGTTGCACATAGTTTGAAAGCTGTCGAAATCTATATCGTTATAAAGCAGTTCATCATCTAATATGTGCATTTGATTCATTTCTTTTAGTAATTCGATTGGCATTAGATTTTCTGTTTCTGCGGGATTGTAATTAAGTATTTGATTGGACATTGAGTTTCGTATTAAGTAGTCGTCTTCAGCAGAAAGGATGTCGTCTACGATGTTATCAACAGTGCGGTTTGCGTCTATATTTAGTTGACGGTTTGGGTCCATATTAAGTTGACGGGTTGGGTCCATGCTGAGTTGACGGTTTGGATCTATGTTGAGTGGACGGTTTGGGTCTATGTTGAGTGGACGGTTTGGATCTATATTAAGCTGACGATTTGGATCTATGTTGAGTTGACGGTTTGGGTCCAAGTTGAGTTGACGGTTAGTGTCCATGTTGAGTTGACGGGTTGGGTCCATGTTGAGTTGCCGGTTTATATCTATGCTGAGTTGACGGTTTGGGTCTATGTTGAGTTGAACGTTTGGATCCACGTTAAGTTGACGACTTGGGTCCACATTAAGTTGACGGGGTGCATCTATGTTAAGTTGGCGGTTGGTATCTATATTCACAGCACGGCTAGAGTTTATGTTCAGTGGGCGAGTAGTGCCAACGTGGAGTTTATTGCATTTACTCTCTTTTGGGATATCACTTGAAGCAGGGGGCGGATTATCGGAGTGTTGCCTGAAATAAAAGTGTAATTTGTAATTGATCATGTGTATGGATACCAACAAAGGAGAACAGGTGATTGAAAAAGTAAATAAACAATATCTCTCCACAGTAACAGTTCCCTTCCTCAGAAAATGATAACTTCTCTAAAACATGGTTTGTCCAAATAATAGAATAAAACTGAAATCAGTAGTCAAGATTCAGCCATCTTGGGCATTGATATGCGTTAGTGTATTTATGTTACCTGACACAATGCTCCAGTAAAGCGCTTTTGTATTGAAAAGTCATGCCGCAGTCTCGGCAGTAATTTTTTCTGATTGTTTTATCTGTGGGTTCGGGTATATGTTTCACCATTGCACATCTGCTACTGTGTCGTTTCATTGAAGCTAGCTGAAAGTACGTCCTCATTAATATCACACAAGGCTTATGCCCATCTGTACTAAAGTCTATTAAGATAAATCTTAGCTATAAGCAACACTTTCCCCGTGTTCTCATCATCATCATCATCATCAACAGCCTGAAGACGTCCACTGCTGAACATAGGCCTCCCCCAGAGCACGCCACCTTGAGCGGCTGCTCGCCTCCTGCATCCATCGGCTTCCGGCGGCTTTCACCAGATCGTCGGTCCACCGAGTGGGGGGCCGGCCTACGCTGCGTCTTCCGGTTCGTGGTCGCCACTCGAGAACCTTTCTTCTCCATCGGTTGTCAGTTCTACAAGCGATGTGGCCTGCCCATTGCCATTTCATCTTGCTGATTCTTAGAGCTATATCGGTCACTTTAGTTCTCCTACAGATCTCCTCACTCCGGGGTCTCGTATGTTTGTTAAATTCGTGTCAACTTTTGTCACACCAATTAATACTGGACGCTCATTGGTTGCCTGTTGATCATCCACTGTGTTCAAACAATAAGAGCACAGTATTTGATATTATGTTGACTTGACACGAGTTTGACAACCGGGGGCTAGAGATAAGCGCTAACTTAGGAGCTGGCAAACTTAGTACAGACGGGCGTTAGTAGTACAGGTGTAGAAGATTCACACCGCGAGGTCACTTAAATAAATAGCAACTTTTGGTTCAACGCAATAAAGTGCAGTTCTATTTGCACTGCTCTACAAGCCTAGCCTAAATAGGTGTCTCTAATTCCATCGCTATAGCTCTCCTCTTCTGACGTGTTACGCGTAACGAAGTAGCGTATGCGTAGCGACTGGTCCCGTGTACTTTTTTTCGTATATTTTGGCTCCACACATAGTCTATTTAGCCAGAATCAAGTATTGTAATTTTTAATCGTGTTAAATATTCTATATTTCACTTAAAGTCAAGTCTGGGTAGTCATAGTCCAGTCTAAATCGTGCCCTAGTAAAGTGATGGCAAATTTACTAGTTTCTATGAAATTTTGGAAACAACACGAAAAGCCACGTTTCCCCACATTATATCACTTGCCCACACTCATGCTCGTAATTCAGCACTTGATACGTAAAACGCCACCAATTTTAAACATTAGCACTGGAAAAAGCACAAGTTTTGAAAAATAATACAATGCAACGACGTGAACTTTTCCGCGTTCCCGCCAAAAAACCTCCCGTGCACTTGTATGTAGCTTCGTATGTCAGGCTTCGTAATATCGTCGCCCGTATGACTAAAGGTCCTATCTCACTTTTTGGCTGTTTTGAGTTAGGACCGCTATGTTAATCAACGCAAAATTCTCTATCCATCTGACTAATCGTTGTACCTCTTAACATTTTGGATCACAAGATAATTAATCATTATTACAATTAAATTTCATAATATTCGATTACCTATTGCAACCTCAAAAAAAGGCTGATTAAGTAGTTTTTTATTGTTAGGTACTTGGTAAAGTTATGGTGTTGTGTTGAATTAAATACAGTATTGTGGCATTAAACTTACTAAAACTTACTAAAAAAAACAAACACACTAATAAAGCATTAACAACATCAATTTTGTATATTTATTTCCATACTTAGTCTAAAAAAAGTCGTAACTAAAAACAGACAGCTTATTTTAAATAAAACAAACTTTTCACTAAGTGACCTATCTGTTTTGATTAATCAAAACAGGTATTTAGAATGCAAACAGGTTAAAAGTTTCAACGTGTAATTAAAGTACTTGAAATTATCTACAAAAGCATATAAAAATAAATATGCTGGACTTGCGAGCAACGAAACTATCTGAAAGATAGAAATGTCAAAACCTTAAAACGCGTTGTCTGAACAATGGACAACATGAGATAGGACCTTTAGTCATACGAGCGACGATATAGATAATACAGTTGCGCACTGCAGTGATTGGTCAACGAGATGCAAATTCAAATTTCAGAGTTTTACTAAGTACCTACATCCATAAAATTCTTTGGCGTAAATAAACTATTTCCAAAGAACAATAGAAAAATGTGCCTACACCTATGATCAGATAAGTACCTGTTGGTATCTATGTCCACATCCCGGACAAGGATATGGCTTTTCTTGTCCGTGGCTCAACATGTGACGCTTCAAGTTTGATGCGTCTCGGAACTTCACCTTGCAGACCTTGCACTCATGGTTCTTTATACCTGAAATAAAATGAGCAGAATTCTTTCACAAAATGGAGGTACTACTACACTACTGCCATATTCCATTTGTCCCATATTTATTACTATGATGAAAAGACCCAATAGTAACAAAATTCAAACCAATGTTAAAGGCATTTTACATTTCATTACATTTCTCGCCTAGATGCTGTAAGATGGCAGAAACCAATGTTTTCCTTTAAAAACACAACATGTAATTATTGAACTGAAAAGTAGAATCAGAATAAAAAAAAACGAAAAGTAGGAAATTAATCTGAATTACGTACATAATTATACTAATTCATAAACTAGAAAAATTAGTTACCGTCATGAATATCCTTATGCTTATTCAAATCTGATAGCTTACGGAATGATATCTCACATCTGTCGCATTTGTGTGGTCTGAAAATAGGGATTATAGTACATGTATCAAGGTTTATTACTGTGTAAAATAAAAGTATTGGCCAGCACAAGTCGGCCCGGGATGGCAGAGGATTTTAAATGTATCAATTCAAATTTATAAATAAGAAAGAAAAAAAATGTTGTAATACTCTGAAGTTGGTATCCAAGCATGGAAAATATATTAATAATAATTTTAAATGGATTTTAAAATCCTCTGCCATCCCACATCCACTGGTTACACCAGTGTGCCTAGCACGGATGGTAGCTAAAAATATCTTTCACCTGTTTTACTCGACTTGACAAGAAAGCAAGTATGAAGAAAGTGACATAAAACGGGAAAAACAATTTTCTCTACTTTAATACTAGGCAGGCTGGTATTCTCTATGCCCCATAATATAATAACAAATACAATATTTAATAAATATTTGGTCACATCTTGATATGTCCTTCGTTCGGAAAAAGAACAACAGAAGCTTTGGGACAAAAGAACGGATTGCAGACATGCAAAAATGACGTTTCCGTCCCTAAACAAGAATGTAACAAATAACCTACTAAAGTTAACTAGGCAGGACCTCCGCCTTATGGTAAGTATCTTGACGGGGCACTGCGACCTGAACTACCATCTGCACAAAATCGGAGACACGGACAGTCCTCTGTGTCGTGGTTGCATGCAGGAGCAAGAAACCGTGGAGCATGTGCTGCTGCACTGCGAAGCCACGGGAGATGCAAGAATTAAAACGGGTCTACGAGCTGAGATGTCGAAACCCGCCAATCACAAGAATCGCTCATCATCATCGACATGCTTGGGCTCATCCGTATTGACTGCTTTGTCATTATCACCACCATCATCATCACTGGAACAGTTATGTCAGCGACCCAAGGCTGTGCTCCGATATTTCAAGGAGTTAGGTTGGCTAGGGTAACTGGGCTGGCAGGGGGAAATGCACAAAACACCCCAAGTGGGCCGTCAGTGCAGGCCTTTATCGCCCCCACTCAGAATAAGAATAAGACTAAGAAGATATGTCCTTCCTTTATTCTCCATATACGCAAGTTTCTTTACCTGTAATCCAGGTGCTTAGCAAAGAGATGCTGTTGCAGTCGCCACATAGCTTCAAAAGACATGTCACACTGTGGACACTGCCATACTCGCTCTAGTGGCTTGTGAGTGAGGCTGTGCTTCAACAGTTGTTGTTTTGTAGAGAACTTTTTGTTTGGACATTTATCTGATAAAAAAAAAAATTAGGAGAGACCTTGAATAGGCAGTTTCATAGTTTATAAGACATAGCAAATCAATTAGGTACACATTTTGTCTTATATCTTACCAGTACTAGTACCAGTGAAACAAATAAATATTAGGTGTTTCCATAAGCAATGTAGCCCTTGTGTTAGTTTTCATACTGTCTGAAAGCTTTAAATATGCCCTAACTAATGACTGTTATCCTTTTCATTTACAACTATGCTTAGCCACCTAAAAACTTATGGTTGGTCGCTCTAAAACTTATGGTAACAATTACATCTGCAAACACAAGGTTACCCACCTGTACAACTAAATTGTTAGATTTACTCACCACATATACAATGTATAATTTCTTTAAGTAACCCCTGGTTTCTCATATTTGTTAGACAAACAACACAGCTTTTACTCAATAATAACATCAAATGTTTCGTGCTGAAAATTCTCATTTATACTTACTCACCCCTGGTTTCTCATATGTTTGTTATAGTTGAACTCATGTCAACTTAAAAATATGTGATGCTGATTGGTTGCCAGTTGATCACCGTTTTAAATTGACTTGAGTTTAACTTTAACAAACATACGAGAAACCAGGGGTAAGTAAGTATAAATGAGAATTTTCAGCATGAAACATTTGATGTTATATTATTGAGTAAAAGCTGTTGTTTGCCGAGTAGTCCCAGCACAGTGTGAGAATAGGACCACCCCATCTCTTCCCATGGGTGCCATAAGAGCGGGCTAAGGGAATACCCATAGATCAAAATTAACTGGATTTGACTATAAAAGTAATAAAACAAATGAAATTATTATCCTAACTCACATGAAAGAACAAAAATCTACGAATGACTAGGCGGTATGGTCACACAACATTAGCCTGCCCAATAGGGCAAACAAAAAAAATAAAAAGAATATCGAGAGAATGGACAGCAGCTTTCTCCTAGGTACATTTAAATCTTCAGAGATCACCAAGTCGCCTGCCAAGTGAGGTGATTAGGGCAAACCCCCTTATGATAAGCAGCCATAGTTGCGTTTTATGGGGAGGCCTATGTTCACACACCACACATTCGGCTGTTGATGTGACTCACCACATATCCACAGATTATCCTTCGAGTGTACACGTAAATGTCCATAATACTTCTTTGCATTGTCGAACTGCTTTCTACAGATTTCGCAATGTAATGTTGTGGGTCCGTTCAAGTCGGGTTCCTCAAGAAGTTCATCACCAGATAGGAACTGCGCCAAGACATCATCAGCACCCAATAATGAACCGTGTGATGGCAAAGTAGGGTGAAGATCATCATAATCACACTCCTCGCCCTTGATTTTACTGAAGTCCACATCTGCATTGTCGACGAACTAAGGAAACAGGAGAGAAACAGATGCCAAATTAGATTTTGTGATAAATTGTATATTGCATTTTGTGTGAAGAAAAAACTTACTGGGAGACTAAAAAATGAAAGATTTGATTCCATTTTGATGAAGTTATCTCAATATTCGAAAGAATTACATTTTTAACCAATTTTCTTCTTCTTCTTTCTTTATAATTCTGCCAATGTCAAGTAAGTATTTTTTTTTTTTTTTCTTATATTTTGGCTCCACACATAGTGTATATAGCCAGTGTCAAGTATTGTAGTTTTTCATCGTATTATGAAATATTTCATGTAAAGTCAAGTCTTAGTCACAGTCAGTCAGGGTAGTCATATTCCAGTCTAAGTCAGGTAGTCATAATCCAGTCTAAGTCATGTCCTAGTAAAGTGGTGGCAACTTTACTAGAGGCTTCTATGGAATTTTGGAAGCAACACGAAAAACCACGTTTCACTACATTATATCACTTGCCCACACTCATGCTCGTAATTCAGCACTTAATGCGTAAAATGCCACTAATTTTAAACATTAACACTAGAAAAAGCATAAGTTTTGTGAAATAATACAATGCAACGACGTGAACTTTTTTACGTTCCCGCCAAAAAACCCAAGTAAGTAATAATTGTACGGTTATGTCACGTCAAAGTCCTATTTTGTCAGTCAAAAAAACAACATCACAGCTGGGCAAACATAAAACAGCTGACTGACAGTGACGTGACATTGACACTGACACACGCAGTTGATTGACACTTGACAGGACCATAGAATATAAAACAGTTGACAGTGACACTGACAGTACAATGCACAGAAACATGATGGTGTTTTGGTTTGGTCCATGCAAATTGCGTATTTAGTCAGTGTCAAGTCAATATCTAGCGATCAAGACTTTTTGTCTTGGTGGCGTCACATGGCAAAAATATCCCGATTGTTCGGTGTTGGGCAGATTCTGGATTGGACAAATGAGCCGTTTTATTAAAAAAAAGAAATTGTATTTTATGCATGACCAGGGCCTCGTTTTATAAAGCTACAAGTACAAGCTAACAATTGTAGCAGCTACAAGAACAAGTAACTACAAGTTACTAGTTACGGCGTTTTATAAACAACAATTATCGATTACAAGTGTAAATTACAAGTATAATGCACATCACTATGAACGTCACTGAGGCCTCACGGCGGGGACCACAGACTAAGTAGAGGATAAAGTGTAGATTATGATATTACAAGTTGCACATCACTATGAATGAACGTTACGGTCAATAGCTTTTTTTTAGTTTGGCTCCCATTCATTAGTGAATTTAGCCGGTGTGAATTTTACATTAAATCCCTACATAATATAGAAATTAAAAACATTATCTATTTGTTTGTTGTGACTTTCATGCCAAATTGGATGACCTTTTTTAGATGAACTTATATTACCGGGATAGATGCGGTTTTTTCGGAAATTCATGAAATCCCGCGGAAAAATATGCAAGTTTTGGGTGAAATCGCGGGGCGTCTCTATTTTTAAGTAAAGCTATTTAAGTAAATAAAGTTGGGTCTAAGTCACTATTCTCATAATAGGTTTTGTAATATACGGCTATGCTCATTTTTCATGGGCATCGCTCAAGCTGAATTTCTCATTATTTAAACATAATCAGTTCATATTTACTTAATTTAACTAATTGAACATTAGTTAATACGTGACGCGACCAATACAATACACTTTCAATAAATTTATCTAAACTTGTACTTCATTTTACCTAGCTCTTTAGTCAGGTAAAAATCTTTACAAGTTGTAGTTCCGTACACTTGTAATGACCAAAACAATTGTTCGATTTTACATTTTAAAAATGAAAAAACACTATGGATTGTCTATGGTCTAAGAACAAGTGCTTGTATTTCATAGAGTAAATCAATATATCGGGGGATTTAGCTTGTAACTTGTTATCTTGTAGCTTTATAAAACGCATTATTTCACTTTTTTTTGGCTGTGTTGCCAGTTTTTCGCTACAAGTACAAGACTTGTAGCTTTATAAAACGAGGCCCAGATGAGATGGCGCCAGTTGTGGTTTTACTAAAAGCTGTCACTGTCACTGTTTCAAGCATAGACCACAGGTTAGAGGAAATGTGTCTGACAACTTTAAACTCTTTCGTTTTTATTTAGTTTCGTTGCGAGATACCTCGGCTTTATTTTGGATCGTAATATTAACCTTTATCTATCTCGCAGATCTACCGTACTTCAATTTACTTAATAAGAATGCACTACAGACTACTTAGGAGATACTACAGGCAATGTACTTATGGTCCACCCAACTGAATTTGACATTTCTTTGTAGGTAGTCTAAGCATTTTCTTATGTTTAAACTACTCTGTGGTTTGAAAGGTTTAAACTACGTACATACAGCGCCATCTAGAAAAGAAGCGGAACTAGTGTTTTTTTTAAAATAAAACTCCTCATTCATAATACGGCAGATTCTATATTCGACAGATTTGTAGGTTAGGCAGATTCTTGGATTGAACTGATTCGTTTCTACATTCTACGCACAGAGAGAAATATCGACTATACTATGGGCATATGTGTAATAAATACTAATAGTGGGTCAACTCCTTTGTTATACCGCAAAATACCTACAAGACCGTCTCGACGTCTAGACCCTAAAAATAAGCAAGGGTTGTCAGAAAAACATTTTCTTAGATAATAAAGTGTTTCGTAATAATTTATTTTTGTCACAGTTGTTCGTACAGTAGCTCTTATCACACCGCTTTTAGGTACATAATCCAAGATATTACGGACCCGTGCTTTTTAATTTACATTACCGCACTACTGTTTTATGATGATATATCGATTCAGTTAAGTTCTCAGTATTTTACTGCAAGTTATACGTAGACTACGTAGTATCACCATGATCAGCCTGAAGACGCCCACTGCTGAACATAGGACTCCCCCACAGAGCGCCACTTTGAGCGGCTACTCGCCTGTATCTATCGGCTCCCCGCAGTTTTCACCAGATTCTACGAGCGATGTGGGTTGTCATTTCCATTTCAACTTGCTAATTTTAAGAGATATAGCGGTCACTTTAGTTCTTCTGTGTGTGTTGTTCTGTGTTTTAGTTTATATCTCCTCCTTACGTCACGATCTCATCTCGCAGGGAAACACCGAGCATATATGCTCGCTGCGCATCTTTGAGCTTAGGTATTAATGAGGCCAATAGTAAGAGACCATGTCTCAGTTCCATAAGTCATCACTGGCAACACACACTGATTGAAAACCTTAGTTATATAGTTATTCGTATTTTGGACGAAAAGATAGGTCGAAGTATTCTTCTTCTATTCACGTAGTACGTTCAATATACGTATAATAGAAGAATTCTTAATTCACTGATTCAGTATTATACTAACAAAGAATTTTTATGCGGGTTAAACTGATACATAAGTACATACACATTTTCTTGAAGTAGGATCTAGGTAGGTAAGAGGCAGGTACTTCTTAGTAAACATTCAATTTTATCAAATTATATGCAAACAATGTAGTTCCATAGTATATTCTATACTAACGGATCGCAAGAGTAGCTTGAACACGATCCATGCAACTTGTTCTGTGTAAGCGACACGCCTGAACGGGCGTACCGACCGCAAGCGAAGCCGGTCGGTACTACCGCAGACGTCGCGGATAGGGGGGGACCTCCGCTCTCCTTCATACCGCACCCCATCGTTGCTCCGTCTAGCCGCCGAGTTGACTCACTAGTAGTATTTATTACGCATATGCTATGGGTTAAACTCAAGTTCCGCATCCAAAGGATGCAAAGGAGGGGGGAGGTGGGGGGACGTAAGAGGGGAGCAGAGGAAAGTGTGAGGCTTACTTCCCCCCACCTCCCCGCATTTGTCCCCCCTGCATATCCCTCCTCACCCTGCACTTGCCCCCACCTCCCCCCTTACTTGATCCACCCCCCCTGCAAATGCCCTCCCTCCCCCGCACTTGCCCCCTCCCGCAGCTTCCCCTCCCCTCCCCCCACACTTGTAAATATTACATTTGCACAGGGATATTTTTTAATGAAGGGAGTTGGCGATCCACACAGCAATGTAAAGCGATTGAAGTGGGGGCAACTGGGAATATACCCGTTAAACTACTTGCGAATTCAAGATGGCGTCGAGAATCGAGACATGACAATAGCGACATTACCTGGATTAGGGGAAGCTCTAATGAAAGTATGGAGCCCTGCATCACGTTGAGCACGTCAAGTGAACTCGAGTGACTCTTGAGATCACTTCACGAGTCGTAGGTTTACGGAAGGTTTACGCAAAATATTACGCAGCTAATAAGTTGAAAAGTATTTTACATAGTAGGTCTAGGTAGGTACAATAAAATAAATAAATAGAAAAAATGTCTTTATTTCAGACAATAACCTATAGTTTGTTAAACAAAATAAGATAAAAATAAAACACTAAAATGAAAAAATAATGAATCTAATCTAAGTAGGAAATATCTTTACCTTTATAAGCTATAATAAAAATAATAATGATGACCCGAGCCCGACGACCTTTGGCCGGAGTAAAGTGCTTAATGATAATGACCACATACCTATTATCCAGGCCCGGATCTAGGGGGGGGGGGGGGGGGGATGGGCCGGGCACATAGGGGCATGCGCCCCGGCGGCAGCTTTAGACGGCGCAAAATTCATTTACCTACCTAGCACAAGCAGGCATTTAGGTAGGTAGGTACTTAGAAAATGGGGATTTTGCGTTATGCTACTAAGGCCTTGGATTTCACCAACGTTTATTCCAAGTATACGGCTATTCGTTACTCTTGGATACAGCTAATTGACAAATGAAGTTACACAAAAAAGACGCCATTTTGATTGTATCCAAGGAATAAGTCTTATTCCTTCACAAAATTGGTGGTATAAGGTCTATATTCGCGTAACTCGGTTGTTCTCGGAAAGTTATACCTGGAATAAAATTTATTCTAGTTTGGTGAAATTTATTCTAGTTTGGGGCCTTAGAGAGAGGGAAAAATAATTAATCTCTGTTATTCTTATTGTGATAAACTGCTAATGAATGATTGCTAAATGAAGTTAAACTGTTTAATTATTGTTAATTTACTATTTACTCTGCTGAATTCGACAGGAATAAGTTAAAGTGGACGGTGGATAAAGTAGTTACTATAGGTACCTACCTATTTGTTCTTTTAAGTAATAATATGTAGGTAGCAGTACCAGGTACAATATCATTATCATAAAAACTTCATAATTCGTAGGTAGGTAGGTAAATAGCTAGTTATTATTACGCAATATAATATATTTTATTATTCATATACATTTTATAACAGATGCACGTTTCGCGAAGTTTGTTCAGCGTTTTTGTTTATTTTAAAAACGTGTAAGTAAATGTGTCTGTTTTGTAAATTAATGTTTTAATATGTAAAGTGAAAAATAAGTAGGTAGGTATGTTGTAGCGTAAGTGTTAATAAAGTAAGTCGTGAGTTTTTTAAGTATAAGTACAGTTTAATACAATTTTAATGTGGGAGAGTGATTAGTTGATCACGTTCGTAGGTACTCGTAGAGCTTCAATTTTACTTTTTTGTCATTTAAATTCGTAACTCCATGGAATCAGTTGTACACATAGCACAGTTTTAAAATGTTTTGATAACTAAATAATACGGCATCTGAAGACCGATTATGTTCCACTGAAAAGCTTAGTAGAGAATTACAGATCATTTAGGCTAATTGGGTTCAGACATCTTTCGCTATTACATATTGGTGTTAACAGTTAACCACGGATGTACATACTACGTAATCAGGATAGAGTAGTTTTCATAAAAATTGAGCAAAAGCGAAAGGTTTATAAAGGATGCACGTTTCGCGAATTTTGTTCTGAATACTTGTTGATAAGCGTTTTTGTTTATTTTATAAACGTGTAAGTAAATGTATCTGTTTTGAAAATTAATATTTTAATATGTAAAGTGAAAAATAAGTAGATAATTTGTAGCGTAAGTGTTAATAAAGTAAGTCGTGAGTTTTTTAAGTATAAGTATCTATATTCTAAACTGATTTCAGGAATCAGCGCACAGCCCAAACCGCTGATCCTAGAGACTTGAAATTTGGAAGGTGTATCCTCTATAAAGTTAGGGATCCACTAAGAAACGGTTTTTCCAAAATCCACTTCTAAGGGGGTTAAATGGGGGTTTTACGGTTGTATGCAACTTTTTATTCTGTGGATCGATTAGTTTGAAAGTTGGTGTGTAGACTCTTCACTTAAAATAAATTAAGCGCATGTCACGGTCAGACTAGCTTTCATAGGTTTTTCTATCGAAATCTATAAATCAACGCGCAGCCTAAATCGCTGGTTCTAGAGACATGAAATTTGGAGGGTGTATTTTTCGTGAAGCTTAGACATCCACTAAGAAAGGGTTTTTGGAATTCCATCCCAAAGAAGGTAAAATAGGGGTGGAATTTTCTATGAAGTATTTTTACTCGCTGGGTCGAATGACTCTAAACTTAATATACATACTATTCCATTAAAATTATGAGATACGTATAGCACAGTTTTTACAAAATCATCCCCTAACGGAGTCAAATAGGGATTTAAAAATCCTACACAGTTGCGGGTATGTGCCCGTTTGCCCCCATGAACGTCCCCCTCGCAGTAGCAGACGGTCTCACTTACGGCTATCCATCCCCGCGGGGGTGGTTGACAATAGTAACAAAAAAATTGATTATATTTGATAGTGATCCGGAATATTTTACCGTCTGCTCCAGCATCAACCTAAACGGGAAATCTAGGGCAAAGTTATAAATAGGTGCCATGACGAGCGAAGCGAGGAGGAGCATTGGTCAACAGTGACCACTCTACGCACGAGCCGAGCGAGCGAAGCGAAGCGTGGCGTGGCAGCGGCCGGTGAATGCCAGAAGTAACTTATGCTTATATAAAAAATTAGCGGCAGATTATAATTAGTGAGTGGCAGATGGTAATAAAACTTTCCCGTCTGCCCCCATTTTTTATATGTAGGGGTCGATAGCTATAAGTGTGACCATCTGCCACCGCGTGGGGGACGTTCATGGGGCAGACAGGAATAATCCACTGCATGCGCATGGCGCGTAGGGTGGCGTAAATGCTTAACAATTGAGATGAATGTAAGTAAAAAAAGAGGCTGTAACAAATCATGGGAGAGTGTATAGTTGATCACGTCGTAGGTACTCGTAGAGCTTCAATTTTACTTTGTTGTCATTCATTTTCTATTAGGGCGCCCACAAGTTTACGAAGTAAGTATTCAGACTCATGGTCTACACAATGGTAGGGACATACTTACCTATTAGACTTGGACAAAATCGTTCACCTTGGTGAACTCGTTCATCAAATCTCCAAAAGACAGTCAAACTCTACCAAAGCAATAGGCATGGATCATTTCACAAGGAGCGTGTGAAAAATCATACGATTTTCTTTTCATAATTCACACCTGCTACTTTTTGTCACATACTCAGCTACAAATCACAGTGTGATAATCACACTTAATGGGTCGTGGCTTCGGATTTCTTAGTACAAGAGTAGCATAACTAATAAGCAGTAAATATTTCAAAACATATTATATTTAGTTTATGCTTCAGTAAACAAACTGAGACCAAGTATAATAATGAACAATCTGTGCCTGTGATATAGCGGTGAATTTTGATCTTGTTCAACTAAAGAGAGCAGCGTTATATTTCTTTGTAATCATTTGTAGCAGATCGCAACATCGCTAGGTTGCTCGAAAATCACATCTCTGTTCTATTTCATCAAGCACCGCCTATCACCATTGATCATAATTCATAAGGCAAATGAAAAATCGCAGGTGAAATCACAGTGACAAAAATAAATCATAATATCAAATGACAATGATTTAAAAGTAGCAATCATTTCCATGCCTACAAAGCAACACCGAAGGTTTTCTTTTGCATAATGGCAACATGCTAGACAAGGATAGATACCAACTCTGGAGCTATCTCACGTAGCTACTCTGACATATTACAGGCGAAAATGTACCATATCATTGTAATGTCAGAGTATGAATTTGAATGACTTATAAATTCTAAAATTTAGAAAACCGCTATTTTGATTACGTAGTGTGTACATCCGTGCATTAACAAGATGCAAATATGTAGACGTGGAGTTGTTAGCTAAAACATATTTAAATAATATAAAAACAGTAGAAATGATAATGTATATATTTAGAGCCGTATTTTCATTCACTGTTTCATACTCTACGCCGTGTTTACGATTTTTTATGGTAAGATGATACTTTAACGTACTCTATATAACTATTTTACATTATTATTATTCTACACTATGTCTAGCCAACTGGCTCTTATAATGGCTGCGGAAACATACCATTAATAATAGTGTTTGGCAAGAGATTAGACTGTATGATTGACTGGCCTGATAGCTCAGTTGGTAGTGTCCCTGCCTTCTGAACTGTAGGTTGTGGGTTCGATTCCTACCCAGGACAAACATTCTTGTAATGAACATAGGTGTTTGTTCTGTGTCTGGGTGTTATATTCTATGTATGTATTTACAAACAAAAAGTATACAAGTATCAGCTATCTGGTTCCCATAGTACAAGCTATGCCACCTCTATGTAACCTCCTCACAACAACACATGCACTTACTTCCATCACATATACAGCACATACCTACACATATTCAATACACACGATCAAATCATATGTTATTATACCCCCGGCCCCAGCACGAACACGTCTTAAACATAAATATTTAAAGTGATAATAACAATAACCATAATTTACTAATTTTACTACTTTTGTTGTATACATGTATAGCTAAAAAAACGCCTGACAAAGATCTTTTTGATGTTGGGAAAACTGTTTGATGCTATATCTACAGGTATTCATTTAGCTTAGCATCTTTTAGTGGGAAACACTTAATGTTATGTAGTTGTAACATGGACACACAAGGTTTATCGTAACTTCTAGCTCTATTATTAATTCAAGTCACTTATCAAGATGTTGTGAAGGGGCTCAAAATCAATAACGCGTGGTCTAGTTGCCCCCTGCCATAAGAGTTCTGTGTGCTCTGAAATACAAGTTTTTACTTAGTTTGGAGTTGCAGATCTCTGAAGGGCAGTGAGGGCGGCACACTAGAAATATGAGCGTCTGCAGAAATTATTTTGCGCCTCAACTTACTACTTTCTATTTTTGTAACTACCGCGGTAAGTATGAATAGACTAGATTCTTTGTAGTTAATTACATTTTTTTAAGGCCTACCTCGCCATCCTACAAGAATGTTGTAATCTTTTCTATTAAAAAAAAATAATGCTTAGTTTGGGGCTAAATATCGCTGTGTGAATGCTGTATTATTTTCTTTTGATGTTTTTAATATTAACTTATTGAACCAGATGGGCACTAGAAATTACACTACACCTATTATTAATCTAAATTAATAATAGTAGTAAAACCGACGATGTTTTCCTGCATTGAAAGCTCACGTCAAGGTCATTGCAAAACTCGTATCCACGATCGACAGATCGCAAGCTGGTGTTTTATTACTACAGCTGGCTGAGCTATTATATCGCACCTCTACTTATTTTAGAGTAGCGCCTTATGGGGCGCCCATAAATTACGTGAGGTGATTTTGGCGATTTTTTGACACCCCTTGGTGAGATTTCGCCCTAAATCTCACGTAAGGTTTTCCAAATGCGACTTTTTTTTGTAAATATGTTAATTGTCGCACTGGCATCATTTTTATATTTAGAATAAGATCTAAGACCAGCCTCCACAGGGTATAGTTATTTAGATATAGGTAATAACGTGACCTGCTCGCTGGCAACGAAAATAAAGCCACTATTAATCACTCTGCCGAAGGGAAGAGAAGGAAGAGCACAAAAGATAGGGGAAAGATGAATGACGGCGATTTATTGCCGTTCCATCCATTCAATTACATTCATCCTTTTTCACTATCTTTTCCCTTCTCGTTTTCCTCTTCCCTTTCCTTTCCATGAACACTCAGGGTTAGGGCGTAAAACTAATTAACCCGTGCGAAGCCGGGGCGGGTCAGCTAGTAGGAGATAAATATAATAAAATTTGCAAATACAATTTTTATCTATAAGTAACGTCAGGAAATTTGAATATTATTATAATCATCAGCCTGAAGACGTCCACTGCTGAACATAGGCCTTCCCCAGAGCTCGCCACCTTGAGCGGCTGCTCGCCTCCTGCATCCATCGGCTCCCCACGGCTTTCACCAGGTCGTTGGTCCACCGAGTGGGGGGCCAGCCTACTCTGTGGCGCTACCGTGCTTCGGAGGGCATGTTAAGCCGTCGGTGCCAGCTGTTGTATTAAGTCAATAGTCGTTAGCCAAGTCAGAAGCCTTTGGGCGGCCTAAACATTCTGAAACCAGGGCTGACCACTTGCCTACACGAGAAGAAGAAGAAGCACACTCTCTTCCACGGGACTTCTACGTCCTGTACCTTCAACGGTGGGGCTTTCTTCGAGGGTATGTAGATGGTAAGCAGAAGTTGCGTTTTCTGCACGTTCACCGACAGCCACCATTTCTTCAGCCAGTCGGGCAGGAGGTCCAATGTTTTCTGCAACTTTTTCGCTGTGTGTCCGGCGTTCATCGATATTGATATTATAATGTACGCTGCGTCGTCTGCGTATAGTGCGAGCTGGACCCCGCACCGACCGGGATGTCGTTCGTATATCTGCAGTACAGCACAGGTGATAGGCAGCTGCCCTGGGGGGCTCCCGCCTTGATGGGGTGAAAGCTGGAGAGCGCTGTCTGAACGCGCACTTGAAAGGTTCTTCCTTCGAGGATGCGATAATTCTGGTGACCTTCTTCGGTGTTTGGGTCGTGGAGAGTTAGTAAATCAGGCCTGGATGCCAGACCCGATCGAACGCCTTCTCCATATCCAGAAGGACGAGGGCTGTCTTCTCTTTTTTATTTCTCGTGTTGGTCATCATATGGAGGACTCTCGTCAGCTGGAGTGTGGTGCTGTGTTCCTGGCAAAACCCAAACTGCTCTTCCCTGGCCGTGATATGAGGTACCAGGTACCGCAGCAGGAGCCTCTCTAATATCTTTGACAGACATGGCAGGAAAGTGATTGGGCGGTAGCTCTCTGGTTTGAGAACGTTCTTCCCGGGTTTGGGGAGCATTATGACCTGGCCTTTCTTCCAGAGTTCTGGGTATGCTCCACATCGCATGATGCCATTGAATAGACGGGTGATCGTCGCGAGCGTCTTGTGAGGGATATGACGAAGAGCAGAATTTGTTACTCCGTCTATTCCCGGAGCCTTTTTTGGTTTTGCTCTTTTGATGGCTCGTTGCACCATGCCCGGGGAGAAGATGATCAGATCTTCTTCCGTTTCTGCTGCAGCAGCCAGATAGTCCCGCACCTATGCCTCTATCTGTATGTGGTGACTTGGGGCTAGTGAGGGATTTGGTGTTAACTGCTTTTCCAAGTGGTCAGCGAAAATTTCTGCCCTGTCTTCAGGTTTGTACCTTGGGTACCCATCTTGGTATAGGAGTGGGTGGGTGGGCTCTGGTCTTTTCGTGAACTGTCTGCAGAGTTTGTGGAGAGAGGACCAGTCGCTCGTTGCGTCGTCCAGTCTAGCTTCCCACTCATCGGCAGCCAGCTCTTGGAGTTCTTGCTTGATTTCCTCTGCCAGTTTATTGACTTTGGTTTTCAACGTGGGGCATCTGGTCTCTTGGAACTTCTTGGTCCAGTATCGCTTAGAGACTATCTTCTTGATGTTTAGCGGTAATGGAGGTTTCATGTGTCCCGTCGTTTCTTCCCTCGCCTTGTTTAGGGCTGTCGAAAGAGCATCTGATAACTCTTCGGCCAGGAGGTTCACGTCCTCTGTGGTAGTGACTGGTCGGGTTGGTGTTTCCTTTTCCAGTTCTTGAGTAAAGATGTTCCATCTGATCGTCCTTCTCGGGGGTGGTAACTCCGTGGCTGGTCGGTGGCTGATGATGGTCAGCACTGGTAGGTGGTCTGATTTAAGGTCGTCATAGATCACCTCCAGTACCAGAGCATCCGTGAGGTTATGTACCGCTACGTCCAGGACGTCAGGGGTGTAGTTGGTCTGAGGCGGCATGTACGTGGACGTGTCTGGGCCTTGAACCTTGAAACCCTATTTCTCCGCGGCTTCATCCAGGATCTTGCCGTTCCTGTTCGTGGTGTGGCTGTTCCACCCAACGTTTTTGCAGTGTAGGTCTCCCGCCAGGAGCGTTGGGAGCGGGGAGTCCAACAGGATATCTAGGTCTTTTTTGTCTAAGATGTTTCCCGGCGGCTTGTACGCTGCGAAGAGTCTTGTGGGTTTCCCTGCTACTGCTGTTGCTTTGCTGTTGCAATTTATACATAATACGGGGGCCGGTATGCCCTGAGGCCAGACCAACCCTGTTACCTAGGTACTCCTGCGTGTCAGATCGGACTCTGAAAAAAAAACGAATAGCTAGACATGTAAGACCATTCATACGGCGTACAATACAAAACTGTGATATAATACTAAAATGGTATCTGATAGCATCAGATAAGATAAAAATGTACTTATTGTACCTACTGATGGTTGTACACATTGATGCGAGTTACGCTAATTTGTTGTGTATTTATTTTTATTGGTAGCTGAGGATCTGCAGTGTGAAATCAGTTGGCAAAATGGAAGAATATTACGGAAAAAAATACGTGCTAGTGAATTCGGAGAATTTTAATCAGTTACTGACTTTTATAGGTGAGTTAATAATGGCGCCAATAATGGTATGAGTAACTTTTTGTATGCGTATAATTTATTTATTTATTTGAACACCAGCATAACATGATGGAAAACACTAATTCAAACTAAATTTTAATAATAAGTAGTAGCTAAGTGTCAATAATTATGATTATTTTAATTATAGGTGAGACAACTTTCTAGCTTCTTCTTCTATCTTTGTATTACCTATACAATAGTACGATATGACAAGAGAGTGTTATGATCAATGCACACGCGTGTCATACGACGTTTTTCATCACAGTACCGAGAAAAAAACAGACTTGTATTGTTATTAATTTTAAACCGCAGAAGCCACAAAAAGAAAGAAGTTGAAGTTATTAACTGTTGTGAAAAATTTAGAGCAGGCTATCAGCAAATATTATTGGTAGATTTACATACGATTAAAATAATTTAAGCCAATATAGCGATAACATGATTTACATAACAACTATAATAGGTATATAAATTTAGAGTTCCGAGCACGCACGTTCCGAGTGCAATCTGTTAAGGGCAGTCGTGACGCTTAACATCAGACGAACGACTAGCTCGTCACGTCATTCATTTACATTAAAAAAACATGAGATAAAATGAAATTAAGATTGCTAAGTATAAAGTTCGTCTAGGTAGGTACCACCGCTTTGCCAGTTATTCTGCTGCCAAGCAGTAGTGTGCAAGCACTACTGTGTACCGGTTTGAAGGGCATTGTAGCTAGTGAAATTACTGGGCAAGTGAGACTTTACGATCTGATCACACAGTCTAATAATTTATTCCTAGACTGTGAAGTCTCGGGATGACGTGCGCAGTGCAGTGTCTCGCGAAACTATATTAATTTAGAGTTCCAAGTGATACTGCAACCTGTTATGGGCAGCCGTGACGCTTAACATTAGGCGAGCAATTGACTCGTCACGTCGTTCACTTACATAAAAAAAAATAGGTATATACAATAAGCATTGCCATTCAACGGGGCAATGCCGTCAGCATTTTGGGCACGTTGCCTACTGGTAGCGGTTTTACCTAATTGATTGTTTTAATTCTAGTATTAGTACGTATACCTAGTCATTATTTATTTTGTTTTTAATTTAGTTGTAGGTACTATGTGTGCTTGTACTAGATAAACTTTTTGTTGGTAAATATAGTAAATAGTTGTATTGTATTTATTTACCAAACTCCCTACGTTGACTTATTATTATTACAGACAGAATTTATCATTATAAAAGTTCTATAGCGCTTCAATTTACAAAACAATAAAGATTGGTTGTGGATAGAACTTTTTATAGGTACTTACATACCTATAGATCTACCTATATACTACTATTTTATCTGTGAAACTACTAAAGTCTAATGGTAGATAATGCCAAAGTGGATGTTATAGAGGAACCCGCTATGCATTATTAATATTTTTTTACGGGCAAATTGCCTTTATTACTCAAGCTAACTACTACAATAATAAAAACTAAACTAAGCTAAACTAAACTAAACTAGCTACACTACCTACTACAAAGAACACTTATGGACTGTATAATAGCCGCGATGGCCTATAGACAGTCCAAGTGCTCCAGCCCACTACCGGTAGGTAGCGTACCCAACATGCTGGCCGCATTGCCACGTTGAATTGCAATGCTGATGCGTTGGGCCAAATAAGTGCCAGCATTTTAGTCACGCGTCGCATCGACCAGGCGCTCTGATAGACTTTGGAAAACGCGATGAGCTCCCGGTCCCCACGGCCCCAGGGTCTCAACACCAAACGGCTCAAATATGTAATCGCTACCTAGATTACTATATTTGCGCCGTTTGAGCTGCTAAAAACTACTAGCTATTATATCTACTACAAAGAACATTTGGACTGTTCCTATACTAGCCGCGATGACCTATAGACAGTCCAAATACCCCAGCCCACTACCGGTAGGTAGCGTGCCTAACATGACGGCAGCATTGCCTCGTTTAATTTATCTGATTAGGTTTTCGGCAATTAGTAATTTTATGCTTTTTTCAATTTGGCTTCTAATACAATTTCATTAAAGTAATTTTTCGGATCACATGCCTTTTTTGAAGACGCTTAATATTTTTACATTTATTTTTCAGAAATAGGATATTTGCAGCGTCAGGTGGCAATGGCTTTAAGACCGACTCAGTATGTGACTAAAAATGAAGACGGCACATATTCCATTCACTTCAGATCCACGATAGTCAAATCTCACTTCAACTTCACTCCCGGAGTAGAGTTCGACGAAAAAAAGCCTGATGGCAGCGTGGTGTGTATAACGTGTTACTCAAAGTGCTATTAGGTATTCGTAAGGTGCTGCTGCGAGCAGTTTCTAGTGCATCTGGCATAGCATACGACTCTTTCGTGTGTTCCATTTGGGCCCTAATTGAGAGATAGTTTCCGAGGAGCGCGTGGCGCTAATTAATACCTTCAGCTATATATAGCATCACTTAACATTTTTTTATGGGAATGAATGGACGTGCTAGTCGTTCACCTGATGTTAAGCGACACGGCCGCTCATAACAGTTGCAGTGTCACTCGGAACTTTAAAATAATAGTTAATTTAATTTTCTAGGCAAGCATGCCTCATCGTCGACCGCGTTGTCACTTACCATCCCCCGTATTGTGTAACTCAATCGTAATCGATGAATGGGCTTCATTTGGTCATTTCCGGTTGTGTAAAATCCTCATCCATCGGTATTATGGTTCCTTAGGCGGAGAACTGAATAGACAAAACATTGATTAACTATAATAATGAGAAATAGTGAGAAAATACTAATGGATGGAGATGTTAAACAATGCCAATTTACCGGAAATGACGAAATGAAGCCCATTCATCGATTACGATTGGCTTAGACAGTAGCCCAGGTGAGACCAAATATTATATTATAAAGCCCGTAGTAGAATTCTACAGCGCGTGCCCGCCTAGTTGTTTCTTGCTCCCACACGAGGTGCTGCCTGAATAAGAACGTCTCCCAAAATTTTGGGTAGATAATAGGCGATTTCGTTAGCTCTATCTATAGAGTAATTTACCTTGATACCTAGAAATTATGTTTTACCAGTGTTCATTGTTTCAAATTTATTGAAAAAACTAAAATGTAAGGTCAGGTGGGGTAAGTGTAACAAAGGAGTACCTAAGTGAAACCCTATCGTAATCAAAAAATCACGCAGTTTAGCTCTATGCTATGTGGCTAAATGGTTTCAATGCTCTAGCACACGCGTCACACAATCTAGAAAGATTGCTAGGTCATAAAATAAAAAGAAATCTTTAAGTTTACAAAACACAAGTCGGCTGATGCCATGAAGCAATTTAATAGTGTTTATGTACATTTTTACACGAAAGTAATGCATGAAATGGCGCGTAATGTGGGGTTAGTATTTGCAGTCACAGACGACACAGGTAATAAAATCAATCAAATACCTACTACATTACAAATGTCATTGTCCGATGGGCGAAAATCACGTATTTCACATCAACAGCTGGAAGACGTCTAGTGCTGAACACAGGCGTGCCCATAAAACGCCATTTTAGACGCTGATTATAGAGAGGTTTTGGCACAATCACCTTGCTTGGCAAGTGGCTTGTCATCGCAGAAGATCATAATGTTCCAAGGAGAATTCTACTGCCCATCCTCTGTATAGCCCCTTAGTCTGCTCTTAACGGCACCCACAGAAAGAGATGGAGATTCTGCGCTTAAAAAGTGCTATAAAGATACTAGGCAGCTATTATTATATAAGTAGGTACCTATAATGATTGTGAATGACAGATAATAAAAACAAAACTGTCAATATAGTCAACTACAAAATAATCAAACGCCAATGTCAACCTACCGTCAGAATATTGAATCGGAACGTTTCTGTAATAATCGTGAACCATTTTTGAAGTGATGCTTCATTCCTGCAAATTGAATTTTCAAAAATTATTTTCTTGAAAAGTATTTATTGCCGTCATTTGCCATTTCAGACTTAGGCTTTCTATGTGTAAAAAAAAATTAGCGTCCTAGCAGAATTCACACAGTGGACAGATGTGCAAGTATGTTTCATTTACCCCCTCTGACCCTATATATAAAATGATATATTTTACTAAGTGAAATCAAGCAAATAATTAGCTACTATACCTACAACAGGATTTTTTCCGACTTATAAACTATTTGCAAATCAACATGGTACACCTAGCTAGTTTTATGGGAAATTAAAAATCATAAACTGGCAGTACCTTGACAATGAAATTTTTTGGTTAGGTATGGTTATTTTATCCATTAATTAATCATTTAGCTGTTTTTCTGTTTAGCTGAGGACTTGTTATTACATGAAATGTCACGCTGTATTTATATTTTTCACAATAAACACTTCTAAAAGGGAAAATAGACAAAATAATGGCTACTTACTTGTGAAATGTTTTTCCTTCATATTTACGCCTCAGTGCGACTTCTGTTGCTTAAAATGCTGCAACCACCCACTGCACACACATTATTTCTCAAATATTTATTGCCTAGATCACCATTTAAATAGGATTATTTCACAAAAAACAACAATTTCAAAAAATTGTTAACTTGTTTGGCTTAGATCAAACGAAGCCAAATAAAAAAACCCGGTAACGGTGACAAGGACCAAAGATATTACGTTCGTCTTTTTTTTGCTTACTACCGAATGTATAGCGCTCTCCTTGTTGTCCATGAATGACGTCATATACTACGGTTCTAAGCCCGGGTGAGGCCGTGGTCAAATGTTTGTGAATGTTAGCCTATCGTAAATTTAAAAAAAAAAAAAGCTTCACGTGACACTTCACTACGCATGTCATTCTGAGACGTCACACAGTCAACAACATCAGATGAAATAGGTGAAATGCCCCTAATGTAATACCATATCTGGTATAATATAATGGTCAGCCACGGCGTCAGAACTTTTACGCCGTCCAAAGACTTTTGACTTGGCTTAACGACGTTAAGCCGATAATAAGCCATCATATTTGCACTCAATTTTGTGGGTGAAAATGTAGTACTTTACTTACTGTATTTTTAAAACGTATTCCTTATAAATAGTATCTAGTATCGTATTACTAAGAATTTGTCTTACTACCGTAACTTGGTTACGAACCTCCGGTGTCGTATCGTGTCACAAAAAAAATTCTTTATCCTTTTTTCTTTCTATAATTTACCATTTTACTTTTAGGTGCGATCATTGGTCACTATAGAAAACAACAAGATCTTACACAGACAAACAGAGCCCAACGGGCGGACGTTGCACCACGAGTACGAGTTCTTCCCTGATAAGATGGTCCTTGTGAGTAAAATTTTTTCCTGAACTGAGCGTGACATCTATTTCTGTGCCTGACATAATAACCTATGAACTCATTCAACTCATTCAAAGTGTTTTTTTTTTAGTTTTGGTAAACTTTCCATATTTACTACAAAATATTATTTTTGGTAAACTTATAAGTAATCGCCAATCTTTCGATTGCAGGATAAATGTTTACGGTTAGATAATCTTTTTAAATATATTGTACCCTATAGTAAACCGTTGTGAGCTGTTGCCAAACCGTGCCTCTCGCGCCCGTATTCCCACTCGTTTCTTAGGTCGGATTTCACCGTTACAAATAAACGCGATCAATTCAAACTAAACTCAGTTCAAGCTTGTGACTGAGTTTAGATCAACAATTTTCATTTCACCAACATAAACAGAACTCAGTTAGAGCCTAAGCGAGTTCAAACTCTGAACGCCCAATTTTCGGCGTTTAGCTCGTTGAACGAGTTTAGATGGTTTTGACAGGTTTTGACTGATTGCCCCTGTCAAACATCACAAACATGACATTTGCCTTTAATTATAGACAATATTCTCTGGTTTATAAAATGGTACTTTGGGTTTTTGGCGGGAACTTGAAAAAGTTCATGTCGTTTCATTGTATCATTTTTCTAAGCTTGTGCTTTTTCCAGTGTTAATGGTTAAAATTGGTGGTGTTTTACGCATTAAGTGCTGAATTACGAGCATGAGTGTGGGCAAGTGATATAATGTAGTGAAACGTGGTTTTTCGTGTTGCTTCCAAAATTCCATAGAAGCTTCTAGTAAAGTCGCCACCACTTTACTAGGGTATGACTTAGACTGGACTGTGACTAAGACTTGAAGACTTGACTTTACACGTGAAATATTCCATAACTCGATGAATAATTACAATACTTGACACTGGCTAAATACACTATGTGAAGAGCCAAAATATAAGAAAAAAAAAAAAAATGGTACTCTGTGATATTCTTGTTTTGCGGCCTTAAACTTGGTTTCCACAAACGCGATCAAAATGTTTCTGGTGAAATTTGTATGATGTAAATCTAGATCAAAACCAACATTTAAACCCGTTTATCCAGAACTTAGTTCTATTAAACTCGTTTTGTGATACGAACGGTGAAATTGGCCCTTAGTGATCATGCGTTAGCGCCTACATACATCCTGCTCGCAACTTACCCCGCGATCTCTCTCTACGATGCGTTATTGCGATCGTGTGCAGTTGTGCACACCCGCTCCCCACGCTTTCACGAGTTTTCTGATTTCTGTCCAGTCTGTAGGCTTAGCACGAATATTTGCGTAAAAGTAAGTGTATCGCATTTGTATGGCATTTGATCAGCGCCCCTACCGGGCGTAAAACGAATCAAAATTTGGTAGCGCGAAGGGTTTTGGTTACTATTTTGTTGACTTGTAAAAGTGCTAATGAAAGCCTATTTGCAATAAAATTTTTGATTTGAATTTTTGATTTGATTTGATTATCGTATCGCCTTCGTAGCGGCGCGTAACGCTAACGTTAGACATTTTGTATGAAACGCGAACACGAATATTGCTTTGACGTAAACTCGAAAGCTGGCTATCGTAGTGTCATCGTAAACTTACGAAGGTTTACTCACTTGGAATTTGTTCGATATGATATTTCGATAGTTGTAAAATTTGCTTCGTGCTACCACCTAGCGTCGCCCTGTGTAAGTGTACGGTAAACTCGATACGTTAACCGTACGATTTATTGAAATATTCGTGCTAGGCCTACTGTGCTTGTTACTTGCTCACGATCGACGCTGGTTGATTATACGCGCGCGCCCACTTTCGAACCTACGAACTCTAGTGTTTTTGCGTACAAAGTGACATTTTGTGTAAGAATAAACTTCATTTTCCCTTGGAACCTTCTCGGGTTTCTTTTTATGAGGTACACACCTCATAACCTGCCTGATAAGTCAATAGCATTTGTATTCTTTATATTAAAATGTACTTTTCACACACATGCACACAAGTAGGTGTCATGAACAATAATTATATTATTATGATTTGTAAGCGTTTTTTAGATTAAAATGTAGATAAAGAATTTCTATACTGTATATTTATTGAGTAGGTACCTAGGTACATAATTGTACAAAAAACAATTCTAAATTAAACCTAAAAACTAAATTATTCTATAAAACTAGATATTATATAAAACTAAACTACTACAAACATAAAACTATAAAATTAGCAATATAATACAAAACTAATCTAAAAAACCACTATAAACCAGTAGGCAAAGTGCCGAAAATGCTGGCAGCATTGCCACGTTGAATGGCAATGCTCAATTTCTATACTTAATTAAAAAAATACACTAACAGTCATAATGATTTCCTTTTTATTTCAGACGACCACTGCGCCAGGGCTAAAACACGTGGTAAAGCGGTACTACGCCCCAGCCGATTGAAGGAATCAGCTAAATCGCGTCTTAGTACTAATATAGGAATAGGTATAGGTACATGGGTAGGTTATCGAGAAAACAAATGTGTGAGATACTCGCGCTCATTGTGTTTGCGCACGCCGCGAGTGATCTGGCACTCGCCGACTTGTGCTATTATATAAAAAATTAGCAGCAGATAAAAAAAAACTAAAGAAAAAAAAGAAAGCTAGGAGTCCTAGGAAAAGTGCGGCAGTATTTCACATCAGAGCAGCTCTTAAGCCGGAGTTTTGGGGGAACGCGAAAAAGTTCACGTCGGTGCATTGTATTATTTTACAAAACTTATGCTTTTTCCAGTGTTAATGTTTAAAATTGGTGGCGTTTTACGCATTAAGTGCTGAATTACGAGCATGAGTGTGGGCAAGTGATATAATGTAGTGAAACGTGGTTTTTCGTGTTGCTTCCAAAATTCCATAGAAGCCTCTAGTAAAGTTGCCACCACTTTACCAGGGCATGCCTTAGACTGGATTATGACTTAGACTAGACTATGACTACTCTGACTGTGACTATGACTTGACTTTAAGTGAAAATTTCCATAATACGATGAAAAATTACAAAACTTGACACTGGCTAAATACACTATGTGTGGAGCCAAAATATAAGAAAAAAAAAAACTCTTAAGCCTCAATGTTGCACAAGTCAGATCCTGTGTGGAATACTGTAGTCATCTCTGGGATGGTTCGGCTAAATACCAACACGAAGCCTTGGACTCTGAATAGAGCTTCAAAAGGCTCATCGGTAACGGTGCGTTGGTCGAAGCTAAGCTCCAGAGCTATGGGGCACCGATGAAAAGTTGCCAGCTTATGGTGGCTGTTACAAAATTATGCGTAATTTTTTTTTATCAAGGATAGGCTGACATTTGACTACGGTCTCACCTGATGGTAAGTGACGACGCGGTTGACGATGGAGCATGCTTGCCTAGAAGATACCGGTTCACTCTAGCCTTAAAAACCCTTAGATTATATTTGTCAGCAAACAATCCAAACAAACGGAAACAACAACAAACAACAGTTGCAAGGTTTTCGTCGTCGATATTTGATGCATAGCTTTAATGTCTATACTTAGCCATTATATGAAAAATACCCTTCATTTCATCTTCTTCGATAATGACAGAGCGAATTTTAGGTAACTTATCTATTTATTATATTCATATTTTGGAACAATGTAACATGAGCCTATCATAGTCCAGCACAAATGAGAAATTTACGAAATTTCAAAAATGAGGGGCTAACTTCGTTTTTTTTTTACCTAAATGATATGCCGGGTTCCATATTCACGTTTTACCTTTTCCTGGCCGCAGCTTTCACCCTAGACAAATAATATTCTGGAGCAATGTAGAATAGACCTAGAACAAACCAGAACAACAAAAAAATAAAGATTATCCAATAATGCGGGGCTACCAAGAAAAAGCATATTAGTGAAATCCGCATGAAAATGAAATGAAATAGTTGTTTGTTATACAAGGCTGCAAAGTTGGTTTTTGGCGCGAGTACTTGAATTGAAACCTGAGCAAGTGATGGATTCTAGGATTGAACCACGAGCGTAGCGAGTGGTTCAAATGCAAGCGAAGGATTCTAGGATTCGTCAAATGAAGAATGCTGAGCGAAGCGAAGGTTTCAAAGGTACGAGAAGCAGAAAAACTTTGCTGCCGAGTGTAACACACAACTTTTCACCTCACTACAGCGAGGAAAATGCAAGAAAAACAGCTAAAAGGCTGAGAAAAGATCGCTTAACATCAGGTTAACGACTAGCTCGTCACGTGATTCATGGAAAATTAAAGAAAAAGTGTTTTTCATCCATTTTCCATGCAGTCGCCATGCTGGATAGCGTATTGGTTATATACTCTTTGGTGCTGGACAGTGCGATATTATTCTAAAAATGTGGTATTAATGAGTTTTCAGTGGACTGGCAATATCAAGAAGGTTAAATTCGGGAGATCTGTGATTAAATCCTCAATTCATGACGAGAAAATTATTGAATAGAAACGTTCGAATATTTTAAAAACACTTTCAACGCTAGCGATTAAAATGCGTTTTTGCGCCCAGATTTTGAATGACAAAGGGAATCTTTCCGAGCTAGTGGTGAAAATTAAATTAATATTGCGCAGGTTACATTATTTTTTGTTGTTGTATAATTTAAGCTTATACCGTTCAGGTATCCACGAAAGCCCATAACTCCATTTGCGTCTCCTTTTCGTAGGACTGTATTGGGAGCTAACTCACCTGTGCCCCGCATCACCCGCATTGTCGTTTAGATAATGAATATAGCGATCTTATAGAAATTTTCAGTGACAACCTTCCTAAATTTAAAATTAAGTTCAAGCAAATTATGGCCGGTGTAGCCATAAACTCTCTCTAACTTTTGTTGTTTCTCTTACGTTCATATTATAGTGGCCTTCTGCAACTACAATAGGTATTTTGTTTTGTAAGAGTCCTTTTTTTTTATAATTAAATAGGCCGCATTTAACCGGAATCTCACCTGATGTGAAGTGACGATGCGATCTACGATGGTACATGCTTGCCTAGAAGATACCTATTCACTCGCGAATTGAAGAGTTCTAGATTGTACTTGTCGGGAAACAAAGACGCTGGTAAAGTATTCCATTCCTTGGCTGCTCGGACTATAAATGTCGAGTCAAACCGCTTTGTGCGAATTGAAGGAATATCAACCATAAATGGATGGCGTGTAGCTGTACGTCTTGGCATCCGATGGTGAAACGGAGATGGTGGAATTAGATTGTGTAGCTCCGCAGCACACTCACCGAAATGTAACCTGTAGAACACTGATAGGCTGGCAACTTTACGAACGGTGCTCTAAGCTCTGGAGCCTAGCCCTCACCATTGTAGTCCTTTTTCGTTTGCAATGTGGTTAGGTGTATAATAATTGTCAGTTAATTTTTTTGCATCCTGTGTTCCCTTTAAGCACACATGAGACAATACATTAAGCAAAAGTGTATGTATAGTAAGTAATAAAATGTTAATCGTATTTGTAGCTACTGTTTATTGTGTTTTTTGTCACAAATAAATTATTTTTATTTCTTTCTTTCTTTCTTTCTAATATATAAAATAGTGTAATTGTCAATAGGAAGCCGAAATAAATAAATAAAATAAGTAAATTAGGTAGGAAATGAAACAGCAGTGAAATGTTTACGTACGTATAGCCTATACGGTAGAGGCTAATCTTTATTTATAAATATAGGTAATTTTAATTAGTAAAGAAAAAAAATGGTTATAGATAAACATATTTTGAAAAGGCAATGGGCAGGCCACATCGCTCGTAGAACCGACAACCGATGTAGAAGAAAGGATCTCGAGTGGCGACCACGAACTGGGAGACGCACGCAGCGGGTTTCCCAAGTCCCCAGTAGGTGAACCGACGGATGGGTCAAAACTTTGGGGAGCCGTTAGATGCAAGATGCAAGCAGCTAGTCAAAGTATTATGTTCATTGTTCAGCATCAGCAGTGAATGTCTTCCGATGGATAATGATACCTACATTTACATAATGAATCTATACAGTGATGGAGCTCGAAGAGCAAAATTGACATTGTTAACAATAACATTGATAATAATAATCATCATCATCATCAGCCTTAGGACGTCCACTGCTAAACATAGGCCTCCCCCAAAGAGCGCCACTTTGAGCGGCTGCTTGCCTTCTGCATCCATCGTCCCCGGCGATTCTGACCAGGTCGTCGGTTCAATTAGGGTGGGCTTTTTCATCCGTAGTTAAGGTAACCAATGGTTAAAATCCCTAACAAATTCTAACCAATGGTAAAAATTTGTTAGGGATTTTAACCATTGGTTACCTTAACTACGGATCAAAAAACCCACCCTTAGTGGGGATGCTATATACGCTGTGTCTTCCGGTTCGTGGTCGCCACTCGAGAACCTTTCTTCCTCATCGGTTGTCAGTTCTACGAGCGATGTGGCCTGCCCATAGCCATTTCAACTTGCTAATTCTAAGAGCTATATCGGTCACTTTAGTTCTCTTGCGGATCTCCTCATTTCGGACTTTGTCTCGCAAGGAATCTCCGAGCATAGCTCTCTCCATAGCTCGCTGCGCGACTTTGATCTTACTCATAAGGCCAACAGTAAGAGACCACGTTTCAGTGCCATTAGTCATCACTGGCAACAGTACATTTGTACATTGGTTGAAAACTTTCGTTTTCAGGAACATTAATAATGCGGTACCCACTTTGATAAAATTAAACCAAACATTAACTTCAATTCAACGGAAAGTTTTTCCGTTGCCCCATTATTATTTCAGAAAAGACATACCTATAGATATAATAGGTCGCATCGGTCTCCCAACTCCACTTACACCAAAAATCCTAATCGAATTGCGTATCGACTTTCACTCACCATCCGAAACATCCCGTTCCATTAGGAGTCGAAGTATCTTATATTCATCTGACCGGGTCTTATGTACTCGACCCTTATGTGCTTTTGCCCCTTTATATAAGAGCTGGGGAGTTGAGTGTTATGGACTTTATGGGGGATGGTTTAAGGGTGTTTTTGGTGTGTGTCGGGTGTCGGTGTAGGGTGGTGTCGCGGTGTCGTTGCCATGGCGACCAGGCGCCCGGCCGTAGGATCGCGACGCCCGGCGTGTCGGTACCGCGCCCGCGCCCCACCGCTCAAGTGACACGCGCTGCGAAAAAGCACAACCACCCTCATGTAGGGTGGGTATAAGCTTAGATTTTCGTTTAAATGTAGTGTTTTAAATCATAAATATCGAAGACATATATCGTATTACACCAAACTGCAAGCCCGAAATGCAAAGCTGATTAAGATACCAAGAAGCAGTTTGCCTAAATTCAAATTGCCTTTCTCAAGTGCATTAAATGAAGACGACTTGTTGTGAACAAATATCCGAAACTTTTTTACAACCAGTAGCGTAATAATTTTTCCGTCGCAACTAGTTGGAAACGCGATGGCAGCCGGAAGCGAATGATCACTATAACAATGAAAAATCGACTTGAATACATATATTCTGTGGTTGAGTACAGACCATGGCTGAATGTCATTCTGTTTTATGCATATAAAATGATACTTTGGACGCTTATTATCATAGGAAAGGATTTGCCACTTGATTTTTTCACATGCTTCTATGCTTATTAAGGCGATGAGTAGAGCAAACAAGGTGTTTTTTGGGATGTTTCCTGGCGTAATTAGAACGTGTGGAGCTTTGAATTTAATATATCATATAATTCATTTCATTAAGTCGTTTGTGATCACCGGAAATACACGATTAATAAATATAGCTATATAGAAAAAAATCGCAAAACTCCCTCCAAAAATTTGAATGTTCGCATTTTACTGAGCTTCTAAAGAATATATTTTTACAAAAAGTAAATTAGTGTATTCCCAACAAACGTTCAGATATCGTGATGACTTAATAACTTTGAAAAATACTATATAAAAATAGATATTAATTAAAAACCATCAAGATCCGTCATTTCGTGCGTTGTCTTTGTCGTAAGCGCCGCGCTGAAGTGCAGACTGAATTGATATTTACGACTACGACGTTAAGGTTGATGTTTCTTTGAACGAATTTGGACCTGCTTATCTGGCTCTTCTCGTCACCTTAAAGATACCGCCTCAATACAATATAGTATTATTAAAACAAAAACGAAAGCAACGCCACGTCCAACGTAAACTGCGTAGCTATGCTACGAGTCCTATCTAAAATTTGCGTTTTGAAGTCACTCAACGTTGAAATGGCTAAACGTGTATTGATGAAATTTGGTATGTAGATATTTTAGATGTGGAGCATAATGGCAAGATAATAGAATTTTTTTTTTTAAATTGTTTATAGGCGAAGCATTTGACCACTGTGTCACTTGATGGAAAGTGATGACGCAGTCTACGGTGGTGCATGCTTGCCTAGAAGATACCTGTTCACTCTCGACTTAAAGACTCGCAGATCATAGTTAGCTGGAAACAAGGACGCCGACAAGGTGTTCCACTCATTGGCTGTTCGCACTATAAAGTGCATGGCAAAACACTTAGTGCGGGTTGATGGAATTTTTATTTTTTTATTCTGTAAACTGCGTGGTTCCTGCGGGGCATAGAACTTATGATTGATTACTAGAGGTAGCCTGCGTCACCCGCGTATCTTCATGCAATATTAATTTAACATTCTATTTAATCCTCTTATGGGTTGAAATTTCAAATTGCCACCTATGCCATAAAAGAAAGACAGCCTCAAAATGTCACGTGTTTAGGTTCAGCGGATTGAGCTCTAAGTTGTCTGTCAGTCAGTTGAGACAGTCCCTCATACGGCTGATGCCAAGCCTTTTAATAATATTGAAGAAGATCTCAACGATATCAACAGGTATTTCCTTGGGAAGCATGGCATCGTAGACTGCGTTATCACATTAAACATTAAAAAAAATCTGGCAATTTTAAAGCCTCCTCCTATTTTAGAAGTCAGTTGAAAAAAAGATATGCGTATGACTTCGCGGGAGATATCGAATTACAAAAAAACGTAATACGAACTATCGGGTCACCAGCTGATTCTCTTCTAAGATATGATCGCTTCACAGGAAATCGGAAAGCCACTTCCATCAGAAAAGTCCTAGGGTATCCCCAACATGGTCACAGCACTCCACCCCCGAGCCGGGTCGATGTTCCCCCCGCGGGTGGATCGCACCTTTTGTTTAGGACCCACCCCCCCGTTCATTTACCCTGCCCCTGTTTGCACGGTTTACGTGGCTAAATGTAGGAAATGTCACGTTTTCACTTTTATATTTGCTATCCAGGATATTGTGCGGTTATGTTTTGAATTTTTGGGGGAGTTGAGAGGTTTCGAGAGGGATGGGAGGCAATTAAAATGTATGGAGTTGATGGAGTGGCTGCGGAACGAATATGGCTTTGAATAGTCAATAGGCTGTCGCGCTGAAGGTCTTGTTGTTTGAGATTTTTGGTCAAGAATAAAAGGACTAGGTATAAGTTCTTTGGCTTGGAATTTGATTGAAGTTGCATCTTGGGAAAAAACTGGCAAAAACTTAGCCGCTTTGGTAAATACTATTGAACCTCGTTTCATCAAAATATGACGCAAACGATTCAATAAATAGGGTTTCTCCAAGTTAAAATAATGACACTAAAATTCAATGAAGTCATTAAAAACAAAGTATTAAGCAATTTTGTTGCAAGCCTTGTTTCCAGCTAACTATGATCTGGGAGTCCAAGTCGAGAGTGAACAGGTATCTTCTAGGCAAGCATGCACCATCGTAGACTGCGTCATCACTTACCATCAGGTGAGACAGTGGTCAAATGCTATGCCTATAAATTGTAAAAAAAAATGCCGTTTATACTAACTGGCAATAAATGGATGGCCCTATTAGGTTCCAAGTAATGTTAATGTGAACGTTTGTTTGTTTGTTACCACTTAGCACTCAAAGGGTGAAAGGATTTTAATGATGAATTATGTTTAGACAAATACTTTTCACCTCACAAGCTTGGAAAGATTCTATTTGTCATTCAAAATCTGCGTGCAAATGCTCATTTTATCCGCTAGCGTGGAAAAAATAGGTATTTATTATATAATCTTTGGCGTGGAAAGAGTTTTTAAAATTCGAACCTTTCTATTCAATAATTTTAGCGGTCGTGGCGAGGCACGACTAGCCGTTTCTAACCGATCGTTAAAGTTAAGCAACCTTCGTTGCGGTCACTACTTTGATGGGTGATCGCTACAGCTAAAAGTGGTATTTACAACTGAGCGCTACCGTACTTCGGAGGGCACGTTAATTAAGCCAAGTCAGAAGCCTTTAGGTGGCCTAAAAATTCTGATACTAGGGCTGACTACACGAGAAGAAGAAGAAGAAGAAGTAGTACCAGTCCACTGAAAATTCATTTATACTTCTTCTCGAATCCTTATTCATGTCAGTGCGCCAACCTAGTTTTTAGAATAATCGCACTCTCCAGCACCAAAGAGTATTATAACCGCTACGCTGTCCAGCACGACGACTGCATGATAAACCCTTTATTTTTCAATGTATTAATGAATGACGTGACGAGCTAGTCGTTCACCTCACGTTAAGCGTTATGGCCAGGCCATAACCTAAATTAATATATTACTAAGTTAACTGTTGCCGTTTTTCTTGCATTTTCTTCGCTGTAGTGAGGTGAACGGTTGTGTGTTTCGCTCAGCTGTGAAGTTATTCAGCGTCTCGTACTTTTGAAATCTTCGCTTACTCAGGTTTCAATACAAGTAGGTACTCGCACTCAAAACCAACTTTGCAGCCTTGCAAAACAATACTTATCTCTTATGCAAGTCTTGAGAAGTCTTCATTTTAGATTCATTTCATTTTATGTAGGTACTCGACTTTACAACAATAAAGGAAAACATCGCATGTAAAGCGATATGTTCAAGAAACACTTGGCTAGCGTGCTGGATTATGGTCATTCTTTCCAGTGAGAGAAAGCCCGTGTCCCAAGTTTACAGTTATTTTACAATCAATAACCTACAGTAAAATTCAGTACAGTGCAGTATTCACAGATAGAAATCTAACAAAAAACAAAATCTAAAACCTAAAAAGCCTCCCGATCGATACGACAGTCGGCAACCCTGGTGTGAAGCCACGCCTACAGTTCACACGCGAGGTGACGATTGGGCAGAAATATACACACACACTCAAACATGATCATTGTCATCCATGAATGTGGTCACTCACGTAACTATAAACTGGAAGTGATTTTGGAACTATTAATTTCATACATTTTCTTCCCTACTTTATCATTATTTGACTACCTTCTCAGTACCTACTCAGTGTTATTCTCCTGCTGTATGTGAACAACTCTATTGATAGGTAATACTTTATTTTTTTTACATGCCATTGAATGACGTGACGAGCTAGTCGTTCACCTGATGTTAAGCGACACGGCCACCCATAACAGTTGCAGTGATACTCGGAACTTTAAAACAATAAAGTTTCGCGTGACACTGCACTGCGCACGTCATCCTGAGACATCACACAGTCTAGTAATCTAATTACTAGACTGAGTGATCAGATCATAAAGTCTCATTTGCCCAGTAATTTCACTAGCTACAATGCCCTTCAAACCGGAACACAGTAGTGCTTGCACAGTACTGCTTGGCGGCAGAATAACTGGCAAAGCGGTGGTACCTACCTAGACGAACTTTGCAGAAAAGTCCTACCGATCTTCCTGGTACACCTAATAATTTTGATAACTTTCTTTTTCTTCAGTACCTATTTTTAAAAATTTTCTTTTTCTTTCTTTCGTAAAACTTCGTATCGCTCTTTTATTTACGTTTAATTAAGTATATTTCAGAATAGCTCTAAGACATGCTCTAGGCCTCTTATGACTTAAGACTTGATTTTATAAATCTACATGGGTACAAGATGAATAGAGATAACAAAATTGCATCCTCTACCCAGCAGGCAGCAGCGTTAAAATTTACTTAGAAATCAATATTAGGCATGCTTTGCTCATGCCCTCACAAACCGTCATTATGATCTACATCAGAGATAAAACTCACACCAATTGCGCAAATCCACAATCAAACTGACTACCCTAAACACCGCCGGCACAAAAACTGTTATGAAATCTAATTCCATACAATCGAGCACAGCAGATGCGCACACTCCAAACAAAAGGTTACATACGCAACAACATTTAATTTAAAAGAAAAAAATATTTTTTCTCTTTTTTGAAAGGAGGACGCATAAAAGCAGGGCGTTTGTTCGCGCCCTGACTGACGGATCTGTTAATTTGAATATGGAAGAGCATTCGACTGTGATTGAATGGCCGTGCCTGCCAGTGTCTGTCGGTTACTGGGTAGATGATTCAAGTTTTTTTGTTGGAGTGTTGCGATTTCGAGCTCGACGTGCAAAGCGTGAATCAGCTTAGAGGATTTAGATGAAAATACAATAATTATATCACGAATGCTAACGAAGTAATCTAATTTATTATAATCTTACAATGATATTGATAACGTAAGCAGACAGTCCGTTCGCGCGGAGTAAGGATATATATACACGCAGTACCTACCTACCTACCTATAATGTTTTGGTTTAGTAGGTAATTAACTTTTTACATTGCCAACATAGGTTTCATAGTTAGACGTAGGGAAAATACTTAATCAATAAAGTTCCATATAGATTAAGCGAATAAATCTCCCCTAAAAATATTTGCCATTTTTGTTTCTTTTCCAGTTTTCTAGGACAAGGGGACCATTTTAATTCTGAAAGATCGACGAAAAAGTTAACACATAACTTCAAACCAATAATTGAATGCGCAGCGCCGAGTTGAAAAAATGTCAAACTAAACTCAAAATGTAATATTTCCTAAAACACTGAACCCCTCCTCCCTCCCTCTTCGTCACAAAGCACTTGAAATCCCTGCAATTTGTGCCCAACGCTACTTTCCACGTACTCAAGAGTATATACTTATCGATTTATCGCAAACACGAGTCGTCTTTAAAAAAGTCAAGTGGTGAGAAGCCGCGTGACTGTGGGATCTAAGGGCGTGGCGCCAGGGTTTAGATTCTGTCGATCGCAGCTTGGTGTATAGGATATCTTGGTTCAGCGCCGCGTGTAAAAGTGCCGTCTTGTCGTAGGCACGGCCCTACCCTGACGACATTTTTACACGAGGGGGGCAGGCGCCCACCCGCTGATACTCTCGTCATTTCGTTGTCATCCGGAGTTCCTTTTTGCGATCGCGGCGCGAGCGTCGGCGTCGACAATGCTGTTCAGTATTTTTATTCTTTTCGAGGAGGAAATACGAGAAAAAAATATGAGAAAAATGACGAACAATGCCCGCCCTTCGGCGAGATTACCGCCATCAGAAAATGAATGCTTTGTTAGATCCGGCCGAGGGAATGTTTCAGTTGTTACGTTAGTCTTGTCATTCCCATTATTAACAGGCCGGCTGGCTCGAAGAGTTGTCGAATGCCGTGCCCATGTTTCAATTTTCAAAAGTGACTTTGCTTATTTTCCCCCCTTATTTTGTATAGGTACACTGTTTGTCGCTTTGCATTAACAGGTATTGTCCTTTTCTTGGCATTAGTTACATTTGAAAATTAGAAAAATAAATATTTAGCAACATAAGCTTTTGACATCAACTATAAAGCATATTTGTATTTGAAAGAATTTAATTACGAACACCGAATGTTAGCAATAATTAAAAATACCTATGTACTTAAAGAAACGCCACAGGAGCATACCTATACGAAAACTATTAGTAGTGTTATAAACAGATTCGTATGCCAGACAAATTAGAGACTCAAGCAAGCTACAAAACAGGCTAACAGGCAAACTAATAACATTCGGCATGTCAGACATACCACAGCCACCACACCACAGCTTTAGACGAATTAAGAAATGTCATATGCCAAACTTTGAGGTTCATCAGCCAAAGTTGCTTTAAACCGCTGAAGTATATAGATAAATAGCTGTCTAATATGTGATTCTACTCTACTTTATGTACACATGGTAAAGTAGAAAAACCGCACCGGATATCGAAACGACATCACGCTCGGCCCCGAACGTACGTATAGGTAGGTACCTATAGGTACACACATCACATCATCAGCCTCAAGACGTCCACTGTTGAACATAGGCCTCCCCATAAAACGCTATATAGGTACTTAAGGACGCTTATCATAGGGAGGATTTGCCATAATCACCACGCACAGGTGGCTTGGTGATCGCAGAAGATTTTAATGTACCGAGAAAAATGCTGCTGCCCATTCCCTGGATATTCCCTTAGCCCCATTGGAAGAGAAGGGGTGGTCCTATTCGCGAACCGGGACCACACGGCTATAAGCTACACTTCCGTGCTAATGCCAATTTAGCATCTTTCACTCAAAAACACCACGATCGGTCGATACGCTGTAAGTACGTTCTCGAATCAAACGTCAAAAAGAAAAACAAAACCATAACCTAATCATAAAAAGGTCGTCGAGGCGGTACCACCTCAAAAGGCGGTGTAGAGTTTAGGCCTTTTCACAAATATGGAGGCGCGCCATGAAGAGGCTGGGTGTAATGTAATACCTATAGAAATCGGCGGTTTAATAAAGCTTTGGATTTCACCGAACTAACAGTAGGGCTAGGCTATAGTAATTAAAAGGTTCGTAATTATAAGTTGGATTGAGGAACAGTATGAAATAATTGACTGGCCTTACACCAGAGCTCTGCAGTGTTGGTATAGTATACCTATATGTAGCTCTGTGCCTTCTCAACTGTTGGTGGTGGGTTCGATTCCCACTATGTTGTAGTGTTTGTTCTATATAAAGGCCCTAATTCTCTATGAAAACACAGATTCCCCACGATAAGAAACCACGTCGTTATCGTGTCTTGCTCAAATCGTGTCACAGCATTAGAAATACCTTTACTTTACATTAAAGTTATTTTTATTTGGAATAAATATTGACATAAGTGGTGGTAACTTTTGACGTGTGTATGTTTCGGAACGCATCTTAGTGGAACATATGATTTCTACACTTCGAATCGCGCCAATTCCAAATTCACTTCGCGCGGTTTCGTTTTCATTTAGATTTAGATTTAGAAGTGCTCTTGTAATCATAACACATTGGTGTTATGATTGCTAAGCTTAATCCAGGAAGACATGTAGCTAATAATGTACTTATGCTGGGTTTTTTTTATCCTTAGTTAAGGTAACCAATGGCTAAAAGTTCTAACAAATTCTGACCAATGGTCAGAATTTGGCCATTTCACCCTTGGTCGTCGAGATTTGTTGCAATTTGCGCGAAACCTGTTACGTCGAGTAGCAGAAGGTTCACAGCTAATCTAGGCTCACCACCTCACAGACGGTAGCTAAGATCTAAAAGTGCTATGACCTACATTAATACCTACTTTATAAATGGTTATTCGACGATAGTAAATAAATTGACGGCTTGTTTTCAACGATTTGTGATTTAAATGAGCGTGGAAACTTCAAAAAGTTTTAATATTGTACGATTTCCTACCTTGATTCCTTAAATTAAACCTTGGCAAAGAAAAATAGGAAAACAAATAAAAACCATAACAAAAAACAAACGAAACAAACAAAAGAAAAGCAATAAATCAGCGAACGACATCAAATACAAACCGAATAGGTGATTAGAAAATGATTTACGACTAATAAAGTACTTTCCAAGCACGACGTTTCGTTTTCTCGTTTAAAAACTCATAAAATAAAGGATTCGTGATTTAAAAAAATAGAATTATCGGCATTCGTGTTTACTGGGAGTTATCGGAAAGCGATAAGTTCGACGGTCGTATACCACAACCCTTTATCTTGATTGGGGTAGGCAGAGACGTCGCCGCAACCCCGTTCGCGCTCTCAGGCTCGCTGCATGTCATTATCACAAAAATTATTCAATTATTCATCACGATACGTAAACATTCGGATTTAGTATCGAACACTTAGAATTACAGACGGAGAACTAGAAAGAGAAGTCATCTAAGCCGCGCGTACCAAAAAAAGACAAGTCAACCTTTTTCATGCAGTTGCATGGTTAACCTTATATTGAGTCTCAAGCAAAGATCAAAGCATGCGCAGACGGCGTGCGTATTTAAGTTTCCGATGATCATCATCAACAGCCTGAAGATGCATCCATCGGCTCCCCGCGGCTTTCATCAGGTCGTCGGTCTACCTTGTAAGATAATATAAGTCCAGTCCAGTAATCAATTCTGCACATAAGTACAATCTGGAGCTCTTCAAGTCGCGAATGAATAGATATCTATATCTATATGTATAGGTATCACTTTTCATCAGGTGAGATTGCGGTCAAATGCGGGCCTATTTAGTTATATAATATATAACTAGTATTTTGCCCCGTGCGCGGGCCGCGAGCGGCCCGCGTGTGTGTTTTCGTGGCGTTCCATTTGTTCAAAACGCTATACTTGGAGCTAAACTTTAAATTTTGCAAGTACTTGTACAAAACTGCCGTATTTATCAAAGAAAATGATAATGCGCGTGACTTTGCATGGCGGCCATTTTGTTTGACTTGACAGCGTCATTTGCACCATGAGTAGGATGCAACCGGCACACATGCACCGTGCGCGGTGCAAGTGCTGATCGTGACCGTCCACTTATACCAAACTACAGTAAACTAACTCGCTTCGCTCGTCGTCGCATTGGGTATGTCGGAAAAAATTTGACGTTTGACACCTGTCAAAAATTGACATTTGACAACTGTCCTAAAAATTGACATTTGACATCTGTCAAAAAAATTGACATTTGATATTTGTCAATAAATTTGACATCTGTCAAAAAATTTGACAATTGACATCTGTCAAAAGTTTGACATTTGACATCAATCAAACTGACATCTGTCTACACTTGACAGCGGTATTAGAACAGTGCGCAGGTTGCAAGCGGCACACTTGCACCGTGCGCGGGCCGCACGCGGCCCGCACACGGTGCAAGTGTGCAGGTGCAAGTGTTAGTTGTGACTGTCCAATTATACCAATGAGAGACAATAAACTAACTCACTCATCGCCGCATTTGGTAGGTTGGAAAAAAAAATTGACGTTTGACATCTGTCAAAAAAATTGACATTTGATATTTGTCAATAAATTTGACATCTGTCATCAAATTTGACATTTGACATCTGTCAAAAGTTTGACATTTGACATCAATCAAACTGACATCTGAACTGTTTACACTTGACAGCGGTATTAGAACAGTGCGCAGGTCGCAAGCGGCACACTTTCACCGTGCGCGGGCCGCACGCGGCCCGCACACGGTGCAAGTGTGCAGGTGCAAGTGTTAGTTGTGACTGTCCAATTATACCAATGAGAGACAATAAACTAACTCACTCATCGCCGCATTTGGTAGGTTGGAAAAAAAATTGACATTTGACATCTGTCCAAAAAATTGACATTTGATATTTGTCAATAAATTTGACATCTGTCAAAAAATTTGACAATTGACATCTGTCAAAAGTTTGACATTTAAAATCAATCAAACTGACATCTGTCTACACTTGACAGCGGTATTAGAACAGTGCGCAGGTCGCAAGCGGCACACTTGCACCGTGCGCGGGCCGCACGCGGCCCGCACACGGTGCAAGTGTGCAGGTGCAAGTGTTGGTCGTGACCGTCCACTTATACCAAACTACAGTATACTTGGTGCTTGCTTCGCTCGTCGTTGCATTTGGTAGGTTGGAAAAAAATTGACATTTGACATCTATCAAAAAATTTGACATCTGTCAAAATTTTGACGTTTGACATCTGTCACACTGACATCTGTCAAAATTACAACTATCTCCTTCCGAAACTGTAGTACCATAGGCAATAAAACGGAAAACAGCAATTTTGATAATAGTATATACGGCGGCCATATTAAAAAATGACAGATGTCAAAATTTGACCAAACCATGTTGATCAGCATCCTTTGGGGCCCCCAGATATCGATTTACATCCCGATCGGAGCTTCTTTATTTTCGGACGCGGACCAATGGACCGCCATTTTGAAAAACATTCTTTTTCACTGTATGCCCCTCTCAAAACTGTACAATATTAGAACAAACCCTCCCTACAAAAGTCTCACAGTTTCGGTGTTATTTGCGAATTAAAAATCCTAAAAAAGTGAAATTGCATGTTCGCAATATTTCAAAATGGCGGAATCAAAAAAGTTTTTACACATTCCTACCAAGTGTACCGTGGGATTTTCAGATATCGATTTTCATTCGGATCGGACAACTTTTACTATGAGTCGGTACGTCTACAGCCGCCATCTTGAAAAAAATTGATTTCACTGATATTGCATTCTTACCCTTATAACATCTATACTTGATCCCCAGGAACGACTTTTCTAAATCACTCGCAACGGAGGCGCAAAAAAGCAAAGTTGATATTTCAATAAAAGCACCTTTGTATGGCAGCCCCATTGAAAGTTGACACATGTCAAAATTTGATTACAGAATGTTGATCATCATCCTTGGGGACCCCCAGATATCGATTTTCATCCGGATCGGTGAAACTTTTTTTTCCGCCGCGGCCAAAATTTCCGCCATTTTGAAAAAAAAAATTTTTCGCAATCTTCCCCTCTGACCTCCAACTAATATTAGTTCGAGCTCTTTATACTAAAGTGTCATAGTTTCGCCGTCATTTATGGTTAAAATTTGTATGGCGGATTTTTTTTTCCGCCATTTTGAATTTTTTTTGACATCTCCAAAATCGTCCCAGGGTTTGCTATGACATTCCTTAAAACGCACATGATCTATCTTTTATGGTTTGGCCAGGCCGTTGACCGTCCGAGTGACCGAAGTTCGGAAGACCAGGTCGCGAATTTTTTTGAAGACACCTCGATCATCTGGACACAAAACACAACAAAGACATTCAAAATTTTCCATAGGTGTCGAGAAACAATGCGTCAAAAATGAAAAAAAAAATTTGTATGGCAGCCATCTTTAAAAATGGCGGAATCCAAAATTTTTTTTGAAATATCGAATCTGCGGCCCCGAAAACCCCCCAATGCAAAAAATCACCCCGATCGGACCAACTTTCAAAATGGCCGCCATTTTGAATCCGCCATCTTGGATTTTCATGACAACCATCTGACAGCCCCCGTCATCCTCTATGACATTTGGTCGAGCACCACCCACATACCTCTTACCGTTGCCGAATTATGAGCGTTTCAATTTTGTATGGGGGCCACCGTTTTTTGTTCGGGGGCCCCCATTTTTTTCATTTCTCTGGAAACATCCCAGGGTCTACTCCAACATTAGTTAAAACTGGACCCCCATATCTCTTGTCGTTTTCGAGATCCGTTGACCTGTTCCATCTCAGAGACGATTTTCTGGTAATGTCAGATTTTTCCTGGGGTGACATGACCCATCACTATACAGCCTCATACTCAGTTTTGACTGACCACTTCTGAGAGCTGAGATCAATTATGTCAATCATCAGTCAGTCAGTCACTCATGGGTATCCAATTTTATAGTAATAGTAAAGTAAAGTAACTAGTATTTTGCCCCGTGCGCGGGCCGCGAGCGGCCCGCGTGTGTGTTTTCGTGGCGTTCCATTTGTTCAAAACGCTATACTTGGAGCTAAACTTTAAATTTTGCAAGTACTTGTACAAAACTGCCGTATTTATCAAAGAAAATGATAATGCGCGTGACTTTGCATGGCGGCCATTTTGTTTGACTTGACAGCGTCATTTGCACCATGAGTAGGATGCAACCGGCACACATGCACCGTGCGCGGTGCAAGTGCTGATCGTGACCGTCCACTTATACCAAACTACAATAAACTAACTCGCTTCGCTCGTCGTCGCATTGGGTATGTCGGAAAAAATTTGACGTTTGACACCTGTCAAAAATTGACATTTGACAACTGTCCTAAAAATTGACATTTGACATCTGTCAAAAAAATTGACATTTGATATTTGTCAATAAATTTGACATCTGTCAAAAAATTTGACAATTGACATCTGTCAAAAGTTTGACATTTGACATCAATCAAACTGACATCTGTCTACACTTGACAGCGGTATTAGAACAGTGCGCAGGTTGCAAGCGGCACACTTGCACCGTGCGCGGGCCGCACGCGGCCCGCACACGGTGCAAGTGTGCAGGTGCAAGTGTTAGTTGTGACTGTCCAATTATACCAATGAGAGACAATAAACTAACTCACTCATCGCCGCATTTGGTAGGTTGGAAAAAAAAATTGACGTTTGACATCTGTCAAAAAAATTGACATTTGATATTTGTCAATAAATTTGACATCTGTCATCAAATTTGACATTTGACATCTGTCAAAAGTTTGACATTTGACATCAATCAAACTGACATCTGAACTGTTTACACTTGACAGCGGTATTAGAACAGTGCGCAGGTCGCAAGCGGCACACTTTCACCGTGCGCGGGCCGCACGCGGCCCGCACACGGTGCAAGTGTGCAGGTGCAAGTGTTAGTTGTGACTGTCCAATTATACCAATGAGAGACAATAAACTAACTCACTCATCGCCGCATTTGGTAGGTTGGAAAAAAAATTGACATTTGACATCTGTCCAAAAAATTGACATTTGATATTTGTCAATAAATTTGACATCTGTCAAAAAATTTGACAATTGACATCTGTCAAAAGTTTGACATTTAAAATCAATCAAACTGACATCTGTCTACACTTGACAGCGGTATTAGAACAGTGCGCAGGTCGCAAGCGGCACACTTGCACCGTGCGCGGGCCGCACGCGGCCCGCACACGGTGCAAGTGTGCAGGTGCAAGTGTTGGTCGTGACCGTCCACTTATACCAAACTACAGTATACTTGGTGCTTGCTTCGCTCGTCGTTGCATTTGGTAGGTTGGAAAAAAATTGACATTTGACATCTATCAAAAAATTTGACATCTGTCAAAATTTTGACGTTTGACATCTGTCACACTGACATCTGTCAAAATTACAACTATCTCCTTCCGAAACTGTAGTACCATAGGCAATAAAACGGAAAACAGCAATTTTGATAATAGTATATACGGCGGCCATATTAAAAAATGACAGATGTCAAAATTTGACCAAACCATGTTGATCAGCATCCTTTGGGGCCCCCAGATATCGATTTACATCCCGATCGGAGCTTCTTTATTTTCGGACGCGGACCAATGGACCGCCATTTTGAAAAACATTCTTTTTCACTGTATGCCCCTCTCAAAACTGTACAATATTAGAACAAACCCTCCCTACAAAAGTCTCACAGTTTCGGTGTTATTTGCGAATTAAAAATCCTAAAAAAGTGAAATTGCATGTTCGCAATATTTCAAAATGGCGGAATCAAAAAAGTTTTTACACATTCCTACCAAGTGTACCGTGGGATTTTCAGATATCGATTTTCATTCGGATCGGACAACTTTTACTATGAGTCGGTACGTCTACAGCCGCCATCTTGAAAAAAATTGATTTCACTGATATTGCATTCTTACCCTTATAACATCTATACTTGATCCCCAGGAACGACTTTTCTAAATCACTCGCAACGGAGGCGCAAAAAAGCAAAGTTGATATTTCAATAAAAGCACCTTTGTATGGCAGCCCCATTGAAAGTTGACACATGTCAAAATTTGATTACAGAATGTTGATCATCATCCTTGGGGACCCCCAGATATCGATTTTCATCCGGATCGGTGAAACTTTTTTTTCCGCCGCGGCCAAAATTTCCGCCATTTTGAAAAAAAAAATTTTTCGCAATCTTCCCCTCTGACCTCCAACTAATATTAGTTCGAGCTCTTTATACTAAAGTGTCATAGTTTCGCCGTCATTTATGGTTAAAATTTGTATGGCGGATTTTTTTTTCCGCCATTTTGAATTTTTTTTGACATCTCCAAAATCGTCCCAGGGTTTGCTATGACATTCCTTAAAACGCACATGATCTATCTTTTATGGTTTGGCCAGGCCGTTGACCGTCCGAGTGACCGAAGTTCGGAAGACCAGGTCGCGAATTTTTTTGAAGACACCTCGATCATCTGGACACAAAACACAACAAAGACATTCAAAATTTTCCATAGGTGTCGAGAAACAATGCGTCAAAAATGAAAAAAAAAATTTGTATGGCAGCCATCTTTAAAAATGGCGGAATCCAAAATTTTTTTTGAAATATCGAATCTGCGGCCCCGAAAACCCCCCAATGCAAAAAATCACCCCGATCGGACCAACTTTCAAAATGGCCGCCATTTTGAATCCGCCATCTTGGATTTTCATGACAACCATCTGACAGCCCCCGTCATCCTCTATGACATTTGGTCGAGCACCACCCACATACCTCTTACCGTTGCCGAATTATGAGCGTTTCAATTTTGTATGGGGGCCACCGTTTTTTGTTCGGGGGCCCCCATTTTTTTCATTTCTCTGGAAACATCCCAGGGTCTACTCCAACATTAGTTAAAACTGGACCCCCATATCTCTTGTCGTTTTCGAGATCCGTTGACCTGTTCCATCTCAGAGACGATTTTCTGGTAATGTCAGATTTTTCCTGGGGTGACATGACCCATCACTATACAGCCTCATACTCAGTTTTGACTGACCACTTCTGAGAGCTGAGATCAATTATGTCAATCATCAGTCAGTCAGTCACTCATGGGTATCCAATTTTATAGTAATAGTAAAGTAACTAGTATTTTGCCCCGTGCGCGGGCCGCGAGCGGCCCGCGTGGGTGTTTTCGTGGCGTTCCATTTGTTCAAAACGCTATACTTGGAGCTAAACTTTAAATTTTGCAAGTACTTGTACAAAACTGCCGTATTTATCAAAGAAAATGATAATGCGCGTGACTTTGCATGGCGACCATCTTGTTTGACTTGACAGCGTCATTTGCACCATGAGTAGGACGCAACCGGCACACATGCACCGTGCGCGGGCCGCACGCGGCCCGCACACGGTGCAAGTGTGCAGGTGCAAGTGCTGATCGTGACCGTCCACTTATACCAAACTACAGTAAACTAACTCGTTTCGCTCGTCGTCGCATTGGGTATGTCGGAAAAAATTTGACGTTTGACATCTGTCAAAAATTGACATTTGACATCTGTCCTAAAAATTGACATTTGACATCTGTCAAAAGTTTGACATTTGACATCAATCAAACTGACATCTGTCTACACTTGACAGCGGTATTAGAACAGTGCGCAGGTCGCAAGCGGCACACTTGCACCGTGCGCGGGCCGCACGCGGCCCGCACACGGTGCAAGTGTGCAGGTGCAAGTGTTAGTCGTGTCTGTCCAATTATACCAATGAGAGACAATAAACTAACTCACTCATCGCCGCATTTGGTAGGTTGGAAAAAAAATTGACATTTGACATCTGTCCAAAAAATTGTCATTTGACATCTGTCAAAATTTTGACGTTTGACATCTGTCACACTGACATCTGTCAAAATTACAACTATCTCCTTCCGAAACTGTAGTACCATAGGCGATAAAACGGAAAACAGCAATTTTGATAATAGTATATACGGCGGCCATATTAAAAAATGACATGTCAAAATTTGACCAAACCATGTTGATCAGCATCCTTTGGGGCCCCCAGATATCGATTTATATCCCGATCAGATCACCTTTACTTTCAGACGCGGACCAATAGACCGCCATTTTGAAAAAAGTACTTTTTCACTGTGTGCCCCTCTCAAAACTGTACAGTATTAGAACAAACCCTCCCTACAAAAGTCTCACAGTTTCGGTGTTATTTGCGAATTAAAAATCCTTAAAAAGTGAAATTGCATGTTCGCAATATTTCAAAATGGCGGAATCAAAAAAGTTTTTACACATTCCTACCAAGTGTGCCGTGGGATTTTCAGATATCGATTTTCATTCGGATCGGACAACTTTTACTATGAGTCGGTACGTCTACAGCCGCCATCTTGAAAAAAATTGATTTCACTGATATTGCATTTTTACCCTTATAACATCTATACTTGATCCCCAGGAACGACTTTTCTAAAGCACTCGCAACGGAGGCGCAAAAAAGCAAAGTTGATATTTCAACAAAAGCACCTTTGTATGGCAGCCCCATTGAAAGTTGACACATGTCAAAATTTGATTATAGAATGTTGATCATCATCCTTGGGGACCCCCAGATATCGATTTTCATCCGGATCGGTGAAACTTTTTTTCCCGCCGCGGCCAAAATTTCCGCCATTTTGAAAAAATAAATTTTTCGCAATCTTCCCCTCTGACCTCCAACCAATATTAGTTCGAGCTCTTTATGCTAAAGTGTCATAGTTTCGCCGTCATTTACGGTTAAAATTTGTATGGCGGATTTTTTTTTCCGCCATTTTGAATTTTTTTTGACATCTCCAAAATTGTCCCAGGGTTTGCTATGACATTCCTTAAAACGCACATGACCTATCTCATATGGTTTGGCCAGGCCGTTGACTGTCCGAGTGACCGAAGGTCGGAAGACCAGGTCGCGAATTTTTTTGAAGACACCTCGATCACCTGGTCACAAAACACAACCAAGACATTCAAAATTTTCCATAGGTATCGAGAAACAATGCGTCAAAAATGGGGAAAAAAATTTGTATGGCAGCCATCTTTAAAAATGGCGGAATCCAAAATATTTTTTCAAATATCGAATGTGTGGCCCCGAAAACCCCCTCGTGCGAAAAATCACCCCGATCGGACCATCTTTCAAAATGGCCGCCATTTTGAATCCGCCATCTTGGATTTTCATGACAACCATCTGACAGCCCCCGTCATCCTCTATGACATTTGGTCGAGCACCGTATTTTGCCCCGTGCGCGGGCCGCGAGCGGCCCGCGTGTGTGTTTTCGTGGCGTTCCATTTGTTCAAAACGCTATACTTGGAGCTAAACTTTAAATTTTGCAAGTACTTGTACAAAACTGCCGTATTTATCAAAGAAAATGATAATGCGCGTGACTTTGCATGGCGGCCATTTTGTTTGACTTGACAGCGTCATTTGCACCATGAGTAGGATGCAACCGGCACACATGCACCGTGCGCGGTGCAAGTGCTGATCGTGACCGTCCACTTATACCAAACTACAATAAACTAACTCGCTTCGCTCGTCGTCGCATTGGGTATGTCGGAAAAAATTTGACGTTTGACACCTGTCAAAAATTGACATTTGACAACTGTCCTAAAAATTGACATTTGACATCTGTCAAAAAAATTGACATTTGATATTTGTCAATAAATTTGACATCTGTCAAAAAATTTGACAATTGACATCTGTCAAAAGTTTGACATTTGACATCAATCAAACTGACATCTGTCTACACTTGACAGCGGTATTAGAACAGTGTGCAGGTTGCAAGCGGCACACTTGCACCGTGCGCGGGCCGCACGCGGCCCGCACACGGTGCAAGTGTGCAGGTGCAAGTGTTAGTTGTGACTGTCCAATTATACCAATGAGAGACAATAAACTAACTCACTCATCGCCGCATTTGGTAGGTTGGAAAAAAAAATTGACGTTTGACATCTGTCCAAAAAATTGACATTTGACATTGGCAATAAATTTGACATCTGTCATCAAATTTGACATTTGACATCTGTCAAAAGTTTGACATTTGACATCAATCAAACTGACATCTGTCTACACTTGACAGCGGTATTAGAACAGTGCGCAGGTCGCAAGCGGCACACTTGCACCGTGCGCGGGCCGCACGCGGCCCGCACACGGTGCAAGTGTGCAGGTGCAAGTGTTAGTTGTGACTGTCCAATTATACCAATGAGAGACAATAAACTAACTCACTCATCGCCGCATTTGGTAGGTTGGAAAAAAAAATTGACGTTTGACATCTGTCCAAAAAATTGACATTTGACATTGGCAATAAATTTGACATCTGTCATCAAATTTGACAATTGACATCTGTCAAAAGTTTGACATTTAAAATCAATCAAACTGACATCTGTCTACACTTGACAGCGGTATTAGAACAGTGCGCAGGTCGCAAGCGGCACACTTGCACCGTGCGCGGGCCGCACGCGGCCCGCACACGGTCAAGTGTGCAGGTGCAAGTGTTGGTCGTGACCGTCCACTTATACCAAACTACAGTATACTTGGTGCTTGCTTCGCTCGTCGTTGCATTTGGTAGGTTGGAAAAAAATTGACATTTGACATCTATCAAAAAATTTGACATCTGTCAAAATTTTGACGTTTGACATCTGTCACACTGACATCTGTCAAAATTACAACTATCTCCTTCCGAAACTGTAGTACCATAGGCAATAAAACGGAAAACAGCAATTTTGATAATAGTATATACGGCGGCCATATTAAAAAATGACAGATGTCAAAATTTGACCAAACCATGTTGATCAGCATCCTTTGGGGCCCCCAGATATCGATTTACATCCCGATCGGAGCTTCTTTATTTTCGGACGCGGACCAATGGACCGCCACACAGTGGCCGATATATCGAGCTTCCCTTTCATAGGATTTTCGAAAAAAAAAGTTGTAATTTTGAGTGTTTTTAGTATGCAGTTTTGTTGAGCACATCAAAACATTAAATAAATTTATGACTACAAGCTTTTTTTTTGAGTATTCATTGTAAAATATCAGTTTGAATATTTCAAATGTATGAAACCGGAATTTGTTTTCCTCATAACTTTTTTTTTTACCGTACGGTCAGGCTGGAATTGTTAGTCCCCCTTGCCGAGTCCAAGACGAAGCCACATGACCTTTGCCCTTGACCTCGGACGGCCACGTTTAGAAAATATGGGTGAATGAAAAACGCATGTTTTGACAATATTGTTCTATGGGTGATGTGCTTCCATAAATCAGTTTTTTGACCATTATTGTTACCATACCGATGAAAATTAATCTCTTTTATCTATTGACCTTAAAAATGAGCGTATTTTATCAAAAAATACCTATGTTTTTGGATTTTTTCTTTCATTTTTTTTGAAAACGGCTCCTAAATTCACTTCCTCGTCTAATTTTTCACTTTACTATTACTATAAAATTGGATACCCATGAGTGACTGACTGACTGATGATTGACATAATTGATCTCAGCTCTCAGAAGTGGTCAGTCAAAACTGAGTATGAGGCTGTATAGTGATGGGTCATGTCACCCCAGGAAAAATCTGACATTACCAGAAAATCGTCTCTGAGATGGAACAGGTCAACGGATCTCGAAAACGACAAGAGATATGGGGGTCCAGTTTTAACTAATGTTGGAGTAGACCCTGGGATGTTTCCAGAGAAATGAAAAAAATGGGGGCCCCCGAACAAAAAACGGTGGCCCCCATACAAAATTGAAACGCTCATAATTCGGCAACGGTAAGAGGTATGTGGGTGGTGCTCGACCAAATGTCATAGAGGATGACGGGGGCTGTCAGATGGTTGTCATGAAAATCCAAGATGGCGGATTCAAAATGGCGGCCATTTTGAAAGTTGGTCCGATCGGGGTGATTTTTTGCATTGGGGGGTTTTCGGGGCCGCAGATTCGATATTTCAAAAAAAATTTTGGATTCCGCCATTTTTAAAGATGGCTGCCATACAAATTTTTTTTTTCATTTTTGACGCATTGTTTCTCGACACCTATGGAAAATTTTGAATGTCTTTGTTGTGTTTTGTGTCCAGATGATCGAGGTGTCTTCAAAAAAATTCGCGACCTGGTCTTCCGAACTTCGGTCACTCGGACGGTCAACGGCCTGGCCAAACCATAAAAGATAGATCATGTGCGTTTTAAGGAATGTCATAGCAAACCCTGGGACGATTTTGGAGATGTCAAAAAAAATTCAAAATGGCGGAAAAAAAAATCCGCCATACAAATTTTAACCATAAATGACGGCGAAACTATGACACTTTAGTATAAAGAGCTCGAACTAATATTAGTTGGAGGTCAGAGGGGAAGATTGCGAAAAATTTTTTTTTTCAAAATGGCGGAAATTTTGGCCGCGGCGGAAAAAAAAGTTTCACCGATCCGGATGAAAATCGATATCTGGGGGTCCCCAAGGATGATGATCAACATTCTGTAATCAAATTTTGACATGTGTCAACTTTCAATGGGGCTGCCATACAAAGGTGCTTTTATTGAAATATCAACTTTGCTTTTTTGCGCCTCCGTTGCGAGTGATTTAGAAAAGTCGTTCCTGGGGATCAAGTATAGATGTTATAAGGGTAAGAATGCAATATCAGTGAAATCAATTTTTTTCAAGATGGCGGCTGTAGACGTACCGACTCATAGTAAAAGTTGTCCGATCCGAATGAAAATCGATATCTGAAAATCCCACGGTACACTTGGTAGGAATGTGTAAAAACTTTTTTGATTCCGCCATTTTGAAATATTGCGAACATGCAATTTCACTTTTTTAGGATTTTTAATTCGCAAATAACACCGAAACTGTGAGACTTTTGTAGGGAGGGTTTGTTCTAATATTGTACAGTTTTGAGAGGGGCATACAGTGAAAAAGAATGTTTTTCAAAATGGCGGTCCATTGGTCCGCGTCCGAAAATAAAGAAGCTCCGATCGGGATGTAAATCGATATCTGGGGGCCCCAAAGGATGCTGATCAACATGGTTTGGTCAAATTTTGACATCTGTCATTTTTTAATATGGCCGCCGTATATACTATTATCAAAATTGCTGTTTTCCGTTTTATTGCCTATGGTACTACAGTTTCGGAAGGAGATAGTTGTAATTTTGACAGATGTCAGTGTGACAGATGTCAAACGTCAAAATTTTGACAGATGTCAAATTTTTTGATAGATGTCAAATGTCAATTTTTTTCCAACCTACCAAATGCAACGACGAGCGAAGCAAGCACCAAGTATACTGTAGTTTGGTATAAGTGGACGGTCACGACCAACACTTGCACCTGCACACTTGCACCGTGTGCGGGCCGCGTGCGGCCCGCGCACGGTGCAAGTGTGCCGCTTGCGACCTGCGCACTGTTCTAATACCGCTGTCAAGTGTAGACAGATGTCAGTTTGATTGATTTTAAATGTCAAACTTTTGACAGATGTCAATTGTCAAATTTTTTGACAGATGTCAAATTTATTGACAAATATCAAATGTCAATTTTTTGGACAGATGTCAAATGTCAATTTTTTTTCCAACCTACCAAATGCGGCGATGAGTGAGTTAGTTTATTGTCTCTCATTGGTATAATTGGACAGTCACAACTAACACTTGCACCTGCACACTTGCACCGTGTGCGGGCCGCGTGCGGCCCGCGCACGGTGAAAGTGTGCCGCTTGCGACCTGCGCACTGTTCTAATACCGCTGTCAAGTGTAAACAGTTCAGATGTCAGTTTGATTGATGTCAAATGTCAAACTTTTGACAGATGTCAAATGTCAAATTTGATGACAGATGTCAAATTTATTGACAAATATCAAATGTCAATTTTTTTGACAGATGTCAAACGTCAATTTTTTTTTCCAACCTACCAAATGCGGCGATGAGTGAGTTAGTTTATTGTCTCTCATTGGTATAATTGGACAGTCACAACTAACACTTGCACCTGCACACTTGCACCGTGTGCGGGCCGCGTGCGGCCCGCGCACGGTGCAAGTGTGCCGCTTGCAACCTGCGCACTGTTCTAATACCGCTGTCAAGTGTAGACAGATGTCAGTTTGATTGATGTCAAATGTCAAACTTTTGACAGATGTCAATTGTCAAATTTTTTGACAGATGTCAAATTTATTGACAAATATCAAATGTCAATTTTTTTGACAGATGTCAAATGTCAATTTTTAGGACAGTTGTCAAATGTCAATTTTTGACAGGTGTCAAACGTCAAATTTTTTCCGACATACCCAATGCGACGACGAGCGAAGCGAGTTAGTTTACTGTAGTTTGGTATAAGTGGACGGTCACGATCAGCACTTGCACCGCGCACGGTGCATGTGTGCCGGTTGCATCCTACTCATGGTGCAAATGACGCTGTCAAGTCAAACAAAATGGCCGCCATGCAAAGTCACGCGCATTTCATTTTCTTTGATAAATACGGCAGTTTTGTACAAGTACTTGCAAAATTTAAAGTTTAGCTCCAAGTATAGCGTTTTGAACAAATGGAACGCCACGAAAACACACACGCGGGCCGCTCGCGGCCCGCGCACGGGGCAAAATACTAGTTTAAGTATACAATTATGTTAAAAACTGCAAAATGTTGTATAAGTATATGGTTGCCGAGTATTTTTTTCGAGTTTTCATAATAAAATATCAGTTTGAACATTTTATATGTATGAAACCGGAATTATATTCCTCATAACTTTTTTTTTTATCGTACGGTCAGGCTGGAATTGTTAGTCCCCCTTGCTGAGTCCAAGACGGAGCCACATGACTTTTGTCCTTGACCTCGGACGGCCACGTTTAGAAAATATGGATGAGTGAAAAATGCATGTTTTGACAATATTTGTCTACGGGTGATGTGCTTGAAACGGGGCAGTCCGAGGTCAAGGTCAAAGGTCATGTGGCTTCGTCTTAGACTCGGCAATAGGGACTAACAATTCCAGCCTTACCGTACGGTAAAATAAAAAGTTACGAGAAACATAACTCCGGTTTCATACATATAAAATGTTCAAACTGATATTTTATTATGAAAACTCGAAAAAAAAAACTCGGCAACCATATACTTATACAACATTTTGCAGTTTTTAACATAATTGTATACTTAAAAGTGAAAAATTAGACGAGGACGTGAATTTAGGAGCCGTTTTCAAAAAAAAATTAAAGAAAAAATGCAAAAACATAGGTATTTTTTGATAAAATACGCTCATTTTTAAGGTCAATAGATAACAGAGATTGAGTTTTATCGGTATGGTAACAATAATGCTCAAAAAACTAATTTCTGGAAGCACATCGCCCATAGAACAATATTGTCAAAACATGCATTTTTCATTCACCCATATTTTCTAAACGTGGCCGTCCGAGGTCAAGGGCAAAGGTCATGTGGCTTCGTCTTGGACTCGGCAAGGGGGACTAACAATTCCAGCCTGACCGTACGGTAAAAAAAAAAGTTATGAGGAAAACAAATTCCGGTTTCATACATTTGAAATATTCAAACTGATATTTTACAATGAATACTCAAAAAAAAAGCTTGTAGTCATAAATTTATTTAATGTTTTGATGTGCTCAACAAAACTGCATACTAAAAACACTCAAAATTACAACTTTTTTTTTCGAAAATCCTATGAAAGGGAAGCTCGATATATCGGCCACTGTGCGCCATTTTGAAAAACATTCTTTTTCACTGTATGCCCCTCTCAAAACTGTACAATATTAGAACAAACCCTCCCTACAAAAGTCTCACAGTTTCGGTGTTATTTGCGAATTAAAAATCCTAAAAAAGTGAAATTGCATGTTCGCAATATTTCAAAATGGCGGAATCAAAAAAGTTTTTACACATTCCTACCAAGTGTACCGTGGGATTTTCAGATATCGATTTTCATTCGGATCGGACAACTTTTACTATGAGTCGGTACGTCTACAGCCGCCATCTTGAAAAAAATTGATTTCACTGATATTGCATTCTTACCCTTATAACATCTATACTTGATCCCCAGGAACGACTTTTCTAAATCACTCGCAACGGAGGCGCAAAAAAGCAAAGTTGATATTTCAATAAAAGCACCTTTGTATGGCAGCCCCATTGAAAGTTGACACATGTCAAAATTTGATTACAGAATGTTGATCATCATCCTTGGGGACCCCCAGATATCGATTTTCATCCGGATCGGTGAAACTTTTTTTTCCGCCGCGGCCAAAATTTCCGCCATTTTGAAAAAAAAAATTTTTCGCAATCTTCCCCTCTGACCTCCAACTAATATTAGTTCGAGCTCTTTATACTAAAGTGTCATAGTTTCGCCGTCATTTATGGTTAAAATTTGTATGGCGGATTTTTTTTTCCGCCATTTTGAATTTTTTTTGACATCTCCAAAATCGTCCCAGGGTTTGCTATGACATTCCTTAAAACGCACATGATCTATCTTTTATGGTTTGGCCAGGCCGTTGACCGTCCGAGTGACCGAAGTTCGGAAGACCAGGTCGCGAATTTTTTTGAAGACACCTCGATCATCTGGACACAAAACACAACAAAGACATTCAAAATTTTCCATAGGTGTCGAGAAACAATGCGTCAAAAATGAAAAAAAAAATTTGTATGGCAGCCATCTTTAAAAATGGCGGAATCCAAAATTTTTTTTGAAATATCGAATCTGCGGCCCCGAAAACCCCCCAATGCAAAAAATCACCCCGATCGGACCAACTTTCAAAATGGCCGCCATTTTGAATCCGCCATCTTGGATTTTCATGACAACCATCTGACAGCCCCCGTCATCCTCTATGACATTTGGTCGAGCACCACCCACATACCTCTTACCGTTGCCGAATTATGAGCGTTTCAATTTTGTATGGGGGCCACCGTTTTTTGTTCGGGGGCCCCCATTTTTTTCATTTCTCTGGAAACATCCCAGGGTCTACTCCAACATTAGTTAAAACTGGACCCCCATATCTCTTGTCGTTTTCGAGATCCGTTGACCTGTTCCATCTCAGAGACGATTTTCTGGTAATGTCAGATTTTTCCTGGGGTGACATGACCCATCACTATACAGCCTCATACTCAGTTTTGACTGACCACTTCTGAGAGCTGAGATCAATTATGTCAATCATCAGTCAGTCAGTCACTCATGGGTATCCAATTTTATAGTAATAGTAACTAGTATTTTGCCCCGTGCGCGGGCCGCGAGCGGCCCGCGTGTGTGTTTTCGTGGCGTTCCATTTGTTCAAAACGCTATACTTGGAGCTAAACTTTAAATTTTGCAAGTACTTGTACAAAACTGCCGTATTTATCAAAGAAAATGATAATGCGCGTGACTTTGCATGGCGGCCATTTTGTTTGACTTGACAGCGTCATTTGCACCATGAGTAGGATGCAACCGGCACACATGCACCGTGCGCGGTGCAAGTGCTGATCGTGACCGTCCACTTATACCAAACTACAGTAAACTAACTCGCTTCGCTCGTCGTCGCATTGGGTATGTCGGAAAAAATTTGACGTTTGACACCTGTCAAAAATTGACATTTGACAACTGTCCTAAAAATTGACATTTGACATCTGTCAAAAAAATTGACATTTGATATTTGTCAATAAATTTGACATCTGTCAAAAAATTTGACAATTGACATCTGTCAAAAGTTTGACATTTGACATCAATCAAACTGACATCTGTCTACACTTGACAGCGGTATTAGAACAGTGCGCAGGTTGCAAGCGGCACACTTGCACCGTGCGCGGGCCGCACGCGGCCCGCACACGGTGCAAGTGTGCAGGTGCAAGTGTTAGTTGTGACTGTCCAATTATACCAATGAGAGACAATAAACTAACTCACTCATCGCCGCATTTGGTAGGTTGGAAAAAAAAATTGACGTTTGACATCTGTCAAAAAAATTGACATTTGATATTTGTCAATAAATTTGACATCTGTCATCAAATTTGACATTTGACATCTGTCAAAAGTTTGACATTTGACATCAATCAAACTGACATCTGAACTGTTTACACTTGACAGCGGTATTAGAACAGTGCGCAGGTCGCAAGCGGCACACTTTCACCGTGCGCGGGCCGCACGCGGCCCGCACACGGTGCAAGTGTGCAGGTGCAAGTGTTAGTTGTGACTGTCCAATTATACCAATGAGAGACAATAAACTAACTCACTCATCGCCGCATTTGGTAGGTTGGAAAAAAAATTGACATTTGACATCTGTCCAAAAAATTGACATTTGATATTTGTCAATAAATTTGACATCTGTCAAAAAATTTGACAATTGACATCTGTCAAAAGTTTGACATTTAAAATCAATCAAACTGACATCTGTCTACACTTGACAGCGGTATTAGAACAGTGCGCAGGTCGCAAGCGGCACACTTGCACCGTGCGCGGGCCGCACGCGGCCCGCACACGGTGCAAGTGTGCAGGTGCAAGTGTTGGTCGTGACCGTCCACTTATACCAAACTACAGTATACTTGGTGCTTGCTTCGCTCGTCGTTGCATTTGGTAGGTTGGAAAAAAATTGACATTTGACATCTATCAAAAAATTTGACATCTGTCAAAATTTTGACGTTTGACATCTGTCACACTGACATCTGTCAAAATTACAACTATCTCCTTCCGAAACTGTAGTACCATAGGCAATAAAACGGAAAACAGCAATTTTGATAATAGTATATACGGCGGCCATATTAAAAAATGACAGATGTCAAAATTTGACCAAACCATGTTGATCAGCATCCTTTGGGGCCCCCAGATATCGATTTACATCCCGATCGGAGCTTCTTTATTTTCGGACGCGGACCAATGGACCGCCATTTTGAAAAACATTCTTTTTCACTGTATGCCCCTCTCAAAACTGTACAATATTAGAACAAACCCTCCCTACAAAAGTCTCACAGTTTCGGTGTTATTTGCGAATTAAAAATCCTAAAAAAGTGAAATTGCATGTTCGCAATATTTCAAAATGGCGGAATCAAAAAAGTTTTTACACATTCCTACCAAGTGTACCGTGGGATTTTCAGATATCGATTTTCATTCGGATCGGACAACTTTTACTATGAGTCGGTACGTCTACAGCCGCCATCTTGAAAAAAATTGATTTCACTGATATTGCATTCTTACCCTTATAACATCTATACTTGATCCCCAGGAACGACTTTTCTAAATCACTCGCAACGGAGGCGCAAAAAAGCAAAGTTGATATTTCAATAAAAGCACCTTTGTATGGCAGCCCCATTGAAAGTTGACACATGTCAAAATTTGATTACAGAATGTTGATCATCATCCTTGGGGACCCCCAGATATCGATTTTCATCCGGATCGGTGAAACTTTTTTTTCCGCCGCGGCCAAAATTTCCGCCATTTTGAAAAAAAAAATTTTTCGCAATCTTCCCCTCTGACCTCCAACTAATATTAGTTCGAGCTCTTTATACTAAAGTGTCATAGTTTCGCCGTCATTTATGGTTAAAATTTGTATGGCGGATTTTTTTTTCCGCCATTTTGAATTTTTTTTGACATCTCCAAAATCGTCCCAGGGTTTGCTATGACATTCCTTAAAACGCACATGATCTATCTTTTATGGTTTGGCCAGGCCGTTGACCGTCCGAGTGACCGAAGTTCGGAAGACCAGGTCGCGAATTTTTTTGAAGACACCTCGATCATCTGGACACAAAACACAACAAAGACATTCAAAATTTTCCATAGGTGTCGAGAAACAATGCGTCAAAAATGAAAAAAAAAATTTGTATGGCAGCCATCTTTAAAAATGGCGGAATCCAAAATTTTTTTTGAAATATCGAATCTGCGGCCCCGAAAACCCCCCAATGCAAAAAATCACCCCGATCGGACCAACTTTCAAAATGGCCGCCATTTTGAATCCGCCATCTTGGATTTTCATGACAACCATCTGACAGCCCCCGTCATCCTCTATGACATTTGGTCGAGCACCACCCACATACCTCTTACCGTTGCCGAATTATGAGCGTTTCAATTTTGTATGGGGGCCACCGTTTTTTGTTCGGGGGCCCCCATTTTTTTCATTTCTCTGGAAACATCCCAGGGTCTACTCCAACATTAGTTAAAACTGGACCCCCATATCTCTTGTCGTTTTCGAGATCCGTTGACCTGTTCCATCTCAGAGACGATTTTCTGGTAATGTCAGATTTTTCCTGGGGTGACATGACCCATCACTATACAGCCTCATACTCAGTTTTGACTGACCACTTCTGAGAGCTGAGATCAATTATGTCAATCATCAGTCAGTCAGTCACTCATGGGTATCCAATTTTATAGTAATAGTAACTAGTATTTTGCCCCGTGCGCGGGCCGCGAGCGGCCCGCGTGGGTGTTTTCGTGGCGTTCCATTTGTTCAAATCGCTATACTTGTGTTTTAACTTGTAATTATGCAAGTACTTGTACAAAACTGCGGTATCTATCAAAGAAAATGATAATTCATCTGACTTGTGCATGGCGGCCATCTTGTTTGACTTGACAGCGTCATTGGCACCATTAGCAGGTCGAAACCGGCACACTTGCACCGTGCGCGGGCCGCACGCGGCCCGCACACGGTGCAATTGTGCAGGTGCAAGTCTTGATCGTGACCGTCCACTTATACCAAACTACAGTAAACTAACTCGCTTCGCTCGTCGTCGCATTGGGTAGGTTGGAAAAAATTTGACGTTTGACATCTGTCAAAAGTTTGACATCTGACATCAATTAAACTGACATCTGTCTACACTTGACAGCGGTATTAGAACAGTGCGCAGGTCGCAAGCGGCACACTTCCACCGTGCGCGGGCCGCACGCGGCCCGCACACGGTGCAAGTGTGCAGGTGCAAGTGTTGCTCGTGACTGTCCAATTATACCAATGAGAGACAATAAACTAACTCACTCATCGCCGCATTTGGTAGTATGGAAAAAATTGACATTTGACATCTGTCCAAAAAATTGACATTTGACATTTGTCAATAAATTTGACATGTGTCAAAAAATTTGACATTTGACATCTGACATCAATCAAACTGACATCTGTCTACACTTGACAGCGGTATTAGAACAGTGCACAGGTCGCAAGCGGCACACTTGCACCGTGCGCGGGCCGCACGCGGTCCGCACACGGTGCAAGTGTGCAGGTGCAAGTGTTAGTCGTGACTGTCCAATTATACCAATGAGAGACAATAAACTAACTCACTCATCGCCGCATTTGGTAGGTTGGAAAAAAAAATTGACATTTGACATCTGTCAAAATTTTGACGTTTGACATCTGTCACACTGACATCTGTCGAAATGATCACTATCTCCTTCCGAAACTGTAGTACCATAGGCGATAAAACGGAAAACAGCAATTTCGATAATAGTATATACGGCGGCCATATTAAAAAATGACAGATGTCAAAATTTGACCAAACCATGTTGATCAGCATCCTTTGGGACCCCCAGATATCGATTTATATCCTGATCAGAGCACCTTTACTTTCAGACGCGGACCAATAGACCGCCATTTTGAAAAAAAGAACTACTTCAGTGTGTGCCCCTCTGAAAACTATACAATATTAGAACAAACCCTCCTCACAAAAGTCTTATAGTTCCGGCGTTAATTGCAAATTAAAAATCCTTAAAAAGTGAAATTGTATGTTCGCAATTTTTCAAAATGGCGGAACCAAAAAATTTTTTACACGTTCCTACCAAGTGTACCGTGGGATTTTCAGATATCGATTTTCATTCGGATCGGACAACTTTTACTATGAGTCGGTACGTCTACAGCCACCATCTTGAAAAAATCGATTTTGCTGATATTGCATTTTGACCCTTATAGCATCTATGCTTCATCCCCAGGAACGATTTTTCTTGAACGCTCGTATTGGAGGCGTAAAAAAGGAAAACTGATTTTTCCATAAAAGCACCTTTGTATGGCAGCCCCATTGAAAGTTGACACATGTCAAAATTTGATTACAGAATGTTGATCATCATCCTTGGGGACCCCCAGATATCGATTTTCATCCGGATCGGTGAAACTTTTTTTCCCGCCGCAGCCAAAATTTCCGCCATTTTGAAAAAAAAAATTTTTCGCAATCTTCCCCTCTGACCTCCAACTAATATTAGTTCTAGCTCTTTTTACTAAAGTGTCATAGTTTCGCCGTCATTTACGGTTCAAATTTGTATGGCGGATTTTTTTTTCCGCCATTTTGAATTTTTTTTGACATCTCCAAAATCGTCCCAGGGTTTGCTATGACATTCCTTAAAACGCACATGACCTATCTCATATGGTTTGGCCAGGCCGTTGACTGTCCGAGTGACCGAAGGTCGGAAGACCAGGTCGCGAATTTTTTTGAAGACACCTCGATCACCTGGACACAAAAGTCAACAAAGACATTCAAAATTTCCCATAGGTATCGAGAAACAATGCGTCAAAAATGAAAAAAAAAAATTGTATGGCAGCCATCTTTAAAAATGGCAGAATCCAAAATTTTTTTTCAAATTTTGAATCTGCGGCCCCGAAAACCCCCCCCATGCGAAAAATCACCCCGATCGGACCAACTTTCAAAATGGCCGCCATTTTGAATCCGCCATCTTGGATTTTCATGACAACTATCTGACAGCCCCCGTCATCCTCTATGACATTTGGTCGAGCACCACTCCCCTACCTCTTACCGTTTCCGAATTATGAGCGTTTCAATTTTGTATGGAATTTTTATTTTTTGTAGGGCAACACTTTTTTTTTTTATTTCTCTGGAAACATCCCAGGGTTTAATCCAACTTTAGTTAAAACGGGACCCCCTTATCTCTTATCGTTTTCGAGATCCGTTGACCTGTTCCATCTCAGAGACGATTTTCTGGTAATGTCAGATTTTTCCTGGGGTGACATGACCCATCACTATACAGCCTCATACTCAGTTTTGACTGACCACTTCTGAGAGCTGAGATCAATTATGTCAATCATCAGTCAGTGACTCATGGGTATCCAATTTTATAGTAATAGTAACTAGTATTTTGCCCCGTGCGCGGGCCGCGAGCGGCCCGCGTGGGTGTTTTCGTGGCGTTCCATTTGTTCAAAACGCTATACTTGGAGCTAAACTTTAAATTTTGCAAGTACTTGTACAAAACTGCGGTATTTATCAAAGAAAATGATAATGCGCGTGACTTTGCATGGCGGCCATCTTGTTTGACTTGACAGCGTCATTTGCACCATTAGTAGGTCGCAACTGGCACACTTGCACCGTGCGCGGGCCGCACGCGGCCCGCACACGGTGCAAGTGTGCAGGTGCAAGTGTTGGTCGTGACCGTCCACTTGTACCAAACTACAGTAAACTAACTCGCTTTGCTCGTCGTCACATTAGGTAGGTTGGAAAAAATTTGACATTTGACATCTGTCCAAAAAATTGACATTTGACATTTGTCAATAAATTTGACACCTGTAAAAAAATTGACATTTGACATCTGTCAAAAGTTTGACATTTGACATCAATCAAACTGACATCTGTCTACACTTGACAGCGGTATTAGAGCAGTGCGCAGGTCGCAAGCGGCACACTTGCACCGTGCGCGGGCCGCACGCGGCCCGCACACGGTGCAAGTGTGCAGGTGCAAGTGTTAGTCGTGACTGTCCAATTATACCAATAAGAGACAATAAACTAACTCACTCATCGCCGCATTTGGTAGGTTGGAAAAAAAATTGACATTTGACATCTGTCCAAAAAATTCACATTTGACATTTGTCAATAAATTTGACACCTGTAAAAAAATTGACATTTGACATCTGTCAAAAGTTTGACATTTGACATCAATCAAACTGACATCTGTCTACACTTGACAGCGGTATTAGAACAGTGCGCAGGTCGCAAGCGGCACACTTGCACCGTGCGCGGGCCGCACGCGGCCCGCACACGGTGCAAGTGTGCAGGTGCAAGTTTTGGTCGTGACCGTCCACTTATACCAAACTACAGTATACTTGGTGCTTGCTTCGCTCGTCGTTGCATTTGGTAGGTTGGAAAAAAATTGACATTTGACATCTATCAAAAAATTTGACATCTGTCAAAATTTTGACGTTTGACATCTGTCACACTGACATCTGTCAAAATTACAACTATCTCCTTCCGAAACTGTAGTACCATAGGCGATAAAACGGAAAACAGCAATTTTGATAATAGTATATACGGCGGCCATATTAAAAAATGACAGATGTCAAAATTTGACCAAACCATGTTGATCAGCATCCTTTGGGACCCCCAGATATCGATTTATATCCCGATCAGAGCACCTTTACTTTCAGACGCGGACCAATAGACCGCCATTTTGAAAAAAGTACTTTTTCACTGTGTGCCCCTCACAAAACTGTACAATATTAGAACAAACCCTCCCTACAAAAGTCTCACGGTTTCGGTGTTATTTGCGAATTAAAAATCCTTAAAAAGTGAAATTGCATGTTCGCAATTTTTCAAAATGGCGGAATCAAAAAAGTTTTTACACTTTCCTACCAAGTGTACCGTGGGATTTTCAGATATCGATTTTCATTCGGATCGGACAACTTTTCCTATGAGTCGGTACGTCTACAGCCGCCATCTTGAAAAAAATTGATTTCACTGATATTGCATTTTTACCCTTATAACATCTATACTTGATCCCCAGGAACGACTTTTCTAAAGCACTCGCAACGGAGGCGCAAAAAAGCAAAGTTGATATTTCAATAAAAGCACCTTTGTATGGCAGCCCCATTGAAAGTTGACACATGTCAAAATTTGATTACAGAATGTTGATCATCATCCTTGGGGACCCCCAGATATCGATTTTCATCCGGATCGGTGAAACTTTTTTCCCCGCCGCGGCCAAAATTTCCGCCATTTTGAAAAAAAAAATTTTTCGCAATCTTCCCCTCTGACCTCCAACCAATATTAGTTCGAGCTCTTTATACTAAAGTGTCATAGTTTCGCCGTCATTTACGGTTAAAATTTGTATGGCGGATTTTTTTTTCCGCCATTTTGAATTTTTTTTGACATCTCCAAAATCGGCCCAGGGTTTGCTATGACATTCCTTAAAACGCACATGACCTATCTGATATGGTTTGGCCAGGCCGTTGACTGTCCGAGTGACCGAAGGTCGGAAGACCAGGACATGAATTTTTCTGGAGACACCTCAAACACCTTGACACGAATGTTAACAAAGATATTCAAAACTTTCCATAGGTATCGAGAAACAATGCGTCAAAAATGGGAAAAAAAATTTGTATGGCAGCCATCTTTAAAAATGGCGGAATCCAAAATTTTTTTTCAAATTACGAATCTGCGGCCCCGAAAACCCCCCCATGCGAAAAATCACCCCGATCGGACCAACTTTCAAAATGGCCGCCATTTTGAATCCGCCATCTTGGATTTTCATGACAACCATCTGACAGCTCCCGTCATCCTCTATGACTTTTGGTCGAGCACTACCCACATACCTCTTACCGTTTCTGATTTATGAGCGTTTCAATTTTGTATGGAGATTTTATTTTTTGTATGGCAACACTTTTTTTTTTAATTTCTCTGGAAACATCCCAGGGTTTAATCCAACTTTAGTTAAAACGGGACCCCCTTATCTCTTATCGTTTTCGAGATCCGTTGACCTGTTCCATCTCAGAGACGATTTTCTGGTAATGTCAGATTTTTCCTAGGGTGACATGACCCATCACTATACAGCCTCATACTCAGTTTTGACTGACCACTTCTGAGAGCTGAGATCAATTATGTCAATCATCAGTCAGTGACTCATGGGTATCCAATTTTATAGTAATAGTAAAGTAAAGTAACTAGTATTTTGCCCCGTGCGCGGGCCGCGAGCGGCCCGCGTGTGTGTTTTCGTGGCGTTCCATTTGTTCAAAACGCTATACTTGTGTTTAAACTTGTAATTTTGCAAGTACTTGTACAAAACTGCGGTATCTATCAAAGAAAATGATAATTCATCTGACTTGTGCATGGCGGCCATCTTGTTTGACTTGACAGCGTCATTGGCACCATTAGCAGGTCGCAACCGGCACACTTGCAAGTGTTAGTCGTGACTGTCCAATTATACCAATGAGAGACAATAAACTAACTCACTCATCGCCGCATTTGGTAGGTTGGAAAAAAAATTGACATTTGACATCTGTCCAAAAAATTCACATTTGACATTTGTCAATAAATTTGACAGCTGTCAAAAAATTTTACATTTGACATCTGTCAAAAGTTTGACATTTGACATCAATCAAACTGACATCTGTCTACACTTGACAGCGGTATTAGAACAGTGCACAGGTCACAAGCGGCACACTTGCACCGCGCGCGGGCCGCACGCGGCCCGCACACGGTACAAGTGTGCAGGTGCAAGTGTTAGTCGTGCCTGTCCAATTATACCAATGAGAGACAATAAACTAACTCACTCATCGCCGCATTTGGTAGGTTGGAAAAAAAATTGACATTTGACATCTGTCCAAAAAATTGACATTTGATATTTGTCAATAAATTTGACATCTGTCAAAAAAATTGACAATTGGCATCTGTCAAAAGTTTGACATTTAAAATCAATCAAACTGACATCTGTCTACACTTGACAGCGGTATTAGAACAGTGCGCAGGTGCAAGTGTGCAGGTGCAAGTGTTGGTCGTGACCGTCCACTTATACCAAACTACAGTATACTTGCTGCTCGCTTCGCTCGTCGTTGCATTTGGTAAGTTGGAAAAAAATTGACATTGGACATCTATCAAAAAATTTGACATCTGTCAAAATTTTGACGTTTGATATCTGTCACACTGACATCTGTCAAAATTACAACTATCTCCTTCCGAAACTGTAGTACCATAGGCGATCAAAACGGAAAACAGCAATTTCGATAATAGTATATACGGCGGCCATATTAAAAAATGACAGATGTCAAAATTTGACCAAACCATGTTGATCAGGATCCTTTGGGACCCCCAGATATCGATTTATATCCCGATCAGAGCACCTTTACTTTCAGACGCGGACCAATAGACCGCCATTTTGAAAAAAGTACTTTTTCACTGTGTGCCCCTCTCAAAACTGTACAATATTAGAACAAACCCTCCCTACAAAAGTCTCACAGTTTCGGTGTTATTTGCGAATTAAAAATCCTTAAAAAGTGAAATTGCATGTTCGCAATATTTCAAAATGGCGGAATCAAAAAAGTTTTTACACATTCCTACCAAGTGTACCGTGGGATTTTCAGATATCGATTTTCATTCGGATCGGACAACTTTTACTATGAGTCGGTACGTCTACAGCCGCCATCTTGAAAAAAATTGATTTCACTGATATTGCATTTTTACCCTTATAACATCTATACTTGATCCCCAGGAACGACTTTTCTAAAGCACTCGCAACGGAGGCGCAAAAAAGCAAAGTTGATATTTCAATAAAAGCACCTTTGTATGGCAGCCCCATTGAAAGTTGACAATTGTCAAAATTTGATTACAGAATGTTGATCATCATCCTTCGGGACCCTCAGATATCGATTTTCATCCGGATCGGTGAAACTTTTTTTCCCGCCGCGGCCAAAATTTCCGCCATTTTGAAAAAAAAAATTTTTCGCAATCTTCCCCTCTGACCTCCAACCAATATTAGTTCGAGCTCTTTATACTAAAGTGTCATAGTTTCGCCGTCATTTACGGTTAAAATTTGTATGGCGGATTTTTTTTTCCGCCATTTTGAATTTTTTTTGACATCTCCAAAATCGTCCCAAGGTTTGCTATGACATTCCTAAAAACGCACATGACCTATCTCATATGGTTTGGCCAGGCCGTTGACTGTCCGAGTGACCGAAGGTCGGAAGACCAGGTCGCGAATTTTTTTGAAGACACCTCGATCACCTGGACACAAAACACAACAAAGACATTCAAAATTTTCCATAGGTGTCGAGAAACAATGCGTCAAAAATGGAAAAAAAAATTTGTATGGCAGCCATCTTTAAAAATGGCGGAATCCAAAATATTTTTTCAAATATCGAATGTGTGGCCCCGAAAACCCCCTCATGCGAAAAATCACCCCGATCGGACCAACTTTCAAAATGGCCGCCATTTTGAATCCGCCATCTTGGATTTTCATGACAACCATCTGACAGCCCCCGTCATCCTCTATGACATTTGGTCGAGCACTACCCACATACCTCTTACCGTTTCCAAATTATGAGCGTTTCAATTTTGTATGGGGGCCACCGTTTTTTGTTCGGAGGCCCCCATTTTTTTTATTTCTCTGAAAACATCCCAGGGTCTACTCCAACTTTAGTTAAAACGGGACCCCCTTATCTCTGATCATTTTCGAGATCCGTTGACCTGTTCCATCTCAGAGACAATTTTCTGGTAATGTCAGATTTTTCCCGGGGTGACATGACCTATCACTACACAGCCTCATACTCAGTTTTGACTGACCACTTCTGAGAGCTGAGATCAATTATGTCAATCATCAGTCAGTGAGTCAGTACATGGGTTTTTAACTTTATATAAAGTCACTAGTATTTTGCCCCGTGCGCGGGCCGCGAGCGGCCCGCGTGGGTGTTTTCGTGGCGTTCCATTTGTTCAAAACGCTATACTTGGAGCTAAACTTTAAATTTTGCAAGTACTTGTACAAAACTGCGGTATTTATCAAAGAAAATGATAATGCGCGTGACTTTGCATGGCGGCCATCTTGTTTGACTTGACAGCGTCATTTGCACCATTAGTAGGTCGCAACTGGCACACTTGCACCGTGCGCGGGCCGCACGCGGCCCGCACACGGTGCAAGTGTGCAGGTGCAAGTGTTGGTCGTGACCGTCCACTTGTACCAAACTACAGTAAACTAACTCGCTTTGCTCGTCGTCACATTAGGTAGGTTGGAAAAAATTTGACATTTGACATCTGTCCAAAAAATTGACATTTGACATTTGTCAATAAATTTGACACCTGTAAAAAAATTGACATTTGACATCTGTCAAAAGTTTGACATTTGACATCAATCAAACTGACATCTGTCTACACTTGACAGCGGTATTAGAGCAGTGCGCAGGTCGCAAGCGGCACACTTGCACCGTGCGCGGGCCGCACGCGGCCCGCACACGGTGCAAGTGTGCAGGTGCAAGTGTTAGTCGTGACTGTCCAATTATACCAATAAGAGACAATAAACTAACTCACTCATCGCCGCATTTGGTAGGTTGGAAAAAAAATTGACATTTGACATCTGTCCAAAAAATTCACATTTGACATTTGTCAATAAATTTGACACCTGTAAAAAAATTGACATTTGACATCTGTCAAAAGTTTGACATTTGACATCAATCAAACTGACATCTGTCTACACTTGACAGCGGTATTAGAACAGTGCGCAGGTCGCAAGCGGCACACTTGCACCGTGCGCGGGCCGCACGCGGCCCGCACACGGTGCAAGTGTGCAGGTGCAAGTTTTGGTCGTGACCGTCCACTTATACCAAACTACAGTATACTTGGTGCTTGCTTCGCTCGTCGTTGCATTTGGTAGGTTGGAAAAAAATTGACATTTGACATCTATCAAAAAATTTGACATCTGTCAAAATTTTGACGTTTGACATCTGTCACACTGACATCTGTCAAAATTACAACTATCTCCTTCCGAAACTGTAGTACCATAGGCGATAAAACGGAAAACAGCAATTTTGATAATAGTATATACGGCGGCCATATTAAAAAATGACAGATGTCAAAATTTGACCAAACCATGTTGATCAGCATCCTTTGGGACCCCCAGATATCGATTTATATCCCGATCAGAGCACCTTTACTTTCAGACGCGGACCAATAGACCGCCATTTTGAAAAAAGTACTTTTTCACTGTGTGCCCCTCACAAAACTGTACAATATTAGAACAAACCCTCCCTACAAAAGTCTCACGGTTTCGGTGTTATTTGCGAATTAAAAATCCTTAAAAAGTGAAATTGCATGTTCGCAATTTTTCAAAATGGCGGAATCAAAAAAGTTTTTACACTTTCCTACCAAGTGTACCGTGGGATTTTCAGATATCGATTTTCATTCGGATCGGACAACTTTTCCTATGAGTCGGTACGTCTACAGCCGCCATCTTGAAAAAAATTGATTTCACTGATATTGCATTTTTACCCTTATAACATCTATACTTGATCCCCAGGAACGACTTTTCTAAAGCACTCGCAACGGAGGCGCAAAAAAGCAAAGTTGATATTTCAATAAAAGCACCTTTGTATGGCAGCCCCATTGAAAGTTGACACATGTCAAAATTTGATTACAGAATGTTGATCATCATCCTTGGGGACCCCCAGATATCGATTTTCATCCGGATCGGTGAAACTTTTTTCCCCGCCGCGGCCAAAATTTCCGCCATTTTGAAAAAAAAAATTTTTCGCAATCTTCCCCTCTGACCTCCAACCAATATTAGTTCGAGCTCTTTATACTAAAGTGTCATAGTTTCGCCGTCATTTACGGTTAAAATTTGTATGGCGGATTTTTTTTTCCGCCATTTTGAATTTTTTTTGACATCTCCAAAATCGGCCCAGGGTTTGCTATGACATTCCTTAAAACGCACATGACCTATCTGATATGGTTTGGCCAGGCCGTTGACTGTCCGAGTGACCGAAGGTCGGAAGACCAGGACATGAATTTTTCTGGAGACACCTCAAACACCTTGACACGAATGTTAACAAAGATATTCAAAACTTTCCATAGGTATCGAGAAACAATGCGTCAAAAATGGGAAAAAAAATTTGTATGGCAGCCATCTTTAAAAATGGCGGAATCCAAAATTTTTTTTCAAATTACGAATCTGCGGCCCCGAAAACCCCCCCATGCGAAAAATCACCCCGATCGGACCAACTTTCAAAATGGCCGCCATTTTGAATCCGCCATCTTGGATTTTCATGACAACCATCTGACAGCTCCCGTCATCCTCTATGACTTTTGGTCGAGCACTACCCACATACCTCTTACCGTTTCTGATTTATGAGCGTTTCAATTTTGTATGGAGATTTTATTTTTTGTATGGCAACACTTTTTTTTTTAATTTCTCTGGAAACATCCCAGGGTTTAATCCAACTTTAGTTAAAACGGGACCCCCTTATCTCTTATCGTTTTCGAGATCCGTTGACCTGTTCCATCTCAGAGACGATTTTCTGGTAATGTCAGATTTTTCCTGGGGTGACATGACCCATCACTATACAGCCTCATACTCAGTTTTGACTGACCACTTCTGAGAGCTGAGATCAATTATGTCAATCATCAGTCAGTGACTCATGGGTATCCAATTTTATAGTAATAGTAATACTACCTATATAAAAAAACATACTTTCTTGTCTTCATTATTTTTTGTCCTTTAGGGCTGTCTCTACGTTATTCGTTAAGTCTGGGATCGAACACTACCCCGTTGGATTAAAAACAGTTGATAAAAATAAAGAGTGGTGGTTCCTCTGTTGTCACGACTCGCAATGATAGGACACGAAAGGCTTCGTGGCGACGTAAAAACAGTCGAATCATGTCTGCAGTCACCTTTTATTATGAGTTTTAAGAATATGACTGGTTGTTAAAATGAATGCTTGACGGAATAGTCATATGATCTGGCATGATGAGGAAAGCTTATTGGAAGTCTGTGAATGGCTTAAAACTAGGTGACCAAAAAGAGTGACCACAGTGACCTATGTACCATGTACCTATGTACCTATGTACCTATGTACCTTCTCTCTAGCACTCAAAAGTACTAGACTGAAGAATATGGGAACAATAGAAATATTTGAAAATCCTATTATAGCACAAAATGAGAGAGCATCGTAGCTATCGTTTTGCGTCTCACGCCAGTAATGTCTGGTGAGATTATCAATTCAACGGCCATTGACATATATATTATTTCGCAAGCACAGGCCTGATGACAGGTTAAAACGTCGCTTTAAAGTGTGAGGCAAGTTCACAGATTGGCAAACACTAGCGCTCAGTCTGTGTTGTAAGTTAGACGAGATCAGTCGAGCGCTATAATGAATACATGCCCAGTTCTGCTGTGAAAGGTTGTACCAACTACTCCCGTAAGCGTAATCAAAAAGGCAGCATATTTTACCATAATAAAGTAATTTTTTTGAATACCATACTTCGTTTTGTCACAAAATAATCTATTTTATATTTGGAAAATTATTGTAAACATTTGAATATCTAGTGGGAATTCTGTGTTGTAAACTTACACAATGACAGGATGTCATTGCGGCGTCACCTTGATGGCGTTTAATTTTTTCCCACCATTTTGACATAAAATGTTCGGGCATATCCTCAGATTTAAATCTATGACAACGACCAAGAACATAAAATATTTTCTCTTTGAAACCAATTCGAAACACAATCAATGTTGTTTATATAAACCACAGATTAAACGAAAATGTGGCTCTGTATTATTTTCTCAAGTGGCTGTGCGTTCCCAAACAAAGCACATACCTACCACACAAGCCAGAAAACGAAAGTAAATGCCCGCTGATACGCAATTCAAATTTCGATTAGCCACGCGGATTGCTCGCAACTCGCACACCCCGAGGGTGTAATATTTTTCACCCTCGTCCCAACAAAACAGGCTCCAGGCGAGACTCAGCATCCAAACTCCCAACTCTATTGTGAAAATACAAAACGAACATGTACAAAAAAGTAGGTCTGCGCTTTTAACTTTTTTATAAACCGTAGTGCAAAGGCAAGCGAATCGATGGCCGCCGGCGACCAGCCCAATCATACGGTTAATTATTGACACATCCGCTTTTTTATACGTTTTTATTCGTATTGTGGTCGATTATTCGTTGCTGTCGAATGGTTTCCTTACCTTTGTAGGCTTGGGTGTATGAAATCTCTATTGTTGGTGATGTGATTGTTCTGCCACTAAATTATTGGTTATCAATTTCCTTCTGTGTTTTCTATTGTACCATGTTGTACGCTAGTTGTTCTCAATAACGTACCTTAGCCCTATCATATAATTACAAGTATCGGGTTTCAATTGTTTTCTTGTGGTACATAGACTAATAAATACATTTGAAGGTAGATTTATACCGACACAACATTTTCGAAGTATGTATAGGTATGTACATAAACTGAAACCGATTGGAACGCAAAGTGGATTGGATGGATTGAACAGTTTTAATAATAATTTGAAATTACGAAGAGTGTCTTTTACAGAGCTATCACAGTTACGTGACACCAGTACACACTATACACGTAGATATCACATGTTTATGTAAATTCATTAAAATAAAATCGTTCACGACGAAAGACACTACGTCAGCAAAACGAGTCTCGCAATCCTCCTATAGAGGGCACACGCACAATTTCAACCCCCTGAGGATCAGGAAATTCATCTAGCTAATCCACCCTAGCGCTGTGAATAGTAAAAGTGACGGTTCTATTCATTTTGAGGGGGTGGCGGGTGGACTTGGGTTACCAGCGCTGGAAATGTTAAAATGAATTTTAAGTCTTATTTATTTGCAATATCTACTAAATTGTTTTTTGAATTGACATGTTTACCTACCAATTAACAATGCTCAAGGCTCCAGCCACAATGCCAGTCTCAGCGAACTGTGAAGGTCAAAGGTCTGACAAAGAGGATCATATATTTTATGAAAAACTTAACGAAATTCATAGCCATAGTTTTACGGTAAGTACCTACACACATCAAAAAGTCTAAGCAACATGCATGATATTACAAATTTACCATTTACATTAATTAATTTCTAAGTATTTACTCACTCAAAGTGCGTAGGTAAGTAAACTTTTTTGTTATTGATGACATACTGGCTGGTTGTAAAAAAAAAATCGATTATGTTTTGTTTTTCCATAAAATTCAAATGACTGCGAATTTGTTTGAATTTAAGTGCGTTTTAATTGACACGTTTATTCTTGATTTTATAATTTTACCAGCCATTTAAATAAAGTTAGCGACAAAATTGAATCGTTAGATATTCTTCACGTCATGGAGCGACGTCATTTGACGGCAGATGAAATGCAAAGAGCTGTAGGGATGTTGCAAGCGGGAAGTAATCAATCTCAGGTATCTCGACATTTTGCCATTCATAGAAGTGTTATTTATCGTCTTTGGTAGCGCTACAATAATACAGGGGAACCCGCTGAACAGCACCCAGGCCGTAGAAGGAGTACAACCACTCGGCAAGACCGGTACATACAACTGACTGCAAGACGCCAGCCGATGTTAACCGCTCGAGAGCTAAGTTTGAGGCTACAAAATTCAAGTGGTGTTGATGTAAGTCCCCAAACTGTGCGAAATCCACTGCATGAGTACGGCCTACGAGCTCGACGCCCAATCGACGCCAAGATGGGTAGGGAGGACAAGGCTACCTGGAAGACCAACTAATTTAAATTAGTACATGTTGCTTAGACTTTTTGATGTGTGTAGTTCTGTGGTGGTAGCGTATGAGTATAGTACCTACTAAGACAACTAGGCCCACGTTGGGCGCCAATGTTGGTCTCTATTGGGCGCCATTAATCGGCATAGAAGGTATACCTACAAGCTAATTTTTGTAATTCGTTTGCCTTCTCATTGTCTGAAATAATGCATACGCACTACTAGCACTAATAACCAATCTACACTGGCTTTCAAATAATACAATTTAATCTCCCACAGTATTTTACATAGCAAATTCTGTCTGGCAACACTAACTGAAAATGGGGGACGCTCAGAAAGCGCTAAAATTTAATAAAGCGGGTCTGCCGACGCGGACAGCCCTTGCAATTAATAACGCACAAGAGGATAGTAATGATACCCACATAAACACACACATAAACGTGTAAACACACACACGTAAATATAAATAGGGGTGTACCGTCATATATAATTCAGGAAGATCTTTACTTTGTTTCGTGTATCGTTTATTATGAGAGGTTTAAGGACGGATTTATTTAGTTTTAATACGATTTGGTTAATAGATAGGTGGCTATTTCAAATAGTAGGTTTAAAATGGCTTACTATGTTAATTAAACGTAGGAAATAACCAATAAAAATCAATACCTACGTAAGTTTGAATGGTAATCTAAAGAAAATGAATAGCCATCAATAGGCTAGCAATCATAATGTTGTAGAGAATTTATTACATCTAAAAGTTCTGTCAGTGTAAAATAGAATAGTTGTAGATTAGAATGAGAATATCAAGCATAACTGTCGGAAATCAATTTTAATACTTTGTCACAGGCTTTAAAACACTACACCGAATCTAATAAGCTCAAAATTGTATTAGTTTTTTTAAACGGGGTTGTACTAGGTGGTAGGACTTTTCTGCAAAGTTCGTCTAGGTAGGTACCACCGCTTTGCCAGTTATTCTGCTGCCAAGCAGTAGTGTGCAAGCACTAATGTGTTTCGGTTTGAAGGGCATTGTAGCTAGTGAAATTACTGGGCAAATGAGACTTTATGATCTGATCACTCAGTCTAGTAATCTGATTATTAGACTGGGTGATGTCTCAGGATGACGTGCGCAGTGCAGTGTCGCGCGAAACTATTGTTTTAAAGTTCCGGGTGACACTGCAACTGTTATGGGCGGCCGTGTCACTTAACATCAGGTGAACGACTAGCTCGTCACGTCATTCAATCGCATAAAAAAAAAAAAAAAAAAAGTATTCTGCCGTCGTTGTGAAAAATGCAGTAAGTATAGGTAAAACATGTTTTCGAGAAAAATGCGAAAACAAAAGTTGCGAGTAGCCGAGAGTAGTCAAGTTGCTGCATTCTTACTTCCTGAGTTTTTGGGTTCCAGGTGGAATCTTGATACGTGAGAAAGAACAGAGTATAGATTTTTTTTGGCGATTCCGAATATGTATCTAACTCAATTTTGCCTAAAACGTTAGTTACTGCGTTCTTCACTATGTTAGCCGAATTGCGTTGGTTTGTCTACCGAGTAGGTACTACCACCACAGCATCATATCCATTGAAATCGCGATGCGTTTTTAATAAAGTCGGGTGACATAGGTACCTACCTACCCTACGAACAGACCACCATTCACTTATAAAATGTAAATGGCATATTGGAATACTTAAAATAAAATACACATCGAATGTAAGATGAGCGACGGTAAGTAGACCGTACGTAGGTACTACTTACGTAGATACTAGCTTAAGTAGCTCCTGAGAGAGAGAGAGCTATATGAAGGCATTTACTAACATGGGAAAATTGCACATACTCTGCACAACAACGCAAAACGAAGTTTTTTAAAGAGAGAAAATTCTCAAGTGGCTAAAGCTGCATGCACACTGCGTAACGACGTCTTTTGTTTGTGAAGAGAGGGCGCTCGTATCGCGTTCGTGATCCGGTGGAGTGTTCGTACTTTCATGTGGCCTCTTCATACGGGGACACTCGTAACTTGGGACTTGACTTGCGTCGGTGGAAGATGGATATAAGTTTGTTGTTGGTATATACAGATATGTACTTAATTATTGCACAGTTAATTTATGAACTCTGTACTTTTATAAGGGGCTCTTATTCTGGGCAGCCATGAGAAAATCTAGCTAAGCAAATAACGGCAATTAGTGGCAAAATTGTGCCGCATTTGGCGGAAACAGTAGCCAATTAAAAAAAAAGTAAAGGCAAGCAAAAAAGAAAAGGTTATAGAGTGGTGACCACGAACCGGAAGACGCAGTGTAGGCCGACCCCCACTATGTAAACCAGCGATCTGATCAGAACCGCGGCGAGCCGATGGACGCAGGTGGCAAGTAGTTGGTCAAAGTGGCGTGCTGTGGGGAGGCCTATGTTCAGCAGTGAACGTCTTCCAGCTGATGATGATGATGACAAAGTAAAAGCAATAACCGTTCAAAGTGGTGCTCTATGGTGGCTTTACGTTTACGTAATATTTGGTGAAGCCGTTTAGTTTTGATATAATGTAACTTTGGGGTTTTTTGTCACTTCTGAAGTGCGTTTTTCAACATGTTGATTCTACCAAAAGAATACACATAATACTACGACCTAAAGTTTATTTAAATCGAAACTTAATTCCTTCTTCGTTGATATATAACTTGATCTTCCATCCATTGTAGCACAATAACGAATGCTTTGTATGTACCTATTTCCCGAGAACTACAACCTTGGGGTCTTCAAATCGAGAGTCAACAGGTATCTTCTAGGCAAGCGTGTTACATCCTAGACCGCATCGTCACTTCCCATCAGGTGAGATAGTGGTAACGCAAGCCTATCAACCAATAAAAAAAATAAAAAATGAAATAAAAAATATAGTTCCGTAGAAATATAATAAATTGTTTCAATCCTAAATCCAACCCTGAAAGCCTCACCTCGGTTCTCGTCTCCGTAATTGGCAGCAAGTGGCAATTATCCGGCTCTCGAGGCTGTCGCGGCGCGCACTTCTGAACTTGCCTTTAGGTATGTACAGTTGTGATGTAAATAAACCTTTAAGCTGAAACATGGTTAAAACTGCTAAACAGTTTTTGTTCTGATTTTTGGGTTTTCTGTTTGGAATTGGAGTAGACTGTATACTTGTATAGTGTGCTTCTATAATTTTTCTTGCTGTAATGATTTTAAAACTACGTTTAAGGAATTATTTTTGGTTGGTATATCAGCTCATAAGTTTCCATTGCCAGGCCACGGATCTTTTTTATCTTTCGGGTCCACTCTTCAGGTGCATTTAGGTACGTAGTCTTCTGCCAAGCCTGCACCCATTATGAGTGCCCTTGAGCTAATCTAACCTATGGGCATCAGCTTATTCCTCTACTTCGAATTCACTGGATGTTTACCTCTATAATAGCACATTAACAAGCATTTTTAAAATAATCATCATCATAAGCCTACCCTAATACCTGCTAGCAAGGAACCCTTCAGCATGCCTTTCCTACTTATAAGCTTATTTTATTAAAAAGTGCAATATCATGCTTAGCTGAGATGTATTAAATATATTTAGCTACTGTTTTGAAAATATCTTTGTAATGTTTTAAGGCAAGTAGGTAGTATACTCAATAATATATACCTATATTCAGAAACTAGAACAGATCCTACACCAATTCGTCACCATCATTAAGTTTAATTTGAATCCCATCGCGCGTCGCTTGCACAAAGCTTCACAAAGTACTCAGGCGGGCATCAATAGGTAATTGAATTTCCAAAGGGAGGCTCTAAGCCCTCCATTAATTGCTAGTATTAATTCCGGCCCTCCGAGAGACGTAGCGTTAGTGGAAAGTTTGATTGATTTATCTCGTCATATCTATATTTTATTAACGAGAACGTGTTTCGATTTTTTTATTATTTTCATGCCCGTGTGTTTCTTCTAATACTAGGCCTATGGTAAAGCCCCAGTAATAAAGGTAGTAAATATAAATGTAATCCCAGATAGTAGGTAAGTCATTCCAACTATTCATCAGAACTTTCTTTATGTATAGATACGATGCGTAAGTAAATTAGACTTACATATTATGTAAGTACTTATATAGCAAAATACATTTCCTGCTGGGCTAACCGTAGCTATATACGTAGTACGGCAGATTGTTCTAAGCATCCCTCGGAGGGTGGCGGAAGGGGCGCCTAATCGCAATCGATAGCCGACCCTTCGTCACTCCGCTGACGCTACTATTGTAATCCTCGCCTTACAATGCGTGTCTTCAGAGCTTTTGTTGCAAAATCGAACAGAGAAATTACCTTACTTACTTGGTCCTACCAGTAGTATAGGTAATGTTTACTTTTAATAAGTACCAGCCAGCTGGTATAAGTACCACAACAAATTATTAATTAAGTGCAAGATGAGTAGAATAGAAATTAGGTACAAGCTGCTGCTCAAAAGGTTTCACCCGGCGAGAATCAATTTTCCGGGATAAAGTAATAGATTGTTTACCTAGTCAGCAAATACTAGGTATTTTAGAAGCGAGAGTGTTTCTTTGAATCTAGAGCGGAGCGAAGGACTCAAAGTATACATATGTACTTACGTCACTCGAGCTTAAAATAGCTGCTCCAGTAGGATTAGCACGGCCGGTAGACAAAATTGTCTTTCCCCTGTTTTTCTCCAAGCAAGTATGAAGAAAGTGACGTAACACGGGGAAAGACAATTTTGTCTACCGTCCATGCTAACCCAGCTGACCAGAGGTGGATACCTACTCTCTTTTTTATCACCATCTATTAGAAAATAAGTAAGTGCAAGTTGCACTTACTTTTATTTGTACTTATCACTTTTTTAGCGTCCGATACACGTAAGATGTTGTAATAGTAGGCTATTTTCATTAAATTCTCACTCCTTGAGGCAAGCACATTGTTTTTTTTTATAAAACTAAGGAAGTAAACTTCCAATTTGAGTAAACATCTATTACGAACGAAGTTAAGATGGAATGCATTTCGCGCTTTATTTACTTTTACACAAACTTTTTTAATTTGTCTCGCGCGCGGTGTCTTTATCATACAACCTTGTTTATTATAAAATATATAACTTGTTCATACAACGTTTGTGATGAATCTATTTTGTGATAGAAGCTTTTACTAACAATAGGCACATTCCAAATCACTTTCAGTTGCAAAGAAAAAGAGCCATTTTAGTCCCTAGTTACAAAGAATTAATGAACGAGCTCTTTTCGAATAGATGTGATAAAAAAATCAATTTAGATTGAAGTCAATGATATTTTGTCGATGTAAAATACTTTGAAACTTAGCTGATTGGTTTTTGATTTGCAAAAGAAAAGTTAGGAACTTTGCTCGGTAACTTTGTTGGTGACGACAACTTACATAAATACTTAGTACCTACCTACCTAAGTTACTGAAAAGGTAGGTACAGTTAAGTGCTATAAGTCTTTAATTATTTTTATAGAGTTGTGGGCCCTGAAAATAATTAGTAATTTTCGCTATAGCTTTGTGTACGTTTGTAGCTTGTCTCAACTGTCCACAACTGCCACAAATATCACTTACGGTATCGAGTTGCATATCCATTTCACATACAGTACGGAGCTATATTGCGTCGCACAACGCGACACCGAAGGGTGTTACCCACACCCCTATGGCACATACACCCCTACCAACCCTCTTTTGCCGTGGAATGTCTTATTACTGTGCAAATTTGTGTTCTATGTCGTTGAGATAGGGAATAAGGAATATTTTTGAGGTTATATTAGGCTATGGTCATTGTGTACATAGAGGGCGCGCCCCGCACTGTCACCGAACAAACATGGCGGCGGCTAACGAGGTTTTGCGCGAGCTCTCGTGAGTGATTTCGCGCCTAATTTAGACGTTGTACCAAAGAGTTTTGCTTTATTTACGTTTAGCTGATGCTGGCTGAATTGTCAGACCATAATAAAATAATAGACGAAAATTTTAGATATTTAACGTAGGTACCTATCTAGATTCAGCATTACCGTATTATCTGGTTGTGACTGGTCAACCTAATTTGACTTGACCTTGACTACAGGTAACCAAGACTTGGGTAAAACTGTGATTTATATAATATTAAAAAAAAAGTACTAGGTTCAGCATTCGAAGAAATAATTGTGTTGGTAATACAGTAACCTCGCCTCTAATGGGGGAAGCCTATATTCAGCTGGACGTCTTCAGGCTGATTGATGATGATGACACCAACCTACCTTTGGCCAGTGCAGCGTGGCAGATTGACGTCTAATATACGTTCTCTCTGGGAAAGAAGGCCGTGTTCCTTGCCCTAAAGTTAGTAAGTACCTCTGTAGGTAATTATAGGTAAGTGCATAACAGGAACAGAGTCTCCACGGCTATACAAAGCAAGTGCAGAAAGCGGAGGATTTGAAGCCTCTCCTCCGCTTTCCGCACTCAGGACTTAATGTAACTAGCTGACGGCCGCACGGGTTAATTAGTGTTATACCTTATCTCAGTCTCAAGGAAGAGAGAAGGAAGAGAGAAATCCTTTTCCCTTATCTTTTCCCCTCTGCCTTTTCGATCTCTTTCCCATTAGTACAGGATAGGAGTGGCATTGGACCTAATACTGAAGGTTGGATGTCTGTAATTTCTGAACCACAATAGATGACCTTGAAATATTTACGGGACAATATTTAAAGCACCACCCCCTTTCTAACAAAATAAGTATAAATGAAATCCGACTACGCGTTAATGAATCACAATTAGTACATATTTTTAATTTCATCCCGTGCCGTCCTGTCCCTTGCAGGGAACCGTGCTGAATTTCGGAATTAAAAGTATCCTATAGCCTACCTCGTAATATGAACTCAAATCATGCCTAGTCTCATTTGAATCCATTTAGTAGTTTCGGCGTGATGCTCAGCCAAGACACAGACAGACAACAATGAAAAAAATTATAGTTTTGGCTTCAGCGTCGATAATACCCTCCCACCCTACAAAAAAAATTTCATAATATCTTCAATGAACAGTATTGGACCTCTTACAGTTTTATTATAAGTATAGACTACGTAGTATTAGGAACCTGCCTACTACTTAGGCATTATTTATTCTGTGGTATAACAGGGCGTGCAGAAGACTAGGTAGAAGTCAAGTCAGAAGGCACTTTAAATTTGTTTTACGGGCAAATTGCCTTTGTTACTCAAGCTAACTACTACAATAATAAAAACTAAACTAAACTAAACTAAGCTAAACTAAACTAAACTAGCTACACTACCTACTACAAAGAACACTTATGGACTGTATAATAGCCGCGATGGCCTATAGACAGTCCAAGTGCTCCAGCCCACTACCGGTAGGTAGCGTACCCAACATGCTGGCCGCATTGCCACGTTGAATTGCAATGCTGATGCATTGGGCCAAATAAGTGCCAGCATTTGGCTCACGCGTCGCATCGATAAATAGACGTTAATAATAAATATAAACGTTAATAATAATAAACTTTAAATAGACGTTAGACGGCCCACAAGGAGTTGCGTGGTGATTTTAAATATTGGGTACTACTATAGTATTATATTATCTGTGGTACTACCCAACATAACTGAACAAATACACCCCATAATAATTTGTTGAAAAATCTAGCCAATTGACATTGCCTGCATATCATTAATCTATATAATAGGGATATAATAAATAAGGAAAAATACGAAAATGCCTACAACAACCGAAACTAATTGTATACTCAAATAACACCAACAAAAATATAATAGAGTAAGTAAATAATTCTATTAGGAACGCGAACTTTATGTAGGTACGACTACGTAGAACGTAGAAACACGCTACGTAGAAGACACGCTACGACTGCTAGCGAAGTGTTTTTCGATTGAGAGAGTTTCCTTCAACAAAAAATCTGGCTAAACTAGGTTATCATAAAAGACATACAAAGCGAATGTGTCTTTTTTGGCCAATTGAAGTTACATCTCGTTAAAAAATGCTACCATTCTTTACAAGAATTTTTTGACGATAAGAATAAAACGTAAACCTTTCGATGAATTGAATTGTAAAATTAGTAGGTATGTACCTAAATCTCAAGCTATACTTAATTTTAGTAATCCTACCCTCACAATATAATCTGTAGTGCCCAGCAGGGTCCATGTTGTTGCCTAATAATATAATTAGGACTTATGTCTAATGTAAGATCAATATGCACATGTGGAAACAGAATAAATGAATATGAATCATGAATAACATTTCATATATTTGACAAAGATATCACATTAATCCAAGCAAGATTTCATAAATACAACGGTATCAAAGATTTTTCATTCGTAACCGTTTTTATGTATGAAAACTTGCTTGGATTAATATGATATTTTAGTTGAACATTTGTAATGTTATTCATGAGAATATGGTTAAGCCAGATTTGCGTAAGTAAATTCAGTTATTTTATATCTTCAAAAATGCCGCAATGCATGAGCCAGATAGTAGATCTGCGTATACAGCAGCGTTAAGCCATAACATTTCTCTTGCCACAGTTTCATGTCGTGCTACCTAACTTAAACATGCTAACTTCATAGAATAGTCAGCTGGTACAGACAACCCTATAGTTTCGTAGAATTTCAGAGTATTTCGGACAGGACAATATTGACGCCAGGGGCGACATCCCGACCGCACCCCCCTGGGTGGCCTAAAGTGAATCCGTAATGGCAAAACTATGTACATCTTAAGTTCGTATGTATTCCCAAACTAAATTGTAAGCCTTAGGCTGCGGGGGCGAAGCTTGCGTATGATCTATATGAATTTTGTAGAGTTAGAGAATTAAGATTTAGGGTTCGGTAAATCTTTAGCCGCTAATTATACGTTCATTAAAATCTCACAGGTAAAAGTACCAAATGAAATGTAACAAAACCTAAAAATAATAAAATATGATGATGACTTTTGTTTGGAAATATAATGAAATAACTTTAACATTAACAGCTAAATAAAACACTTTCAATCACGACGATAGGTATTATATATTTTGTCACATCAAAGTACCTATCACTAAATGTCCCCGTCATCGAAGCCCAAGACACGTCTTCTTGAGCGACCCGGCCTTCTTGATCCTATAGCAGCCGTTCTTGAGCCGTTGTTTCGGCTGCTAGGCTTCTGGCTGAGGTACCGCTTTCGGCACCGGTATAGGATAGGTAACACAATCAGACACCTCGCCCGCCTTCCCGGTGACGCTGTAAAGGTCGGTAGAGACCAACAACATTAGCCCGTTCAAAAAAAAACCCATGACTAAATATGTGAAAACTGCTATATTCTATTCCCGAATCTTAGATATTTTATGTAAACAAAGTAATGTCACGAAAAGTCACTGTCAAAGTGACATGCCAGTTGCTCAAAACATTTTTTACTTGTGAAAAATATTTTTATTAAATGGAGTTAAAGAGTATCAATCTTACTGATTAACAAGCAAAACTTTGCATACACAATATTAGTAGGATATGAAGTAGGATTTTGTAATTCCAAATTTCTAAAGGTAAAATTTTAGGAAGACGTAAATAAAACATTAACATACATTACTTAAGTTTTTTAACCAACCAGAAACCTTATAAATTATTCAGACAATCATTCTATAATTTTAAATCGAGAGATTCATTCATATTTGATCAATAGATATTTAGTTTGACCTGTTTTTTTATATTTTACATACTTTTCATCATATCTATGTTTATTATTGAATGTAACTATCTATTTATGTATACATATTATGTTGACATTTTACCCATTTTGCGTAGTTTTACATATTCTCAATTTTTTTTTTGTTTAGAGTTTCCGATCTTTGTCAAAGTATTTTTTATTTTGTACTTTTTCTAAATTAACATCAGGTGTTCATCACTGTATGCTCAAGCACTATTGCTATTATATTGCTAGACGTGAGGACCTGTAATTGGTTTCCTAGTGCTTACTTTAAATTTCTATTATGTAAGAAAAGCTGTTGGTCTTCCTAACAATAAATAAATAAATAAATAAATAAATCTCGAAAAGTGCACGAAAGTAGCACCATGTGTCTTTGAAGAAAACATGGCATATAATGGTATGATACCATCATATAAATCCCAGAACGAAAACGAAAAAATGTTTAGATCCTCTACAGTCTTACCAGTCTATTAAAATATTTTCTACCAAAAATCGATTTTTTTATCATAAAATTTTATGTATCAGATATAATGTTCAAATAGATAGTATAAAACGATTTTTATTTTATAATTAAGCAGATTATGACTAGACAAATAATATTTAATATTTTTTTGGTCAAATATAGTAACCTACCTTATAAAAGATATTTTTTGCACTGTTATCCCCTTTGTTTACATAAAATATCTAAGATTCAGGAACAAGATATAGGATAGTTGTTTGCTCCCTTGTTAACAATTCACTATTTTGTATTATAGCTCAAATTGTTGGTCAAGAGCCTAATGTTTTTACGTATAATATCGTTTACCATTGGAATTTATGGCATTAGCCGCCTATGAAAAATTTAAAAAGGCTGCCAAACCTACCAATATGTGCACGACCGTTATTTTACCTGGATCTTAAATAATGATGTAAGTAGTCGAAGAAGAAGCGATTTTAACTTTCAACTTTCTAACGCAAATGATACAACTAACGCGCAAGTTATAAACTCAAACACAACTCAATTCGTAAGCACATCTATACAAAGGTAAAACTAAATGATCACTTCAATACAGAAAATAATAATCCAAAGGAAAGACGTTCAAGGAGTAACGGGGGAACATCACTTCACTTTAAAATCAGGCTCATTGAATAGCACCCGTACAATTCTATAACTCAGTGATTTTAATAACAAAAACCTACTTATTAAACGGAAGGACTGAATCTCCAGCAATACTTGAGCTCTACACTTTCCAATAACAATAAAAACATTGAAGCAAACGATAGATCAAATTAAATTGGTTTATATAACAATATCAACAATGAATTTCGTTAAAAAGAGCATTTGGTTTCGACAAAAAGTTATTAAATCTTATTTCTTTGGAATATTTCTTGGCCATTGTGTAGGCGATTGGGTGCTCTAACATACGTCTACTTGAATTAAATATATGTATTTTTGAGGTAAGATGCGCAAGTATAGAAGAGCGGAGATAATTATAACTGTTACAGGCATGTTGGCAATTTATCACGATTTATTTGTATTTGTATATCGTATCGAGATTCAAGAATAACCAAGTCCTAGACAAGTATTTAATTACCTATAACCTGTTCAAAAAGTGTATGGAAATTGGAGAAATATACTGGTTTTCCATTCCGTAGGTGAAAATTTGAATTCGTGAGTTTTATATATGAGTGAGTAAATTGGTAGGTAGGTAATTAGGTACCTATATGCGCGGGTATGCGCGTGTTACCGTGTTATAAATAATACTAAATATTTGGCGCAGACAAAAAGTTCATACTGAATAGGAATTCAAAAGTAAAGCCCGTACGGTGGTTCTTACGATTTGGTAGTAACCGTTGTAAAAACATTTAACAGGTTCTCTTACAAAAACCGACAAATTGAACAATTTACTTAATCGTCTGCTTTTGCGTTACCATATCGAGCAAATACAACGTCCATTGAAAACCCAATGCATTGTCATCATTCCGACCGATTAGCCCCCAGCACAGTGGTGACAATGCAGCAAAATGGGATGAAAATGTCAAAATACAATCTCCTGAGGCGATCTGATCTAATACACAAACATAACCTTCCGTTGTGCATTCAAAAATGACCTTAATTCCTAAGAAGGCAGAGCGTAATATGACAGAAAACGTAATTGTGCAATTTGAGGTATCACAGATTGACACAATGAGACTTAGCCCCGAGTAACACTAGAACTTGTGCTGATATCAATTGCAATTTTTGAAAATAAATTGTACTTAACCGCTCGGTTTGTGCTGTAACATAATAGATTGCATTGTACAAAGAAGATAGAGTTTAGCTTGTTAGGATTAGAGGAATGACAAAGGATGAAGGTTTTTGAACAAGACGCACTTGAGATTGTATCATTTATTGAGAACCTTTTGAGTAAAAGGCTAAGGAGGAGCAAATTAAAGAAGATTTCCACTTTGTCAATGTGTCAACATTAGAGGTTGACACACCAGTGTCACATCTATGGCACAGAAATTGGCATTTTGTAGGTATCTCTTATCTGTGGTATACCTACTTATATAGGTAGCTACTTTTTACTTTTTGAACGTTAACCATACAGTTGCTAAATTCTACAAGGAATTTTCTTAGGCCCGATTTCACCAAACTAGAATAAATTTTATTCCAGGTATAATTTTCCGAGAACAACCGAGTTACGCGAATATAGCCCTTATATCACCAATTTTGTGAAGGAATAAGACTTATTCCTTGGATACAATCAATATGGCGTCTTTTTTGTGTAATTTCATTTGTCAATTAGCTGTATCCAAGAGTAAGGAATAGCCGTATACTTGGAATAAACGTTGGTGAAATCGGGCCTTAGTCTATTAAATGTACTTATTCCACTTTTCGCCACCTACGTTCCGCCATCTATTAGTCATATCAAACGCAGTAGATACCTAGTATTAGTTTACTAAGGTTTGATATCCAGTATAATACCTGAAATTGTAATAAGTAGGTAGGACCTAGTAATAATTATTAAGTTTTTAGATTAGATTCTTACTGGTAAGTCTTCGAAAATACAAAAGCATGTAGGTAATTCTCAAAAAAGCTAATAAATTAAATTATCAAATTACCCTCGAGTTTGTTTCATAGATATATCGGAATAATGTTAATTCGAAGACGTTTAAATCAAATATTTAATGTAAGTTAGTAATAACAGCTATTATTAGGACGCGTATAATAAATAGGTGAGTGGCCCAAGAACACTGCCCTGAGTGACAAACTAACTGCTGGTATCTACTAAACGTCTACTTACAGCACTTCACTAGTTGACACTGGGAAGTAATATAGTGGAGGTAATCAATTGATAATGGTGATGACCAAAAATAACATGTAATTTATTTAGCTGCTGCAATATAATAAATATTGAATCGTTTCGCTTAAGGCTTAGGGTAATGTTGTTCAAATGTCCAATATTTACTTAAAATGACAAAACATTCATGTCAAGAGTTAGAAGGTATATTCCATGAATCTCATGCAATCTATGGATCTTCACTGATATGAGTACCTACTTTTAGAGTTTTTGTCCAGCTATCTCCATACACCGACCATGCTATGAGAAACGGATATTTTTGGTCAAAATGCTTCCACATATCCAAGGTTATAGGGTTTATATTAATTAGCGAATTAGTATAATTATCTTAAGATTTTTATGTAGCATACAAACAATCTGTTCAAGGTAGTTCATAGTTCTAAGTCGTGTGTATATTAAAATAAATTCACATACAGAGTGCTCTTTGTCATCCTGAGAACGACATTTCATATAAAGTGGACCCTACAAAGGCTTATTTACAAATCCCTTGTAACCTCACGGATTACAAACGTTCCAAAATAAATACGAGTCCTACATGCAACTACAAAGACATACGGGGTTGACATTAAGCGCTTTTAGTGACAGCATAGCCCCTCTTTTGTGTCCCTAACAATATCTTAATTCACACCCCTGGGCTTTTAAACCTTCAATCTAAATAAAACCTTATCTCAACCAGCAAAGAGTCGAAACTTTAAATCAATCGCTAGAAAATGTAGTCGTTTTCAAATGTTAATTCGTTTGTCATTTGCTTTTCCAATTTGATCCATAACATTATAAGCTTTCAGTTTAAAATAGTTTGCTGATTGCACTTAGTAAGGGTTGTCAAAATCAGTTTTGAGAGCAGGGCTGTCGGTCGCTTTGTAATTAATACATGTGGCGCCATTGATATGCCGAATTTTCAATATTGTGAATAATGAAACGAGTTTTTTTGGTTCAATTTTTTTTTAATGTTTGTTTATTGAAATGGTTGTGCTGAGCTTCTGAGATTTTTGTAGCTAGGTATTGCATACCTTGAGCGGCTGCTCGCTTCCTGCATCCATCGGCTCCCCGCGGCTTTCACCAGATCGTCGGTCTACCGAGTGGGGACCGGCCTATGCAGCGTCTTCTCGTTCGTGGTCGCCACTCGAGAACCTTTCTTCCCCATCCGTTGTCAGTTCTACGAGTGATGTGGCCTGCCCATTGCTATTTCAACTTGCTAATTCTACGAGCTATATCGGTCACTTTAGTTCTCCTGCGGATCTCCTCGTTCCAGAGCTTATCTCGTAGGGAAACACCGAGCATAGCTCTCTCCATAGCTCGCTGCGCGAAAAATTTCATCTTTAACATCTAATATCATATTAAGTAGATAGGGACTTTTGTTTTGTTTTTAAAACCTTAAAATACCTACTGGTATATCATATAATCTATCCTCTCAAGAAACAAATCATTGTTTCTTGAGAGAATAGATTTTTTTTCTGATGAAAATGGGAAAGTTCTCGGCTTTATCTAGTATGTAGACCTGATAACTAACATCAACTACCTACTCGTTGGGTATTCTAATTCTTGTAGGTACTTTTTGTAAACTTAGGACAAAGATATACCAAGTGTTGAGATATCTATATGACGATGCCATAATGACCGTCCACATACAGAACCAGCAATCTGAACATATTTACTTGCGTCGAGGTGTGAGACAAGGAGACGTTACATCCCGGAAATTGTTCTCAAATGCGCTGGAATATATGTTTAAGACTCTGGACCGGCGTACATCTCACACTTGAGATTTGCAGATGACATCGTCATAACGGCTGTAGCCTTGCAGGACCTCGCAACAAATGCTGGACGGCCTAGCTGATTCTTCTCAACGCATCGGTCTCCGGATGAACTTGGATACAACAAACGAAGAATGTGTAATGAACATGTTACTCTGGAACCGATCGCAGTTCATGGAATTGCTCTTGAAATGTTGTTCCGCAATACATTTACCTAGGGCAGATGCTCCAACTGGGTAAGAACAAGAACAACTTCGAAAAAGAAGCTAGCGCCTCGTTGGGCTGGGCAGCGCTTCGGAGACTTCATCGAGTTTTCTCGTCGTGTACCGCAATGCTTGAAGACCAAAGTCTATAATAAGTGCGTCCTACCAGTCATGACATACGGAGCCGAGTCGTGGACACTTACGGTACGAGTAGTCTACCAATTTGGAGTTGCACAGAGAGCTATGGAAAGGGATATGCTTGGAGTTTCTCTTAGGGACCGAATCAGAAATGAGGTGACCCGACAGAGAACTAAGGTAACCGACATAGGCCATAGAATCAGCAAACTGAAGTGGCAGTGGGCTGATCACATTTGCCGCAAAACCGACGACCGCTGGGGTAGACGTGTTCTTGAGTGGAGACCGCGGCTTGGCAAACGTAGTGTATTTAGGACGCCCTCCGACTAGGTGGAGCGGCGACATACGCAGAGTGGCTGGCGGCAGGTAAAATTAGCCGAAGATCGGGCTAAGTGGCGTGCATTAGGAGAGGCCAGCAGTGGACTGATACAGGCTGATGATGATGAGTACAAAGAGTTTCACCTTCACGTTGCAAGTGTGTGGTCTATGTGCTACTTTGCAACCGACTGCAACCGACTTAAGAATAAAAGAGAAGGTTATCAATTCGGTAGCTTTTTATGGTTGTTACCTTAGAACTCTTTGTCATAGTAAGGGGTCTTTCAACAAGGACGGGCCGATGTTGAAATTGAATAAAACAAGCTGTGTGTGAGATATAAACGTATTTTTTTTATTCGAAAGGCCTATTAATGCTATTATTTATGAAATATGACACCGTTTAAATGTCCGCCGCGGCTTCGAATGGTGGCACGGATCCTAGAGGTCCAATTTTCTTAGACTCTGCTCCATAAATCCGGCTGAATCTGAGCGATGGCCTGCGTTATGTTGAATTTCAGGGCATCAGCCGATTGCGAATATCAAGTACCTATCAACCGAATTATATCGGACTAATTTGAAATTAAATAAAAAATTGAAAATTGAAAATTTAAATTTGATAAAAAATAATAATAAGAAGGTTTAATCGATACATGGGCGATAAAAGTCGGTTTTTAAAAGGATTAGGTCATTTTATTCTATTTTTATGTAAGTATGTATATATAATATATTTATTGTTATATTTTTATGCTATGTTATATTTATAGTGTACAGTGTACCTAACTACATAATTATGGTCCTGTTTTAACTAAAGGGAGCAAACCCTGGGATGCTTTATGAGAAATGAAAAAAATACGGCTTGATTTACAAAAAAGAAAAAATCCATACAAAATTGAAACACTTATAAATTGGAAAAAAGCCCGTCCGTGCAAGTTGTGTACAACTGTACATTATGGGCGAAGCTGTGTAGGTAGTACGCAAGCATCTGACTGCAGTCGGTCTGGCGTTGCGAGCTTCTGGTGTTCTTGTTGCACGTTAAATGGCATAGATGGCATTACTAATGCACTTAACGGTAAGTTAGCTTTGAAGCAGCCAAGTTCGAGCCTACCTTCATAGATGTCACTCTAATAAATTTTATGTTCTATGTGCATAGAGGCCAATACCTCTTTGTCTTTATGACTGGAAGGGCTTGACAAAAATAATACCTAAGACAAGATTACTTAGTGTTCCGATACCTCCTCACCCTTTATTTATTTATCGAGCCGTCTTTATTTATCGAGCACCTAAAGCTTTAGGTGCTCGATAAATAAATAACCTATCCATCGTGCTGGGTAAATAAATGCCCGACAAACTTATTGAAATTTAATTAACTTAATTTAATTTAATTAATGAGTTTCTTCCCGAACAAGTTGACTCTCCGACATATCATTTCCGGTTGTTCTCATCTTGCTAACGGAGAGTACTTGCACAGACACAAACCTAGTGGCCAGGATCATCCATCAGCAACCTGCCCTTCAATACGACCTTGTCGAATCTAAGGTGCCGTACTACAAGTACACACCGGGACCGGTTTTCGAAAATGGCCGTGCATTGCTCTATTGGGATCGCTCTATCATCACGGATAGGTCTATTGTAGCCAATAAGCCTGATATCATGCTGATAGATCGAATTCCCGACGCCAGGCAGTGTTTGTTGACATCACCATTCCGCATGACGAGAACTGAGGGTTGAAGGCTGAGAAGGATAAACTCAGCAAGTACCTTGACTTGGCTCACGAGGTAACCGCCATGTGGAATGTTGACTCAACAAGCATTGTCTCGATAATCGTTTCGGCGAACGGCCTTATAGCGAAGAGCCTCGAGAGGCTCTCGCTAGACGGTTGGGTCAAGAGTCAGATTCAGAAGGCAGTACTCCTTGACACGTCACGTATTGTCAGGAGGTTCTAACTCTGCAGCCCTAAACACCGGTAGCTTGGGTCCGGCCCCGCTGCCGGCGGCACTCTAGGTTTAGGTATTTTTTATAGTATTTTTGTAATTTATTTTTATATGAATATTGTAACAAAACCTAAATCTAAGAATATGTAATAAATGAGTGAATATTAATATAATAAGCTCAATAAAAAAAAAATTGAGCTTATTTAAAAGTGGCTAGTATACAGTCCAAATGTTCTTTGTAGTGGGTAGTGTAGCTTACTAGCTACACTACCCACTACAAAGAACACTACAAAGAACATTTGTACCCACTACACTATACTTCTTATTAATGTAGCAGTTTGAGGAATAAAGGCATATTTTTTTAGCATTACATAGTCATTTAAATATAACTTTAAAAAAAAAAACCGAAAAAGCCTTGAAAAACGTTTTTAGTTCTGCTACTCCTCAATAGATGGCGCTAGTAGGGCAATCTAAATTACCTAGTTTAGCATTGTTCAGGATTTAATCACTCGAGGGTTGAAAATTAAAACTAGTGACATCATGTTGGCATTAGTTTTCCACACTAATAATGCTAACATGATGTCATTGTAAAATAATTGAGTAAGTTTGTAATTACCCACCGACTCAATAATAAAAATCACGTTACAAATTAATCAAAAAGATATGAATGATTATTTTTATGCTATGTAGGTATATGTAGCAAACAAGCATACGGCCTTCCTGTGGGAAGAGGTCACCGCAGCCTATCAGGGGAAAACTCAAAATGTATGGGGATTACATTAGCTATGACATTACACATTAGGTACCTGCGGAAAAGAATGCCGTATGCCGTTGCTAGACCCTCTGATATCTTTAACACTAGACGTAATAGTTAATACCACTAATGCGGGATTATTCCCGTCTACCCCTACGAACGTCCCCCACGCGGTGGCAGACGGTCTCACTTTAATTATGGCTATCGATCCCTACATATAAAAATTGGGGGCAGACGGGAATATGTTATTACCATCTGCCACTAACTAATTATAATCTGCCGCTAATTTTTATATAAGCACAAGTGACTTCTGGTACTCGCCGGCCGCTGCCGCGGCACGCTCGCTGCGCTTCGCTTCGCTCGCTCGGCTCGTGCGTAGTGTGGTCTCGCTTCGCTCGTCGTCGCACCTATTTATGACTTTTCCCTAGATTTCCCGATTAGCTTGATGCTGGGGGCAGACGGTAATATATTCCGGATCACTATGGTCAATTATCCCCGCGCCTGCGGGGGCGGATAGCCATAAGTGTGTAGTGACACTGTGACACGCCCACGCACTGTATTTTATGTAAATATTTTTATGTTGTATATAGGTATAGTTAAGCATTTTAGGTAGGAATAAATATTATATTTTTGTTGTACAGTTATTAACCCCATTATTAGATAAGTATTAGGTAGGCTTTATAATAAGTTAGGATTAATTATATTAATACTGGGAGGCTCCCTCCTGACGGTAAGGCTGCGACGTAGGATAGGGAAATGTTTTTATTATAAGTGTGTCACGTGACCTCTGACGTCATATGGGTCTCCAGAAAGCAAAGATCCGAGGTAGCTTAGGCAGATCCTACATTTTGTATATAAGGCCAACCGTTTCTGAATAAACACAATATAATAGGAAAACAGAGTCTCAGTTGTAACTCAACCTCCGACCTGCACGCACCTTCATCGCTCCAGCTATCGCTGCAACATCCAGCACCATAACCCCACAATGGTAACCCCGACTCAGGAGGCAAAAATGCAAGATGACGCCTTGAAAGTTTTATGGCTCAATCAATTGCCTACACCAGTTCGAGCAGTTATCTCCGTCAATGAAGAATCCACGCTCGACACACTTGCGTCAATGGCTGACAAAATGCTGGAGCACATGGATCCACAAATCGCCGCAATTACAACTACCAGAAACTCAACTGAAGACTCTAAATTGGAAGTTTTATCGAAAGAAATTCAGAAACTCACCTTAGAAGTTGCAGAGCTGAGAGGAAGACAACACTATCGCCGTCCTGCTTACACTCGCAATCGCTCGAGATCCAAGTCTGCGACCAACAAGTCAAGAAAACCTGGAGATCCCGATTGGCTATGCCGTTACCACTACAGATTCCGTAATCGGGCAAGAAGATGTGAACCTCCATGTTCATGGAAAAAACCACAACAGAACTCGGAAAACTAGAAGAGGCATCGAAAGCGGCGGAAATCGATGTCGAAGCCATTATGAACTACCGCCTAAGCATCACCGACCGTCAAAGTGGTGAATGTTTTCTCATAGACACCGGCGCCGACATCTCAGTACTAGCAGTGAAGATGAAACGAAAATGCACCCCAAGCGAATTCACATTATACGCAGCCAATGGAAGCACTATACGAACATATGGAGAAAAAACGCTTCAGTTGAACTTGGGCTTACGACGCAACTACGCCTGGACGTTTGTAATAGCAGACGTCAAAAGATCGATCATCGGAGCTGATTTCCTGCGTCACCACAATATCCTGGTGGACTTAAAAGGACAACGATTAATTGATGGGCTGACCAAGCTATCAATCAAGACATTGTCGACCAGCAGCGATGACTCATCCGTACACGTCATCAACGAAAGTCGTCCGTACAGCGACATACTCACACAGTATCCAGACATCCAGAGACCGATGTCGCTAAAGAAACCTCCACCTCATGACGTGACGCATCACTTAGAAACAACGGGAGCGCCTACCTACGTGCGGCCTCGACCGTTAGCGCCTGACAAATATATGGAAGCAAAAGAAGAATTCAACCGCTTGATAGAAATGGGGATTTGTCGTCCGTCCAGCAGTGCATGGGCTAATCCATTGCACATCGTGAAAAAGAAGAACGGACAACTACGCATCTGCGGAGATTATCGACGCCTCAACGCTATGACAACTCCAGATAGATATCCAATACCGAGAATCCAAGACTTCACATTTAGACTTCATGGCATGAAGATATATTCAAAAATCGATATCAAGAAAGCATACTACTGGATACCAATGGCCAGTAACGAAGATTCGCAGAAAACAGCCATTACAACACCATTTGGCTTGTTTGAATTCACATCAATGACGTTTGGACTTCGTAACGCCGCCCAGACCTTTCAACGATTCATGCATCAAGTACTGCGCGGTCTGGACGAGTTCACGTTCAGTTACGTGGATGATTTACTGATTTTTTCTCGCGACGAAGAAAGTCACAAGCGCCATCTTCATGAAGTTTTCAAGCGCCTCACGGAATATGGACTCACCATCAACGCAGAAAAATGCGAGTTCGGAAAGGAAACACTAACCTTTCTGGGCTATCGAGTATCTTCAGCCGGCATCCAACCACCAGAAGACAAGACAGAAGCCATATCGTCATTTCCTAAGCCAAATACCATTGAAGACTTGAGAAGATTCATGGGAATGATCAACTTTTATAGAGACGCGCTGCCTCGCCAAGCCGAAAAACAGCTAGAACTCAACAAGCTGTTACACAACGCGAAAAAGAAAGACAAGACACCAATTTCATGGACGCCTGAAACAGAAGCAGCGTTCGAGCAATGTCGTGACAGCATCAAACAAGCGGCGATATTGTCACACCCAATCGCTGGCGCCACGCTACACATCATGACTGATGCATCAGACAAGAGCATCGGTGCAGTCCTACAACAACGACAAAACAACACATGGAGACCTATAGCCTTTTTCTCGAAAACTCTCAGCGACGCACAGAAGAAGTACAGCGTGTACGACCGCGAACTATTAGCGATGTACACGGCTGTCAAGCACTTTCGACGTTACATAGAAGGCTTGGATGTGGTTATTCACACCGACCACCGCCCGCTGACCTACGCCTTATCAAAAGCACCGAGCAACAGCGACACGCCTAGAAGAGAGAGACAGCTGCAATTCATAAGTCAATTTTGCACCGCTATAGAATACATCCAAGGCAAAGAAAACACAGTCGCCGACGCATTGTCAAGGTTAGAAGAAATAACCTGCACTTCAACACTGGACTATACCCACCTCGCTGATGAACAAGAACAAAATGAAGAACTGAAACAATTGCAAACAAAAGACAACTTAAAGTTTGCACACATATCGCTGCCTGGCATTTTGAAACCGATAACGTGTGAAACGTCAACGGCGAATCCAAGGCCGTACCTACCTACTTCGTTTCGTGAAATCGCCTTCAAAGCACTTCACGGATTAAGTCATCCGGGGATCCGCAATACAAGGAAGCAGATTGCAGAGCGCTACTTCTGGCCTGGCATGAATGCTGATATAGCAAGATGGACCAGAATGTGTTTGGCTTGTCAAAAGAGCAAGACACAGCGTCATACTGTCACACCTCTCGAACAGTTTCAAGACGCAGGGCGATTTGACCACATTCACTTAGACGTGGTCGGACCGCTACAACCGTCCGAAGAATGCACCTACATAGTTACCATGATTGATCGACGCACCAAGTGGCCAGAAGCAGTACCAGTTAAAAACATCACCGCTGATACAATAGCCAGAGCCGTCTACGAAAACTGGATATGTAGATTCGGTTGCCCGCTCAGAATCTCAACCGATCAAGCTCAACAGTTCCAGTCAGCCTTATTCCATGCACTGATGAAGAAACTAGGAGTCACTCGCATACGAACTACAGCGTATCACCCGCAATCAAATGGGCAAATAGAACGCTGGCATCGAACATTGAAGGCCGCACTAATGGCTCGTGGAGCTAGCACCACTTGGACGAAAGAGATAGCAACAGTTCTACTTGGACTACGCGCATCACTGCATAGAACGTCGAATTTCAGCCCAGCGTTATGCACCTACGGATCAACGTTACGCCTGCCAGCTGATTTCTTTATACCGGCAAAGAATGTGAAAGATGAACCAGCCGATTTCATAAAGAAGATAGCAGAAACTATGACGTCATTCACACCAGAAGCACAGAAGCTACCACAGAAACGCACTTCGTTCGTGCACAAAGACCTGTCAACGTGCACACACGTCTTTGTTCGAGTTGACCACGTGAAGAAGCCACTTACGCCCCCGTATGAAGGTCCATACGAAGTTTTACGAAAACACGAGAAGTACTTCAAGGTACAGTTACTTACTCGTACAGCAGTAATATCTTTGGATAGACTGAAACCAGCTTACTTATGCGATGACGAAAATGAAGACAAGAATCCAGATTCTTCGACAGCTGTGACGTCTACAAGGCGCAGCGAAACAACATCAGCTTCAACTGTGGCACAACGCGGCAGCAGCAAAAACACGGCAGCAGCAGAGCCAGCCCAGCAGCCGTACACCACGAGGAGCGGCAGAATCGTTCGACGTACCGTACGTTTTACTTGAAGGGGGGTGATGTAGTGACACTGTGACACGCCCACGCACTGTATTTTATGTAAATATTTTTATGTTGTATATAGGTATAGTTAAGCATTTTAGGTAGGAATAAATATTATATTTTTGTTGTACAGTTATTAACCCCATTATTAGATAAGTATTAGGTAGGCTTTATAATAAGTTAGGATTAATTATATTAATACTGGGAGGCTCCCTCCTGAAGGTAAGGCTGCGACGTAGGATAGGGAAATGTTTTTATTATAAGTGTGTCACGTGACCTCTGACGTCATATGGGTCTCCAGAAAGCAAAGATCCGAGGTAGCTTAGGCAGATCCTACATTTTGTATATAAGGCCAACCGTTTCTGAATAAACACAATATAATAGGAAAACAGAGTCTCAGTTGTAACTCAACCTCCGACCTGCACGCACCTTCATCGCTCCAGCTATCGCTGCAACATCCAGCACCATAACCCCACAAGTGAGACCGTCTGCCACTGCGTGGGGGCCGTTCGTGAGGGCAGACGGGAATATACCCTAATGCGCTGCTTACCCTGTGATAATAGGTACTCTTTTGACCCATCTTTTGAAATGTAGTGCCTACAATATAACGTGTAATATAAAATGATATACACTACCTATTACTTCCGTATCGCTTTAAAACAGTAAGGTGCATCCAAGGAACTTTTATTAAGTAAAGTACAGAAGTTCCTTGGGTGCACCACTTCGATCAGGGATACACCTTGATCGAAGGTGCACCATTATAATTTTAGCCGAAAGAGAAACAAAATAACAAAAGCTGAACTTAGCAAAAACCCCGCTAGCAAACTTAAAAAAAAAACAAACGGACAAATCAACTAATTCAGTAGCAACGGCGGTGAGACAGTCACGAAATATGAACGCTGTAATAGATTGACGTGCTTTTAACTGTAAAATTACCATTTTGAATATGATTCTAAAGAAAAAACCGTTTAAAAAGACAAATAAGTCCGCCACGATAGACGATTAGGGCGGCGGGTGCACGAACGTAGAGCTGTGCTGTAGTAAGTTTTTTTAGTGGGTTTCCACGGTAAATTAATTTAGTCTGTTTTATGGGCACATATCATCCGGAAGAAATCTACTGCTGAACATAGGCCTCCCCCATAAAACGCCACTTTGGACGCTTATCATACAGGATTTGCCATAATCATCACGTTGGCAGGCGGCTTGTACCGAGAAGAATACTGCTGCCCATACCCTGGATGTTCCCGTAGCCGACTCTATCTTCTGGCACCCACGAGAAGAGGTGGTGGTCTTTGCAAGCCAAGACCACACGGCCAAGCCAGCATCACACATCCAAGCCGGGACCACACAGTCAAACCGGGACCACACGACCAAACCGGGACTTCACGGTCACACGCTTGACAACATCTCACCTGATAGGAAGTGGCGAAGTTGTCTAAGGTGGAGCACGTTTGCCTATGAGACGCCCATTAACTCTTCACTTGTAGATGTATGTGTGTTGTTGATGTGTTTGAGGGTGTGTGTGTGTGATGTGATACATTTTTTATGTTATTTATCTAGATTGACCGCGCATTCTTCCTTGGTGGTAAGTGACGCAGTGTAGGTACCTATAGACCATAATATACTTAAAAAAAACTTGATTCGGATAAAATTGAGTTGTTTGTTGATCTATGGTAGGTATAAATACCTATTATGATTCATTTTAATTTACTGATTAAATTTTTTTAACGCGATAATGCTGCTAGGTTTTAGCGTCACCCCGGTGTTAATGGCTTCGATGTGGTTGAAGTCATAGTACACTACGTAGGTGATCGTATATTGAAGATTTTTTCAAGTTTTTGCGGGTCTTACGCCCGTCTGCGCTAAAGTTTCACAGCTCTAAGTTAGCATTTATTGCTCTATGACGTACCTACTGCAAGGCATTTGGGTTCGTCCTAGATAGATAAGTGCGAATTTAAGAGCTGTGAACTTTAGCGCAGACGGCCATTAGTCTCTGGAGTTACCCTAAACCTAAGCCTGCATCAAAATTTATTTTTAACCGCTTATAGAGGGGGGTTCCAAAATCATTCTTCTTAACACACGATAACATCAGGTCATAATCATTCGATTTTCATGTCTATTAAGTATTCAAATTGTCTACCCTTTTATTGCGTCCCACGTTGGTACTTCCGTGCCTGCTGTGACACTTTTACTGGTTTTTTGTAGATCAAAATAGGGATGGACCAACTGAACTATGTAACTTATAGCTTTTAGCTAAACTTTGAAATGAAACCAACTTTTAGTTTATACTTTATATTTATAAATGTCATAACAACACCTGTACTATAAGCAGTGATATTTTGAGCACAAAACAGATAAGTTTGGTTTGGGTTTTAGTTTTTTTTAGTTTTTAGTTTAGTGGTTGGTTTTTGTCGCGAGTTACGATCGAGTTCGAATGCCAATGGTACCCATAGTTCAAAAGACGAGTGCTCTACGCTGCCTGGTGCGACACACTGAGGTTCTGAAAGAGGGTAGGCTGTTTTGCCTGGTATATTTCAAACTTTTTTATCATCCACCCGCATCTTCAGTCTACCCGTGAACATGTAACTGTGCCGAAATATCGGGAACTCAGAAATGATTTTAATTACGGTAAAGATAATTTTTTTTTTTTTTTTTTTATGTGATTGAATGACGTGACGAGCTAGTCGTTCACCTGATGTTAAGTGACACGGCCGCCCATAACAGTTGCAGTGTCACCCGGAACTTTACAACAATAAAGTTTCGCGCGACACTACACTGCGCACGTCATCCTGAGACATCACCCAGTTTAGTAATCAGATTACTAGACTGAGTGATCAGATCATAAAGTCTCATTTGCCCAGTAATTTCACTAGCTACAATGCCCTTCAAACCGGAACACAGTAGATAAGAGATAAAAAAAAGTGTTATACTTTATAATTATGTTGTTAAAAAGTTTAATTACACCCTTAGAGTAGCTAGATATCACCTATAATAACATTGGATTTAACCTAACTATGATGCCTTCCTACATTAAAATATTCGTGGATAAATTTCATAGCGCGCTTTAGCCCCAAGACTGTGCCCCAAGACTATATAAGCAAAACTTTTTTTACTTCGCTGCTTTTATTAGTAGACTACTCTAATGTTTTTATTTATAATACATAATACTTTAATACAATATAACACACAGAAAGAACAAACATCGAATCATGAACATCGGTTCATCGTAGAAATGTTTTTCCTACGTGATGGGAATCAAACCCACGACCAAACAGTTCAGAAGGTGGAGCTATGCTATTTTCAGGGTTAGCATACGATATAAATTTCTGTCAGTGACCCTATCCTAAATACATAGTGCCTAAATCATAGAAAAAGCGTTCTTGAGCATTGAACTGACATAAGATAAGTATGGGTACTAAATTGTATCAGTATTAATTAATTTTGATAGAGTATATCAAAGTCTTATAAGATTACTAAGTCAGCTTAGTAGGTATACCCGATAGATAATTTCAGTGGCTCACTCCCTGATCCAATTGCATCCACCCACGTTGTTTTCAACCCCAACCTCAGATCAATCGATTATTTTAATTCCCATTGCGACGACACCCGGAAGCGTTCGAGGGAGCCATCGCCGACTGGTTATAAATTTCCATGCAAATGTACCAACCCGGGCCGTAAATAACATTTACGATGGTACCCTGGCTAGATGTAACTGGAATTAGCGACGGAGGTGATAACGTCGCAAGATAGGGCTGAGATGAAGTGGGCATCTGATTCACGCGAGACAGGTTGGGCATATCTTGTTGGTGCCGTTAAATTGTTTTTAGAGCTCTTGGCGAGGTGACAGTCACACATTGACTATAAATCCAGTTGACCAATGATACAACTTCCCCTCAAAATTAGTGGTGTGTATCAACCACTAATTTCTAATAAATACTATGAATTTCTAATAAATCACGGGAACCCGTTGATGTCTTTTGTTCCATCCTGCTCTGTTATTTGTAATTTCGTATGAGTTTGTCTCGTTTTGTTACCTCGCCCCCCTGCCCGCGCAGGTGAGTCGTGTTTGTATGAGAAATTATGTTCACGAGCTATCAACGGGCTTTATAATCTTTGCAGTGACAGCTAATATAATAATATAATAATATTAATATGTGTGGACATTTCACACATCGCCATCTAGCCCCAAACTAAGCATAGCTTGTACTATGGGACCAGATAACTGATATAATACTTAGATACTTTTTGTTTGTAAATACATACATAGGATACAATATAAAACCCAGACACAGAACAAACATCGATGTTCATCACACAAATGTTTGTCCCGAGTGGGAATCGAACCCACAACCTACAGATCAGAAGGCAGGGTTACTACCAACTGAGCTATCAGGCCAGTAGCTGTAGATCTCGAACAAACTAAATTCATTGGCTAAATTTTGTAAGCTCTAGATGCAGCAATTAACGTAGTATCTACGATAGTGAGCAAAATACATGCCTACAATCTATATACAAATCGAAATTTACGTCCACCAATAAGTATTGTAGCCAACATTTGCAAGTAACAACTAGCTCAAAGGCGCCCCTGGGGTGCGAGCCTCGGCTTGGGCCGTTGCAGGAAGAAGACGATTGAGAAGACAACGTCCTCTGGAAGAGATGGACCACATGGAAAGTCGCAACCGTTCCAGCCTACTGGGGTACATCGCTGGCAAGGTCTGTGTCGGTCGGTATACCGGTGCCGAAACTGGGCTTAATTTGGTCATTTCCGGTTGTGTAAAATCTTCATCCATCAGTATTATGGTCCCTTAGGCGAAGAACTGAATAGACAAAACATTGATTAACTATAACAATGAGAAATAGTGTGAAAATACTAATGGATGGAGATATTACACAATGCCAACTTGCCGTAAATGACGAAATGAAGCCCATTCATCGATTAGGTACGATTGGCTTAGACGGTAGCCCCGCTGATTCGGAAGGGCTAAAGTGGTCCGATGATCCTAGCGCAGTCGATACTACGGCTGCGATAGGATCCTCCGGGTTGCCCGAGACGTGTCTTGTGGCTTAACTATTCTGATAAGCCCGTCCTACGTGCCAGCCCTGCATTTATGCATACTCATGTGTCATGTAGATTAAGCTAATTGACATGAATATGAATTGAGACCATGCACCTGAAGCTGGCCATTCTGATCGGAATAAGTACGGTGATGGTGGCCGCCTGCCAAGCGTAGTGATTATGGCAAACCCCCTATCATAAGCGTCCAAAGTGGCGTATTATGGGGAGGCCTATGTTCAGCAGTGGACATCTTCCGGCTTCTAGTATGGGTCTTTATGAAAAAACTTGGATTCGAGTAATTAATTTAATGTAGAATATATAAAGCTAGTGTAAGTATACAATAGGCTCGATTTAGAAGGCTTTAGTTGACAGTCCTTAAAATACTAAAAATATATCCGTCTCTTACATTGCCGTCTATTTGACAAGGACAGCAATAGTTTTAGAAGTTTTAGATCTGTCAACTAAAGCCTTTAAAATTGGCCCCAATGCCTCGATGATGTCAAAACCCAGTGTTGCCCCTTCTCCTGACTCTAACACTGCTTCTCTATTATTATAATATTGCCAGTATGACCCAATAAAAGCTATTATCTATTACAACACGACTGTTGATGTGTGTGTGTGTGAAGTGGTTATTGCAACTGAAGAGCGTATGGAACTTAATATGCGCTTGGTAAATTGTCAGGAATAAATGAAACAAGACCAAATTAATGCAGAAGTCGAGAAGTCAGCATGATCTCTTTTATTATGCCGAGTTACTATTTTACCCATAATTCTTATAACAAGTGCCATAGTAAGTAAAGCAACACTAGCAGCATAACTCCACAGCGAAGCCCAGATTTTTTTTGATGATTTTGTATGAGTTGGTGTTGATAAAAATTGCTGAGTAATCCAAGACAAGAGTTCTATCACGACCAGAGACAAGACAACGCGCGACGCATCACCAGATTCTATCATTCCTTATTCAATTTAACAAAAGGGTTGCCAGCTACGCGTAACGAAAACCGCGGGAAAAGGGAGATTCGTATTCTAAATTCAAAGACGTGTAAGGGCGGCGACACACGTCACAACGACGCGGTTTCTACGGAAGGGTAATTGATGCGTTTGGGGTCACAACAACGTTTTGGGTGTCGGTGGGAATCGACGGAAAATAAATCAATAGCAGGGGTAAAGACAAAAATTCTGATAACTCTGTCGTTTGATCTAGTCCTAGGACGTGCTTGGAGTTTCTCAGTAAACGACCTTTGTCTCAGAAACTTACGTTCTTAAAATAGTTCAGGGGTAAACTTAGACGATTGATATATGCACTCCTATACTGGTAATTATTTTATAGTAAAACAATGTTATGACTGACTTATCTAAGAGCATGCAAAGTTGTACTATGCTGTGACCTATTTTATCTACACAAAGGTAGTCGGGACAGATGTCAAAAACAAACTAAATCTTCAGAATTAAATTCATTACGTAAAAATGCAGTATCATGCTGCAATAATAAACTTTTAACTTCTTGCACAGCATTACCATTTCAGCATGGTGACAGACCGCCAAAACTTTCCACCGAGCTTTCGTGTTGCCAGCATAAAAAGCTCCCAAAAAGCTCGACGGTTGAGACGTCAAACTGGCTGACACAATGAAAATTGGGCGCGAAATTTCGTGACTGAAAATCGCTTGCGGTCGCCGTCACCCGCCAAAACCATATGCTCTGTGGCTTTGGTTTCTCATTTCACGACTTATCTTTACTTAATGGCTAAAAATCCATGATAAGTCATTTAGGCTGACAGTTCATTAGTTAAGCTACATATAGCGGGAGACAAAGAGTATATTAGCGCTACGAAGCGGGGGATATCTTTCTACCTTTTTTCAAAATGTTTAGAGAACAGTATTAATTCTCAATCTCTCTTTCAATGTGACAGTGGGCAGAGGCAAATCGCTCGTAGATCTGACAACCGATGGGGAAGAAAGGTTCTCGAGTAGCGAACACGAACCGGATGACGCAGCTTAGGCCGGCCCCCCAATAGGTGGACCGACGATCGGGTCAGAACCATAGGAAGCCGATGGTTGCAGGAGGCAAGCGGCTGGTACTCTATGGGGAGGCCTATATTCAGCAGTGGACGTCTTTAGGCTGATGATGATATTGATTTGATTCTCTGTCATGAATGTATAAAACCTACATGGTCACAGTGTAAAGAAAAAGTAAACTATTACTGCTAATAACTGTGCCTAGATGGAACTGATACAGATCTATATATGACCATCTTAGCGTGTGACAGCGTGTCAACAATTTCATTACAACACAGCACTAACCGCGATTTTAACCGCCGATAAATTCATAGATAACGTCAAAATTGCAAAAAACTTGTAATAACACCGGGTGTTAAATAATTGCGCACAATTACAAGACCTTTGTTCCAAACGTGTCTCCAGTAAAAACACCATAACTTTCAATACCACCTTTGCGCAATCATTTTATTCGACATTCTCACGTGTCTTGAGAACTTTTTCGCCAAATGTTATTATGACAGGGTGGTAAGTTAACCACCCTGGTATCATATTGACTTGCACAGGATGTCAATATATTAATACATGGTCAGCATAACAAATTAATTATCGTTTGTAGGAAATGCTGGTACGGACATAAGTACGTCTTCACAACCTGTATTAAATGCCATTATGTAAGGTAGAACAAAAACTAGAATAGTGGAAACGTTTTAGTGCGAACGTGAACTTGATGACTCGTTATTATGATAAAATATTTTTTTTATATTGTTTGGCTTTTGCCACTGACGAATTACCCTCCACAGCCATGGATATTACGCAATGTTGCCAAAGTAAAAAGTTGGTTAACAAATTCAAGTTATCAATCAGAAATTTTCTAAAGAATCCATAGTAATACATGTAAGTAGATACGGTTTTTGTTGCAAACTTTTAAAAGAAGTTACTGTTCTCTCAGTATTTATGTAATATTAATTATTTGTCGGCTTTATTTCTTTAATTTTTCAATTTTTAGCGGCACCCCGCGATTTCACCCGCAATTTACAAATTCTCGACATCGAAATTAATCCAAATTTCTCAGGAACATTATAATTTTTTGAGTAAATGTAGGTAGTTAGGTACCCTACTCAATGTTGACTTCGGTACTTATATATATAGAGTCAGCAATTTGTGGGCAAAATTACACCCAAATGCTTCCAGCCGTTTTTGCGTGAAGCACATACAACAAACAAACAGACAGGGTCCCTTGTATAATATTAGTAGGGAGTAGGGATTTAAATTTCTTAGAAATAAACATTATTTGATTTTCGGCGAAAAGATCTTAGAAACGATTGCAAAACTTTGAAACTGAAAAATGTTGAAACGTGTTTTGCCAACAATAAACTTGGGTCAACAATAGCCTTCGAGCAACCCTTGGACGATTCAAAGAATCAATCAGTATTGTTACAGAATAAAACATAACAGTAGGTAGGTACAAGTTTGTATTAATTATGTAAATTGTAGGAATATCGGTACCTATAGTAATTATGGATACATATTATTCTGTTCTTCAATGTTTAATGAATTTAAATTGGTTGATTACCGGACCACCGGCCAATACGATAGTCCCCTACTATCTTGTCCATCCCAGGGTGTTTGAAAGCGATCGCTATATAGCGATAAGACCGCCCGTTGTACCTATCAAGCTTTATAATGTCTTTGTAAGCTGCTGGTTTGGAATAAATGCCGGTGTGAAGATACATACTACAAAACCGTTTAAAATTCTACAAGAAATGGCGAATAGAAAATGCACCTTTACTCAGTACAAACAAAAATCGCATGCAGTAAATGCATTCACTATTGGCAAAGCGCAATTTTCGTGTTATGTCACGTCGGGACAGTGGCGTCCTCTGATTTATACGTAGGCTGGCTGGTTGTTGGCCCACAACAGAATTATCAGAACGACAGTACCTAAGCTTCATACTACAAGTGCCCATGGCTGCGGAGCTCGCAATTTAGGAGTGTTTCCACAGACACTTGATTTTCCGGGACTAAAATTATGCCATGTTTCTCTAGGTAGAATAAACGATCTATGGGAAAAATTTCATCCAAATCGGTTAGCGATTTTGGTGTGAAAGACACATTTTTTTATGTTAAAGGGAGCAAACAAACATACGGCCCACCTGATGGGAAGTGGTCACCGTAGCCTATGGACATCTGTAACGCCTGAGGAGGCGTCACCAATGCATTGCTTACCCTGTAGGGCTCTAACTACTAACAAACAAAACATACAACAGTTTTATTCTATTGATATAATATATTATCGATCGGTATAATTATCGATATTTTCCGTCACAAAATTCGTTATGCCAAGTATAAGCCTAAGGTCTTACTATAGCTTGCTTTTTATGTGTAGTACAGCTGTAAGCGTATTCGTGATTTATTGACCGATTTTCCTTATTTCCTCAATCATCACAATCTTTTTAACCTACTTTAAGGAAATAATAATTCCTTGTTCATTTTTAATACTAACCAAATCGCGCTAGAACTGGCCACCACACCGTCTGAAGATTACCTACTGTCGTACATTGCACTTACAGGCCGTGCACGCGACACTTGTCGTCAATTGTCGCGGTTACCCCACTGCAAGTTGTCAAAATGTGTAGCTTGTAGCTTACCATAGGCTGTCGAAAATAGTTCTTGTTTATGTGTGTTGTTTGGGCACCTACATTCTTTAGTTGGAGTATCGATTCAAGCTGATCAGGTGGTCTAGCAAACATCCCTTTCTATTAGCGTTAGCGCCAAACGATAACCACAAAATGTATGGGAATAACATTACCTGTGTGATGTCACTTTTCAGTACCATACATTTGGAGTTATCATTTAGCGTTAACGCTAATGGAAGGGATTTTTGCTAGACCCCCAGAGACCTTACCGTCACGTCTTAGCGCAAAATTGCTACAGTAGAATTTGTATTGTAGCGATTCACTTTATGATTTATCAAAAAGAGAGTTTGAAGAAATTACCGGTTAGACCAATATCCAGTTTGGCAAATGTCGTGCTACCCGTCACTGCTTCTGGTGTATTCATATAGTTCTATCCTGTATCCACTATTGATTATCCTTTGGCTGTACCTAGTGAAACACGTTTATTCCATACTAGTCCTAAATAAGTGATTCGGTCTGGCACTTTTGTAGTCTGCAGACAAAATTCCTGCTCTATATAAAATCTAACATCGTAGAGTAGGTTATACGATATCCTGATAATCATAATTATAGATCTAGCTAAATCCGAATGAACTATTCCTAATAATGAAAAGGGTAAGGGCAAACACATACGAATAAGGGTCAGGCTTATGCTGGATATGTTTATTTTTTTAAATTTTCTTTTGGCTATGTTTGTTTCCGGTGTTGAGGAAAGATCTGAAAAAAAAAACAAGTAAACGTTAAACTCAAAATTCACTCATTTCAGCACTTTTGCAATCAGAAAACTAAAATATACAGAAAATTTAGTAGGTACTTATGTAGGTACAAAGATATTGGGGCCAATTTTAAAGGCTTTAGTTGACAGATCTAAAACTTCTAAAACTGTTGCTGTCCTCGTCAAATAGACGGCAATGTAAGAGACGGATATATTTTTAGTATTTTAAGGACTGTCAACTAAAGCCTTCTAAATCGGGCCTACTGCATAGCGAAATGCATAAACACAAACAGGTATATAATATTAGCATATGCCACTAAATAGAACCACAGTTTTTCAGCATTTTAAGGACTTACCAAGAACGTTTAGCTTTAGTAGCAACATTACTGACGTGTTTAATTTATCAAATATCAAAGAGCCACATGATTAGTTTAGTAGCCAGGTATGATCTAAGGTTGCAGCATTATATTATTATGAACAGTGGTAGGGCAATAGCTTCATGTATCAAATTATGCAATACCTATTATTGGTAGGCTTTTACTTGGTAGTATTAGGTGTCATAAATATGTAAGACAGTAAGGACATTGCCACCGCCCATCCTAGCCAACACATTTCTAATTTTTTTAACGCTTTTATAATTTAAAGATTTTACAGTTTTTTGTCGTGTTTTGACTTTTTATAAAAATATTTGATTGACAATAAACTGTCTTTCGCTATCTTCTTTTTTTATGGATGATATTTTGTTGGTAATCCTCCTTGTTAGGTGGATAACAAAAAATGTGCCATTTATGGTTTTGTAAAAGCACAGGAGTTTATTTTCGTGGATTATTATTCTAGCTTCATTGTCATTCATACATAAAGTTACTTTACTTGCAGCTTAAACATAACCCTTCTTACTAATAAACACTTTATAATAGTGGAATAGCTAATGTAAAAGGCAACACCGCCTCCCCCGCCAGCGCTGTAGCGTGGCTCTACGTAGCGTAGACGTTCAGATTAACTGCCTACTAATACTATTTAGATATAAATCGTGGTAATACTTAGTATATATATCCACCTCCCTTCTTTCACAGGACACCAAGGCGCGCAAAAACACGGCACCCACTATGGTTGAAATTCCATCAACCCGCACTAAGCGTTTTACTATGCACTTTATAGTGCGAACAGCCAATGAGTGGAACACCTTGCCGGCGTCCTTGTTTCCAGCTAACTATGATCTGGGAGTGTTCAAGTCGAGAGTGAACAGGTATCTTCTAGGCAAGCATGCAACATCGTAGACTGCGTCATCACTTTCCATCAGGTGAGACAGTTAGTCAAATGCTTTGCCTATAAACTATAAAAAAGAAAAAGTTAAAATTACCTATAATAAGAAGCAACAAAGTAGTCTGATTTATTTTATTTTTTTATTTTTTATATTTGATTGAATGACGTGACGAGCAAGTCGTTCACCTGATGTTAAGTGACACGGCCGCCCATAACAGTTGCAGTGTCACCCGGAACTTTAAAACAATAAAGTTTCGCGTGACACTGCACTGCGCACGTCATCCTGAGACATCACCCAGTGTAGTAATCAGATTACTAGACTGAGTGATCAGATCATAAAGTCTCATTTGCCCAGTAATTTCACTAGCTACAATGCCCTTCAAACCGGAACACAGTAGTGCTTGCACACTACTGCTTGGCGGCAGAATAACTGGCAAAGCGGTGGTACCTAGTCTGATTGTACCTAATCTGCAATTGGAAGGCTTTGCTCCATGCGTTTAACTTTTAGTTACCTAAAAGCTTCCTTGACTACAGACTGCATTACGATCTGTATGTAACTCTTCGAATGGTCGCAACTAAGTAATAACATTACAAAAATGCATAAACGTATTTTATCGTTCACCCGCCATTAACGCTTTAGGCATTTAGTCAAAACGTTCGGCCGTATATTGTAACAACGCTGTAACAGTATGGGAAGTAGGTACCTACTGAGCACATTTAATAGATCATTACTTTGTTGCACTGTTAGTTGGTACCTACCTACACCACAAAACTGGTAACAGGTAAGTATTGTATTAAAAAAGAAAATAGTCAGGTCAGGTCAGTAGTAAGTCATTTAAGTTACGCTAGTAATTAGTTATATACGAATAATTTATACGCAATAATGAGATTAGAAAAAGTTAAGTAGGTACCTAAGTATAATAGTTGACAGGTGCTGAGTTGCTGACTGACATTAACAACGCTAAATGAAGTGACAAAAAAGTAATTAAAAAATAATTTAAGTAATTATGACTTCACTTGATTTTGATTTTTGTGTTTATGGTTGGAGTCAAAATGTTCTCTTTCAAGACAACTTATAATATGGAACGGAGGACAAAATTATAAGAGATTTTATGTATGAATCTAAAATGTTTACTGTATTTATAGGTCACATGTCACCGATTCCACTTCTAAGTAAGTAAATACTAATTATTCTTTAGAGTAATGTATGAGCATTGAGCTTTTGGAGTCTAAACTAAAGAGACAGCTTTCAGCCTATTTTCCTTACTGTTAATATTTTTATACTGTTGTCTATTATAGTGTTGCTGTTGCGATCTCTGCTTCGACGAGCATCAAGAGTTTCGCGCCAAATTCTCCCGCTAAAATTACACGAGTGAATTGTCAACGGAGGTTATGGCGCGGCATAATTTGGTTTATAACCTCGACACTATGCTGCTTTTAGTAGAGCAATTAGCCTAAAATGCAGTGTATTGGTAGTTCAAGCGTAAAGCCTAGGGCCTGCTAGGTACCTACCTACCTAAAATATAGCTGGCGTTGATAGTATTTTTGTATAATAATATAAGCGGCAATAAGATGACAATGTTGCCACAATACTACCGCAAAAATGTGCCAAATAGGGGGCGGCGCTTACAAGAAGGTTGTGTTGTAATAGATGAACTATAGATTAGGCATGGAAATGATTGCTACTTTAAAATCATTGTCATTTCATCATATGATTTATTTTAGTCACTGTGATTTCACCTGTGATTTTTCATATGCCTAATGAATTTATAATCAATGGCGATTGGCAGTACTTAATGAAATGGAACAGAGATGTGATTTAGGAGCAACCCAGTGAACCTGCTACAAATGATAACAAGTAATCCAACGCTACTCTCTTAAGTTAAACAAGATCAAAATTCACTGCTACACCACAATGTTAATAAAATTATACTCTTTAGGCCTCAGTTTGTTATTTTGGCCTCTTGTATTATGAAATCCGAAGCCACGATTCAATTAAGTGTGATTATCACACTGTGATTTGTAGCAGTGTCTGACAAAAAGGAGCAGAGTGATTTATGAAAAATAACATCATATGATTTTTCACTTGCTCCTTGTGATTTGATCCATGCCTATTATAGATTGGTCATCTTCGCCGACGTGACGGCTTTGCACGTGTTGCCTATAACTCACTCCCTCCTTGCAACTCCTAAGCTAGCCGTTTAGGAGGAGTTTTATGTCGGATGGTTTGCATTAGATATTTCAAATTCTTCCAATAAAAAATGTGAACAAGTGTCAACCAAAACAAAACTGCGTGTTTATCCGAGGATGTCACCCCATTTTTCGGGCCATTCAACAGTTACGTTCGCCTTTTAATACGATTCCAACAAATTGGTGTATGTCATAAATTACAGTGCGAAGACGCGGCCCCTGTCCCTTTGCCGGTGCTTCATAGTAGGGCATTAATTTTGATGATAGGGTTTAGTTTTATTCTAGAATTTATTATAGGTATCTTTGAATATGTACGAGTAGAACCGTAGTATATGACGTCATTCATGGACAACAAGGAGAGCGCTATACATTCGGTACTAAGCAAAAAAAAGACGAACGTAATATCTTTGGTCCTTGTCACCGTTACGGGGTTTTTTTATTTGGCTTCGTTTGATCTAAGACAAACAGGTTAACAATTTTTTGAAATTGTTGTTTTTTGTGAAATAATCCTATTTAAATGGTGATCTAGGCAATAAATATTTGAGAAATAATGTGTGTGCAGTGGGTGATTGCAGCATTTTAAGCAACAGAAGTCGCACTGAGGGGTAAATATGAAGGAATAACATTTCACAAGTAAGTAGCCATTGTTTTGTCTATTTTCCCTTTTTAGAAGTGTTTATTGTGAAAAATATAAATACAGCGTGACATTTCATGTAATAACAAGTCCTCAGCTAAACAGAAAAACAGCTAAATGATTAATTAATGGATAAAATAACCATACCTAACCAAAAAATTTCATTGTCAAGGTACTGCCAGTTTATGATTTTTAATTTCCCATAAAACCAGCTAGGTACCATGTTGATTTGCAAATGTTTATAAGTCGTTAGAAATTCTTTTGTAGGTATATTAGCTAATTATTTGCTTGATTTAACTTAGTAAAATATATCATTTTATATTTAAGGTCAGGTGAGGTAAGTGAAACATACTTGCACATCTATCCACTTTGTGAATTCTGCTAGGACGCTAAATTTTTTTTCAAATAGAAAGCCTAAATCTGAAATGGCAAATGACGGCAATAAATACTTTTCAAGAAAATATTTTTGAAAATTCAATTTGCGTGAACGAAACATCACTTCAAAAATGGTTTACGGTTTTGACAGAAACGTTCCGATTAAATATTCTGACGGTAGGTTGACATTGGCGTTTGACTATTTTGCAGTTGACTATATTGACAGTTTTGTTTTTATTATCTGTTACCCGCAGTCATTATATTAGGTACCTACTTATATACAAATAGCTGCCAGGTATCACTTTATTAGCGCAGAATCTCCATCTCTTTCTTTGGGTGCCGTATAAGAGCAGACTAAGGGACTATCCAGAGAATGGGCAGCAGCATTCTCCTTGGTACATTATAATCTTCTGCGATGACAAGCTACTTGCTAAGCGAGGTGATTATGGCAAACCTCCCTATAATCAGCGTCTAAAATGGCGTTTTATGGGCATGCCTGTGTTCAGCACTAGACGTTTTTGCAGCTGTTGATGTGAAATACGTGATTTTCGCCCATGGGACATTTACAATGACATTTGTAATGTAGTAGGTATTTGATTGATTTTATTACCTGTGTCGTCTGTGACTGCAAATACTAACCCCACATTACGCGCCGTTTCATGCATATTTTCGTGTAAAAATGTACATAAACACTATTAAATTGCTTCATGGCATCAGCCGACTTGTGTTTTGTAAACTTAAAGATAGCTGGTTTCTTTTTATTTTATGACCTAGCAGAAAGATTGTGTGACGCGTGTGCTAGAGCATTGAAACCATTTCGCCACATAGCATAGAGCTAAACTGCGTGATTTATTGATTACGATAGGGTTTCACTTACTCCTTCGTTTCACTCACCCCACCTGACCTTACATTTTAGTTTTTACAATAAAGAAGCAGTGAACACTGGTAAAACATAAATTCTAGTTATCAAGGTAAATTACTCTCTAGATAGAGCTAACGAAATCGCCCATTATCTACCCAAAATTTTGGGAGACGTTATTATTCAGGCAGCACCTCGTGTGGGAGCAAGAAATAACTAGGCGGCCACACGAAATAGATTTCTACTAGTGGGAATTCTGTGATAGGTATAGATTGTTGTCTCTGGTCGTGTTACTTTTTTTTTTTTAATAAAAGAAGATATATTTAAGACAGCAGCTCCTCGAAAGTGTCTGCACGCGCACAGTTTGCAGTACGAAAGAAGGAAATAGTTATTTGTTATACAAGGCTGCAAAGTTGGTTTTTGGCGCGAGTACTTGAATTGAAACCTGAGCAAGTGAACGATTGAACTTGTGAGGATTGAACCACGAGCGTAGCGAGTGGTTCAAATAAAGAACCCTGAGCGTAGCGAAGGTTTCAAAGGTACGAGACGCAGAAAAACTTTGCTGCCGAGTGCAACACACAACTATTCACCTCACTACAGCGAGAAAATGCAAGAAAAACAGCTAAAAGGTTAAGAAACGATTAGTTTTAAGCTTATTAATTTAGCTATGGGTGGCGGTAACGCTTAACATCAGGTAAACGACTAGCTCGTCACGTGATTCATGGAAAGTTACAGAAAAAGTGTTTTTCATCCATTTTACACGCAGTCCCTGTGCTGGATAGCGTATTGGTGCTGGACAGTGCGATTATTCTAAAAATGAGGTTGGTGAACGAGAAAAAGATGGTATCTTTTAGGAGGTAGTCTGTGGTATTAATGAGTTTTCAGTGGACTGGCGATATCAAGAAGATTAAATTCGGGCAGATCTATGATTAAATCCTCAATTCTTGACGAGAAAATTATTGAATAGAAATGTTCGAATTTTAAAAACACTTTCCATGCTAGCGAGCAAAATGCGTTTTTGCGTCCAGATTTTGAATGACAAAGAGAACCTTTCCGAGCTAGTGAGGTAAAAATAATATAATTAGCATTAGGCGTCTTGCGCTAGTAGGTACAGCGCGAAGTAGGACCAGTTATTGACCAAGTGGTGTGAGGACTTATTATACCCCGTCTTCTGCTATACTTCCCTATAAACAAATGAAACGACCTTGTAGAAATAGTGATAATAGTGTAATAGTGTTGTCAACGCTCAAATTTAATTTTCCATCATGTATCAGTGAAAAAAGTACCTACCCATTTTAATTTTTTATTTACATTTTTTAGTACTTATTATTTTCTGAACATATTTATTGCAATAAAATAATATTTTTTCCGAATATTGATAATTGTTATGTAAATTATAATAGGTACCTATTCCTGATATGCGGGATTGGTATTACTTATACAATACTTTTTGTGCTAGCTACAAAAGCAAAAACCAGGATAATTTTAGAATTTCCGGTAGACGTTCCACTTTAATAGTCTTGAAGAGAGAAGGAATTAAAAATCATAACTTAAAATATACTAGCGTAGACATTTCACACAGCGCAATCTAGCCCCAAACTAAGCATAGCTTTTACTACGGGAACCAAATAACTGATAGAATACTTACATACTTTTTGTTTTGTAAATACATACATAGAATACAATTATAACACCCAGACACAGAACAACCACCTAGGTTCATCACACAAATGTTTGTACTGGGTGGGAATCGAACACACAACCTATATGGTTCAGAAGGCCGAGCTACTACCAACAAAACTAACAGGCCAGTCAAATAATTTTTCAATTTTTTAAAAATCATAATTTGGTCTAAAGAGTGCGAGTCCAGAGTGTATTTAGGTTAGTGCATAAATAATAGTTATGTATTTGTCATTTCTTTTATAACTGAATGCCACACATCCGTGGCCAAACAGTGGCGTCCTTCGCCCTACCAATTATTGACATGCTTTATTGTACATCCTCTATCTGAGGCGCTTTTATCAACGTATGTCGCTTTACCCTACACAACTGCCAACTACTAGACCAACACCATAAATTGACCATTTTCAACTTTAATACATTCTAATAAGAGCGTTGTTGTTTCTATAGAGAGCAAATGAAAGGTTCTACTTAATTTGATGGCAAAACTTTTGGTATCGAACTCATTTATACGTCTCTCTTTATCAGTAGGGGTTCACGCGAGTCAAGTAACCTCCTGATTGATATCTTAAGATTTTAGTTGTTTTATTGCGTATGAAGATCCCTGGAGAATCTGTTAACTTGCTCATTTATCTTTTAATGAATTGGGAACTGATAAAAGTGCAGTTAAAGGAAATGTGGCGTTAAAAGAGAGTAATAATAAGTAGTAACATTCCCTGAACTGCGCCAATAGTTGACCATGATGGCTTCTTATCAGCTGGCCTTGTAGGTTGGAAAATTATGCAAAAAGCTTATTGTCATGCTCCATCTTATATTTCCTCGTAAATCTATGCCGAATCATTATGTTAAATATATTATTAAAAAATTTTGTAGGTAAGTACCTGTTATAGAAATGAATACCGGTACTCTATCTGGAATGACAAACTGTAAAATACGGAATAATTAGGAGTTCAAAGAATAATTTAGTTGACAACCGATCCTATGTATTTACTTCCTTAAAGTTCCTTAGCGTTATATTGTGTCAGAAAATAGTAAATCTTACCAAAATTCTACCAAATTTCAACACCCACGTCGTCTGCATTGCCAGCGGCGTTGCAATCGAGGTGATTCAGTTTGCTCGGTCGTGCGTTCGACGCCGACCGGCTGGCTCCGCTACCCGTTTGGTTGTCCAGCTGTCGGACTACTAATCTGTCCCTGGCTATAGATACCGGGATAATGCGTAATCGGATTCTGTTTACTTTTCGGCTTTTGGTAACGCATACGTAATGTCTTTAACGATTTATTTTTCTTGTAAGGGTGAAGTGGGCATGCTTTGACGACATTTCAATAAGTACAAGTAGGTAGGACATTCACACTCCACGCAACTTAAATCGCGAGGTGCATAGACAGAAAAATAATGTTTTGAAAATGTTTCAATTGCAGTCATAGCGGCAGGTGAAATGTGGAAAAGGTAGTCGCTATCTGAGTGAATGAAAAAATCTGCGCATTTACCTAAACCTATCACCTAGTGCCGACCTTAATCTTACAAAATGAAAAATAAAACTGACTGCTTCCAACGCAAAAAGATACATACATCGGTGTGCTGACGCATTCGACTAACTACTGGGCTCTTTAAGCTAAGTTTAGAAGTGGTTCAATAAGAGTTCAACTCGTTCAAACCACTTGCATTACTTATATTAATTACTTTCAATCCACGAACAAGATATTTATAAGTAAGCCTTGGATTGGCTGAGCAAACAACTGATCAAGTGATCACGTAAGTCTCCCCTCAGTAATGTATCGCTGCTCGCGACACACGTCCTGAGCAATGATCCTGACCGGACCAGACAAATGTAATCTGTCCTTGTAACTTGTTTATGGATGCGTGTACGTTTTGTTTTTGTGCATAGAAATGCAAAAACTGGTGATATGCTTTAGCTGTGTGTGACTCTAGATTACAAATAAAATACAGTAGGTACCTACGTACCTTTAGGTAGCTTTAAATACTTTACAATGTGTGAGATAAGTTTATTTCTATCATATCAGTCATTTAAAAGTATCGTTGTTTGTCATCGACTTTATAACAGCTATTATTATAATAAGTATAGGTACCTTAAAATAGACCACCACTAAACTCTAAACACTAAGACTAACACTTGGCTAAATATACCACTTTGGTTAATTAATATTTTCCGCACGACACAACCCATACCGCCGGCCGGCAAAAGCAAGTTGATGTAATTATCATTACCTACTCCAATTTCGCTTTAGAATTACAACTATGCGTGATCGTTGTTCGTACATATTTCCATTGAATATAACCCACGTACTTCTCTGTTAACACCAAGCTAGAAATTTTTATTACTCTTCAAAGAATGCCAGCTAAAAAATTGAAACTATTAGAATCAACGCTGCTACAATCGACATGAGAAAATATGGCAATTAAAAAAGTTGTCTTTCTAGCTCAGGTATAGGGAGGTTTAGAATGTGGCAACCATTCCTAGTACTATGTTCTGATGTGGGGAAGCTATGTTGGTAGTGGCTTCAAATATGCTGTACGCCATGTCTCGGCTGTTTAAAGGCTGGCACATACTGATGGACTGCACGGCATGTTACGGTGCAAGGCGAAGGTTTTTTTTAATAGAAAGAAATAATTTTATACATATAGGATTCCGTAATATACTACCATAGAATATTTAATTTTAAGCCTAGTTGATAACATATTTTTTACACTCAGATAATGGTTGATAATTATTGATACCGTCCCAAAGCAACAAGTGACCAATGGCAAGCCAATGCAACGATTTATTTGCTACGCTTTGCTATGTCAAGGCATGGCACTACAAAGGTGATATTTATTGAGGCCGTAAGAGCTGGCGTTTGGGCTCGGATGCATCGTAATAGAAAGACAAGCTTCATGCCATTTGACATCGTGTGGCATTACTTCGATTTTGGGGCGATGATATCTTAGCTGTACAGGCCAATGTCATTGTATTCTGTAAGTTGTGGGGTCAATCAAATCATTCCTACTTATGAAAACTATCGTCAAACAACCAACAGTGTTCAGTTCCGGCAGTCTTACTTGAGAACACGTTTCCACTGGTGTCAATTACCTATCTACCTAGATAGATAGATAAAATAATAAATATACTATCACTACTATCATGTCTGTTACTTATTTTAAAGTATTAATTGTTCGTTAGACAAACCCAAGGAGTGTAATATAATGGACACACCTTCCATTTCAACGGATACTTTTCTGTGCCGTGCCATTCCATGCCCTTCCTACAGTGAGCTCTGGCCTTAGAACGGATGGCATAGCTATGATAACTTGGACAGCAAATGCGGCACCTGCCCGCGACCCTGTAGGTCGAGTGATGCCGATCGAGGTAGGGTGACGCGGGCTATTATTGGACCGTAACCATTTTTATGTAATTTAAAACAAATACAAAAATATTAGTTTATATTTTTATGAATGTCAAATAAAAATGACTCGCCCTAAGAAAAAAATATACACTCTACAGTTCACATTAAACGACGAAAGTCACAGTGTTGGAAAAAATAAGCCATTAATAATTGTTAATATGTGGTTTATTGTAATGTTTCTCAAACTGTTTATTATGTACGGTGCCTGTTTATTATAAAACTTACACTCCCTTTCCGTTTTTTATTGGAAAATATAAAATTATCCCTATTTAGTCACCCCTATCAAGCCGTTAACAGTTCAATGAATAAAAAACTTTACGGCGTAAATGAAATGGTTATTGACGCTCGTTACATTTTTTAGAATGTGTAGGTAACTGAATGATTAGAAAAATATCTTTTTACTTAAATTTTGATCTATGGTAATTTTGTGACCAATGATCAATGACGATCTATCCAATAGATTATACAATTTGAGTTTGTTTCTACTAAATCACCCACCTATTTTTATATAACTTTTAGACTATTCCAAAATGTTGATATAGGTTTGTTTGCAAGTTTAAATCACATTTAAATAAAACCATTTTAAGAAATACAAATTTTTCCTTAACATTTAAAGTCAATTCTAGGATTAACAGACCATACTTACTGCTATAAGTTATAAATTTTTATAATTTTACGTTGGCTACATTTTTTTCTCTCTTTACTAATACTAATGCCAAACCTATTCGAATAATAAGAGCCAATAGTTCATTTATGTACCAGTGTCCTTGGGCACACGCCTGTCTTGATGCAATACAAGAGGAACAAGTCAGATGATTTGTCTTTATGACAAGTATAATCTAGGTAATGAGATAGACATGGGAAGGGATCCACAGTAACATATCAAAAAAAATATAAAACAAATGTTGTAAAACAACCTCTACGGCTACGCGCATTATCCTTAATGGCTGATGCGTTTTGCGTCTCATTAAAAACGACAAAAACGCAAAACTTAGCGACACTGACTGACATGGCTCGTTAACTTCTGACACGAATTTTTCACCAACTTTCCCTGTTTGAATGATGGCTGAGCTTTTTAGAGTTCCTTGTTACATGTAAAGCGGGATTTGAGAACTTTGATAAATTATATTTCAGGCTCCAATAATTGACATCTATCCAACAATAGTCACTAAAAAAATTAAAACGAATTAAATTCCTATAGTCTCAAAATATTATTAAAAAATATAATTAGCAAACAAAAAAATTGTTTTATTTAGATTAACTATGTGTTGTTTGCAATTGGCATGATTAATCAACTTCTGTACCTAATACAATATTTTTTAATAAATAAATAAATTTACAAAACGGAACCCATATCTGGAGAGAGTCACAAAACGTGTCTATTTCCTTTAAAAAGCACACCCTGGGTAGAAAATAGGAAAAAACAATCACAATCTCATTATACTAAGCGTGTCGTCACACGCAATTCTGTTGTCTCTGCTAAACAAAACCCTAAACAACTTTGAAACCTTGTCTTTTTAAAAAGGTTGAAAACTTCATCATAATTCTGAAGCTTTGTAAAACAGATGTAACAGCGACAAAGTCCCTGAAAATTCACACATTTATCAACTTCTGTACAGCCCTGGTGACTGATGAATTTGTTTTTAGTTCTCGTTCTTATTCCTTCACAATAAGGTTTACGGCCAAACGTTTTTTTCCAGGATTGTACGTTATAATCTTTGCCTATTTTTTATGGGAGGATTTATTACGTGTCGTTTATTGGCTGCTATTTGTTATTTTTATGTGCGACGTAATTTTCATGCTTTGGGCATAGATTAGGTGTTTACTGTATTTTATAAGTCTTGTCATATTTTTACAAAATATGAGTTTTTTTTTTCGTTATTGTGGTAATTTTATAATCAAAACTTAAACGTAGGCATTGAAATATTATCACAAATTAAAGTGTAGGCATAATGTTATTTTATAAGCAAAATAGTAACGTATTTATGAAGCACATAGATAAATGACCACAAAATTAAAACTTCATAGATTTTATTCGGCTGTTACTTAATTTAATTGCTTATTGTCATAGATTGAATAAGCGACTGTCCAGTGTTTGGACACTTACGTCTAATCTAATGTGGCCATTACTGGTACAATGCATGCACCGTGTCAAGTACCTAAATAGAGTGGGCCATTTTAAGGTGCCACACAATGGTTCGGTTACATACCCTATTATAGTGAAAAGTAGCGTACTGTTGTACATCTACAAACATTACTTTTTTTTTTTTTTTATGTAGAATGAGCCTGCGTTTGTTTCGTTCTTTACTAATTTTCGCATTTTTGTGTTTCTATATAGTAAGTAACTTTCGCAATCGTGTAATATTTATACGACCAATTTATACTTTTATTATTAGTGATAAACTATACAACACTACTTTCACGTTTGCAGTTACATCCGATATGGTCTAGTGGCTAGGATACCTGGCTCTCACCCAGGAGGCTCGGGTTCGATTCCCGGTATCGGAATATCTTTTTGCTCATAAATATTGTTTTCGCAAAATATATAGGTAAATATATTTTATATGCTTATTTATATTTTTTATTACGGAGTTTTTATTGAGTATACGTTACCACTTGAAACATTATTATTTAACAAAAGACCTTTAATGCTGTTAAATGATTCAATCACAAAGGTCAACACCATTTTCAGCCCTAAGCCAAAAATGAGCAGCTCATCAATCCCGCAACAACGGCATCTCGCAATCGGAAACACATTACCGTGACGGGTGTCGACTGTCACGGGTTATGGCGGTCTGTCACGCAAGTAATATGTCTACTCGCAAGTGCTGTCAAGGGTCACATTTATGGATTGTGAGTGTACTTTTCATGCAAGTGGTCAACTACTGGTGCAGGCAACTCCGGGCGGGTTAGTTTTCCCTCAACTGACCCTAACTTATTTTTATATTATTACTCGTTCCAAGTAAATTAATAAATTAATTTCATAGATATCCCGTTGTTTATATTGGACTACATTGATAATTTTATAAAATTGAAATTAACAAATAATATTTTTTTTAAATTGTATCAATTTAATAGAATATAAGACTATTGTTCTTTGTTACAATTTTTTTTTGTAAGTAGGTATTATAGCAACACAATGATTAAACAATAAGTGCGCATTTATTGTGTTGTGTCTAACGATTAACGATTTTTTGATATTTAAATTAAAGTAGATTAATAAAGTTTAATGTCACTGGTTGCCACGAATTCAACTTAAAATTAAATTAACAACATTATCATAGACCCGAGAGAGAGCTACAGAATACTAAGTAAGGAAAGGACTAGATAGATAGACAGCAACTAAAACGGCGCAAATATATTTATCTCGGTAGCGGTTACATATATTATTATTTGAGCCGTTTGGTCCTTGGGTCCGTGGGGACCGGGAGCTCGTCGCGTTTTCAAATGACGATGACGAATTAGCATTGCAATTCAACGAGGCAATGCTGCCAGCATGTTGGGTACGCCACCTACCGATAGTGGGCTGGAGCATTCGGACTGTCTATAGGACATCGCGGCTAGTATACAGTCTAAACTTTCTTTGTAGTAGATAGTGTAGCTATTAGTTTATTAGTTTTTAATATTGTAGTAGTCAATTAAAAGAATAAAAGCACATTGCCTGTTAAAAAAATAGATATATTATTTCATTAAAAGTTTAGGTAAGTTATGTAACAATTCAACGGCGTAAAGGTTGGTCGAAAGGCAATGCCAATGCCGAAAGGTTTAAGTTTTACTCTTATCGTCAAAAAACTCATAGCCCAAAAACACCTACAATTTTTATCGTAAACACTAAATACAGATTAAGTTAGTAAGTGTCAGGGCATCAGCTGTGCAATGGAGACGTTAACACCATTATCGGCGGACTGACAGTTACATGGTGCCAATTTTTTATGTAAATGAATGACGTGACGAGCTAGTGGTTTGCCTCATGTTAAGCGTCATGGCTGCCCACAACAGATTGCCGTATCATTTGGAACTCTAAATTAATATTTTTGCGTGACACTGCACTGCGCACGTCATCCTGAGACTTCACACAGTATAGTCTTAAGATTACTAGACTGTGTGTTCAGATCATAAAGTCTCATTTGCCCAGTAATTTCACTAGCTACAATGCCCTATGGTGTACAGCCCTTATAGCCAACGAAAAAATTTACTAATATCCAACTGCAATGAATTTTGACAGTTATTAAGTTCTTACTTATCTTTCTAGGACGTACCCAAATGCGTTGCAGTTTAAAGGTACGTGATGGATAAGTGCCAATTTGGGCACTGTCAAACTTTAGTGCAAATGGGCATTACCATTACTCGTCTATATATGGCATAAAAGACGTGGTATTATTATGGATTTGTGTTCCGGTTTGAAGAACGGAATTTCTGGATAAATGAGGCTTTATGATCTGATCTCACAGTCTAGTAATCTTGACGGACGCTGATATCTCAGGATGACGTATGCGCAGTGCGGTGTCACGCGAAACTGTATTTTAGAGTCCCGATTAGTATAGGGCGACTGTGATGCTTAACATCAGGCGAACGACTAGGCTGTCACGTCATTTATAAACATAAAAAATGATCTTATATTTTGATAAGGTTGCTGATTGTAAATACCTTGAAGTTAATTCTATTATACACATTCCTGCTATTCCTAGTAATTCACATACTTATTATTATGTCAATTACTGGTGACATTTTAAATAAATAAAATTAATTTTCGTAGCCTATGAGGACGATCATCATAAGCTTTTCTCAGGCATTCATCTCGTCTCAATAAAATAACTGGTCAAATGACCACCATGTAAACCTACCACCCCTATAATACTTGCGAGTGTGTCCAGGTGTTGTAATGCCATTAATATCAATTGAGTACTGTCCGTCTGCCACCCAGACCGCCAGTCTAACCAGACCTGCCTTCCCCTTTCAAGCACAACGAACTCCAGCCATTCTCTAGAAGAGTTAGAGAGGGTGTGGGGTCAGAATACGATGCGATGGTTGTGAAATATTTTATGAGCCGATTTCCGATATTGAAAGAGTAATGCGATTTTGAGACTAATGGTCATTCTTTTTGGAGCTGACGATTGCTTTGTTGTTTGGAAGGTTTGTGGTATAGGTACCTATATAGTATTTAAACTAAAACTAGCCTTCTTGATAAATCATCATCCTCTTTGCCTTTTCCCATTTGTTATGGGGGTTGGCTCCCAATCTAACCTGTAGCGGTGAGCTACCATAATTACACGAGCGACTGCCATCTGACCTCGCAACCTATAAGGAACCAGTAACAGGGATGGTTAGATCAGGGGTCGTTACTACCCGTAACGATTGCCATAGATGTTTTTATGATAACCGGGACCGACGACTTAACCTGCTCTCCGAGGCACGGAGCTATGGCATCGAAAACTGCACGTAACTTACTAGATAAGTCATTGGTGCAGGGCCGAGGATCGAACCCGTTGCCATAAGATTGCGAAGCGCACATGCTACCGCTCGGCCACCAGCCTTCTTCATAAATATATTATTATTATGCTATGCTAACCTATATTTCAATATAGCTATTTATGATATTAGGGCGGTAAGTTGGTTTTTACAAACGAGTAGACAAATGTATTACCATAGTCACGAGTTTGTAGAAACAAATTTCCGCGCGTGTATCATACAACGTTTTTCAACACATTTGCGAGAAAACAGTACAATAGGTAATGAAGCAAACTTTTGTTTATTGGTGGGAAAGTCGCAACAAACAATCTTTGATGTTCCTAATCTAATATGAAAATGGGCTAAAATGGCGCGCATTTTTTACAATCCAAATGGCGCCACGTACGTGTGAAAATTAGAACTACATCTTTAGTTTCATTTCCTCTTTAGTATTAAAGTGAGACAAACGTATTGAGCAAAAACGCTTCCAAGGAGTTATGATCATTCAGCTTATATATTCTCGTACTGTGAAACTCCTTGGTCAAATTCTTATATATGTTTAATTGAAATTTAAAAAAACCGTAAAGGTTACGCACGGCGCTATACAAGGAACGATGCGGTAAAATAGGTACTTAGATGAGAGTACCTATTTTACCGCACGCTCCGTTGTATGGTGCGTAATGTTTAACTTTCGAACAATGTATACAGGCTTTGTAAATGCATTTTTTGAACAAATATGTTGAAAAATATATTTTTCACCAACCCTCGACTTCGTCTCGGGCTTACATTTGTCTACTCGTTAGTAAAAACCAACTTACCGCCCTAATATCATAAATAACTATTTTACTTATAAAGCTCTTTTAAATTGGCTTCGCTTTGCTTCGCTACTTTTAGTTTCTTCTTTAAATGCTTGACCACTATAAATTGTAGGGTCGTAAGACGTTCTTGCTCAAGTAGTCCTTTGTGTGTAAATTATTATTCTAGATTTTGCTCCTCATTATCAAATGAAAAACACAAGAATACCTACTCCGATCAAAGAACTGAACAATGCAATTTTATTAAAAACAAAAGACTACCCACTAAAACAGTAAACATTTTAGTACCAGACCTATATTTTGTTCCTCTGAACCTTTTCCCGAACACCCCAAGTGCAATCAAAAGCACCATTCCGCATGGTCAGTTCCACGCGCGCCTTCCATCACGCAAGTCGGAGACAGCGGCGCTGTAACTGGTAGCTAATCTGTGGTGGCACGGACTGGTGAAGCGCTAGGGCTGACGCAATAGAATTTATTAATATGAATTTTAAAAAAACTGTGACATCTGTTTATTGAAAAGAATAATCGTATATTCCTGGATCCTCTATTATTTCGCTCACGCATTGCGACATTTTTAAAGGTAATTAAATGGTTGAATTTACTTACGAAAAATCTGGTAAAACTATGATCTCATGAATAATAATGAGGTTTGGCGGGAACGCAAAAAATTTCACGTCGTTGCACTGTATTATTCTTTAAAACTTGTACCAGTGTTAATGATAAAAATTAGTCGTGTTTTAAGCATTAAGTGCTAAATTACGAGCATGAGTGTGGGCAAGTGATATAATGTGGTGAAACGTGGTTATTCGTGTTGCTTCCAAAACTCCATAGAAGCTTCTAATAAAGTTGCCACCACTTTACTGGAGCGTGACAATGACTGGACTATGACTACCTGACTTGGACTGGACTCTGACTGCCCAAACTGTGGGTAAGACTACGTGAAGTATAAATTATATAATGCAGACTATGTGCACTTTTTAATATTGCGACTGAAGGACTTTGTATCCAGGTCAAGCTAAAACATTAAAAAGAAAAAAAAGAATAATATTACAAATGCTCAACAAAAGTATCATAATTATTAATCTAAACAGGATTTCAATACAACAGTATCACAGTTTTTTTCCTTTCTATCTCGTTTTTATGTGTAAAAACTTGTTTGGATTAATAAGATATTTTTGTTGAAAGTAATGTTATTGATAAGAATATAGCTTAGCCAGATTTTTCGTAAGTAAATTCAGTTATTTATTTATAATCTTCAAAAATGTCGCAATGCGCGTGCGAGATAGAAGATCCGCAAACACAGCAGCATTAAAAATAAAGTAAAAATGCTAGTAGTCAGCCCTAATAGTATTAGCTCTGCCAAAGCATTGATCCGGACTATTCCAGGCGCATACGGGCAAGGGGCAGCGCGGACTGTTTGCCGTCGCAATTATGTTAAGATTACATATTTATCTCCTGAGACGGACGATTTCTTATAGGGGATAGTGGTAAAGACGAGGATTTATATGTATAGTGCTGTAGATTTATATTTATACCCATCTGCACTACAATTTGGAAGTTAAGACTGCTGTATACGCAGATCCACTGTTTCGCTCGCGCATTGCGACGTTTTTGAAGATATCAAATAACTAAATTTACTAACGCAAAATCTGGCTAAACTATATTTATTCGTATATAATTCACCATCTTATACGTTATATTTAGCATGTCCACATTCAATACATTAAAATTCTTATTAAATTGCTTAAGTAGGTAGTTATAAAATAATATTAGATTTCTCATGAAGAACATTACAAATGTTCAACAAAAAAAACTTATATATCCAAAGGCGCAAATATAGTAACCTAGACAGCGGTTTTATTTTTGCGCCTTTTGGGGTCGAGACTCTCGGGCCATGGGGACCAAGTGCACACAAAATCTTTAAAGAACTTTGTAAGCGTCTGGTTGAAGCAACGCGTGACCAAAATGCTGGCCTCTATTTGGGCCAAAGGCTAAGCATTGCCATTCAACGTGGCAATGCTGCCAGCATTTTGGGCACTTTGCCCACTGATAGTGGTTTGTTAGATTAGTTTTGTATTATATTGTTAATTTTATAGTTTTAGTTTAGTTTTATAGAATACCTAGTTTTATTGTTGTAGTTTTACTAATAATTTTCAAATGAAAAATACTATAAAATTATTTATCCAAACAAGTTTTTATACATAAAAACGGTTACGACTGAAAAAAAAAACTTTGATACCGTTTTATTTATGAAATCTTGTTTGGATTAATATGATATTTTTGTTTAACATATGTAATGTTATTCACGAGAACATGGTTTAGCCAGATTTTTCGTAAGTAAATTCAATTATTTAATATCTTCAAAAATGTAGCAATGTGCGAGCGAGATCGTCGATCCGCGAATGTAGCGGCCTCTTATCCCTTTATGACGTAGCTACTGCAACGCGTTTGGGTACGTCCTAGAGAGATTGCGAACTTAAAAGCTGTTAAACTTTAGTGCAGATGGATGTCTCGTGGCCGTAGTCAATAGGTATTGTACAGCTAAGTTTTGCAGTTTTACTATCATAATCTTTAACCTACATTTTATTCATTAACATAGCAACAAAACCTACACAAAGTTGTCTACAAAAAACCTTTAAAATAACTTTGGTTACAAAGTTATATTAAAGGTTTTTTGTATCGTATTCATCTACACAATTATTATTGTAAAAAAGATTTTGTTATACTAAATGACGCATATTAGGTATAGCTAAAATATGTGGTCTCTTACTGTTGGCCTTATGAGTAAGCTCAAAGTCGCGCAGCGAACTATGGAGAGAGCTATGCTCGGAGTTTCCTTGCGAGACAAGATCCGAAATGAGGAGATTTGCAAGAGAACTAAACTCGCCGATATAGCTTTGAGAATTAGGAAGTTGAAGTGGCAGTGCGCGGGCCACATCGCTCGGAGAACTGACAACCGATGGGGAAAAAAGAGTCTCGAGTAGCGACCACCCCCCACTTGGTGGACCGATGACCTGGGTCAGAACCATGGGGAGCCGATGGATGCAGGAGGCAAGCAGCCGTTCAAAGCGGCGCTCTTTGGGGGAAGCCTATGTTTAGTAGTAGACGTCTTCAGGCTTTCAGGGATGACGATGGTGATGATGATAAAATATAATGTCTCAAACTGTTTGTAAACGCAACATCACACCTCCTGCGAGTTTCGTAGCTCTTTGCTACGCAGCAGTAGAATTCGAAGCAGCAGCTACGTAGCGTAGCTGTACCACAGAATAGATAATAGTGTGATATACGTAACGACTAGTTACGTATAGCGTAGGTAATATCTACTTATTAATATTATTAACGAGACAGGACACACGCATAGAGTTACTACATAGTTAAATACAAAATGTTATAATTCAGCTAGTATAAAATAAAATAAAATAAATATTTGTGGACATTTCACACAACGCCATCTAGTCCCAAACTAAGCAAAGCTTGTGCTATGGAAATCAGATAACTGATAGAACAATAATGATACATTACTTTTTGTTTGTAAATACATACAATACATAGAATACAATATAACACCCAGACACAGAACAAACACCTGATGTTCATCACAAAAATGTTTGTCTTGGGTGGGAATCGAACCCGCAACCTACAGTTCAGAAGGCAGACTTACTAACTTAATACCAACTGAGCAATCAGGCCCGTCATTGTGTTTATTAGATTGATTAATTTAGTTTGATGTTTTTGTCATCATCCTCTTTGTCTTTTCCCATTTGTCATTGGGGTCGGCCACCCCAACCTGTCCTGTAGCGGCGAGCTACCAGAATTACACGAGCGACTGCCATCTGACCTCGCAGCTCATAAGGGACCAGTAATAGGGATGGTTAGATCAGGCGTCAGATTCTATCAGGCGTCTGACTACCCGTAACGACTGTCATAGATGTTTTTATGACAACCAGGACCGACGGCTTAACCTGCTCTCCGAGGCACGGAGCTATGGCATCGAAAACTGCACATAACTTACTAGATAAGTCATTGGTGCAGGGCCGAGGATCGAACCCGGTGCCGTAAGATTGTGAAGCGCACATGCTACCGTTCGGCCACCACCACTCTCAATGCCACTCAATATTATCTGTAGTTTTAACATCTCTATAAACATAACTTGTGTTCAAACTGCACTTTGATCCCCAATATTGATTCCTTTTTGTCCCGGTTGATCTTATCATTGGTTTAAATGCTTTTTCCTAGTTCCTTCCCTTTCGTCGCAGTTCCTTTGATTACGGAGCTAATATAGGGCTGTACGAGGATCTAATCTCACTGCAATGTAACCGCAACAACAGCAACACCAACAACACAACAACAACAACAACAACAACAACAACAACAACAACAGTCCCCCAATAACAACAGGAGGAAAAAATATAGCTCTCAATGTCAATATTAATTGTAGTTTTAACATCTCTATAAACATAACTTGTGTTCAAACTGCGCTTTTGATCCCCAATATTGGTTCCTTCTTGTCCCTGTTGATCTTGTCACTGGTTTTAAATGCTATTCTAGTTTCTTTCCTTTCGTCCCAGTTCCTTTGGTTACGGAGCTAATATAGGGCTGTACGAGGGCCTAAACTCACTGCAATGTAACCCCAACAACAGCAACACCAACAACGCAACAAAAACAACAACAACAGCTCCCCAACAATAACAGAAAGAAAAAATATAGCTCTCAATGTCAATATTAACTGTAGTTTTAACATCTCTCTAAACATAACTTGTGTTCAAACTACACTTTGATCCCCAATATTGATTCCTTTTTGTCCCGGTTGATCTTATCATTGATTTAAATGCTTTTTCCTAGTTCCTTCCCTTTCGTCGCAGTTACTTTGGTTACGGAGCTAATATAGGGCTGTATGAGGGTCTAAACTCACTGCAACGTAACCGCAACAACAGCAATACCAACAACACAACAACAACAACAACAACAACAACAGCTCCCCAATAGCAACCGGAGGAAAAAATATAGCTTTCAATGTCAATATTAACTGTAGTTTTAACATCTCTATAAACATAACTTGTGTTCAAACTGCGCTTTTGATCCCCAATATTGATTCCTTCTTATCCCTGTTGATCTTATCATTGGTTTTAAATGCTGTTTTCTAGTTCCTTTCCTTTCGTAGCAGTTCCTTTGGTTACGGAGCTAATATAGGGCTGGACGGGGGTCTAACCCACTGCAATGTAACCGCAACAACAACAACAAAATTAAAATAACAACCGCATCCATAATTTTGCGATTATGATGTAAACGGGATTTTGATTTTCAAATGTTTTTTATAATTTACTGTAGGCGGTGGGTTCAGACCTTCAGTGGCAGCAATTTGATTTAGTGGCTTATGTGGATAAAGATATGATCTGTGTGATTTGTTTTGGGAGTGTTTTGGGGTGTAATTTGGTATTGCGAATGTGAGATTTTGGGATTGTTGGAGTAAGCTGTCTAATATTATGATGTGCAAGGATGAACTAATGATGTTAACTAAATTATTTTAAAAAACAGCTTTATAATATATTAAATTGGTTTAAAGATTTTTAAATGAAGAATAGGTTTTTTTATGTAAACGAATGACGAGCTAGTCGTTCACCTGGTGTTAAGCGACACGGCCGCCCATAGCAGATAGCAGTGTCATTCGGAAATCTAAATTAAAGTTTCGCGTGACACTGCGCTGCGCACTGTGCACGTCATCCTGAGACATCACACAGTCTAAGAAAGATTTCTAGACTCTAAGATCAGTTCTTAAGTCTCATTTGCCCTTCAAACCGGAACACAGTAGTGCTTGCACACTACTGCTTGGCGGCAGAATAACTGGCAAAGCGGTGGTACCTACCTAGACGAACTTTGCAGAAAAGTCCTACCACCTAGTAGGATGCATATAAGCAGAAATGTAGAATTTTGAAAATGTCACTCTAAATAACATGTAAGTCTAAAGAAGCTTTTACGACCACTAACTTGTATCGCAATAATTTAAGTGTCAAACCGACATGCACTTCCCAAATCTTCGAGGTTGATGCATAAGTTCCGCCCGATCGCCTGCGCCCGCGCACCCTCGCCACATGTCATGGGAATCGATTACAATGGCGGCCAATAAATCCACTAATGATTACTGTCAAACCTTTGTTGGAATGAGAGGTGTAACGGAAAGGATGTAATGCAGCTACTTTTTAGGGTTTCGTACCCAACGGGTAAAATGGATCTTATTACTAAGGCTCCACTGTCCGTCCGTCTGTCTGTCTAACTGTCCGTCCGTCTGACAGTTGAAATTTTCACAGATGATGTATTGCTGTTGCCGCTATAGGTAACAACAGATACTAAAAAAGAGAATAAAATAAATATTTAAGGGGGCATACAACAAACGTGATTTTTTGGGCTGTTTTATAGATAATGGTACGGAACCCTTCGTACGCGAGTCCGACTCGCACTTGGCCGGTTATTTTTAGTTTTTTTTTGTGGCATCCACTTGAATCTACAGCTCGGCTCCATTATCAGTCATCAGTCAGTTTTTTTGGAGTTACCTATTGCTGTAGGTAACTCCAATAAAACTGACATTGGGCATTATTCGGGTTTTAAAGGCACCTATTTAGCAAACACAGAATTTCCCTCTGTGTGAGTACTTAGGTAAACTAAAAAAGAAACAATAGCAGTAGATAGGTACAGTATCCTTAGAGAATAAATCCACTACGTTTTATTAATATAGATTGTATTCTGTAAAATAAATAAAGAACACAACCACATCGAACACACACGACATCGAACTGACGTACAGCAATGGCGGCCGCATAAATATGTGTGACTGATTAAAGGATTGCCATGTGAAGAAAATTACCCGAATCCGACAAAAAAAATCTGTTGTTGGTGTGACTTTTCGTATGACCAAAAAGCTACGTGAGCTTATAACAGAGTAGGCAAAATTGAATAGCTTATTTTTTTTTTACTTTCGATAAGTTAGCGTTTGACTACATCTCACCTGATGGTAAGTGATGATGAGGTCGAAGGTGGAGCACGCCTACCTAGAATTAACCTATTTACTTTTGATTTGAAGACACTTAAGTTGTAAGTGGATGGAAATACCGACGCCGGGAGTGAGTTCCATTCCCTAGCCGCACACACAATAAAGGAATCTACAATCTCCCCTCCCCCACACTTGCCCCCACCTCCCCCCTCACTTAGTCTGCGCCCCCCCGCACTTGCCCCACCTCCCCCCACTTGCCCCCCTCCCCCCTCACTTAGTCCGCCCCGCCTCCCCCGTACTTACCCTCCTCCCCCACACTTGTCTCCACCTCCCCCTCGCTTTCCCCGCCACCCCCTGCACTTGCCACCACCTCCCCCCTCACTTAGTCCGCCCCCCCTACTTGCCCTGCCTCCCCCGTACTTGCCCCCCTCCCCACAAGAATCATGTATAGATTAAATTTGGACAGTAATGAACGGGTTGGCGATCTACGCAGCAATGTACGGCGAATGAAGTGGGAGCAATAGCTTCTCAGTCTCCCCCGGGTGGCAACTGGGAATTTTATTCCCAGGTGCCACCCGAGGGCGAAGCATGTGGGGCAACTGGGATATACCCTGTACGCTATAGCAAAAAGAGAAGGGAGAGCGAAAAAGATAGGGAAAAAGAATGAATGTATGACGGTGAAGAGAGGCGCACCTGCCTCCATTCATCCTTTTCCCCTCCCAGTTCTTTCTTCCTTTGGACAGGGTTAGGGCGTAAAACTAACTAACCAGGTCGGGTCAGCCAGTCAGTTAATAAAACTGTTTATTTGGCACAAAGATTTATAGCCAGGGTGTTGCTTAAAATGTTTTATGAACACATAAATCGTATTTTTCTACGTTTCTTTACTTTTTCTACATTATAGAAAACCTGCACAAATATGCACGATTAGTAGGTCCATTACCGGTACAATATTTATTAACCTGCAAAGACCAGCACATGCATATGCATAATGGAAATATGCATTTGCATATAGTCAGATCTCTAATTATGATCAATATAGGTGAATAAGTTGTATTCGAACACAATTTCGTCATTCTCCCACACTTCCGGGTAATTTGCAAGTTTGATTGTTTGCAACGCTAGCTGGTTTTGTGTATTGATTGTATCTCAATATTTGTATCGAAAAAGCAAAAAAATAGTGGAATAATAACAAGCTTACTTGTGAAAAGTGATCCCCTGACTTTTTTTTATCAAACCATTCTGATTCCGACAAATTTTCACAACGCAAGATGGCATTTTATAATTTTTTTCCCATTACGTTGACAGCGTCTTGGGCGAGGTTCGGAGCAGTAATGGCAGGCGATAGACTTCCTACGATGTGAGTGTGTGCGTGTCCGCTCGTACTTATTAGCGTTCCGACTTCCTATGGGTATGGGTACCTCGGTTCGGGATCAATTGGGACTCCGTCCTTCTTTTTTTATTAGGTCTATGAACACAACTACTTAAATATTCGGTTTTTTTACGAGCAAACTACAATAACATTCGTTTTTATACCGGTGTCGTCTTACATCCTCTCCATATTTGGAGTTGTTGTTGTTTTTGTTGTTGTTGTGTGCGTTGTTTGTGTTGTGTGTCATGAATAAATTTATTTTCTTTCTTTTCGTTCTTTCTTTTAATGCATACACTGAATCACTTAATAATGTAAATCTAATTCCAAACTTAATTAGTAGCCGAATATTTAATCAATTATTTTTATGATGAACCACAAGTAGCCCCGTAGGAGGCCTTTGTTAATAAGGACGTTATTAAATTTTACGTAAACATTTGTTCAAATGCCAAATCAATGTGAAATAACTAATGCTAAGCATTTCCTTTTATAAACTACGTTAAATAATCCTGTTACGTGGGAACCACGCCGCTTGTTCTAGTCAAGTCCATTTGATAACTCCTCATTTCTTTATCACTAGTTATAAAGTCATACAAAACTGCAATTTGTTGCATTCGTAATAGAGTAATAGATTATTAGGTATGATTATGACAGGTGAAGTTATGATATGAAGGACAAGATAGGCCGGGAGCTAGATGAAGTTTTATAAGAAAGACAGTTCATTAAGTGGTTTTTGTCCATGGATTTTTATATCAATTTAAACCATTATTGCTGTCCCTACTTTTACACTAGTAGGTATACCTACACCACAGAGCAGGAAAAGAAATGGCGCTTATGCCCCAATAAAGGTAAAAGTGATAACAATGTTCGTGCCAAGCATATAGGCATTAGGCACCGAGCGCCTACGCTAATGATGTGCTAATGACAAGACTGGATAATAATTATTATTATCATCTATGCAAGTAAACTATAGATGTTTAATTTATTCTAAAACGTAACACGTTTCCAAATTTGTACAACTTTATTTGGCAGTGTTATGGTGGTTCTACAACATTAACGTATAACGGCAACGAAATTCTCTCAGCGGTCGGCTGTCAGCAAGGCGATCCGCTCGGTCCAGCGATTTTCAGTCTCGCCATTCATCCTATCATCCAACGCCTGCAATCCAAGCTTAATGTTTGGTACTTGGATGATGGGACCTTAGGTGGCGACGTAACTACCGTATATAACGACCTACTTTTTTTAGTAGATGAATTCCGAGCGATCGGCCTTGAACTAAATTTTTCCAAATGCGAACTTTTTATTTCAGATGACATCCCGACAAAAGATTTGGTCTTACAAAAATTTAATAGTTTGGCCTCTAATATAAAAATTATAGACAAGTATTCACTTCGTTTACTGGGTTCCCCTATTCTCGACGAAGCTTTCCCTCAATTCATTGAAGAAAAAATTCAAAATTTTTTGCAATGTTCGGAACGCTTAACAAAAATTAACACGCACATGGCTTTTACCATTATTAGATACTGTCTTTTTGTCCCTAAATTTACTTATACTTTACGTTGTTCTCAACTCTGGAAACATACCGAACTTCTTCACAGGCTGGACAACATCGTAAAGAGCACTTTGGCAACTATTTTGAATATAAATTTACACGAACGAGAGTGGTTACAAGCTTCACTTCCTGTGCGAATGGGAGGGCTTGGTATCCGGTCAATCTCTGGTGTCGCTCTTCCTGCGTTTCTGTCTTCAGTACATAGTACTCAAAATTTAACCGAAAAAATTCTTGCCACATCTCTAGGCAATGTAGAAGTTACCTTTTTTGGCGAGGCCAGGAACGCGTGGTTGTTAGCCTGCCCTAACACTGAGATCCCCAAATCTGTTTCCTCACAGAGGCTCTGGGACGGGCCGCTCTGCGGGCAAGTACGGAATCAACTTATCCATACGTGCTCAAGCTCCGCAGATCGTGCCCGCCTCTTAGCCGTTTCGGTGTGGGAATCGGGTTTGTGGCTACAGGCTCTCCCATCGCAGAATACTGGTACCCTGTTGGATTCATCCTCGTTCAGAATTGCAGCATCCCTCCGCTTGGGCGCATCTTGCTCTGCTCCACACCACTGCCAGTGTGGTAGTGCTGTCGACCAGCTTGGTCACCATGGCCTTTCCTGCGTTCGAAGTGCAGGGAGGATTCCTCGCCACGCGAGCCTCAACGATATAATTCGTCGGGCTTTTACCAGCGCCAATTGCGCAGCTATTTTGGAACCAAATGGCCTCGTACGTGACGATGGTAAAAGACCCGACGGAATGACCTTGATCCCGTGGAAGATGGGGCGGCCCTTGGTGTGGGATGCTACGTGTGTAGACACCCTTGCGCCGTCACATCTTCCCGAGACACAAAATAAGGCTGGCGCGGCGGCGGATTCCGCAGAGAAACTGAAAAGGCGCAAATATAGTAACCTAGACAGCGGTTTTATTTTTGCGCCTTTTGGGGTCGAGACCCTCGGGCCATGGGGACCAAGTGCACACAAAGTCTTTAAAGAACTTTGTAAGCGTCTGGTTGAAGCAACGCGTGACCAAAATGCTGGCCTCTATTTGGGCCAAAGGTTAAGCATTGCCATTCAACGTGGCAATGCTGCCAGCATTTTGGGCACTTTGCCCACTGGTAGTGGTTTGTTAGATTAGTTTTGTATTATATTGTTAATTTTATAGTTTTAGTTTAGTTTTATAGAATACCTAGTTTTATTGTTGTAGTTATACTTATTAAAGTGAATTAACTAATAACACGCTTGAATTGTATGAAAAGTGACAATGACAAACGCGTCTATATCGGGGCATGAGTGTAATTTTTTGATTGTAATATTTTACATTATTTGACAAAAGATAATTGTAATAAGGCTAAGCTCATCCACATATTATTGAGTCATGGAAATTTTATACGACTCGATTCATGCGCTCTTTTTTGCCGTACACCTGAAAAATGTGGAATGAGTTCCCGCCAGCGGTCTTTCCGCAGAGTTATAACATGGAGTACTTTAAAAGGAGGGTTAAAAGAGTCCTACAGGGTAAGCAACGCATTGGTGAAGCCTCCTCCGGTGTTACAGATGTCCACAGGCTACGGTGACCACTTCCTATCAGGTGGGACGTATGCTTGTTTGCTCCCTTTAACATAAAAAAATAAGGCATTGCTTTATCAAGCAATAATTTTTCAGTGCATATTAAAAGTAGGTACACGTTGAACAAGTCGAAGTAAATAATCCTGCAGAGTTCAGCTTATTAGGAATTTCATAAAATTAGAAAATGTCGACCTGTGTCTGAGACCAGTGGCCTGCGAGCCCAACTTGGTCTGTGCTACATTAAACTATCCTATCTATATTCACCGTAAGTTGTCTGCTGATGTACTTATATTATTTAAAAATATGGAAGTAAAACATATTAATGTGTGGTGAATACATACAAGTTTAGATAATGCTTACATATTACTTTTCATAATGCTTACTTATTACTTTACATTTACGATATATTTAAATAATATAAATACATCAGGGGACAACTTACGGTGAACGGTCGTAGTGGCTCCTATACTAAGCCTAGTCACAACTCAACACTACGTCTATCCTTTTCTTGTCAATACTTAGTTTGACAGAATATTATAGTTACAAATGATTTGGTAGTGAACCGACTAATGAGGCTTGCCATAAAATGAGGTATTATCGTGTTTAAAATTCGACAAGAGCACTTTTGCATGTCTTTCACATTAGGGCTAGGCCACGCCGCGCGCCGCCGCGGCGCCGAAGCTGCCTACGCACCGTTTGGAACTTTGCATGCATCTGACATCCGCGTGGAGCCGTGGAACACCCCGTGCCGCCGTCGCCCAAGACACGTCTTGAGCGACCTGGATGATCCTATAGCAGCCGTTGTTTCAGTACCCGTATATATTCGTTATAGTAACGAATATATACGAGTTTTTTTCGTTACTTTTACACCTCTAATAAAAAGATAATCAACTTGCAAGTAAGATCAGTCGCAAATGTTATCTCATCACACTTAGTGAAAGAAATATTCGTGTCAGACACTAGTATCATACTAGATTGCACCTTCTCATGGTTTTCTAGGGGAATTAATACAAATTAATAACTGTTCACATTCAATAGACGCGGCGGGCGTATTTAGACACGTTTTTCTAGTCAAACTGTGTTGCAAGGTGTAGGGTTTAAAAATGTTAGTATTTTTGAACCTATAATAGTCATATTGATTGGAAGAAGTGAAAGGATTGCATTAGCTGCGCCAACAAGAGTAGAAGAAGAAGAGATGTTTACATCATACGAGAGGCTCTCCATGGTTTTTTTTAAATATATGAATAGGCCAACGTTTGACTGCAACTCCCTGAAATTAAACAACGATGCAGTTGAAGGTACATTGGCCCATAAGGATCCTATTCACTCTAGTCTTAAAGAAACCTAAAATATATTTGTCAGGGAAGAAGGAAGCCGTGAGTGAGTTCCATTCCCTAGCAGTTCGCATGATAAAAGAGTCATGTGAAACGCTTGGTGCGGCATGTTGCCAAATTCACTACATAGGGGGTGAAACGACTCTCCGATATTTGTCTTACGCCGAAATGGAGATGACGGAATCTTCTCATGTTCTTGTGCGCCATCTCCGAAATGCAACCTGTAGAATTTTTTTTCATATTATAAAGTTAAAACGGGCCTCTTCGCGCACAGAAATTTATGTAAAATCAACTTTGACCTCGACCTTTCAACCAAGTTAAATTGGCCGTGGTCACGAGGGACTGGAGTAGAAAGTATCATCATCTTGGAGGCCGGGCGTTGTCTCCAGTTAGCCACATTTGGTCTTGTAACTTTATAAAAAGTGCGGTAGAGAATTGATAGACCGGCTACCTTTCGTCGATGATCAAGTCTATAGCTATAACAGTTTCTTCTCAACCAGCACCTCGTCTATAATAGTTTTTGAGAATGTAGATACGTATATATTACTTTTAAATATTAGTAGGGATCGAATCATGATGTGTATAGGTACCTACTTTAGTGAAAAAGTCATTGCTTTATATTGTATTATGGTATGTATTTTAATTCCATCGCTTTTACTATAAAAAATCCCTTGCCATCGTCTCATGTTACACAAATCGCAACTTCCGCGTAACCTGGCAACAAAGTTCTTGAGCAAGTTAATGACGTGCTAAATAGTAGTTCTCCGTAATATGCTGGCAAATTGCTGCACTATCTTTGATCTTATTTCACATGGTTTTGTGGTCAGTGGACCACAAAACCATGTGAAATGAATGTTTGTGGAAAATAGCAGAAAAGGCGCGGTTGCGGTTTCATCTTTGTAAACTTTTTCTACGGGTTTTCCTCGAATTAAAACTATTTTGGAAAATTAAGAAGGTTAAGGTAGTTTCTATAGCACGTTGTTTGGTGCTAGGCTTCAACTGTTTTATTGCGGCTCCACGTTTTTCCTGTCCAATAGAGCAGCGACAATAAATACGGTTCAATTAGAGGTCATAAAACGATGTCTCATGTACGTAGGTAGCGTTAAATGGTCACCTACAAAAACCTAGCTGCGGGAGGGTACCTACTACGGTGCGACGACTCATGCGAAACTCGAGAGGCGATTCTAGAGTACTTATTATATTACCTATTAGCTTCTTTTATATTAACGAATGTAGTGACGAGCTAGGCGTCATCCTGATGTTAAAGCGTCACGACTGCCCATAATGAGTATCACTCGTAACTCTAAATTATAAAGGTTCGCGAGACAATGCACTAACGCACGCTCATCCTGGTTGAAATTCCATCAACCCGCACTAAGCATTTTGCTATGCACTTTATAGTGCGAACAGCCAATGAGTTAGCCAAACAGCCAAACCTTGCCGGCGTCCGTGTTTCCAGCTAACTATGATCTGGGTGTCTTCAAGTCGAGAGTGAACAGATATCTTCTAGGTAAGCATGTACCATCGTAGACTGCGTCATCGCTTTCTGCCAGGTACAGTGGTCAAATGCTTTGCCTATAAACTATAAAAAAAAGAATTAAAAAAAAAATCCTGAGATATCGCACAGTCTAGTAATAAGATTAGATATTTAGTAATGCTATTAATGTGAGCGAAACCGCGAAACGCCTCTGTAGTGTGTAATTTACGTGTAGTTTGTACTTTGATGTGAGTTTCAACAGTAACCTACCGATTATTCTACGAGCACAGAAGTGTAATTTCGTATTGCATTGTAATTGTATCCCGTATTACGGTAATGAGCTGTTTATTGCAATGAGTTCGCCCTATTAGGTAATCATTGATTATACCACCTGAGGGCATAGAATAAATAATAGTCTAAGGGTGGAAACGTAGATGGAGTTTAAATTTTTTTATAACTCGCGTCAATAGTTTTGAAAATAGCTGATATTTTTATTTCTGTCTCAGTCACACTACACTTTCAATAGAGCGGTAAGCTTGAGAAGACTATATTCTTCAAATTAGTTTTTAATTTTAATTAATGGTTATATTCTTTTACGGAATCTAAGGATTCGATTCTGAAAATAATTTTGATGACAGTAAATTGCAATAGCATGCTTTGAGTATATTTTATTGTGATATCAGCTTCTGTTTGGCACCACTCAACTTCGATTTTTTTAACAATGTTCTTAAAAAGATACCACTATGTGAATAAATAGATTAGACATCGAAGTTTATAACAGCATAGATAACTTAATAGGTTACAGGGGGAGGAGCTATGCTGATCTTCGCCTTCAATACATCGACGTGGAATTCATGCAATTTTTCTATGCTTATAGTTGCGGAGATTGCGTGAATTAGAGACGTCGGTGTTTATCGAAGAGCAGCCGGTTTTATTATACTGATATAATACCGCTAAACATGTACGAACCTGCAAACAAAAGCCTAGTATTATACAGCAAAATAACGTAACAGAAGTCCGAAGCTGCAAGCAGAAGTTAGAGTATTTATGATTTTTATAGCTGTATCGCTTGTTTAGCATAATCTAGATACCTGCATGTCTGCGCGTAGATTTTTCCTTTACAAAATAATATGTAAAAGTTAGAGTGTTGGATTCAACTAACCAACCTATATCGATACGTTGAATTAAAATTCAAGAGAGTCTTTCAGTCCGCGAACTTCGTTTCGTGTTAATTAAATTGTTGCCCAATAAGGTTAAAAGTTTCACAAGTAAATTAATTAATCTGTGGTTGAACTGGGTCTACGTAGGTATTCTCTAATTGAACTACATTCTCATTGATGTAAAAAATCTAGTAGGATTTTTTAGAATTGTTGAAATCTATGATTACATATGCTTATTTATTAGGTAGGTATTAGGCATGGTAAAAGAAAATGTTATCAAAAATAGTTTACTAGTTCAGATAAACATTACCTATGTATTTAAGTATTTGTATGGAATTATCTCTAAAAATCTGAACATCCATAGTGCGTTCGTTCTGTAGGTAGTTAACAATTATGTAAAAATGACAAGTTATTAACTACATAAATGTAACCATTTTGTATTTATTACACACTAAACTTCTATCAACGACAAAATTTCACGCAACAAAAGTTCAATAACAAATACATTCGTTGTTCCCGGATTCACATATAAATTATAGTGGTGCGTCCACACTGGCGGAGCGGCGACAGATCGCACCAATTTGAATATTAATAGCGCCAGCGACGCGTGAAAACTGGCGCTGCGGGCGGCGTCGATGGCCGGCGGCCGGCAGACATGTGGGAATCGACGCTGTAAATAAACATATTGAAATTTCCTAAAAATTCATCTTGTGCATTCATAGGAAATAAATATTTTATACACTGTTCTTTTATATAGTAGTTTACTGTTTGTTTAATGATTAACAGCACTGCCGTCATGGTAACGCGCAATCACGACAGTTTAGTTATTTTTTTTAACCATCAAAAAGTACACCTTGTTCTGTAAAATACACTTTAAACCTAGGTTAGGTTAGTCCAGCCATATGGTACTAAATAACTATACTTCATACTTCCCCCTAAGTTGGGTATTAGCTTCTAACACCATAGAATACCTTTCTGTCTTTCGCCAGTCACCATTTTGTCGGTTTAAGTGTATTATTCTTTATTGTATTAGTTTTATAGATTTTACTTTCGGTTCCATGTAGTTTTGCTAATGCTATTTTACATTATTGATTCAAAATGATATTTCTATAACATCAACGCTCAGACTCGCGTTCACCGGTGCACGACGTAACAATGCGGCCGCACCCTTAGCCATTGACGGCCGATGCATAAATCAAACGCTAATAAATAAATATCACTTGTGAACGCTTCCTGCCGGCTAATGTTTCGTGAATTCGTCACGGTCCTTGTCGTGTTTTTATGACCCGATGATTTGGATTTTGACTCTTAGATCACATCATAGCCTCTTAACTTGGTTGTAAATATTCCTTAACTGTGTTTGTTTGTAGAATTCATTTATTTGTAACGTAAAATGTACTTTTAATAGGAACTCTAAATAATTATTATTGATTGTGATTTATGTCTATGGGTAGTCCACAACGACAAAGTCATGATTATCCACTCTTTTGAAATAACCAAAATAATGTACTGATTTTGGTATAGTATTTCCCAAAATGTTGCTATTGCGTAGGTAAGAATGCAGTAGGTATAATTTAGAAAGTAAGAAATGGGTCCTCTTGGATTTTAAATATCGGCTCTTTGCTTCTTTTTTTTGAACGGACTATTGCTGTTGGTCTCTACCAACCCTTACAGCGTCTCCAGATAGGTGGCCCTTTGCTTTGCTAAGGCACTATCCTATACTAGTACCTAGTAAGCGCAAGTTCAACAATTATTAAATTTTCATCTGTTAACCCTGAACATTATCACTAATATCTACTAAATGTTTCTACATTGGTACAGCATGGAGACGTTTTCATGTTCAGCTTTGCTGGGATCAAAGACGTGAAGATCTTTCACAGCCCAGCGCAATTCAACAATTCTCAATCAGTAGGTATAGCAATCATAATAGTATTCCTTGTCACCGAGAGAAATTATTGCTAAGATGATTCACTTGTAACCAGCCCAAGTTCATCATCATTTTTCAATATTAATACTGAAATTACTTAGCTATATACCTACGTTGTCTAGACCCACATCACACTAGAGATCTCACTAGTGTGAAGTGGTGTGATTGAGGCTGCTGTGCGTATATGCAGCAGAGCCAAAGTTGCTAAGGTTATCGCCATAGACCAAGTTCAGCATTTCCCAATCAGTACCAACCTACCAACCCTGAACTTCACCAAATCCCTGTATTGTGTAATGGCGCACCGCGGCACCGCAAGGCGCGGCGCGTCACGGCGGGCGCCGCGCGACAATGCGTCAATTTTCACGCGCCAACGACCCGCGTCAACGCCCGCGCTAAATGCTGCTTGCTCCATTGTGACTGCGAGCTAATGTGATTAGCAATGATCATGACCGGTATAATGGCGTGAGTTGTGCCTGAAAAATATATTTCAAAGTACAAATTGTCTTGTCATCATGGTACATCATGGCTATCGTACCGCAAACTCTAGCCACTTCATATGCTCTATTTAAAATTTTGGAAACAATTTAATCAAATAAAGCATCTTGTCAAACCCATGAAAGCCTAAAATATTGGCACTTTACTGCAACCTTCTCGTAAAATCCTAAAGAGTGTCTACCAAAACACATTTTTACCCAAATTCCTACTTACCCCTCTGCAGATATTTAATTTTGATACGGGAACCGCCGCCGTGACTCATCTCGTGCAACCGTATAAATTTTATCCATCCTCTATCTACTGGCCAATATAACCGCGAAATATTAGCCGTTGCGAATCCTAACCTTAAGGAATTGTCCACTTTTCTGTTCTAGAAAAAACATCCGATTCGAAACTTTGTCACATTCGGTTAACGTTTATTTCACGTTGCACAGAAGTTATCGTGCCAGGATCGGCTTCGGCAAATGATCTTGTGTCGTAAGCCCAAAGAATACGGTTCTAAATCGGGAGTTTCATTTAGCTGATGAGCTCGAGCGCTATGATTACGTAAGTGAAAGAAAACCGTGTTCTATTTTATCGGAAGAGAGTGCACTTTTACTGATGGCATTGCTTGACCAATCTCCAGGGATTTACTCCGGGTTTTAGTTACGGTTTTATTTGAATTCGCGAAATGTGTTTGGACAAATATTTGGACGTTTATTGCAGCGACCGGTGCCGAATGTTAAGTGTAGTTTTTATTTGATATCTCATAGACGCCGATTGGACACGCCTGATTGTTGGATTCGTGGTAACGATATGGGATGGCGCTTGGAGGGTGGCAAAAACGAAGACAATATATGATAATACGTTACGGTTGCCACTGCAAGCCATAACGTGTCTTGGCTTGGTTTATGGTGAACCCATAAAGAGGCGAGTCTTTACGGAAAGTGCCGTTTTTTAGAGACACTTTCATTCAACATATCCATCTTGATCATGGCGAAGAATGGAGCAATTACCGCTTCCAAACGACCTCCAGCCGGCTCAATGAATCTCGAGCTGGACTTCCAAACGAGTTGGAAAATAATTAACTATTTTTGCAAAAGCAAATCCAAATCCAGCTGTAAAGGTGTGGCGTTGGTGACAATTTTATAGCGTTCCGCGGCGTCTCGTCTTCCCAGGGCTTGTCAGCCGCCGCAAAAAATGGAGCAAAACAGTGACAATTGGTGCATATCCCCGACGAATTATCCCTCTTCGGCGCCTTTGTCCAATTGAAGCTTCCTTTATTTTACCATTTTTGCCGTTTTTCCATTCTCATTTGGTTATTTATATCGTCTTTTTAGGAGTGGACAATGAGGTTGGCTGTGCTCATTATATCGGTCGGTCAGCACGCGGCAGGCCGTTAAATCTCCGGTGGAATTCTAGCGAATTAACAGACGAACAGGGCCCGTTTTTTTCCAGTGATTGATTAGAGTAAAAATTACTTTCTGTTTTTTGGACGTGACGGCTCTGTCACGAGGATCGATTTACTATATCGAAGGGTGAGATGGATTGAGTTTTAAGCAGAGGATTTGCTTTTTATTGTGAGTGATGTATTGCTGTTTGGCTTGATATCTGACGTGGTGCTGTAGATCCTCTGATGCGAGTAGAAAAGATTTTATTGGACTTTAATTGAGTTTATGTTTAGAGATTATTGAAGTCGTTTACGGATCTTACTATAGATTTTGAGAGACGTGAGTGTTTCGTGTGTTTGAGAAACATAGAGATCTTCGGATAAAACGTTTGTTGTGATGGGTACTTGGATTATACTTTTGAGGCATTATAAATATGACTCGATTATGAAACATCATCATCACTATCGTCATCATCGGTTAACTTTGATGATGTTGTTGATGACGCCCATTGTTCACGCAGATGAAGATAGTGGAATAAACCCATTGCTGTACATTGGTCTCTTCTATAGAGCGCCACTTTGAATTGAACGTCTAATTTCTCTGCATCCAACGGTTCCCCGTAGTTTTTACCAAGGTCATCTGTCCATTTAACGCCAGCATATACGCTGCATCTCTCAGTTAGCATCAACTAAGAAGCAATTTAGATAATAGACAAAATGCACATTTATCAGATGTCAACGTTATTTTTACATCCGTAGTTGACAGTAACACTAGCGTTAAGTTTAAGATAAGAAGATCTTCCTCCACGAATAGGTTATAGATAGGCATTCTAAAGGATACCTAAGTTAAGTCTGGATATAGACTGCGTAGCTCTATATACCTTATCGGATAAGATAGCGTTTAAATGTGCATACATCTGTGCGGATCCATTAATCTGAAGTATCTGGCAGGTAATCTGTGGCTACAGTTACCACTCCTTAGAAATATATGGGACAAAATAAAACATACTTTTCGAAGCATTAAATGACTCATTTTGTTTACGCATCACTGTCATTGTCTAAGCGGCATTAGCAGTTGTAATGTAACATTTTAAAGCGTTTAAATGATTTTTTAGAGGTCAATTCACGAGTTTTTCTATCGAGAAAACTTTTCGTAAATGTTTTTGATATTCATTTTGAGGCACTTACGTTAAGGTAGTCGATTTGTGAACATTCGGCACTTTAAAAGTATTATATAGCCCACCTCGTATCGTAATATGAACTCAAATCATGCCAAGTTTTATTGCAATCCGTTCAGTAGTTTGGGCATGATGCTCAGCCAAGATACACACAGACAGAAGACAAAATTAAAAAAAATACAGTTTTGGCTTCAGTATCGATATAGAGAACACCCCAAATTTTTTTTTCAAATATCTTCAATGTACTGAATTAGATCTGCTACAGTTTTATTATAATGTAGGTAAGTATAGATTTTCTATATATATATATCCTCAAGCAGAGTTGCAAAAAGTTTGTGCACGTGAGGTCTACTGTTTGTAGAACTACTAGTGATAAAAAAAAGTTGTAGAATAAAACTTATTTATTTGTGATAATTATGAGTTTAAGGGCCGCTTGCGTAAGAATCCTTCCTTAATTTTGTTTAGCTAAATGCATTTAACTGCTAAAATACGTTTAAGACAAAACGCGTTTAAGATTGACTTGCTTAACATGCTCACCGACTCTGTTTAACTAAATACATTTAGCATAGACGTAAAAAAGTCGTACGTTCCGTTTTACGCACATTGCACAACTTATTCATCAAGCCGCCGTCAAGCCCGTACAATTCTCTTGAACGTATAGATAAAATTTTGCGTGAATAGGAATTTGGATGTCAGTGGCATTAGACGTGAAATCTGCTCGGCTGGAATTCCAAAATGGCGCTAAATATATTTAAATAGCGCTAAACGGCCGTTTTTGGGTATTTAAATTTGACAGATCTTTAATTATGTTTAGTCTCAAATTTTATATTGTGCAAGAGGGTAATTGCGTTTAAACCTCTAAATGCATTTAGGTGGGTCACTAATTGCGTTTAAGAAGGCTTACGCAAGTGGCCCTAAAAGTTTCAGGTGATTTAAATACAATAATAACCCCATGCCCAAACCCCATGTGTGCCTTTGAAATTAGGATCTGCATCCTAAATTAGCATGGTATTATGGTAGCCCTACCTCTGACAGTTCTCGGTAGCTGTCAGAAATAGATCGGGCCACCCGTTTGGCGACTCCTGCGTATTATGGATACTGAGCTGAATAATGCATTAGCGAGCTAATAAATTGAAAACAATTGGTTTTGGACTTTGGAAATCGTTACACATCTGAATCATCAGACTTTCCAACTAGGTAGGTACAACATCGACAGAGGTCGCACGAAGAATCCAACTCGGCTGAGCAGCGCTCGGGAGGTTTCGACCTATCTTTTTTCATCCAATATACCGCAGAGCCTGAAAACAAAGGTTTTCAATCAGTGTGTGTTGCCAGTGATGGCTTATGGAACTACAACGTGGTCTCTTACTGTTGGCCTCATTAGTAAGCTCAAAGTGGCGCAACAAGCTATGGAGAGAGCTATGCTCGGTGTTTCCCTTCGAGATAAGATCCGAAACGAAGAGATCCGCAGGAGAACTAAAGTGACCGATGTAGCTCTTAGAATTATCAAGTTGAAATGGCAATGGGCAGGCCACATCGCTTGTAGAGCTGACAACCGATGGGGAAGAAATGTTCTCGAGTGGCGACCACAAATCGGAAGACGCAGTGTAGGCCAGCTCCCTCGGTGGACTGACGACCTGGTGAAAACCATGTGACTTTTTCTAAGAATCGGCCGTAACCCACCCTATTTCAGCAGTTTCATTGATTTGGCCGAATTATTTTTAGTGATAAATATGATTCCTATGCAAAGTTTAATGATTGAAACTTTCAAAAATGTAACCAAAAAACGATTAAAAATTAAGCAGTACATTTTAAACAACAATTCCCAACATCCGATTTTTTGTCTTCCGATAGTTTCGGGAATCACGACCGGGATCGCATTACAAGTGGTTTTACTTGGAAACTAATCGCCGGCCAATTTAGATAGATATCCTGTGCAGTTTGAGGACAATAGATAGGTCTGTATGCATTTGGTATCACAGTTTTAGGAATATTAAAATGAGATGGGAGTACAATGTATGCATTTGATATGAGGCAAGCAGCTATACTACAGTCTGTCTTCAAATAAGAAAACTAAAAACAATGAAATTGTCTATTGAAAATGAAAATAAATTGTTTTATTTAATTCTCTATCGTGAATTCGACTCGTGTTTTTTTTTAGTAGGTACTTTATAGGCAAAGTACATGCACTGTCTCACCTGATGGAAAGTGATGACGCAGTCTACGATGTTGCATGCTTGCCTAGAAGATACCTGTTCACTCTCGACTTGAAGACATCCAGATCATGGTTAGCTGGAAACAAGGACGCCGGCAAGGTGTTCCACTCATTGGCTGTTCGCACTGTAACACAACTGGCTGAATTGCTTTGTGTTCCATGAAATAAATAGAAAAACAACTGTGAAAAGAAATTCTATGTTTTATATTGTCAGTTACTTATTTATGTCAGTCATCATTTCAACATTCACTCCCTTAGTTACTTACTTACATGTATAATTATACCTACATCGTATAATAATATGTTGCTGCGATACGTTTCGCCCGTCTACACAGAAACGTGATGTTGTGACTTATTACCTTGTTCGTAGAGTTTACTTTTGAAAGATTTTTCCGCAGTTAGCGAATTAGAGTAAGAGCTCATACCACCTTCTCTACGTAGTTAAGATTCACCCACATCACGTTTTCCAGTACTCTGGCATATCGTGACGCGCGATCGTATCACGACAGATGCGAGCGTGACGGACTAGCCGGACTATCTGGGTGCTGGCACGTTTCAACTCGCTGTCCTAGTGTGTACGTGGCCTATTCCCGCGTTATGGTAATATTCTGTCTATGTTGCTCAATGCCTTGGGAATTGGGAATATTTTGTATAAGTAGGTACTATTTCGGTCACACGACCAACTCTCCTAAATGACGCGGACGGAAAAATAAAAATGACATTTGTACTTAACCAGCTCAGACAGATGAAAATTTTTTTTTGGTGGCTTTTCTATATTTAGGGATGGCAATACCTACTGTTGGGCTTCCATTATTAGGTTACACGTTATCAGACCCAGGCTATCCCAGTGCTGGGATACGGGCCTTCTCTTACGGGAGAGAGTGTAGGATCCACCCTGCTGGCCAAGTGCCGTTTGGTGGGTGACACATTGTCCTCAAAAGTGATTCTTTAACATGGCAGTTTATTAACCATATTTTGCTTTACCGTTGTAAGAGCAAAATCGAATTCCGCACATAACCAAGTTACTATAAATATCTATTCTGTGACATAACTAAAAATGCCATTGGTGCAGAGCCGACTAAGGTTTGAACCAGGCTGTGTCGGTTTAAAAGTACACACTCGTTCACATACGTTATAAACATTGTATCTAAATCTCAGGTATAGGTAAAACTTATTCTTCTTTAAGTGCTATAGGTGGTGCTAAAACTGGAGCATGGTTGAAACCGTCTCGTGAGTAGAAGGCTTTGACAGCCTCTGCGGTGGTTGAACAGGTTGGCTTATAACCCAGACATATAGCCGGTGGGATCGATTTCTGACAGGGAAAGTATTTGTGCACAGAGAAAAAAGGGCTAATATCTACTTATTCTGTATCTGGGTGGTCCTCGTAGTTCCTGGATCCCTAGAACAGGGTGTCCTAGTTAGGGTCCAGGATCTATGTATGTGATCGTTGGGCGATGTTTCTCAATAAAGGAATATAAGAACAGCTGTTTGGTCTCGAGAAAACCAGCACTGTAATCTACATGCATTATTGATACGTGAGTTATGTAACTACACTGCAAGAAATGAAGTAAGAACCTGAAGTATCTGCCTTATCCATTTGCCAGCGCAGCACGCAACCGTCGCAATCTCAGCCTTTTCGAATAAATATCCTGGAATACGTAAAAACCGACGTCAACATCGAGAGCTGTCCTCAATCAACATTCGTTAAAACTCGCAGGCTCTTGCCACCGCCAGCGAAAATGTTGAAAACGTTGAAAAAGTAATAATAGGTTGGGAGCGGTTAAATGATTTACTCACTATAGCTACCTACATCACATAATTTGATCATCATCATAGCCATTTTTTTTTCTAATCTGTGGTGCAGTATGTGTTTCTTTCGCTCATTTCTGTCACACAGTCTAAAGCTGGGTTTTTTCACCAATAGAAGGTAACCAAATGGTTAAAACTCTAACAAAATTTGACCATTGGTTAGAATTTGTTAGAGTTTTTAACCATTGGTTACCTTAACTATTGGTGAAAAACCCAGCGTAATCTAGCTAGGTAGCCCCCTATGAGCTAGCCTCAGTAACCCACAGACCTAGAAAATTTTCGCTACCAACTTTTCCGCCACCGGTGTCCTTTTCATAAGGCTATCGTTTAAGTACCTCTTTTATTCGAAAAGTCGACTGTTCCTTAATATTTCACCCTTACATAGGTACTCTAAGATTTCACCACTTTTTTTGTCAACAAAGTCTGGAATTTAACAGTGGAATAATAGAAATAAAGTTGCATTTCTTTCAGTCCTGATTGACTTCGTTAACTAGCCTTGGTCTGCAGTAACGAGATTCTCCCTTCGCTCTCCCTCTAGCTTTTTATATCCAACGCAATTCGTCGCGGCGAAAATGTTCAAATAACTGTCATTTTTTGTCCGGGAACAATTGGCCGGGACGATCGCGGGACGGAAAAAATCGTAACATATGAGAAACCCTCTGATATATTTGATGGGAGCATTGTTACGGGTCCCGGGAATTTCGCCAGTTTTCCCGGATTCTGTTTGCGGTCCGTGCTTAAACGATATTGTTTAGGTCGGTTAACTTTTGGGATAAATTTGTGACACCTATATAGCTATAAGCTTTACTTAATCTACAAAAAATATAAGGCTACAAACCTGTTTAATTTAAACCTAATTTCCCTTCGTCACCAAGCGAGATTTTTCAAGATCTAATGATAATGAAAAATCTTTTCAAATTCTTATCAACAACATGTTCCTCTCAATAAAAGGCATGGTAAATTAACAATTTTTCACGATAGTGTTTCTGATTGATAATGACGACTTATTGAAACATAGTATAAGAATATTGCTAAAACTAGTAAACTAGCTAGACTATCTACTACAAAGAACATTGCCAGTAAAAAAAAATATATTTATAAAAAATAAACCATTTCAAGGTTGAAACAAACCGGCGCGGTTGGCCACACGGCTTGTGATGCTCATGCGCTGCCGCGATCTAAGCCAGGCGGTCTGGTCGTAGCAACTTAGCAAGGGCGTGGAAATGATTAGACACTGCGGTAGGCCGCGTGGCATGTGCCTGGTTTGTCCCAACCTTCAAAACGTAATTAAGTTAGGTACTTTTTCCTAATCAATTTCACATTTGAATAGTCCTTGGTCAAGTTAACAATATAATGACGGCAAATGGGAGTGTCTATAGCGTCCATTACTCTAATTTCCGGTGATCATTTCCCATCACCTCTATTAATTCCGACAGGCTTTCCTCAACCAATGGTTATGAAGCAATCGGTAGTTAATAGAGGGGTATTACTGCTCTTTATTAATTAAGGTTATTTTAGAACCCTGTCATAGGGTTTGTATCGTGTAGAAACCATAGCATAGCACACATTTTTTCACTAGCGCGGCAAATTCAAATTTTCTTGCATTCTTTTGCCAATAATAGCTTAATTACTAAACGTGACCTACATTAAAACTGATTTACCAGTTATAGGTAGCGAAGCGTACCCAACACGCTGGCAGCATCACCCCGTTGAATATTAATGCTGATTCGCTTATTTGATTTTTTTTTCTCTAATCTGTGGTTGCGCCAAATGTGCAAGCATTTCAATCATGCGGCGCATCGACCAGTCGCTCTGATACTTAAACTTTTACAGTGATGTCAAAAAGCTTTGTCGCTCTGAAGGTGGTTAAAGCTAAACTTGCCTAAATTTAACCTTCTAAATAACCTATTGGTCAATAAATTCAGGTAAAGTGTAACCGTATTATAAGGCAGTTTTAATTGGAAGATTTTATTTAGAGCTTCCAAATTTAGAGAGCTAGCCAAGTGGAATAATACAGCTTTAGGTGGCTGCGCAGGGAAAAATTTCATTGAGATCACACATCACATCATATCAGCAGCTGGAAGACGTCCACTGCTGAACACAGGTCTCCTCCATAAAACGCCTCTTTGGGCGCTTATCATAGGGGGGAATTTGCCATAACCACTACACTTGACAGGAGGCTTGGTGATCGCAAAAGATTTTAATGTAGATACCGAGAAGACAGGAGAATGCTGCTGCCCATTCTCTGGATATTCCCTTAGCCGACTCTTACGGCACCCACGGGCAGAGATGGGTGGTCCTATTCAAAAACCAGGACCACACGTCCGATATGATTGAGACCAATTAGGTATAAGTACTTTGCCGCTCTGAGGAACTGTTTCGAAATTGTGAAAAGGTACTAAAATAGCCCACATGTTATGCGCTTTGAAACGGATATACATGAATACGCGTGTACTACCTCTCACTTATACTGTGACATGGACGTTATAAATGCCATTAATTGGACATAATTATTGTCGCTTCATCAATTCAATTATCGTGGAAATTCTAAGTAAAATGCGGCAGTTATAAGTTAATGAATTGAATAGTTACTTGTAGGTAAACTGAATTGTTGGATAGTTATCGATCTACTGTTAACAATTATCGTATTGCAAAATCTCTTGATATATATAAAAAAAGCTGTTTGTTTCACTCACAATTCACGACTGAAGTCATCATCATCATTTGAACATAGACACCCCATAGAACGCCACTTTGATTACACCTTGCTTCTTGCGACCACCTAAGCGGGGAGCCGGCTTGTTCTCCATTCTGCGAACGACGTAGTTACCCATTGCCATTACAAAGAGCTGTGTCGGTGACTTTAGTTATTCTCCAGATCTTCTAATTTCGGATTTTATCAAATCACGAGCATAGCTCTCGCCATAGCTGTACCGTTGTGCTACTTTGAGCTTACTAATGAAGCCAACAGTAAGTAGACCACAGCATCGTAGAAATGCGAGCCTTAAAAACCATTTAGATAGGCACTAGAATAAAAAAAACTTCTTAACATAAAGCCTTAATTGAGGTTTAATTGAATAGTCGTAAATTTTGTTGGCTCTCAGTCCTATCAACTTAAGTTTGCTTTTTTAAACGTTTTTTAAGAACCTCGAATTCTTTAAATTTTATTTCACACCGCATTTAAATTGACATGCAAGTCTAAAATATTTTGGGTCTCGATATAAATTAGGCCAGTTGACTCTTTTAGGGGAAATCTTTGGAATTCCTGGGTTTTTACAGGTAAATGAGGCTTAATCAGATTTTAAAGATTTGCAATATAAAAGGAAGTTAGTAGCCATGTTGGCATTCATAAAAATTTTAACATCACGCTACTTTGTACCTACTGAATATTTTAAAATAGCTGAAGCATACGTTTTGCATTTTATTTAAAGAAAATCTGAATTGAGTACCTTTAATTCGGTATACGTTTACTTTTATTAGCACTTATTAATCGAATTAAAAGAACTATAAAGTTATGTCAAGGAAAATTCGACTTTTTTCAATGTCGTTTCTTTTTAAATTGACAAGAATGCGGAACCGGTGGGAATTATGTGGGGTGGTTGATTATGATCCAAATTGCACCGATGAGGAACGTAATTTAGGTAGGTACCATAGGTAATGAGACTACTACATGTCTACCTAATCTCCAAAAGTAGTAAGTAGTACTGTAGGGTGAACTGTTCTTGCTGTTTATAACTCCCGTACACACTATCGAAAATAACTGCACAATATTTTTAATCGCGATAAAATTCAAGTGGCTATGTCATTCCCGCATTACAACTGCAATATTAACCCTTGCGCATACAACGACTGCTACTTAACCTTTAAAGTCAGTACCTAAACTTCAAATGTTTTTGTTTAATACATCTATACCTATGTATAATAATTCATCTCATCATCATCATATCCTGAAGACGTCCATTGCTGAACATAGTAGGTCACTTTGATCGGCTATTTGCCTATAAGAAAGAACTCGCGTAAGAAAGGAATAGGTAAAACAACAAACAAAGACGTTCATATGCTGGTAGGTACCTATTATTATACCGCGTTAATATTTTCAATTGATTTCAATTCAAGAAACCGAATGTTCAGCTTGATACTTACTAATAAAAATTGTGCAGTGGAAGAATAGTTATTTAATGTTTTGTTTCTCTCTATCATGTTAGAAATAGACAAAGATAAAACAAGACAAACACTGAATGCTTATTCCACTATAATGCACAGTTTATTAGTAACCCATTACTTAGTTAGAGACACGCTTATTAAGAGATACACTAAATAACAACATAATGAATGGACTAGGTATACCTACCTATAGGTCCCACAGTCCTACTAGAGGACCTACTCTCCGAGTAGTAGTTCAAGGATTGTTTAAAACTTATTTACTGAGTTCCATCACGGCTCCTCGCCTCGGCTCGCCAAGACGACGTGGTTGCGATAACACGTTATCTAGGAAATCATCACGCTTTGTACATTCAGTACAGGGACCGGGGAAACTATTTATGCGGCATATGACAAGAATATAACGAGGTTATTTGAGAAAAGAATAGCAGTACGGTTCGTCATTAGTTTTGCGAAAGATTTTTAAATTAGGACGTGAATCATGTATTTGTAACTGCGATGTATAGAAGTCTTTCAGGACTTGGCTGAAAACCTTGATAATGCTACCCTGATTTACTCCCTGCTATGACCGGTTTTTATTCGTAGTCGCTGTTCCACTCGCCTGGAATTATACAATGAAATGTTATGAAATTAACTTTATTCTTGACACACAATATCCCATCATCAGTCTGAAGACGTCCATGCGCAGGACTCGCTCATACAGAACCGTTTTGAGCAGCTGCTGCCTCTTTCCTTCAACGGCTTATCGCAATTTTGACAGCTCTTCGGTCCATCTATTAGGGGTGCAAGGCAATAGGCACTAACACACACAGTATACACATTACACATGTGATACACCACGATTGCAGGAATAGGTCTCGGCTCATAATACTAATAAGGGTGCGAACACCAACCTCACAGTTACTGATTTTCAGCGGCACCATGATTACAACTTTCAGTCCACTCCAAATGTATCACTTTACGTATCGGCTCTTCGAACAATGTCACAACTTCTGCTATAACAGTAGCTTAGGTACCTACTTAGCTTAGCCTACAAAGATACAAAGGTTTTTATTGCAATTCCTGATATTATAAACTCCAAATTGTGACAGTTATCTTGCGTAATAACTGGACTGACCAGCCAAAACTTTTACCATGAATGGACACACCCAAACCAGCCCACAATCTCGCTCGTTTATCAATCTAACACCACGACGTTTGTGACGGTGGTGCTTACTTGACCTAATCTTAAGTACAATCTGTAGAACGTTTCGCGCTGCACCTAGCTATCAGTACATCACTCGCCCAGTCTTTATAAAAACTAGTTTAGCATACGAATTCACTAAGTGGGCGAATAACGCGCGACGCGATCAGATAGTGAGGGAGCAATTATGTACGTGACACCTCGCGAAGCGCGCGATACGAGATATCATCTACTGTTTGCTCAGCTCCAGTGTAGTATGAATCAGTGTTGTTGCTTCAAGGAAAGAGATTAGAGGTACTATAAAATATGATTTTCAGTGTGCTTGGTATCGGGCCATAATTACTTCGATTAAATGAAACACTTAACATCATCAAAAGCCTGAAGACGTCCACTACTGAACATAGGCCTCCCCCAGAGCGCGCCACCTTGAGCGGCTGCTCGCCTCCTGCATCCATCGGCTCCCCGCGGCTTTCACCAGATGTCGGTCCACCGAGTGGGCCGACCTACGCTACGTCTTCCGGTTTGTGGTCGCCACTCGAGAACCTTTCTTCCCCATCGGTTGTCAGTTCTACGAGCGATGTGGCCTGCCCATTGCCATTTCAACTTACTAATTCTAAGAGCTATATCGGTCACTTTAGTTCTCCTGCGGATCTCCTCGTTCCGGAGCTTATCTCGCAGGGAAACACCGAACATAGCTCTCTCCATAGCTCGCTGCGCGACTTTGAGCTTACTAATGACGCCAACAGTAAGAGACCATGTCTCAGTTCCATAAGTCATCACTGGCAATACACACAAATTGAAAACTTTCGTTTTTAAGCGTTTTTTTGGTGCATTAATTTAATTATTATAATTTATTCGAACTCAGAGGTGGTTCTCAGAACAAAAAGACTGCTTAGCATTATATAGTACCTACTCTAACTAACAATTCATTCAATCATTACACAACTTTATGTACTGACACAAATAGTACAAGGCCGCCGTAAGGCTTTTCAGATACCATCAGTGTACCTAGCCTAGTGTTGGGAGCGTCTCCAATTATTGTGATGTTGTGTGATTATGAGGCTTGTTAACAACATGTAGTAAAAAATGTTGTATGGTATGGAACAGATAAAAAAGGTTGTGACATGGAATAAAGATGACAGATTGTTATAAGAGCAGTTTTTTGTCTGTATTTCAATTACACGTTTGTTTCTTGGCGAAATATGAGGAGGTTTACTTTTTATTTGCTTGATAGCTTTTTGTTGTTTTCTTGTATACCAAATCGTTAGTAGTTTTGTACTTATATTACACATTCATTATTGACAGTCGTTTGTAGCTTGTACAGTAAAAATAGGGTAGTCAAATAATTTTTGCTAATATGTCCTAGATAAATACATAATGCGTTCAGCGAACAATTTTCCAAAATGAATGGTCTTTAGACTAGATGGTGTTTTTAATGATTTATAATAGTGTATTCTACGATGTAAATGGGTTAGTTTATAAAGGCGATAAAAGAAACAACCATTATATTTTTGTCAATAGATTTATCTATATATTTTAGTGAATAATTTTCAATTACAGCTGTCGCAAAATTTACAGTCTCTCCTCGAATCAACGAAGCACATTTCGTCTGGTAGAAAAAATGACAAAACAATTCATATTGCATTTCACATCACTGACATCAACATTTTGGGAGATTCCAGACTATACAGAAGACCGATCAAACGATCGCCGAAATTAACGTTGGCTTAGCACTCGATGTAAACATTTTAGTGCACATTTTAGGTTTTGTGTACTTATTTAATCGATATCGACTATCGATATCGTCTCCTCCCTAATTTCTGCGTAGGTTCGGAAAACTGTATCGTCTGAAAGCTACAATGAATATAAAAATTAAGATTCGTTACTTAGATACATCTATTTGAATTAAACATTTTTATGCGCTTAAATTTAATGAAATTCCATGGAAAATTATATTCATTTATAATTATATATTTTGTTTTTTTAACTAGAATAGTTATGAACTATATATTACAAATTTTAACTTACAATTAAAATTTTCATCAATCGTTTAATTTTATACGTGCTTTCAATTGTTGTTTTCATTACAATATGTCAACAATTTTGATAAATTGAAATAAATAACGCAGAGTACCATATTAAAGTAATGATCCACAGGTGAAATAAGTACCTACACGGTAAAATAAAAAATTATATATGTTTGGAACCAAATAAAAATAAATTGCACTCAATCAAAAATAATCCAAGCCTCAAAAGGCCGACTTCTCAGTAAATGTCACATTCGAGTTTCGGTTTTCTCTCTACTCGAGACATTTTGTACTCGACATGTATTTCGGAGAATTGGCTCCCAGGCAGTGAAACGATTCGCGCAACGTTGTTCAAACACGAGTATGGTGCTGGCATTATGACTATTCCTGCAAAAAATGTCGAGACGTGATTTCATAAGAATTAACACTTATCATTATTATAAAACCATCTCTCGACATTTTTGCGAGAATTTGCCTCTCAACCTTTTTATTTAGTTTTGGAGCGCTAATGTTAATCCTCTCCTCTATATGTTAAGATTACTTTTCGAGAATACCTAAACCATTTTTTGATGAAACCAACAATCAAAGCCACATTTCAATGCACAATTGACAAAACATATTTTCAAAATATGTATTAGTAAACACGTAAATATACCTTACAAATTGTATTTACAAAATAAAGCATATAATTATTATTATTTTATATTATACTATGTACTCATCAAGTGGAGAATTAAATCAGTAACGACTACATAATGAAGAAACTTGTTCGTAGCAGCGACAAAATTTAAAAAAAAAAAATAAGCATAGTTTTAAAATTTCTACAAGTAAAAACACCAACTAAGTACCTACAAATGTTTTTTTTTATGTGAACGAATGACGTGATGAGCTAGTCGTTCGCCTGGTGTTAAGCAACACAGCCACCCATAACAGATTGCAGTGTCACTCGGAACTCTAAATTAAAGTTTCGCGTGACACTGCGCACTGCGCACGTTATCCTGAGACATCACACCGTCTAAAAGTTTTTTAGACTGTGAGATCAGTTCGTAAAGTCTCATTTGCCCAGTAATTGTACGTATGCGATATAGATAATCCCAGATACCTTATATAGGTACGATACAAAAATAACGTCACAAAAATTTTCTGAATAATATCTTACGATAGGGCTACATCAAAATGCTACAATTTTTAATTTAACTTTCATTCGTATTCATATAAAAATTTGTACGTTCTTTATTATTATTTGTGTGATTTTTTCACAGTAGAATAATTTTTAAGGCATTGTCGCAGCTACAAACAGTTATCATCATGAAAATACAACTTTAGACCTATTTCTATTGCAGTGGGGGATCTATGAGTGATATCTAATGTGTCATGTTACTACGTGGTAGAGCTGACTTTAATCAAGTGAAAATACAGCATATTATTCTATGCAGCACGATCCGAAGTCCACATTTAGCTAGTTTTTTAGGTAGCTCTCCATTTTTTCACCAGATGTTGAGATTTTGATTGTTGAGATGTTCTAAATCCAGGTGTGGCGCCACGCTACACCTGGATTGAGAGCTCAAGTACTTTAGTGATTATATATTCTTTTTGCATAGAATAAAAAAATAAGCAAAACACGGTGTTTATTTACTTTGAGTTAGTCTTAAGTAATTAGTAACTAGGTATTTGATTAGCTTATTCCGATTTTTATAGATCGTGCTGCAACGAAAAATTTGTATTTTATTGTGCTTCCACGAAATCATAGCGTGTTTTATATTGCACAAACATTCTATAACCACACACATTACTATCCTGATACTTCTGTCAAGTATGACACTAATTCTCATCTGCACTAAAGTTTGACAGCTCTTAAGTTCACACTTAATCTCTCTAGGACGTACCCAAATGAGATGCATTGCAGTAGGTGCGTCATAGAGGGATAAGTGTGAACTTAGGGGCTGTCAAGTCTATAGTGCAGCAGGGCATTAGGCTGGTATTTAAACAAATTGTTTTGTCTTGACTCGAGCTATGATTGAAGTAGAAGCACAGACACCGTCAGCGTAAAAATTAGCATTTGTGAGCCCCTAAATAAGCTTAACTATTTACAATCAGTATACAAATATCGACCCGAATAGAACTCGAAAGAAAAAAAAAAATAGGAACGATACAAAACGATGCCCTTCGCCCTCTGTGACTGTTGCGGGATACAGTTTATTGAATACCTTTTACTGAATGAATTAATATTCAAGCAGTTAAAGACTACAAGATGTTCAAAAGACCTGTAACAAAATCTGCTTGCCTACGTTTGTTTGAAAAGTAGTAGATTGTATAAACTACTCAATTTGCAAACAACAAGGTCTCTAATGGAATAGCTACGGTTCTGTGATCTGAATAAACATGATACTTCAAACTGATGTAAGGTTTCAACAACCTGACTCCCGGTTACCGAGGGGCAACATAAATACACGCTATGTACATCGCGGCGAGAATCAGTCCTGGGTCTCGACATCAAGACCGTTCACCATCCGCTCGATGCTCTTGAGATCCGAAGCGGGAGGCGTCGAGGACGTAGTCGATGTCGGCGCGTCCGGAGGGGGGTCAGCGGATGCGGCCCTCGTAGGAGGCGAGCCCGGTCTAGGACGCGCTGGAGACGAACTAAGGCTCCTCGCTCTAGGAGCAACCTGCTCAAACGCTGAACCGAGTCCGGGCAAAGCGTACGGTGCGAACCGATGCGCCTTGCTCAATGAGGGCGCCGGTGCGGGCGCGTGTGGCGCAGGTGGAGGTGGCAGCGTGTACTGCTGCAGGAACGGATGGAGGTTGAAGAGCAAACCTGGTGGCATTTGGTGTGGGGGGAAGAAAGGTGGCGGGTACAGTGATGGCGGGTACAGATACGGCAGGAGCGGTGGCTGAACCGGCGGGCCGAGAGATACGTCTGGCGCGGGTGAGGGCCGTGAAGGGCCCGGAGGAGGGGAGTTGGCCCGCGCTCCGCCAGAGCATGACGAGTCGGAGCCGGCATGGATGTCTTCTTCCGCGCCAGAATCAGCGCCACCACCTCCGCCACTGGAGCTGAACCATGCTGGAACAAAAGACGATCGTTGTAATCGAGTCATAGTAAGTAATATTTGCAGTTTTTCAAGAATAGAAGTTCAGTAAATTCTTCGCGTTTGCAACCTAGCTACTAATGCTGATAATCTATTTATTTGTTGTGGCGGAACTGCATTAGATATTCTAGTATAATTTTGTAGTTATGCTAGCCTGGAAAACCCTTCTGTCTTCTTTACAGAAAGTTTTAACTTCTGCTACTAATTTTTCTGTGGTAAATATTTGCAATATAAGTTTTGACTAGTTTTGCTGCTGGTAGTAGTGTAGTAACTGACTACACCAGGATTTCTGTAACTACTAAAAGACATTAATGCTAACCGGTATGATGTTTGCAATGTTGTTTTATTACTACATCTAGTAAGTAGGTACCTTGAGAAGTACCTAACTCTAAAATCAGCCAAGACCATAGCATTAATCCGTGAATACAAAGAAAATCGAACGAGCTTTCCACCTTGATGTTCGGTATTCGAGTTTTGTTCCAAGCAGATGGTTTGAGTGGTCCGCTAACTAGCGCTACTATTGAAATACATAGGTAGTAGCTAATATTGGGTTTCTCGTGATCCTTCTATGTCCTCAAGATGCTAAGATGTAAGGTGGTGGGTACTTACAGCTGGTAGTGGTGGAGGGTGCAGTAGGTGGCGCCGGCGGTGGACTGGACGGTCCTCCCACATCCAAAGGACGTTCGTCATCATCGTCACGGGCATCTGACCGCGCCGTCAGCATTGCTTGCCTGCGGTACACAGACAGACTGCTCGTGTTATTGTGGTGGATAGGATCAACAGAAAAGGAAACTGGTCAGTGTTACTTTTATACCTTTGAGATTTTTTGTCTGCCCTCTGGGTGTTATTAACGAACTGCAAACGAGATTTGTAATACGCAGAGGGCAGTACTTTTAATGGCTTTATCTTCAATAGGTACCATATTTTTTATCCCCATGTTCTGGTTTGTTGTATTTTTATTGTACAAACTAAATTTAATAGCTTCATTTTCAAGAGCTTTGTTTTTGACAGCTTTCTTTTTAACAGCTCTGCTAACAGTTTCCGTCTGCACTGCCCTCTGTGTGTTACAAATCGCACATGTTTTGTAACATGCTGAGGGCAATGTAGACGAAAAATAACAAAAGTATAAAAGTAACACAATACGCTTAGTAAGAGCCCCGAAGCTATCATAAGTAGGTACAAATAATTACAAATAAATAATCTTGAAACCAGAGCTATTAACGATAGCTTCTCCAATACAAATATTAAAAAAAACAGACGACTATTGAAAATAACAGCTGTTAGCGTGCTATCTGACAAAGTTTTGTATCTTGCACTATAATAGTATTTTAATAATGGGACAAAAAATGGAAAACGTTCATAGTGGAAAGTTCAACGTTAATATGTAAGACGGTAGGCCCAATTTTATTGCTGGATTCAATAAATATATTAAATAAATGAGCAATTAATTTATATTCCTATTCCTTTAGCGTCTAAGACTCCCAAATTTAATTTTTTTTTTTTTTTTTTTTTAATGTTATTGAATGACGTGACGAGCAAGTCGTTCACCTGATGTTAAGTGACACGGCCGCCCATAACAGTGTGTTAAATACTGTGATAAAAACGTTTGATAATACGACTTTGCTAAAGAACAACGCACCCAATTTAGGCCTAAAAAGTGTCAAAGATATTCACGCGATATTTGAGGGTAGTAGGCACTATCATTAGAAGATGATTAACCTTTCCCCGCGGTCGAGGGTTCGCGGAGCATTAGCCTGAATGTCAACCATTTGACACTTTGACACCCCTCCAATAACACGGAACGAGTCCAAAGTTTAGAACTCATTTAGGAAATTAGAGGGTAGGTATCTTTAATAATCTGTGAAATTATGTTTTGATACTCTTTAATTTGTCACCTAAACTTCCTTAAGTTGGTACAACACAACGATTGCAATTCACATAAACCTAATTTTAAAAAGTGAGGTTTTTGAGTCCTGTGGTTTCGGCACGGAGTAAGAATAGGACCACCCAAGCTCTTCCCGTGGATGCTTTATGAGATCCTGCCGAAGCACACTGTCGACGGAATCTTAACTTGAAGGTGGTGGCTAGCCAGGCAAGCACTAGTTTTTTTAAACACAAATGAATGACATGACGAGCTAGTCGTTCGCCTGATGTTGAGCATCACGGCTGCCCATAAGAAAAGGAGAACTCTAAATTAATGCTCTACTATCATGCTATGTTTTTAACACGTGTTTTCTTTTAAGGAAAGCTTACTGCAGGAAAACCAACAACAATATGTCGAGCACATTGCCAACTAAGCCATCATCGCTTCAAGACATGAGGATAGTCTTAGCGATCATCATCAATCGAACAATCATAATGCCATGTGGTACCGGTTTGCGAATAGGATCACCCTATCTATTCCCGTGAGTGCCGTAGGGAATATCCAGGGAATGGGCAGCAGCATTTTCCTCGGCGCGTTAAAATCTTCTGAGATCACCAAGCCGCCTGCCAAGCGGGGTGAATGGTAATAATAAGCGTCCACAGTGGCGTTTTATGGGGGATGCCTATTTTCAACAGTGGACATAGGCATCCCCATCACAGGGGGATGTCTTCTTCACTAGAACAAGCACCTCGTGTCATCAATTAGCAAAACAAACATACACCAAAATAGCTAAATAAAAACCAAAGATACCCAAAACGATTTAACTCGTTACACTGCCTCCCTAAAAAGACAAAAGAAGCTCCAATTATTTGCCTTCTGTCGCCCCGTTGGGCAAACAACTCTTTATCACTGCATTGTCTCACGGAACCCTAAATGTGGTCGCATCTCGGTTCCGTAGGGTCCCCTGATTACCGGGGATACCGGGGCTCAACTAAATTCATTTTATTAACTCGTCTCATCGTCGACTGATAGAATTAAATTTGTGCCACCCCTGCGGTTTTAGGGCTGACGATTTCGTGGAACTTTACTCATATTTTTTGGATGCAGTGGTAAAAAATTATAAAATCAAACATGGTTGAAAACAGCTTGGACTAAAGAAGTAGCAGCTCTACCTCGCAGTCATCCCATCCTCACATCCTTTTCCCTTATCTTTTTCTATTTTGCCTTCATCCTCCCATGAACAGGGCATAAAACTAATTAACCAGTGCGAAGCCGGGCGGGTTAGCTAGTTTAAACATAAAAATACAAGATCGATGCTAAATTTTCTCTTTTTAAATTTAATTGTTGATCTTAGGCAACCCTAACTCAACAACTCCACATTAGGGTGTTCACGTTACAATGTAAACGCGGTCCAAGGGGTGGACTGCCTTGTAATTTTGCCAAATTTTTATCCCTAAAACGGTTCGGTTAGTTCGACGACCCTCAGCTAGGGGGTGCTTTTTTATAGCCTCAATTTCCTCAAAGACAAGAACAGTTTATTAAGTAGGTGTTTTGATTCTTGTCTCATTTCAGGAAAGTTTTAAACACAAGAGTTATTAAACTAACTTTTATTTGATCTCTACCTAAATAATATTTTTAATTGCATAACGCATAGTTTAATAGATTCCTTCCTTATCATCATCAGCACACCTGCTGACCTAGGCCTGCCCCTTTAGGAGGGGGGGCCGGGGAGTGTGATAATAATCAAGCAATTGAACATAGAACGTATACTGTATAATATAGCGTCGCTTTTTACATAGCAAAAATATGGTGATTGTTATCTATAGTAAAAGAAATACTTATTATTATACTAAATCAGCTTACGGTTGGATGCATTGAAACATAACGTATCACTTGTTTAATGATGATGATGATGAAATGATTAATTTCAATGGGGCGTCTTATTATAATGTAACATATTTTGGCATTGGAATAATTTTTAGAGGTCACTTCCCGATTTTTTTCTATCAAGAAATCTTTTCGGAAACGTGCTTTGATTTCTACCGTTGGAAAGAAGATATGACCAGTATTGACATGCATTTTTTTCAATCCTGTAAATAATGTATATTTTGAGAAAACACAATTCAAGTCAGTCGATTTAGGAGCCTTCCCGGCTCTTACAGCGCTCACGGAAAGAGATGGGTTAGTCCTATTCTTACGCTGGTACCTTGCATGCAGTAATCAGTAAGGGTAATATGTAATAACTTTAACGAAGTACCTAACTATATAGACATAAGTATACAAATAATGTACCTTAAGTATAGTAAATCGTGAAACTATGCTAATAGGTTCCAATTAATTTAATTATTGCTTTGACTCTACAAACTCAAACTCAACTCTCAAATAAAAGGGAGCTGTCAAGACGAATCATTATGACGGCAATGTTTTTTTAATTCTACGTAACAAAAAATTTAAGTTTGAAGATTTTCCAATAAAAATGACCGGGAGGGGTTTTACCTTTAACTTTGAACGAATTAATTAAAATTAAAAAACGTGCGACGTGAAGCTGGAATTCATCCTTGAAGAGGAATTGCTCTATTGACCATTGCTAACCAGCAGACTACTAACGGAATGAATTAAACACAAATACACGTAATACTGAACACCATTATGCTGCGACCACACTACCATAATAAGGATAATAGTTATGGACACAATGAAGACGACATAGGCGTAGCCACGATTTATTGCCATTTACAATGCAATATTAGGTATACTAGGTGGTAGGACTTTTCTACTAAGTTCGTCTAGGTAGTTACCACCGCTTTGCCATTTATTCTGCCGCCAAGCAGTAGCGTGCAAGTACTACTGAGTTCAGGTTTGATTGGCATTGTAGCTAGTGAAATCACTGGGCAAATGAGACTTTATGATCTGATCACACAGTCTGGTAATCTTATTGCAGTAGTGTGTGAAGTCTCAGGATAACGTGCGCAGTGCAGTGTCACGCAAAACTATATTAATTTAAAGTGATACTGCAATCTGTTATGGGCAGCCGTGACGCTTAACATCAGGCGAACGACTAGCTCATCACGTCATTCATTTACACAAAAAAAATAGTAGGGAATAGCCTACCGCCATATGCGATATTTATTGCCATTACTAAGCTATTGCCAATTGTAAGTTATTGAGCTATTGCTCTAGGTAAACTTTATAGTGTAACCACAACACTTCACGTGGTAATTTAGGCAGTAATTTAATGCTATAATTGACGCGGTACATTAGGGGGTACACGGTTACGGTAGTGTGGTCGCAGCATTACCGACATTCACTAACCATAACTAGAAACAGTGTACCGTAGAGAACTAGAGGTATTAATTAACTGGCTGCCGTGGGATGCAAAGGGCATGCAATGTCAAAGGCCAATGTGTGGTGCAAATTACAGTATGAAAGCTTCAAAGTATCAAATAATTGTAGGTTCAATCGATGGCGCAGATGTCTCTTAAGTGGAGACCGCGTTGTGGCAAACGTAGGTAGTTATGTAGAATCATTATTTATTTCCATCCCAGGGGCGAAGGGGAAGAAAGGTTTTTGAGTGGACGTAGTGGAGGGTGCTCTAAGATGGAGCATGGCCAGCAGTGGACTAACACAGACTGATTATGATGATGATGATAATATTGATAACGTAGGTTTAATTCATTGTCACCTCCTCTAATGTGACACCAGCATAAAATCTCTAGCAGTGTGTGTGTATGTCACAGAATAAATGTAAAAGTATCTAAGTATTAAAGCGAATGCAGCTCAGTCTGTGGCTCAGTAGTAGCCCGTGCCACCTTCAACCCTATGTAGGTACCAGCATGATTCAAATTCCATTAGTACCGCATTGACTTTTCCAAGTTATGTCCGGAATTGCACTATAGCTCTTTAAACATTCGAAGACATTTGTCGGCCACCAACCGTACATGGCCACGGCGAGGTAGAAGCTTACGCTTAAGCTACGCTTGTGTTACAGTACTAGAAAAGTATTGGCTGAGGACATTATTATGTTATCAACTTGTAAGTAACCTAGTAGCTATACAAGCGTCGCATATCGTAGGGCTTCGCTGCAGTACCTACCTACCTACAACCGAATAGCTATCGGAAACACTAGCTTCTCTAGTACGTAGCACATATACCTCTTTGAAAGCAACTTATAATATTATGTAGAACAGATATTCTCTTGAAACCTTAAAATCAATAAAGTATAATACATTTCAGTTGCTAAAGGTACTGGAAGGGGGCCAACTTGAATACCGTTTGCAACGTTGAATACCTAGACAGACAATACAAGGGGTTGTCAAACGGCCGATGGCTATGATTAAGATATCCGCCCATTGTGCACGGTACTAAATAACAGGCCGCAATTATTGTGAGCATGCCACTTGCTTAGATTGGAATAGCTCTTTGACCAGTGCTCACATAACTTTTCATGTAAAGTTATCACTGCCTTGAGCGATGTCAGCTCTTCTTCTGCCTAGCGATTTCCCGGCTCAGCCAGGGTCCGCTTTGCTACTTTTATGCCTCCACTTCGCACGGTCATTGGCTCTCATGTCTTCTTTCACAACGTCAAGACATCGCCGCTTGGGCCGGCCACGGGGCCTAGCTCCCGACATAATAAGGCCTAAGCATTGCTTACCGACGTACTCCGGCGGTCTGCGGAGAACATGGCCTACCCATCTCAACCGACTTTCCTGCAGCTTATCCGCTACGTCCCGAACTCCAAGGCTGCTGTGGATATGCTCGTTACGTATGCTCTTGAGCGATGTCAGCTACGGCTAACTATACGACATGAAGGGTTTACTGAAACCTACGACACAAGATTATTCTTAGTGTAGGTTAAGCACAGCATAAAATGGTGCGATAATATAGCCTATGTGGTGCGGTGGTTGAGCAGGTCGGCTCATAACCCGGAGGTGGCGGGCTCGATTCCCGTGACAGGACAAGTAGGATTTGTGCACAGGAAAAAAAACGCAACGACTTGTTCTGGGTCTGGGTGTTGTGAAACTATGGTCCTCATAGTTCCTTGGTCCCTAGATACAGGGAATCTTAGATAGGGTCCAGAATTTATGTATGATATCGTTGGGCGTTATAATTATTTAAAAAAATGTCTGTGTAACTTGTGTAGGTGCCTACATGTAATTATAGTTATGATTATATATTTTTGTGAAATAAATCATGTTTATGTTATGTTAATTTTTAACTCAGGAAGTAAATAAGTACTTGCTATGTGAATCTCTACAGAGTATATAGACTATCAAAATCGTCAAGTGTTATAAACTTATAGATTTTTGACATTACGCCGCTACGCGTTAAATAACGCCGAATTCATTCATCTGAGAATCAGCCTAGCTAGAATTTAGCTGAAGTATTTTTTTTATGAAAACGTATTACGTAATGAGTTTGTGGTATAAAAAGTAACACCGCCTTAACACCTGTTTTAAAATTGCGAGTGATACTGCAACTGTTATGGGCAGCCGTGTCGCTTAACATCAGGTGAATGACTAGCTCGTCACGTCATTCAATAGCATAAAAAAAAAAACACGGCCGCCCAAAACAGTTGCGATCATATCCCACTCGGAACTCAAATTATAGCCTTGCATGGTACTGCAATGCACACGTCATCCTGAGACATCAGCACATTAGTAATGTGATTTACTTTGTAATAAATGATTAGAAATTTCTTTAGTAGACTGTGAGATCAAGTCATAGAGTTTAGTCCTCGGAGTCTTCATAGAACACGACTTGTGTAGGTGTACGGTGCCGTTGTACCTACTATGATATATTCTACGGTATATGGGTTATGCAAGGCATGTGTCCCGACTCCCGGCTTTCCCGCGGCGTTTGTCAAAACACTCACGTTTCCGCGCTTCCGGCGGCCATTTTGTGAAGATCCCGCAGCGTCCGGTAGTCGTCCGGTAGCCGTCCGGTAGCCGGCCGGCCTAATTCCGAGCTATGAGCCCATCCGGTGCAAAATGTTGTGTAAGCGAATTAAAGGTTCCTTTCCTTCCGCGGTTGGGTGAATTTGTTATGAGACCTTTTTTAAAGAGGTTGAGGAAAAGGTGAAAAAAGGTGAAGATTTTAAATTTAATTGCAATAAACACAGAGTTAATGTGTGTAAAAGGAGATTTAAGTATTAAACCTAAAATAATTTTAATACTTTTCTATCGAATCAACCAATAGTGAATAGTGAATAAGAGGTGGCGCGAAGAATCCAACTCGGCTGGGCAGCGTTCGGGAAGCTTCGTCCTATCTTTTCGTCCAAAATACCGCAGAGCCTGAAAACGAAAGTTTTCAATCAGTGTGTGTTGCCAGTGATGACTTATGGAACTGAGACATGGTCTCTTACTGTTGGCCTCATTAGTAAGCTCAAAGTCGCGCAGCGAGCTATGGAGCGAGCTATGCTCGGTGTTTCCCTGCGAGATAAGCTCCGGAACGAGGAGATCCGCAGGAGAACTAAAGTGACCGATATAGCTCTTAGAGTTAGTAAGTTGAAGTGGCAATGGGCAGGCCACATCGCTCGTAGAACTGACAACCGATGGGGAAGAAAGGTTCTCGAGTGGCGACCACGAACCGGAAGACGCAGCGTGGGCCGGCCCCCCACTCGGTGGACCGACGACCTGGTGAAAGCCGCGGGGAGCCGATGGATGCAGGAGGCGAGCAGCCGCTCAAGGTGGCGTGCTCTGGGGGAGGCCTATGTTCAGCAGTGGACGTCTTCAGGCTGTTAATGATGAACCAATAGTATTTTGAAGTGATACTTAGGTCTGCAATAATGGAGCGATGGTGGCCGAGCGGTAGGTCCTCGGCCCTGCACCAATGACTTATCTAGTAAGTTATATGCAGTTTGCGATGCCATCGCTCTGTGCATCGAAGAGCACGTTAAGCCGTCGGTCCCGGTGTCATAAGAACATCTATGGCAATCGTTACGGGTAGTCAGACGCCTGATAGAATCTGACACCTGGTCTAACTGTCCCTGTTACTGGTTCCTTATGAGTTGCGAGGTCAGATGGCAGTCGCTCGTGTAATTCTGGTAGCTAGCCGCTACAGGTTAGATTGGGGGCCGACCCCAATAACAAATGGGAAAAGGCAATGAGATGATGACTTAGTTCTGCAATAACACCTCTAGGTGATAAAAACATTTTCTTTAATACCTACCTGCATGCTGTGTGTATAATTACTACACTAATAGCGGGTGCTAAGTATCTATTTTTAATCATAGATTAAACAATTGAATATGAATTGAAAATATATCAATGTGCATTGTTTGCTTCGTATCACATCATTGTTTGAATGGATTAATAATTTGAATGAATAGCCGCAATAGACATATCACCCACTAATTGAGTTCCAACAAATTGCAAAGCTACCGCAACGTTAACCATCCCCAAAAGCTGGTGCTAGCAAATTATACCGACGAACAAAAAAAACAACTAGAGCTGATTTTATCGCGAAAATCCAATTTTCTCCCTCGCACGCTAAAGACGCTGGAAAAAAGCGCCAAGTCGAATGACTCCACCATTTTGAGCCGTTACGCGCCATGTTTAAACTCAGAACACGAATAAGGAGGCGCCGGATTGGTTTAATTTGAATTTCGAAGCGTGTTGGCAGCGCGGTGCGCCTGTACGGTTGCAACTACCCTACTCTAATTAATTTGAAGATTCACAGATAGGACGCTAATTTAGTTAGCTGTGGTTAAATAGACGGCTTTCGCCTTCATTAATCTTTCGCTCGCCTTTTAGTTATGCCACCTACTTGGAATACTTTTAAATTGAATTTTTGAACTTATGCTTCATGGTGAATGTGTTAAAGTATTATGGGCAGTTAAAGGGCAGTTGCACTGAAATATGGGAGCAGTTTAACAAATCTAATGTTACAAATTTAATGGTTCGTTGTGATATAGAATATTTTAGATTACAGTACGGCGTTTATTGTGTTATCATGATTTTGGTGAAATATTTTGCTCTAAGAAATTATTCTTGATAAGTTCATTGAAATTAATTGTGAGGCAACCCTGACTATAATTTGTCATATTCAACTATATTTTATGTTAAAAAAACGCTATTGTACACAGTTTCTGCAATTGTTTTTTATTCTATGAGAACGAATGACGTGACGAGCTAGTCATTCACTTGATGTTAAGCGACACGGTCGCCCATAGCAGTTGCAGTGTCACTGAGAACTTTAAAATAATTTCCCGTGACACTGCACTGCGCACGACACCCAAGATACGAGTACCCAACCGATACCCAAGATTGCTCGAATTTGGCGTACACTAAGGGTGGGTTTTTGATCCATAGTTAAAGTAACCAATAGTTAAATTCTAACCAATAGTTAAAATTTTGTTAGAGGTTTTAATCATTGGTTACCTTAACTACGAATCAAAAAACCCACCCTTAGTTTTAATCCCAGGTTATCTGGAAATAAATGCGCCGTTCTAAAGAGCGGCACATAGGCAAAACACGGCACATAGGCAAACTTAATGCATATGTGTCCACATACATACCTGGGGTTACATGACTACGGAGTTTTACATGTTTCACATCGTTTGTACAATAAAGCATTTCCCATCTATCCATCTACTTTTTGAACTTTCCTCTAATTTTTAGATTTCCATCTAAATACAAGTCTACTTTGAAAATGACCTCTTTCGTCGCCCGGTACTACAACATCAAAGGATATTCAAATTCCTATTTGTTGTCAAACGATGCCCAATTAGGTACAAGAGTTAGACACTCGTACTGACGTTGCAGTTGGCAGAATAGGTACGTATGAAAGAGAATTCCGAATGGAAAATAACTGCAGAATAAAATTAAAAAACCTAGAGGGCCCTGCAATTTTCACCTACAATTTACCAGTTTTTCTGCGGGAATTCTTCGACGTAAGTACTGAATAAACTTATTGTGAAAATTAATAGGCAAATCACCATCATCATCATCAGCCTGAGGACGTCCACTGCTGAACATAGGCCTCCCCATAGAGCGCCACTTTGAACGCCTGCTTGCCTCCTGCATCCATCGGCACCCAACGGTTCTGACCAGGGGTCTAACAAAAATTCCTTTCCATTAGCGTTAACGCCAAACGATAACTCAAAATGTATGGGAATTACATTAGCTGTGACATTACCTGCGGAAAACTTTTCCGCAGGTAATGTCGTTCCCATACATTTTGAGTTATCGTTTGACGTTCACACTAAAGGAAAGGGATCTGTGCTAGACCCCCAGGTCGTCGGTCCACATAGTGGGGGGCCGGCCTACGCTGCGTCTTCCGGTTCGTAGTTGCCACTCGAGTATCTTTCTTCCCCATCGATTGTCAGTTGTACGAGTGATGTGGCCTGCCCACTGCCACTTCAACTCGCTACTTCTAAGAGCTATATTTAGCTATCGGTGACTTTAGAAATACGTTATTTCAAATATAAAATTTAGGTCATTATCTAACAGCATTTTTCTTTTCCACTACCATCCTAACTCGACATCTTTTTCGATCCACTAAGAACGTTTCCCATAGGTACCTATTGTCCAAAGAGAAGATCTGACAGTGAAGAGTTACAAATAGTCAGGGTTAGGTACTTACTTCTTCTCCCGTTTCCCCGCCCCCGTGTCCCGAAAGCCTTTCGCGAAGGGGTTGTTGTCGATCTTCAGTTGAGTTATCTGTGGGAAAATGGAGAATTATAGTAACAATAACTACTATGGTGAAAAAATGTTTTATGTAGATTTGGTCTTTATGTAGACTTTACGCGGGTGCCGTAAGAGCCGGCTCAGGGAATGAAGTTAAGTCGAATAATCTCAGTCAACTGTGGAATGGACAACTGATTACTGAACTAACGGGAATAGGTGAATGTTACGAAGAGGTAGTTTTAAATATTGCTATTGAACATTAAACTTATCAGAACCATGTAAACAAAAACAAAATCTCCGATATTTCTAGACTTTTGTTAATATAAATAGCTTGGTTGGGTTGGTACTAACATTACGTAATGTCTTCATTGTTCATCACTTACTTTTTCATTCTGGTACGCGGTGACCGCGATGAACTCCGTCTCCTTGAACACGTACGTCCTGAAGGTGGAGTAGGGCAGCTTCAGGATGTCGTTGGCGCGGACCAGGTGAAACCGCGGCTGGTACTTGTGCATCGAGTTCAGGATCGTCTGGGTAACACACTTCAGACAGCTTAGGATTTTGGTCAGAGGGCTTGTTTATGGGCGTGATGGAACACATAAGAGGGTATCTATTGACCAATATGTTGGCCAAGATTATGGACAGAAAATTTGAAAGCAATTAAGTAAATCGTCCGCCAGTAGGAGCCAACAGGAGATTTTTTATAGCGTTGAATCACTAGCGCATCTATGCAACCATCATCATCATCAACAGCCTGAAGACGTCCACTGCTGAACATAGGCTTCCCCCAGAGAGCGCCACTTTGAGCGGCTGCTCGCCTCCTGCATCCATCGGCTCCCAGTTTTCACCAGATCGTCAGTCTACGTAATCGCTTATCAATAATTACGGCGCGTCAAAATACATGCAGCTCGCAAGACGTCGCAACGTAACCCTATGAATAATAAAAAGAAATACAGCATAAAAAGAATACCCGATAAAAAGGAACCGTGGAAAACCGTCGAGGGTCGGTCGTAGCCACCCTGTGTTATTAAGGCTCATTATTCTGTGCGTCCGCTGAATGAAACATGAGCGATCGCGATCTTCCGCAAAGGTGGCCGTTATAGGAAATCAGGTCTAAATTGCAGCGATAATTGTAGGCAATGGAATAATGATAGTATCAAGCCTAGCGATTCTAATGCTAGACTTTTTTTAATTCTGGTCCATTCTTTGTTGCTTTGTTAGTGAACAATTGATCATAATTATAAATTATGAAGGACCATGTTTTTTTTACCTACCAGCTACAAGTAATGACTACCATTTTTTAATTAGGGCGGCTTCGTATTAGTGCATTCACTTTTTCTATTTAACATTATATTTTCTTCAATTTGGTTTACTAATTTAATAGGTGTGTCTATTTATAGATCCACGTTACCTGGATTCTCTGTCTCGCTCGCGCATTGCGAATCCGAATCAAAGCTTTTTTCTCTCTATCTAGGTTTTATGTATGAAACACTTGTTTGGATTAATGTTATTTTTGTTGATTGGTGTGTAATATGTTATTTTGAGCTTAATAATGTGGGTAGAGGTCATGAGTCATTAATTAATATCTTCAAAAAACTCGCAGTGTGCGAGTGAGACAGAGGATCCATCAGGAGGAGTCATCGAGGTAAACCTGGATGTCCTGGATCCTCCATATATAGGACTTATATGAGACTCTAGGTAGTGAGACTTTGGTGTAGCTATATACGTACTTACGTAATGGTATAGTCATTTCAACAAAACCTACCATTGGCGTAAATAAGAGTAAGAATAATTTCTTTCCAAAAAAAATATAAGTGTTTATCATTATTACAAAAATATTAGATTAGATTTATTGTTATACTATAGGTAATAAGGATCCAACGGGCCCCAAGATAGGCGTATATATAAGTAGGCACCTACCTACTTCTACCTTGTACGTACCTACCTACCTACCTACTTAACAATACAATGTAAGTAAGTGTGTTTTACTCCAGCTGGGCGATATTTTTTGATCAAACTTCTAACTCATACAGTATTCAACAATAACAAGTGAACCTTGCCATCGGTGCCCTCGAATTATGCTGAACAAGCTCGCCATTGGGTTTTTTCGTAATAACACGGTATAGATATTTAGGGTTGCCTAAATACTATGAGAGTTCCAAGAAAAGTATAACAGCGGCGTGCAAGCTACGTCGTCGATCACATTGTCACTTAACATTTTTTTTATGAGAATAAGTGACGTGACGAGCTAGTCGTTAACCTGATGTTCACAGTCTAGTAATCAGATTACTAGACTGTGAAATCAGATCATAAAGTCTCATTTGCCCAGTAATTTCAATAGCTACAATGCCCTTCAAACCAGAACACAGTAGTGCTTGCACACTACTGCTTGGTGGCAGAATAACTGGCAATACGGTGGTACCTACCTAGACGAACTTTACAGAAAAGTCCTACCACCTGTTATAGAGAAATCTGATCAAACGCAACCCTTACTAGTATTAAAAACATGTTTAAGTAAAGAAAACATCTGAAAAAGCAGATATTTCTATAGTTATCTCACTCTTACTGCACTCAAAAACAATGGTGGAAGTGGGAAACCAATATATTGCTTTCATAAGAATCGTTTTTTCAATTGACTATACGCAATTAAACAATGATTATTTTTCTACAGTAAAAAGGCAATTTAAAAAAACAGGAAGACGGTCTGAAACTGTGGTATCCTGCAAAAATAGCTATTAATATTTTATTTTTATTATGCAATATTGTAAAATATACCAGAATATTATGCAGATAGTGATACTTAACTAAGGCATAATAACCGGCAAAGTGCGAGTCAGACTCGCGCACGAAGGGGCCCATACCATTATCTATGAAAATGAGCAAAAAAATCATCTTTGTTATATGGGAGCCCCCTTAAATATTTATTTTATTCTGTTTTTAGTATTTGCTGTTATAGCGGCAATAGAAATACATTATCTGTGAAAATTTCAACTGTCTCACTATTACGGTTCATGAGATACAGCCTGGTGACAGACGGACAGACAGAGAGCGAGCCTTAGTAATAGGGTTCGTTGGGTACGGAACCCTAAAACGGTAGGTAATAACGATAGAAACTTCATAGAACAGTAGGGTTAATCGACAAAAACGTTACTTTCCGAACAATTTTTTTCTGCTTATGACAGCCCTATATTTATAGGGTTGGACAATTGCGGTAACCATTTAATTTTGTCTCCCCCGGTCGCGTCCCGTAATTTTACCGTTAGTTTAACCAGCCTTGGTGATGGTTTTTGTATGAGGGTAGTAGGTTACAAGTTTACTTATGGTTAGGGTTCCAAGTTTCCCATTGAAAAGAAACTACCAAAATATAGAAACTTGGACGAATTCTATAATACTTGTCTTTCTAATCACTTCAGAGTCATGGCATGAAAGCATAGCTTAATTTGATGGGTTTTCCTTTACGTTATACCATTACATTTCTAATTGACAGAATTTTCCTTTAGGCTATACCATTAGTGGTCCAATTGACAAAGTTTTTCTTTAGACTATCACATTATTGTTCCAATTGACAGAGTTTTCCTTTAAGGTACACCATTAGTGTGACAGAGTTTTTCTTTAGGCAATCACATTATTGTTCCAATTGACACAATTTTCCTTTAAGGTACACCATTAATATGACAGTTTTTCTTTAGGCTATCACATTATTGTTCCAATTGACAGTTTTTTCCTTTATGCTATAAAATTATTGTTCCAATTGACAGAGTTTTCCTGTAAGCTATACCATTATTGTTCTAATTGACACAGTTTTCCTTTAGGCTATACCGTTAGGGTTATAATTGATAGAGTTTTTCTTTAGGCTATATCATTAGTGTTATAATTAACAGAGTTTTCCTTTAGGCTATAGCTATATCATTAGTGCTTTATTTGGCAGAGTTTTTCTTCAGGTTTTACCGTTAGTGTTCCAATTGACAGAGTTTTCATTTAGGTTACACCCATGTGACCACCATGTGGTTGTCTATGAGTGTTTTTGAGTTTCAAATGCCACGTTTCTGTAACTTATTACAGTTAAAGTAATGGGTGGCGAATGAACCCCGATGCCACATTTCATAATCGTTTTCTTAAGAGGCAATACAACGCCAAATTGCTTAAAACGGCTTAGCTTGAAGCAGTGTCCTGTCAACAATATTGCAACAATGACTTTGAAATGAATATATGGTAAAGTTCAGGACTAATGCTACTGCAAATGTATAGTGAAAACACGAATTAATAAAATTTTCTCGATAGAAAAAAATTACAAAGTTACCTCCAAACCGTACAAATAAACAGCGATTATTCAATGAATACTTTAAATAAGATCATGAAAGTTTGTGTAGTAGTTGAACTAAATATAATGGAGGGCTTATGTATAGCGGATTTTTAAAATACCCTTTATATTCAGTGTAATAATAAATTACCTAAACTATTGCGCGTTGGAACCAGTTTAACTTAGACCGCCCCTGCCGCTCGGCCCCTGGCTCATCCCCGCTTTGGCCTAGTACTATACATCTATTCTGTGGCTTTGGCTTGAATTCGCCCTGGCCTTGCACAAGCCCTTAACTATGACTAGTAAACGGCTAGCACTCGCGCAATTTTAATCGACCGGTGCTCAGGCAATTGGAGAATGCGCGGCCACGACGACAGCTCTGCGCTGACCACGGACCGATCGAGTTATTCGACTAAAATTACGTGAGTGCTAGCCGTTTACTAATTGTAGTTATGAATACTACTAACGTTTTATATATTAATTATTTTCTTACTAATATTTTCTTGTACTTGGGTACTAAATTACTGATGGAACTTTCTATCAATCAAAACCACTTTACATCAGATATACATATCTCTCAATTGCTTGTTAATAGAAGGTTTCCAGACCGTTAAACGGAAGTTGTCATAATCAATTGGTTTAATCGTATTAAAAGCAATCTAGATTAATAAAAGTAATGAAACGACTCAGTTTGTATGGGACGTGCGCAATTACGTGATGACATTCATTTATCTGTCAGTTCTACGAGCGATGTGGCCTGCCCATTGCCACTTCAACTTACTAACTCTAAGAGCTATATCGGTCACTTTAGTTCTCCTGCGGATCTCCTCGTTCCGGAGCTTATCTCGCAGGGAAACACCGAGCATAGCTCGCTCCATAGCTCGCTGCGCGACTTTGAGCTTACTAATGAGGCCAACAGTAAGAGACCATGTCTCAGTTCCATAAGTCATCACTGGCAACACACACTGATTGAAAACTTTCGTTTTCAGGCTCTGCGGTATTTTGGACGAAAAGATAGGACGAAGCTTCCCGAACGCTGCCCAGCCGAGTTGGATTCTTCGCGCCACCTCTTTGTCGAAGTTGGACCTACCTAATTGGACAATCTGTCCTAGGTAGACATACTTGTCGACAACTTCGAGAGTATCGTTCCCAACAATTACCGGTATAGGTGGAACATGAGCATTAGACATGATCTTTGTCTTGTCCATATTCATCTTAAGACCAACCTGCTGGGAGACTCTACTGAGGTCGTTGAGCATGGTGCTAAGGTCCTCGAGCGATTCCGCCATTATGACTATATCATCGGCAAAACGAAGGTTAGTGATGTACTCGCCATTTATGTTGATGCCAGATCTTTTCCACTCCAAGAGCTTGAAAACATCCTCCAATGCGTTTGGGGAAGAAAGGTTCTCGAGTGGCGACCACGAACCGGAAGACGCAGCGTGGGCCGGCCTCCCACTCGGTGGACCGACGACCTGGTGAAAGCCGCGGGGAGCCGATGGATGCAGGAGGCGAGCAGCCGCTCAAGGTGGCGTGCTCTGGGGGAGGCCTATGTTCAGCAGTGGACGTCTTCAGGCTGTTAATGATAATGATAATGATTCATTTATCTAACTTCTAAGGGCATTGCGATGTTGGAAATGAAGCGGTGCATTTTAATTGCAATGTTGTTATTATTTTTCTATTTTTCTTGCTGCATATTTATCAATCAAACCATATTATATACCTAGGTAGGATACGTAGTATGCTTAACATAGGTAAGTGATGAAACATATTGTCGTATTGTTATACTTATAGGTAGGTATCTCTAAACATCTAGAGCGGTAGGGGGTCTAGAGTGGTAGCTCAGCGGTAAGCCGAGAGACATACAAACCGACGCACCCAAGTTCAAATCCCACTTGGCCCCAATTACTTTTCAAGTTACTTATTATGTGCGGAATTTCCACTCGTTCTTATAACGGTAAAGGAAAACATTGTGAGAAAACTGCCAAGTTCAAGAATCACGTTTTTGTGATTTTCGTAACGTATATATTTTCCAGGGAAAACTATTTATTTTCCAAATGAAAATGGCTTTATTTATAGTGTAATTAATCTATGATCTGAATTTAATCTGTTAATCTGAGATGCGTAGGCTGACTCCCAATAGCTGGACCGACGGTCTGGTGAAAACCGTGGGTTACCGATGGATGCAGGAGGCGAGCAGCCGTTCAAAGCGGCGCTCCTGGGGGAGACCTACGTTCAGCAGTGAACGTCTTCAGGCTGTTGATGATAAATCTGTGTGCAAAATTTCATCTAAATTGGCACAGCAGTGTTGGCGCCAAAGTTACAAAAGTGAACAGTAAACATAATGGTACCTTGAAAGTGGGTACATTTCCTTTGCAGTTAGAAGATTTTGTTCTTAGGAAGTATTAGGTCTATTTCGAAAAAAGAACTGCTATGGGATATTGAAAAACCCTAGTGTAGACTAAAAGCATAGAGAGAACTTCATTATCTGTCAAGCGTACCACTTTTTTGGACACTTTATATGAAGTGGACACTTTGGTGTGAATGAGTCTAATAGATTTGTATAGAATAAACTGTTGACTCGAGTCGAAAAAAATGGTACGGTGACTTTTCGTAAGCGTAGCTAATCACTATATATTTGTTCCTTTCCTTCGCCACTGACGTAGCGATACGTGTGAGCAGTACAAATATAATGTCGATGATCTCTCTATGCTTTTAGTCTATACCCTAAGGAAAAACCTAAGCTTCAATAGTTATTGTGATGCATTCTTTTTGCAAAAGAGTTTTTATGTCGAAACTGAATTCATTAATTGAGTCATAATCACAACTTTTTCATTGCACAACTAAAGTTAAAACTCATCTATCGAATGATTCACCATACAGTTTGCATTGCGATCGCATACAATCCTTATCCAGATACCCGCCATTGTTGCAACGAACTAGAGATCGCATTTGTGTTTAAAAATATGTGTTTGTATGCAAAATATGCATTAATATTCTACGGAAGCACAAGCATAGTGTATAACGAGTGTAGATCAATATTCATGACAATGGTTTTATAAGCATTGGGTGTCAGTTATTTGCAATTTATATATATTTATAGTTAATGTATAATTGCATTAAGTATCCAACAGAGATGAGGTTATAGCGGCTTTTAGTTTCGTTCGTGCAATGTCATAATTTGTTCCTATTTTTCGAAATTAAGTTGGGATTGGTTTTTCTAGTTGGCAACACTGACGGCGCATGATTGGACGAGAGCGTGAGTCAGACGGTTGGGGAAATAAATAACCGGCGAAATGCTGGAAATACCGAAATTACGAAATGTAAACGGTTTTCTTAAAAAACCTTAAAAGTAAAGTTTGTCTGCACACAAATAACAAAAAAATAATGAAACTAAAATGTTTTTAAAAAAGACTCGTCGTTAATTTTTATTTGCGCTTTAGGTTTAGGCGTCATTCGCTTTTACCATTTACTATTAAATCCAGTTGACCAATGATACAACTTCCTCTCATACAAAAATTAGTGGTGTATTTCAACCACTAATTTCTAATAAATACTATGAATTTCTAATAAATCACGGGAACCCATTGATGCCTTTTATTCCATCCTGCTCTGTTCTTTGTAATTTCGTATGACTGTGTCTCGTTTTGTTGCCTCGCCCCCTGCCCGCGCAGGTGAGTCGTGTTTGTACGAGAAGTTATGTTCACGAGCTATCTACGGGCATTATAATCTTTGGCTTTTTCAAACGCAAAGCATTGGAAACAAAGGCAATTCTCACCAACATTAAACACTTCGTTTCATTTACACTAAATATTGACGTAACGGATAAGTCATCGGCACCTTTAATCGAGACCCCTTCGTCAGCTAACGAAGCCGAAACACAAGCCTTTTCAAAACGATAACATTAAAACAAAATTATGCTTGTACCTTAGCGTCGACTTTAATTATCCCGCCTTTATTCGGCCGTCCAATTTCTTTATTTTACTGCTGGACAACAAATTTATATGTTAATCGAGTCGTCCGGTGGTCCGGCGCCGAATCGATGACTCCTTCGTATCGATTAAAAATAATTGCCCCTCTAAACTAGGATAGGGAATATAGGGATACATCTGTTTGGGTTGTCGTTTAGAATTTATTAGGAGATGGTAGAAGTTCTTCGAATACGTACAAAGCGTTTTGATTCCTCGTTTATAATTCGAACAGCAAAGGAATGGAACACCTTACCACAGTTACATCCAGTACTTACAATAACATAAAGGTGTAATAAATTATTTTAGAGGCTAAAATATAACTAAAACTAACCGAAAAGTAACCAATGTACATGACGAAGAAAAACAATAAAAACAAAACACTGGCGCCAAAGTTCTAGAACGTCGATAAATTCAATAAATGGTTTTTAAATCACTGGCAATTAAAAGTTTAGTCTAACTAGCGCGAGATGGCGCCGCACGGCCGCCGTATCATCGTTCGGTCACAGACCATAATGTAATTAAACCGAAATTAAATTTACCGAGCCAAATTGTAATTATCCACGTGCTATTGCTATAAAAATATTACTGTGTTATCGATTCTTGGCAGTTTAAGTTAATACCAAGCATTTGCCATATGACCTTTTAAGTAAAGTACATGTATTTTAGGTTACATAGGTACATACCTACTAGAGTAGGTACTAAGTAGGGAGATCCGCAGGAGAGCTAAAGTGACCGATACAGCTCTTAGATACAGCAAGTTGAAATGACAATAGGCAGGCCACATTGCTCGTAGAACTGACAACCGATGGGGAAGAAAGGCTCTCGAGTAGCGACCACGAGCTGGAAGACGCAGCGTAGGCCCCCCACTCGGTGGACCAACGATCTGGTGAAAGCTACGGGGAGCCGATGGATGCAGGAGGCGAGCAGCCGCTCAAAGTAGCGCTCTCTGGGGGAGGCCTATATTTGTGCCTATGTTCAGCAGTTAACGTCTTCAGGCTAATATTGATAATGAGGTACCTACTTACCCATTTACTATAGGCACTGCCTATAGGATGCCTTTTAGCATTGCTTGTTTTAGCATTCCTTATTTCAAATGTTAAAGAGAGGAACATACATATTTGCGGTCCATGTCATTTCGACCAGTATGACAGAAACAGCAATATTTTTAGAACTGTCAAACTGATATTTGTATTTTGTTTAGCATTTTACACAACGGAATCGACACCATATTCATTATTAAGGTTTTCTAAATTAAATAAATACATCAAAGCATTTTACGTTTTAAGTATTCGATTGGTTTACATGGAATTCTGTAAATAAATTCTTATTAGCCTTTTTTTATAGATAGGTACTGCAAATAAAAAATAAAAACGTCTGAAAAATCGGAAGCTATTAGCTTTCTCGTAAAGTAGTACTGCTACTCGACGCTAGGTGGCGCTATAAGTAGTTTTATAAACAAATTGGAAAACCATTTTCTATATCATCGTAATCTAGTATCCTACTATTTGTTTGACTACTAGTAGAACCAGCAACAAATAGATTTGTTTTTATTATGTAAATAGCTTTATTATAAGAACGTATACGGCAGCAATTATAAATAAAAGAAGAAATAATAATTATTACTATAGGTATCCACTATTGAAGATGGCGCCACCATACACTTTTATCTATACCTACCTGTACGTTACGTTACGTATACGACGAGTGCGTTACACACGCATGACCTATCCCACTGCAGAGCCAGCGGTTAGTTTAGGTAAGGTTCTTTAGTTAGGTGTATATTAGCATTAATCTACGAAACGCCGGAAAACTATGAAGAGGCACTTGTTATTTGTTGTTGCTATTTTTAAGTATTAGGTAGGATGTTCTGAATGTGTAATTATTTTTATGTAACTAGGTAGGATGCTTACCTACATTTATGTTTATAGTCTTCTTCTCCTTCTCGTGTAGGCAAGTGGTCATGTTTATACATAAATGTTTTATAATTTATTTTAATTATTATACTTCGTTATTATTGATTACTAGTAAATAATAATAGCATACTTAAGGCTGCTGTATACGCAGATCCACTATCTCACTCGCGCATTGCGACATTTTTGAAGATATAAAATAACTGAATACACTTACGTAAAATCTGGCTAAACTATATTCTCATGACTATCATTACGAATGTTCAACAAAAATATCATATAAATCCGAACAAGTTTTCATACATAAAAACGGTTACGAATGAAATTAAACTTTGATACCGTTGTATTTTCGAAATCATGCTTGGATTAATATGATATTTTTCTTAAATATAATTTAATGCCATTCATAATAACATAGTTTAGCCAGATATTTTGTAAATAAATTCAATTATTTTATATCTTCAAATATGTAGCAATGCGCGAGCGAGATCGTGGATCCGCGTATATAGCAGCCTTAATACATTATATTTTTCTTGTAAATTATTTTAATGTTGAGCCAACGTAGCTCTATGATCGCTCTACGTCGTAGAATCATCGTAGCGTAGAGCTACTACAAATAGGTGTAACGTATAAAAGACATGGGTAATCCCGAACAAAAGACTTAAAGGCAGCATTGTTTTTAATTTTGTTTTCACCTCACTAGCTCGGAAAGATTCTCTTTGTCATTCAAAATCTGGGCGCAAAAACGCATTTTAATCGCTAGCGTGGAAAGTGTTTTTAAAATTCGAACGTTTCTTTCTATTCAATAATTTTCTCGTCAAGAATTGAGGATTTAATCACAGATCTCCCGAATTTAACCTTCTTGATATTGCCAGTCCACTGAAAACTCATTAATACCACATTTTTAGAATAATATCGCACTGTCCAGCACCAAAGAGTATATAACCAATACGCTATCCAGCACGGCGACTGCATGGAAAATGGATGAAAAACACTTTTTCTTTAATTTTCCATGAATCACGTGACGAGCTATTCGTTTACCTAATGTTAAGCGTTACCGCGACCCATAACTAAATTAATAAGCTAAAAACTAATCTTTTCTTAGCCTTTTAGCTGTTTTTCTTACATTTTCTCGCTGTAGTGAGGTGAAAAGTGGTGTGTTGCACTCGGCAGCAAAGTTTTTCTGCGTCTCGTACCTTTGAAACCTTTGCTACGCTCAGGATTCTTCATTTGAACGCTACGCTCGTGGTTCAATCTTGCAATCCTTCGTTTGCTCAGGTTTCAATTCAAGTACTCGCGCCAAAAACCAACTTTGCAGCCTTGTATAACAATAACTATTTCTAACATTACGTCGGGTTAGATTGAAGCTTGGGTATAATAAAAACAATTAATGTTTAAATTTTTAAATCATTACATCTTCAAAGATTCCTTAGGTCGAGTTTGGACGGTAATTAGGTGTTACTTATTTAGCACCTTACCAAGAATGACGTTAGCTCTCATTCTCAAACTAGTAAAATGCACATTCGAAGTTCGAACGTCTCGCCGCGCCGGTCGCGCCCCACACGTTCGTTCCCGCCAAATAGCTAATTCGCGCGGCAAACACACGTCCATAACTCATATCAACTAACGACGGAGCTGCTCGACATACACCTATCCCGCTCCAACAGACTAGAGAAACCCAAGCCGACTGTTTGTTTTTCCTTTTACTTCCTTTGAAATCTTATTTTGAATTTTATTCCTACGGGGCGTGGATGCGATGTTGCATATTGTGTTTCCCACTCACACTTATTCAGTTAGAGCTTTGTCTCGTTCTCGCTTTTTGTAATTTTAATTTCGCAGAACGGCATCGGCACGTGATTTGAGTCTAAAGAAGTTTTTTATTGGGAAGAATTCAATGAAGCAACGATGGGATTTCAGAAGGCTTACGACGCAGTATCGATCGAATAAGTGGTAGGTATAGGGTATAAGTAGGTATTGGGCCCGATTTAGAAGGCTTTAGTTATACAGTCCTTAAAATACTAAAAATATATCCGTCTCTTACATTGCCGTCTATTTGACAAGGACAGCAACAGTTTTAGTAGTTTTAGATCTGTCAACTAAAGCCTTTAAAATTGGCCCCATTGATTGAATTCAGATATCGCAAGCTTTCGCCTGTAACCTATAATATACCAAGTACGTATAGGTGCTTATGAGCTTTTACCGATAATAGACAGGTACCTACACACAATTTTTTTTAATGGTACCTATAATGGGTACCTACGCTTGACAACTGACGAAGTTGTCTAAGTTGGAGCAGGTTTGCCCATTCACTCTTGACTTGAAAAGACCCAGGTTGTACCCAAGAGGAAACACTGTTGCTGGAAGAGCATTCCATTTCTTGGCCGTTCGTACTATAAATAAATAATTAGTGTTATTATTATTATTATATAGTTCCGGTTGGAAATATATTTTAAGGCTTTTAAAACCGGTACAACCTAATCCGTCTTTAACGACTCTACAGTCTCATTTTCACAACACTTATATCGACCAATCACAGACCGAATCTAGCCATAAGCAGCCAATAAAGATGTTTCCAGGCCGACCTGGCATTAAATGCATCGTTAAAGTACCCGAGGAAGGAGTGTATAAACAGTAAGGACAAATACATTAAAGCGAACACCGTTTTGAGACTGATTTTATTATGTTTTCTACGAAATTAACCTAGTAATTACCTACTTATTTTAGGTTATGAGATGATCGTAATAGAGTTGCAAAGTTTTGCAAACAAGTTTTATGTTTATTTAAGTAATAATTTTGCGCAAAAGTGTACATGGATGAACTAAATGCTAAATTGACGATCTAAAATGAATGACTAGAATACAATTTGACCTGAAGTTTAGTTACTTACCTAACACTAACACCTGTCAGTTGCCAGTTTAATAATGAAAGATGGCTTATACATTGAGAACAACTCTAAAATAGATGTTTTAAAACATAGAAGAAGCTACATATAATGCCGTAAAAAGCGACCTTAATTTGCCAACTAGGAACTTTTAGCAAGCCCGTTAACTCAACTCAACTGTTAGCTCGATAGAGAATATGTACCTATAGACACCAGCCCGCCTAGCATGCGCACCGCGACAATATTTTCTCGACACTTTTTCTCGTCAGGGACCGTGACTAGATTATTTGTGTGCAAGCACTACTGTGTTCCGGTTTGAAAGGCATTGTAGCTAGTGAAATTACTAAGCAAATGAGACTTTACGAATTGATCTCACAGTCTAGAAAACTTTTTTAGACTGTGTGATGTCTCAGGATGACGTGCGCAGTGCGCGGTGTCACGCAAAACTTTAATTTAGAGTTCCGAGTGAGACTGCGATCTGTTGGGCGGCCGTGTCCCTTAACACCAGGCGAACGACTAGCTCGTTACGTCATTCGTTTACATAAAAAAAAAAACAAAAAGGTACCGCCGAAGTGTGTCACACTCTAACAAAGACGACAAGTTTTCTCGCGGTGCACATGCTAAGCGGGATCTCAGTTTTGGCGACGTGTCAAAGAAGTCATTAGTGTGCGTGACTAAAACAGTTTCTGCACCCATACTGTTTATAACGCCCTGGTAAGAGGATCCGTTAACCTACTTCACTTAACTTCGAGTGTAAAAGAATAAAACGAGTTGGTTTAACTCGAAGCAGATTACGTTAGTCAGAGGAGCCGCCGACGCACCAATATTTGTTCAAACTGTTGACACGCAAACCGTCTTAGCTGTGGGCAAACAAAAGGGTTCACTAATGCCCTTTTTAAGAGAAAAAACGTGGGCAAATATTGGGGCCAAACGCGCGACGGCAGCGAAGCAGATGCGCGTCAAATTTAATGAACGCGGCAAGTCGGACTATCTTCATTGTCAATTTGTCACTAAGAAAAACTGCAACACAATACAATACAATACAATAGTATTATGATAAAGTGTGTAATGCTCAATGCACACGCATGTCATACGACATTTTTCATTACAGTTGCGAGGAAAAAAACTTTGTTTGTATGAGTTGTATTGTTAATTAACTTTGTGAAAAATCCCGTACAGGCTTCTTATTTTCACACGCCGTCAGAGAAAAACCGTGTTGATGGCGTGAACAAAATCGACATCGACCAAAATGAAACGAAACGAAAACTGGAACTGGAACTGGAACTGAGACTGGAACTGGATCTGGAACTCAAACTGGAACTGGAACTCAAACTTTAACTGGAACTGGAACTGCAACTGAAACTGGAACTGGAACTAGAACGAAACGAAAAAAAGAAGAAAATGTACGTATAATTTGCAGTGAGATACAAACTTAACTGAATCGGGTTATCATAATTATAATGTTTGTGGTAATTTAGAGTTAAAATGACACATCTGAAATTTGTTGCATTTTGGTTCTAAAAGCGGTGGCAGAAGAGCCACTTTAAAACAACACAATATACAATATCTCTAAGTAAAGGATATATATAAGCTTAATCCTATAAAAAGCATCAGATATTAGCTCAGCTTGCCCATTGCTCATATAACCAAGGTCTATTAGTTATGTTAGGTTAGGTAGAGTAGTTCTAATTAGCTTCAAATATTTTTAATTGGTTTTCATTATCCCTCATTAGCGTTATTATCTATTGATTATCCCATTAAAAGCCTGGCTTTTTTAGCTGTTTTATTAAATAAGTATGTATCGATAATGATACACAAGTAGAAAGATAATTTAACTCACATTTTGATCATCTTTCATAATTATTATCGGATGTTTTATTTCTAATGGATTTTTCATAGTGTCGATTCTGCAATTAAAATATCTATTTCCATTTCTTGGAAACTTACTAGATAAAAGTCCAGTCCAGTGTCTTTATATTCACACTAGTGAGGATCTGACTCATGAGCCAGACTTCGCATGAACAAAGCGATTCTCGAATGTTAATTCCTAGACCTATACGTGCCTAGAAACACTAACAATAGTAAGTCTTCGATTGATCAGAGGGCGCCGAAGACGCATCGTTAGATGGCAGAGATGGCACCTGACAAGTATAACTGTTAATACAGTACAGTAACTTCAACAAATTTTCTGTTAAAAACATGCACACAGAAAAAGTTGAGTGTGTGGCGTTAGGAAGGTAAGGCACGCACTTGTTTTCATCAAGTTCTCATCACTTCATATTAGAAAAAGAATGACAAATTGTGGAGGCAACAAATTGAAGGTACTTATAATGTGATAAATCGGTTGTAAGCTTTGGTGAATTTATTTCTGAGGTTGATTCTACATAATTATGTCATTAGATTGAATAGTGACAGCGTTTGAGCGGTAGAAGCCAAAAGATGGCCACCCAATTATGATTCCTGAATGTGTGAAAATATTGTTAAAAGCTATCGACAGACAACGATTTTCAGCTGCTTTTGAGTTTCTCACCGACCCTTTACACCCCTTTACGCTGTTGTAGTCACAGCAAAGAGAATTCAATCTTATGTACTGTCCTATCGATTCCTGTCCGTACCGCAAAGTCGGCACCTGTGTCGGTGGAGATGAAAGCAGTCCTCTTTGTGCGCGGGCGCTGCCGGCAAATATTTATTTTAATTTAGTGGCCAACCGAGTCGTTAATCGCTAATGGATTTGCTCCCGCGCACTGAGATGCGATGAGTTTGGATGCAATATGCGATTCGATTTATAGGATTTACATGTGTTTGCGAATTTTTTGGCAGTTAAGCTGATTAGTTTTTGCAAATTTGCTTTTTGCTGTGTGCATTTGGCGCAGTATATTCAGCTTTTTTTTTTGGTCTTCTGACGACATCATTTCGTATTTGTGACCTACGGTTTGATGGAAGATTGGTTGGTTCATGCTTCCTTAGAATTCTAACTTTTCATTGGTTTGGTTTGGTTTTATGTTGGTACATAAATTTCAGATCAAAAATTGATTTATAAGAATGAGGAGCAAGTCCAATTCTCAATTATATTTAATTGATAAATAACACTGAACACACTGTGCTGCAACAAAATGAGGCTCAAACTGTGAAAAGAATAAAACTGCAATGGTGTGTACCATTGCGATCCTTTTCACAGTTTGTGTTTAATTTTTTTTCATATGAAACAACTACAGAGTCAGACTCTGGTCAAAGAGAACAGCATCTTTGGGAACAGTTACTGTACATTGTACACATCTATCTATCTGAATCTAAAGCTTTGTCCTACATAGCTGAGTGACAGACTGACTGCTTGTCTGAAAAACAACGTGTAGCCTAACCGCTGGATGAGATGTAGAGACTTGATAATTAGAGGGAGTCGTCCTTTTATGACGTAGGAGTGTACCAAGAACGGGGTTTTAAAAATCCACCCCCTAAGGGGGTTAAATAATGTGTGGTCCCAACAGTGGCCCATAAGACCTTCCCGTGGAGTGCCGACTGCCGTAAAGTGCTAAGGAATCTAGAGAATGGCCAGCAGTAATTCTCCTCGGCACATTAAAATCTTTTGTGATCACCAAGTCGAATTAAGCGTGGTGATTATGGCAAGGAGGTGGCAGCCGTAATCACCACCCTATATAAGAAGCGTCCAACGTGGCGTTTTATGGGGGAGGCCTGTATGCAGCAGGCGTCTTCCGGCTGTTGATGAAGGAGGTCAAATGGGATGTGCAAGATTTTTATTAACCGGAGTCTGCTTCATAGTATTCTCATAAGGTCTCACTCCTTCCAGTCAATCAACTCCATCAGTAGCGGGAAGTTGAAAACGACTTTCGAACAGAAGTGTGAATGTTTGACCGCCGGGTACAAACAATCTGGTGTGCAAACGAAAATACCCTTTTACCAGCATGAAATCGATATACCAAGTCGGGAGTGGACCGGCAAACTATTTGGACAGCGGGCTTTAAAACAATAACTGGTTACGTGTGCGCACACTACAGATAAGAGGTAGGCATAATAAATGAATGGATTGTTTTGAATGGTTCACAAACGGAGATGTCAGTTTGGGAGTCTATTAAAGAAATGTGATACCTACCTGATATGACTCAAAGCGTGCCTGATAAAAATCAAAACGTACTTGCTGCTCTCAGAAATTATATGATCTAGGAATTGAAATGAGCTTTATGATTTGAATAGAGTAGAGAAAGATACTCTTTACCAAGGAGCTGAATGTTTCAAAGATCGAAGAAATTAACTGAGTTTATTAAGAAAAATAAAGTTGGACTAACCTAAAAGTTGTGAATGTATACATATGACTCCAGACTCAAAAATAGCTTTTATCAATAGAGTATAGAAAGAAAAATATTTACCAAGGAGCTGAATGTTTTAAGGATTGGAAGAAATTAACTGAGTTTATTAAGAAAATTAGTGTAGTATTGAACATACTTATTATAGCATGACTTCCAAACTCACGAATAATGTTGCTGGCCCCAGCGAAAGTCAACCCAACTATAGCGAACAGCGAAAGACTACTCAAACCACAGACATAGACTCAAACTGATATATCCACACATAAAAAATTAACCATGAACCTAGGAAACCCCAGCACTAGAATAATAATTACAAGCAATTTTTTAGATTCATTCAATCTAATGGCTGGTGACCAAAGATAGAGGACCTTCGCTATAAAAAAACATCAAGAACGAAACAAATCCATGTAAATGTACAAACTCGTCAGTCCGACTACAGGACCAGAGTACGGAACAAATTCCATTGCAAAGAGGCGTGAGACAGGGAGACGTTATTTCTCCGAAACTGTTCACAAACGCATTGGAGGATGTTTTCAAGCTCTTGGAGTGGAAAAGATCTGGCATCAACATAAATGGCGAGTACATCACTAACCTTCGTTTTGCCGATGATATAGTCATAATGGCGGAATCGCTCGAGGACCTTAGCACCATGCTCAACGACCTCAGTAGAGTCTCCCAGCAGGTTGGTCTTAAGATGAATATGGACAAGACAAAGATCATGTCTAATGCTCATGTTCCACCTATACCGGTAATTGTTGGGAACGATACTCTCGAAGTTGTCGACAAGTATGTCTACCTAGGACAGATTGTCCAATTAGGTAGGTCCAACTTCGACAAAGAGGTGGCGCGAAGAATCCAACTCGGCTGGGCAGCGTTCGGGAAGCTTCGTCCTATCTTTTCGTCCAAAATACCGCAGAGCCTGAAAACGAAAGTTTTCAATCAGTGTGTGTTGCCAGTGATGACTTATGGAACTGAGACATGGTCTCTTACTGTTGGCCTCATTAGTAAGCTCAAAGTCGCGCAGCGAGCTATGGAGCGAGCTATGCTCGGTGTTTCCCTGCGAGATAAGCTCCGGAACGAGGAGATCCGCAGGAGAACTAAAGTGACCGATATAGCTCTTAGAGTTAGTAAGTTGAAGTGGCAATGGGCAGGCCACATCGCTCGTAGAACTGACAACCGATGGGGAAGAAAGGTTCTCGAGTGGCGACCACGAACCGGAAGACGCAGCGTAGGCCGGCCCCCCACTCGGTGGACCGACGACCTGGTGAAAGCCGCGGGGAGCCGATGGATGCAGGAGGCGAGCAGCCGCTCAAGGTGGCGTGCTCTGGGGGAGGCCTATGTTCAGCAGTGGACGTCTTCAGGCTGTTGATGATGATGATGATGATGTACAAACTCGTTGAAAACTCCACGGCAAAACCGCGGAGTCCACTCGCCAAGTTCATTAATGGAAACGGTATAGGAACATTTATACGTAAACAAGGATACCACTCGGATGAAGGCATAAAACTATAAAAAAACCTTTCATCCAAGCCGCGTGGCGTTTAAAACGTCATAGCTTAAGTATTAAATCGCATAAGCTTTAAACACGACCATAATAACGAGGGCTTTGCTTTCCTAGATTCTAATCAGAAGCAGAGATCTGTGGTGTTTGGTGAGATTTTGATGTGAGTTATAATTATTGTGGATGATACGCCTCTGTCGTATGAAGGAGTCCATGGTCTACATTTAAATGCGCACTAATGTGAAAGAGCTGAAGTAGAATGGATAAAAATTATAAAAATGCACGACAGAAATTAAACGGAAGCTCTTCCCCGGAAGTAAATGTTTCCTGACAATAGTAAATTTTTCTTTTAATTGTAGTTGAGATTTATATACTTAAACCTATTTTTAGTATTTATTTTAAATTGAATCATTTAGATGATAATTATATGATTAACTTAAAGAGGCTTGTTTTAACAAGATTATGAATGTGAGGTCAGTTTCATAAATTCGGAAATATCTTTGAAGGTAAATATAATATAATAGCATAAAACAAATTGTCAGTACTAATAAATAACAAGTGAAAAATAAGCGTAAGGTAAAATATACTGTTGCAATTATATCGATAGGACTGCGTTTGACCATTAATCTCATCTGGTAAATATAATGTAGTAATTACTGATGTTGATATTCGACAAACGCTTTGACTATTCAACCTATGAATAGATGATGATGAATGATAAGAACGCGTTATCTTTACAGCATTTGTGTTGATGTAACTTGACCGTGCTGGTTGGGATATTTCTTAAGAATTTCTCAATAGATGGCGCTGCCAACCCCATAAGTTGGTTGTAAAAGGTGAAGGATAAATTCGGACATGAGACCACTTGTCACGGTAGCTTAAGTAAAGCATGTCCCGGCTTTAGGGACGGATGGACGCGGGTTCAAGTCTCGCTCGGGATTAAAATTTTTCCTTTACAAATTAATCTGTAGATTACGCTGAGCAGGCGATACTGCTATAAAAATCATAAATATTGAATGGCAAGAAAACTGATGATATAGAACAAAAATGAAGAAAGACATCCCCACATAGCCAATAAAATTACGAACAATATTAAGAACAGCTGTAAAAAATATAAAATTATAAGATCAATGAATCAACGCCACCTGCCGTTGATACCGCGCAACTATGTGAATATTGACTCCGAAAACTGCAAGCGAATTTCGACCCTAAATAGAATAACAATATAATTGAAAATCATTACGGCAAACACTTTTGCCATTAATAAATTTTTATGTTGAAAATACCAACTTTAGCGCTATTTTAAACTTTATCCCTGGAGTGATAGGACTTAATTTTTTATGACACATTCGCGAGCTTAACAAAATTCAAATCGAAGAACTCGTGTAATCTTTTATGTCGATCAATTAATTAAAGTTAATAAATCAATGTAATACCTAGCCATTATTTTTGAGCAAATAACTCATAAAATAAAATAAAATTTACGATGTTACGATTGTGCTTTGTCAAGTTTAGTTTAATTAATACCATAAACAAAATCCTTTCTAAAAAAAGGGTTAAACTGACTTAAATCGCCTCCCGTCACACTACTTTTATGACATAGTATTTTTTCCGTAATTTTGATTGCAAAGCTAAAACCACAAATCTGCTTTTGATGAGATTTCTTTGAAACTACGAGTAATCTGAAACCTTCTGAACTCTTAGTTACATTCTTCCAAATCATATAGTTCCTCCCTATCGCCAGCGATGGCTTGACCCCATAGCATGCGCACCGCGAGAAAACATGTAGTCGTTGTTAGAGTGAGACACATTTAGGCACTACCATAGTCTCGTCACGGTCCCTCACGAGAAAAAGTGCCGAGAAAATTTTGTCTCGGCGCGCATGCTAGGCGGGCTGATGAGGTAAGACGAAGGTAGGGTTGCCGTCATCGAAAAAATTAAAAAAGTCACGGTGAGTGACGCCTTTCAAACGTCTAACCTGGGACACGTTCAAAACACCTAATTACCTACTCAACAAACTAAAAAAATGAAGTTTTAGTTAGTTCTTGATCCATTATTAGTGATTAGAAACATACAACATCCGTAATCCTTTGAAGTACGAGAAAGAATTCGTTGAACCCCAGACATAGATTGCAACATTGGCAACCCTAGGTCAGGGCGTAAACAGGCGCGTACTGAGTCGTAATTGATTACCCGGTGATGGATGATCTTAACTGATGGCTTGATCGCTATATCGGAAATTTGTAGCTTGCTATGTATACTGGGAGTGGCGGGTGAAATGATGAAATTTCTGGATATTTGCGACTTAAAATACAAGGTGACGACTTTCTAGTACCTAATTTATAATTACACAACATTTTTTATCTTATGTTTTGGCTCCACACATAGTGTATTTAACCAGTTATTGTAATTTTTCATCGTATTTAGAATATTTCACGTAAAGTCTCAGTCACAGTTTGGGTCAGTCATAGTTCAGTCTAACTCAGATAGTCACAGTCCAGTCCAAGTCAGCCCTAGTAAAGTGGTGGCAACCTTACTAGAAGCTTCTATGAAGTTTTGGAAGCAACACAAAAAACCATGTTTCACCACATTATATCACTTGCCCACACTCATGCTCGTAATTCAGCACTTAATGTGTAAAACGCCACCAATTTTAAACATTAAAATTGGACAACAATACAATGCAACGACGTGAACTTGTCCGCGTTCTCGCCAAAACTCTATACAACCTCTGCATAGGATGGGCTTGTATATTCGTGGATCCTTTGCGCTTGCGCATTGCGACATTTTTGAAGGTAGTAACGGTAGAATTTACTTACGAATGATCCATAAAAAACGTTAAAATAACATCACAACTGTTCAACAAAAAAATCACATTAATCTAAACACGCTTTCATACATATAAACAGATTCAAAAATTTTTCGTTCTGCCCTGTTTTCTGTAATGATATCACTGATATCATCTCTACTAGTGTAAAGTCCTATTGAAAGTAACATTTGGGTGGTACTTAAATGAAATACCTACTAGCGAATGAGAAGTATTTTCAATAATATGTTTTTAGAGTGCGTTTCATGAAAGAAGTCTCGCAGACGTGTCGCTACAGTCGCGATAAGGAATGTTGCCAATTCTATTATCTTCTAATTTAGGGGAGATGGGAAATAATAAAAAAAATATTTTTATTTGTAAAGTTTACAACTTTACACCATCTCCCAAAAAATTGCAAAAATGTGCTACAAATGGTCACACTGCCGATCTGTCAAAAATTAGTTCCATTTATTGCCGCGGGACTTCTTTCGTGAGACGCACTCTACTTTACTGTCCTTGAGTAGCAAATCGATAAATAACACAAAATGAAAGTCCCCATCAAAAGCACATGTCAAAATAGGCCAGTCAAAAACAAACAGACATACAACTGTCTATAAAACAAACAGGATACCAGCTGCCTAACGACAATATAACTATTTATTACCTTAATTATCTTCAAACGCTTGTTAGTTTTGAGAAACAAACCCCTAATCATATTATAATTAACTTCGTTTTTACGCCAATTCTCGAAGCTCCAATTTTTTTTTAATACCTCATCTTGGTAACGAGCTAGGACTTCGGTAAATGGAAATAGAACTCTAATTTCGAAACGATAAAGTTTCGATTTTATTGCTTAATGTCAGTTAACAAATATTTGGGCTTGTGAGGTGTTTCGTCTATATAATTAGGCTGCAGACACCTCGGTGTGATGATCACTGGCGCCTCAGGCTGTTTCGTTTTAGGGTGGCCTTAAACTAGTTTTAAATTGAGATAATTCTGTATACGAGTTATCTGATGAGAAATGCTGGAAAGGTGAATCAGTGTTGTTTCTGAGAAAGTTAATGATTATTTTGTTGGAGCTCACACACGATTAAAAAAACGTGGGCACTAGCTAACGTCAGAAAGATGTGCTTTTGTTAGAAACGAAGTGCTTTGAAAGATCTAAACTAACATAGTTTAGCTGGCGGTGGACGATCGGCTTAATTGCCAGACGTAGACTTAGTGACGGACGGTGTCGAAGTACCGTGATGTCGCACTAGAGTGGTGTCGAACTTTTGTCGAAGTAGCGTGATTTCGAACCGTAGTGATTCGCAATTCATTGTTGTCGCGCTTTTGATGATTCGAACCTCAGTTCTTCGCACTAGCGTAGGGCACTCACGTGAGAGTGCTTTCAGCTCTCAAAGAAAAGCAAATAGGAGCAGATTCAGTGATTGATTTGAAGTAGGTGATAGACAAAAGATTATAGCGTCTCGGTCTGTACCGGCCATTACAGCGTTACCGTGGGAGCGCAGACTATGGCGTCATGCCATTCTGATTAAACATAGATATGGCAAAAAATGTAAGTCTACTAAAATCTAGGAATCCGCTGCTCTCTTAGATCGAATCCCAAACCTATAGAGACTTGTTTGGAGGTCTTGCTTTTATGGCATACATAGGAGTGTGACAAGCTAAGAAAGGGACTTTGGAAACTTAACCCATAAAGGGGTTAGAAAAGGCGGATGTAACCGCGTGGTTTTCTAGTTATATAAGGTTCCATGAGGCTCCTACTGTATATCCATTGTAAAACACACCAAATTGAATATACATAAGAGCAACAGATAAAAAATATTCTACAATCAGCAGCAATATACCTAGGTGAGGTAGGAATGTCTAAGCAAGCAAACAGGAAATTATTCTAACAAGTACTGATAATTTCCGGAAACAATTTGAAGAGTCTACCAACTTATGATAAATATAACGTGGATATGTTGCCTCATCATATTCATTGCTACATGTAACAGTTAAATGTTTCACATGTCTTCAATATTTGACAACTATTTAATCATCTTAAATTAACTTGGTTTTCTTCCATAGTTAAGGTTACGGTTAAATTATTACATAATTATGAAAACGGATGCAACACATCCTCGCATTATTCAATTTTAATTGCAGATTTGACTGTAGAATAAAGTTAAATATTGCAGCCCAGCCTTAGATTTTTTAATGGCGGTCTACGTTTGGCTACCTATACTCGACTGATGGTATGTGTGGCTGAAGATGTAGGACGCAAACCTAGAAGATATAGGTACCTATTACCCAGCCTAGCCAGGTTATAGTTTTCAGGAAACCACTTACAGTTCCGGAACAAGGAAATCCGCAGGAGAACTAAAGTGACCGATATAGCTCTTAGAATTAGCAAGTTGAAATGGCAATGGGCAGGCCACATCGCTCGTAGAACTGACAACCGATGGGGAAGAAAGGTTCTCGAGTGGCGACCACGAACCGGAAGACGCAGCGTAGGCCGGCCGCCCACTCGGTGGACCGACGATCTGGTGAAAGCCGTGGGGAGCCGATGGTTGCAGGAAGCGAGCAGCCGCTCAAGGTGGCGCGCTCTGGGGGAGGCCTATGTTCAGGAGTGGACGTCTTCAGGCTGTTGATGATGATGATGATGACTTATAGTTACTAACTTACAGGTTAAACTCGTGTTAATCTTTTGTTTTCATTATAATCATTATTAACGACTCCTTTTAGAGAAAAGTTTGATTTACCTATATTTTGTTATAACACCACAATGTTTCCAAAAAACTATATTACACTTGACAATACTTTTATAAAATGTTTAGTTACAAAATTCATTCCAAATTAGACAAGCAAATTAAAAAATAACTGTGTAACCGTCAATACACTTCTTTTTCCGGCAACGCCCATACAACCACGTTTTTAGGTAGGTACAGCTTTTTTTGTTACAAAAAAAGTTGATGGTCCAAATCATAGCGGCAGATGGTAATGATTCTATTATTTATGGTGGGTCTACTCTATTATACCTTTACTTTTTTATTTTTTGTTGCTCGAATGCAAGTAGGCGAAAGCTTAGTCAACCACGTAATTTTCTGTTCTCAGTGGAGTACGGTTTGCAGTTTGCACTACTGTTTATCTTGCCAGTTAAGTTTTAAAAATTCGTTAAATTCCCAAATTGAAAACAAAAACAATATAAGTGTAGTTTCTCTCTTCAGTTGTATCAAATCTAAGCTAAATTCTATGATAACAAATAAAATAAAAAGTCTACTAACCAAATGATCTGAGTGGGGGTCTCTTGGCGCACTAGGGGCTGGGTTGGGCCACAGCAACTTTGACAACATCCGTTGGCTTTGGCTATAGATGAGCTCCTACGAAGGAGAAAAATTAACTTTAGTATCATGTGAATAAAGGCTAGAATGCCTGACTGTTGCAAAGATGCTTAGAACATTAGATATTAAATAGGGTCGCTACTAAAAATTAATGCAATTATTTACTTTGTCAATGTTTTTTTAAATAATAAAATAGAAGAGAAATTAAAAAAAAATAAACAAATAATAAAGTTGAGTTTGAATTTTAATAAGGGAAAAAATTAATAACAGCCATTTTAAGCTAACCTAAAGAATACACAAAATAGTAATACACCACACACACATTTATAAATTTGGCATAAATACCTAACGATGCAATATTACCTAATACAAGCGGTTCCTTAGTCAATAAAATTTAACTTCGATCAATATCAGATACGTGGTCCCATCGCGTAATTTGATTATGTAAAATGTTGAAACAAGACCTATGGTGGCCGAGCGGTAGCATGTGCGCTTCACAATCTTACGGCATCGGGTTCGATCCTCGGACTTGCACCAATGATTCATCTAGTATAAGTTATGTGCAGTTTTCGATGCCATTTCTCCGAAGAACATCTATGGCAATCGTTACGGGTAGTCAGACGCCTGATAGAATCTGACACCACCATCCCTGTTACTGGTTCCTTATGGGTTACGAGGTCAGATGGCAGTCGCTGGTGTAATTCTGGTAGCTTCCCGCTACAGGTTAGATTGGTAGCCGACCCGAATAACAAATGGAAAAAGGCAAAGAGGATGTTGAAACAATTATGTGAACCGAAATGAAAAAGACACGTGTAAGTGTAAGTAGGTATAAGTAGAGAGCCATAAGTCAACGCAGAGGGTCTTCTTAGTAGTGTTCTAAGAAGCAAACTCGACGTAACCGAAGGTGAACCGAGTTGAATGAGATTATTAATAATAATAACACGGTTTTACCTACTCGAGGACCGCGCCTCCGGCATGATCGCCGTTAATGTTGCACGCAGCGGTCGTCAACATTGCTTACAATAAATATAAATTATATCTTTTCCCAGTTAAACGTTAATTAATTTTACCAACGGCCCCTGCACTTGGGCAATTTGGGCATGCTTGAAAGGTACTTGATTAGTTTTTCAATTTTAATTATTACTTATTAAACTTTTCGACTAGCCTGATAGCTCAGTTGGTAGAAGCTCTGCCTTCTGAACTATTAGGTTGTAGGTTCGATTCCCACCCAGGACAAACAGTTGTGATGAACATCGATGTTTGTTCTGTGTCTGGGTGTTATATTGTATTCTATAAATGTATTTCCAAACAAAAAAGTATCTAAGTATTGTATCAGTTATCTTATCTGGTTCCCGTAGTACAAGCTATGCTTAGTTTGGGGCTAGATGGCGCTGTGTGAAATGTCCACACATATTTATTTATTTTTTATTTAACTTTTCTTCGTAATCGGTTATTTAATAAGTATAGGTAATTAAATGACGAAAGGAATTGAGTAGCATCTCCATAATGTTATCCATAATATTACGAAGACGTCATTAAAACAATGCGTCACACAATGACTACTCCTTCAAAAAAACACATTCAAGTTGAGTGTTGACTACCCCTGCCACGTAAAAAGTATAACAAGCCCGTAATAATAGGTTGCGCCAACTTCTCGCCTGAAAAACAAACAGAGACGACAGAGCAGCCAAACTCCAGAGAGCGCTAAATTACTTTAATAACGCCCGCGCGGACCGTGCCAAGTCATTTTCTGACTTACGTTATGATTTATTATTTTAACTGTTTGGTATGTTTGTTGACGACGCGACGCCAGTAAATTGCGTTTATGAGGATGCTCGCGTAATAGCTAGGTGGGATGAATGAAAGTATGCGTGGTTTATGTTTATGACGATCTTTTGTTTTTCAGTGTGTGCGTGACCTGCTTGGCTACCTATTTCTTTAGTATTTTGTTTTATTGCTAAGACTTTCTTTTGTTTTTTTTAAAGAGAATTGCAATATGACTTATTTAAATGTGTGCTCTACACAGAATAGATATATAGTACCTACTACGTATCCCTACAATGATTTGGCTAGATGTACCTATATACTAATACTTAATTACCAAACATTAGAAAAGGTATACACAGTAGGTTAAGCTTTGTATACTTTTCACCAAATAATATAATTTTATTTTATTTCATTTAAGATTATTTTAATTAGTTATTGGATATACCTAGGTACGTATAAGTGAAGTGATTTTCAATTCACGAAGATCAATGTATTATTGGATTCTAAATCTAATAATTATAATTGTCATAAAGGTGATCGCGCAAGACTTAGAATCACACTTAAATACTTATTGTATTAAAAAACTGTATGTGTGTGAGTTTGTCCATCTTCCACTGCAATGGCTGAATGGATTTCAATGTTTGGAATGGAGATAGCTTATACGCTAGATTAACATAACAAGATGCATTTTGATTTGCGGATGAACAGCTAGTAAATACATAAATGCAGATGCTTTGTGAAGATTGGAGCTAGATGACGCTGTACGAAATAACCACAAGTATGAATTTGTTTATTGAAGACACACTAAAATGTGTTTGCTAACTAATTGTAATTAACTGTAATGACCCACTCGTAACACTCAAACCAAGCAACATCCTTAATTATCAAACGGACAAACAAAAGAGAACCGTACCCGTAGTCTCTATTACTCAACTTGTCTATGCACGATCAAGAAAATGGTCAGTTATGATAACACGTGTATATTACAACGGTGATCCAATATTATATCTCGTATAATACAGCTGTCAGCGCTTCGTAATAGACCGAACCGGAATACGATCAGGTTTCAATAACCGGAACGAAGATATAGACTTTTGATGATGTTAGGAGTTAAGCTTTAGATTTTAAGTGGTATAATTTTTTGACGTTTTTATGTCGCTACAGATTTTATGGCGATTGTAAAGTTGGTGAAGATTAAAATTATAATTAGCAGTCAGATGAAGGATGCGGTAGAGAATACTGTATTGTGAAACTACTTATTCATAAAAGCTAATGTTGTCTCACTTTTACACGTAACACTTGTCGTTCGTTAGAATCGTATTATGGCATGAATTATTATTATAGACGGTAGGTAATTATCGTGATTTCAACTAAAGTACCGCTATGGAGATAGGTCTTGTGCATTTACGTGATATGATTAGAACTGCAGATGGTATATATAAAAATGTTAAGGCGTTGCACAGTCTCAGCAATGTCCAAACAACTTCAGAGAGGTAAAGATTTGGTGACATCATCGTATACTTACAGTAAACTTAAAAATATAGATGTAAGGAGCTGGTGAAGAGTGAAAAAATAACAATTGAAGTAAGGTATGACAATAAGGATGAGATCATAAACATCGCAAAGAAGACCACGATGAAGAAGCACACACTGTACAAGCAAAATATTTAATAACATTATACGAAGATAATGAAATAGCAGAACGAACAACTTATATCAGCCATAAATAATTATTAAGTACCCATTGATATTGCATTTAATAATGCGGGTAAGAAGACTGACGGTTGGAAAGCTTTTATCAGCTCTAGGCAAAACGGCTAAGATAAAATGATTAATATATATTAGATTAGCAAACTTAGTGTTACCACCATCTCAGATGTTTTAGTAAATGTTCAGTTGAATAAACCTGTCAATTTGCCGTATTCAAATACAGTCTGACACCTTGATAACGGATTCTCCCTGAGGGATGCCACAGGAGCCGATGGGAGAGCAATTACAGAGTAAGATATTGTAATTTATTCAAAAGCGTTAGGATACATAAATGTTCTAAGAATATTCTCAGAAGCAATGAAATCTTTGTGAAACGTGTAATTTCAAAAGAGGTTTATTATCTTCGTCGTGATCAGTTTTGTCAGGTTGGTAGACGTGATCTCTCTTAGATTTGTATTATTGGTATACATGCATATTGGATGTTGGATCATTTGGATGGTTGGTTCTAATGTTTTCTAAGATAGGTCAGACTACAAATAAAAACGAAGATGTTGGTGTTAGTTTACTAAATAGTATTTTGTTATGAAATGATAAAACCTTGTCTTATCTATACTTTTACAGTGTAAGTGATGTAAACTTTGAGGAAGCCAAAGGTTATAAAATTTCTGCCACTTCTAAAATTGAAAATGCAAGTTGTCTTGAACAAATGATATAAAACCACAGAACTGGCATTCCTTCTTAATACTTAGACAGACGTTTTACAATATAATTCTAGGACATCAGAATTTTATTTACATCTAGCGAGTCGGTGTTTACGTGAAATTGCTCACCGTGATCGCTTGGCTAATACTTACTTGGGATGTCTAGACCCTAGGTTGAGCATTTGAGTAAGGAAAGGTATAAATTCTATAATTTTCTAGCCACCTCGTTTGTTATTAAAGCTACATTGTTTGAGTAATCTTGGAATCTTGAATAGGTACGCAGGAAGACAATCGATTTATTTTGAGTACGAAAATTCAACTGTTGAAATAGTCACTTGAAGCTACGAGTAAGATGTTATTATTTATCATCATCATCATCATCATTAACAGCGTGAAGACGTCCACTGCTGAACATAGGCCTCCCACAGAGCACGCCACCTTGAGCGGCTGCTCGCCTCCGGCATCCTACAGCTCGCCGCGGCTTTCACCAGGTCGTCGGTCCACCGAGTGGAGTGCCGGCCTACGCTGCGTCTTCCGGTTCGTGGTCGCCACTCGAGAACCTTTCTTCCCCATCGGTTGTCAGTTCTACGATTTATTTATTACAATTATTATTCATCACGGCATAATTATGGGTTACTTAAGTAAAATTTGATATTTTGGTTTTAAATCATTTTTGCATGTGACTAAACAAATCTTCTACGAGGAATTGTCACTTTAGACTTTCCAGGTAAAACTTCACAAACTATATGACCGTGACCGTCATGAAGAAACTCTACCAGAACAGAATAAAAAAAAGTAGTTACCTACACAACCCAAGAACTTAATCAGCGGTGGATCGGACAAGTCTTGTCTGTAAGCTGTAATTAGCAGGCAGTTGTAGAAATATGAATGGAGCACGGTGCGTCGTTGGCGCCCGCGCAGCCCCGCCTGACGCCGAAGGCTGGACTCACATAAACACTCAAGCCTCGAAATTTACTCTTCTCAACCGATCGCAATCTCTACAAAATATAGGAGACGAAGCAACAAAAGACATAAGCATTATTCGCGAGTCGTTGAGAGCACGAGCCGCAATGATATAGCTTTTTTATAGATCTAACTTAGAGGCCTCGCTCACGAGTCATGACATCTAGTGAAGTATCTACGATTCCGTCAAGAGATATTGGCCAATAAAGGCGCACTGCAGACTTATATGGGTAGGCCTACGACAAGCCATCGACAGAGCGAAAGATCAACGCTAATTAAGGACTATAAAACCTAATATCGTTCTCATACCATCGTTACCTTTCACCGCGCCGGCAGACAACAAATTTTGTTGAGCAGAAAAAAAAGAGAAATTACCGCACATACACGAGCCCACCTCGAGGTAATAGATTAATGATATGGCCTGCGAGGTCTGTATTTAAACGAATCCTTGGGAGTGGATGAGGTCGCGCGGTGGCCACGGAACCAGTGTTGTTCCTCTTTTACCGGAAATCAAAACGACTTTTTTGCCGGCTAAAACATTTTTGGACGAATATCCCCGGCCGAAATAAAGTGGGGGCAAAATGTGGCAAATCATTAATTTACCAAAGAATCATTAACTAGTAGAAAGGAGTCAAAACAAAAACCCGCAAAAAGAAAACTTAAAAAAATCAGAAAGGTATAAAGCAACTTTTCATCAATCCGGTATTATTTAGCTGGCTCAGTTGGCTGGCATCTTAAGGTATCATAAACGTTCAGTCAGATGTCACAGCTGACAGTTTTAGAGCTGATTACTGATGGAGACAAAACGTTGACACAAGATAATTACAAGATTCCAAGTGGGAAACTGTCAGGTCACTTTATATGTAAGACATGAAGGGTTTATTTAAACCACTGTAAATGAAAAGTCTAACAACAATATAAAAGTAATACAACGGTATCAATGTTTTTTTTTTTCATTCGTAACCATTTTCATGTATGAAAACTTTTTTGATTAATATGATATTTTTGTTGAACATTTTTAATGTTATTCATGAGAATATAGTTTAGCCAGATTTTGTGTAAGTACATTCAGTTATTTAATATCTTGAAAAATGTCGCAATGCGCAAGCGAGATGGTGGACCTGCGTATACAGCCGCCTAATTCCGTGCTGACAGATGTGGCTTGACCCCTGTCTGTGTACCAGGTGGGCCTTCAGCTTGTTTGTCAGTCTATGACATAAAAAGTCAAATATTATTCTGTATTTTCCGGATTCCGGCAACTACGGCATTTGCACAGCACTGCTGGCGTCGCGCCACCCGCGCGGTGTGAGCGGGACACCGCGCTCCCCGCGACAGGGACGCGCGATAATCGATAGAGGCGCCACAGGTCCGCCGCGGGGCGGCGCCCGCGTCGGCCCCACGCGCTCAACATGTCTTATTGAGAAATACTCGACACAAGCCCAAACAACTGTCCAAAAAAACAATAGACGATGCATATTTTCTCTTTTTGCTCCCGTTGATTTTCAAGTTTTACTCCCTGATAACAACATTACATATTCGGTGAGTCGCAGACGCATATTTTACCCGGAGACTCGCTAGGCCATTGTTTCTTGCTGAATACGGCTGATTTGTTATGAGCGTTCCTGCTGACATATGGCATTGAAGTCTGCAAAAACTGTAATAGAATCGCAATTTACTAATAATTATTCAATTTTCAAATGCGAATGACGATCGAAAACAGTATTATTTCATTGTTATATCGATCTACTTTTCTGATCATTGGGTTATTCTCGTGTATAATGGTGAATTCTCATTGTGGCCGACGAAGCCGTTAAAACAGCAATCACGTCTTATCAGACAGTTATGCTAATAAGACATGCTAATTCCCAAAACCAACAAGCGATGAACAAAAAAGGTTGTGGAACGATCGTTCGGCCGAAAAAGGAATAAAATCGAGATGAACAGACAGGCGCCAGCGTCCAATTACCGAGGCCCAAGCGGAGCAAGCCGTTTGCGATGCAAAGAATGCGCGCTTCGCTTTCTAGTTAGAATTTTTTAGTTGTTCTCGACTGTTCTAGATCGCTCAAATATAGTTTGTTCAGTTCTGGGAATGACATGTGTTTATGAAAGGCAAAAACAGGTACCTATATCGTGTGATGAGGTAGTTACGCTTTTTAATGTAGAGACGTAGTATCTCTTAGCAGTCTGTGGTGTAGAGTAGTGAAAATGTAGAGACTGCAAGCAGTGCAAAACAGCTATGTTGCAGTTGAAATTAATCTGTGTAAAGGCAACGAAGTTTTCTGAAAAATTTTGACTAACTGATAGAGAGAGGACGATAAGCATTGTATTGCTAGCTATCATTATACCACAGTTTAAATGTAGGTATGTCAACATGCCTTCCACGCTTATTAGAAAGCAAGTGGTGTCAATTCGGCGGCACACTGTCTTATCTAAAATTTCTTTAATATTAATTTAGAGATGTCAAAAACCTAAATTCAGACATGCCATCTCTAACTAAAATTTAGAGACGTTACGTCTAAATTACTCAAGTTAATTTACAAGCACGTTAAAGCCATTCGGCGGACACATTTTAGGTAGAGAAGTTTGTGCCTAAAATTTAAAACGTTAAATTTAAAATACACGGCATCTAACAACCTCCCTCTTAATTTTCTTTACCTCCCGCTTACTTTCCCCCACCTCTTCCTTACTCCCCAGCCCCACAACCTCTCCCTTACTTCCCCCACCTCCTTACTTTCTCCTACCTCCCCCTTACTTCACTAACTCAGCTAACTTCCCCACCTCCCCTTACTTTCCCCTACTTCTACCTTACTTCACCACCTCCTCTTACTTCCCCCCACCTCCCTCTTACTTCCCCTCATCTCCTCCTTAATTCCCCCGACCTCTCCCTTACTTCCCCCACCTCACCCTTATTTCCCCCACCTCCCCCTTACTTTCCCCTACCTTCCCCTTTACTTGCACCACCATTTTGCGTTATCTGTAGATTTTATATCACCTAGAGCAGCTGCTCGACACTAGACGCGCGAATGGCTTTACTTCATTTAGGTGCACGGCTAAGCAGCTCTAAATTGAGTTGAACGTAAATATCGAATAGCTATTGTGACGCTTTGCGCCTAAACTAAGATTTTAAAGTGGGCTAAAACAATAGTTCTCTAAAATCACCGAATCAACACCATTATGTAGGTACTTAACTTAATCTGTCTGTCTAAGGTTTGTTACTTTTCACGACTAAACAGCTGAAGGGCTTGTGCAAGGCCAGCTCGAATTCAAGCCAAAGCCACAGAATAGATGTATAGTACTAGGCCAAAGCGGGGATGAGCCAGGGGCCGCGCGGCAGGGGCGGTCTAAGTTAAACTGGTTCCAACGCGCAATAGTTTAGGTAATTTATTATTACACTGAATATAAAGGGTATTTTAAAAATCCGCTATACATAAGCCCTCCATTATATTTAGTTCAACTACTACACAAAGTTTCATGATCTTATTTAAAGTATTCATTGAATAATCGCTGTTTATTTGTACGGTTTAGAGGTAACTTTGTAATTATTTTCTATCGAGAAAATTTTATTAATTCGTGTTTTCACTATACATTTGCAGTAGCATTAGTCCTGAACTTTACCATATATTCATTTCAAAGTCATTGTTGCAATATTGTTGACAGGACACTGCCTCAAGCTAAGCCGTTTTAAGCAATTTGGCGTTTTTTTTTTGTTTTCTTATATTTTGGCTCCACACATAGTGTATTTAGCCAGTGTCAAGTATTGTAATTATTCATCGAGTTATGGAATATTTCACGTGTAAAGTCAAGTCTTCAAGTCTTAGTCACAGTCCAGTCTAAGTCAGGTAATCATAGTCCAGTCTAAGTCATACCCTAGTAAAGTGGTGGCGCCTTAACTAGAAGCTTCTATGGAATTTTGGAAGCAACACGAAAAACCACGTTTCACTACATTATATCACTTGCCCACACTCATGCTCGTAATTCAGCACTTAATGCGTAAAACACCACCAATTTTAACCATTAACACTGGAAAAAGCACAAGTTTAGAAAAATAATACAATGAAACGACGTGAACTTTTTCGAGTTCCCGCCAAAACTCTCCAATTTGGCGTTGTATTGGCTCGTATGGAGATAATTTGAACCATATGTAAGCATAGAATACTTTTTATTACGATTGACAGTAGACCACTAATGCTACGTCAATGATAACAATTATCCTTATTAATATACAAATTGAAACGTCCGTTTGTTTGTTTATTTCTTTGTTTAATATTATAATGGATTGCAACCGGTAGCTTAGTTGGCAGAGCATCCAACTGGAGGACCACAAGATAGATTGATAGATAGATCAACTCTTTATTGTACACCGTAAAATAACAAAAATTTACAAATAGAAAAAACTTAATTAACTTACACTAGTACAATAGGCGGTCTTATCGCTTAGAGCGATCTCTTCCAGACAACCTTTGCATAGGAAGGATATCAGTACTTAAAGTTATGGGCTTCGGTGTACAGGTAAATCAAAACAACATAAAAATAAATAATAGAATGATACATGGAAATACTATTACAAAAGTTTTATTCTACTTAGAATATAATGCAAAAAATATATATATATACAAATAATAAACATACATACAAATATACATACTATATGAAATAAAGTAAATATATACCAATCAATAAACATACTTATTACCTACTTTATTTACTACCTAACATATTATGATTGGATTTATAGTAACAAATACCAATAAATACCTTACTTCATACCAATTTGCGAGTAGAAATTTCTTACTTGATCCTTAAAAATTAGCAGTGACTCAGCGTGCCGTATGACACCGGCAAACTGTTCCAAAGGCGAACAGATTCTATAGCGAAAGAGGCATCATAAAAAGAAGACGTATGCAGAGGCATATGTAGAAAAAGGGTTTTGGTCGACCTCAACGTGCGGGAGTGCTCACAAGCTTATACAAAACTATCATGTTTCACGACAGTAATGTTACATGATTACAACAATAATGCGTTAGTGATACGAAAGAACGAACAACAATCTATTAATTCTTCATGAGAGAAGGAGACGTCCTAATGTTTCATATAGCGTTATCACTTTCGCAAGTATTTAAGTTTCGTTTTTAAATTACGTTCCGGAACACGCTTTAAGCTCTCATGGCTTTTACGTCTGGTGCAATTTTTTTTAGGAACTATAATATCTTTGTATTTCTTTGTCTATTTGTTCTATGACCCTATATTAATTATTATCCTTCTGATTAAACTGATTAAATTCTGATTAAATTAATTCTTGATTAAACTAACTATAAATAATATACAACCTCACTAATATACCTTGGATATACCCCAAATTAAACCAAACCGGTTTCATATCCGGTATCAGATACCGGTATCGAATAATACCGATCCGAATACCTTCCAAGTTCCGAACATGAATATCAGTAATACTCATACCTAACATCTATAAACCGGACATTGTAATCCGGGGGAAGGCGTGACCGGACGGTGATGACGTCACGGGAATGGACCAATCAGAACGCCGGGATTTAATATCATCGTCACCCTCGAAACTGGCGCAGATGGTAACAACTGAAAGACCCCTGATTAGCAAATAGGATAGAAAAAAATATAAAAATGCCTATTGAATAATAATGACTATCAAACCTCGCTGGTCGCTAAAAATGTTAGGAACTAATATAAATATCATTGTAGACTAAAAATTACTGTTAAGACAATTAATTACTTTTAATTTTAGAGCTTATTATTTATAACTAGCTGCACCCCACGATTTCACCAGGGGTTTAAGTAGTTACCCTATGTGTTAATCATTCGTCACACTAATATTATAAAGGCGAAAGTTTGTATGTGTGTATGTTTGTTACTTCTTCACGCTCAAACGGCTGGACGGATTTGGATGAAACTTGGAATATAGATAGCTTATGTACTGGATTAACACATAGACTACTTTTTATCTGCGGGTGAAACCGCGGGGCGCAGCTAGTATATAATAATAGGTATGTATAAGCTATCTCCATTCCTTTAATTCAAATTCGTTCAGCCATTCTGACGTCATAGTTTAGTAGGGCGGGATCTATTCCTATGGGCTCATCATCAACATTGCAGCCTGATGACGTCCACTTCTGAACATAGGTCTCCTCCCCACTTTGAGCGGCTGCTCGCTCCTAGGCTCAATCCCTCTAAAAAGTTCATCCACAGCCATGTTCATGTCCAAATAGTTCAAAATAAGTATAAGTAGGTATACAAAATTACTTTTGTAAACGACAATCGTATATTTCCTACCATCACAAGTTCAAAGACCATTATTTCGTTTTTTACATCAAAAATACAACGAGTGTATTTTTACCAATAGGCAAGTAAATCAATGAGAAATAGGTGAAAATGTGACCCCTCTTTGTCGACACCACTTCAATTTTACTATTAATAAAAACAGAACAATATTTCCTACAAAAGACCGAGGTAATCAATTCTAAGTCTTAACCAATCGTAATAAAGTCTTCAAATTAAGTAAAACTATGGAAACTAAAACTAGGGTGAGATAACTTAGGGTGCGATCACAATAGAGACTTCGGATTACACTCTACGGACGCCAGTGTAGAAGAGGCTTAAGCTCTTACGTCACAGCTTTATAGGACTATAATAAAATTATTATTATAATATCTGTCGTGTAAATATTATTATTGTGAGTACAAGAGCATCATTTTAGTCTTGTAAGTGGGTACATGTTTTGAATTAATTTAATCGTTAATGGTTAATTACCTTTTAATAAACAGCTTCTTTATTTGAAGGATTTCTCACTTACTTTAAAGATTATGTTTATTTTATATGTACCTATTATTACAATATGTAACTTTTCAAACTACGTAAAAAAATACTACTAAGTATACCTACTTTTAAAATTATTAACTTTTGTACATTTTTAAATTAATTATTTTTTAAATTACGTATAAGGACCTAACTACAATTATGTAGACTTTATAGGTACAATTTCATTGTATAAATATCGATCAATTTTTTATAACCGAGCGACCGAGTAATTAATGAAATGACATCCTCTAGTAAGAAAAACAACTTAGATATGATCTGATGATATGATATGATATTTTATTGATAATTATAAAAAAATTACAAGTCATTCAGTATTCCATATTAAATTAAACATAAAAAAAGAAATAAGTAATAAATCAATAATACAATTAATTATTGTAAATAAATACTTATTAATAATATAAAATAAATTAATTATACCAGTTTCGGAATGAATTCCTCGACGCTATATGGCGCCATATCTATAAAAAAGCTCTTTAATTTATTTTTGAAAATATGAACATTTTTAACACCGCGTATGGAGTCTGGAAGAGCGTTAAAAACTTTGACACCAGCTACCCTAGTACATTTCCCAGACTTGGCAAGTCTATGTCTCGGCAGTATAAGGTCATACCCATAGTACCTACACTGAGAAAAAAAAATAGGTTACGGTTACGTTTTGTCGGACAACGTAACATATTAGGTAAACACAACCGAGTGCACTTGTTAATACAGATTTTGTGATTTTACTAACTCATTAGGTTATTTTAACCTTTTACCCAGTTAGGTGATTAACTAACTGGTTAACCTAACTGGGTAAAAGGTTAAAATAACCTAATGAGTTAGTAAAATCACAAAATCTGTATTAACAAGTGCACTCGGTTGTGTTTACCTAATATGTTACGTTGTCCGACAAAACGTAACCGTAACCTATTTTTTTTCTCAGTGTACCAACTAACAACTGACAACTTAGTATAAACTACCTACCTAGGTATATAACATTTTTTAGATATTGGTTTATGTAAGGTAAGTAATAATATAAATAGAATTTAATATATTTTATTGATGTGATTAGTTTATATAAGAAAATAACAGTGCGGCATATAATTTTATTGCTCTGAAGTTATGTATTATTGTAGGTAATTGTGCCTTCTTAGTAAATATAACAATTAATAAAATAGCCACAAACAGTCAGGCAGACGTTAAATTTTTGGATGATTCCGAAATTCGAAAACCATTTCGAGAGTATTCTTTAAAAAGTTCATAATATAAAAAAATTATCTCATATATATAATACTCAGTGTTTTGCAAGTTTTTGTAAAAAAATGAGAGGCTCAATGATAGTCGACGTGTGAAACCTAATTTTTGCCAATTACTTGATAAAAAAAACTTCTAAACAAAGGCGTTAAATTTTTTTCCTTCCAGCTTGTAGCTTAAATCTTCATTTAGCCTCACTTTACCCAACTTTGAAAAAATCTACAGAAACAAAATTAAAAATACACGACTGTGTGAATTAATTTTTTAAGTTACTTTTAACAAATTTACTTAATAAAAAATGGGGGTCAAAGAAATGTAAGGTATTCGATGACAGATGATACTGCCTTTACTACAATATTGTTTATTAACGGGATATTTACCATGTATATTATTTGTTTTGAGTTGCCGATATTTCGATGCTGTTGCAAGCACCATGATCACGGACGGACTGAAGAACTTGCGGGTGGATGATAATAAGTTATGGGCAACCGTAACGGTCTACCCTCCTTCGTACACGTTTATTACGAGTCGCACTAGTACCACTGTCCCTATTCTCACTATACCCTCGATCTCGACACACAACACTCACCGTATCACTTTTTGCGCTTGGAACGGAAACATTTCGGCGTTTACATAAACGTACCACTGGATTCCAGATACTTGACAGTTTAAACCCGTCCTCACGATTGAAATTTTTAAACTTTGTAATTTCAATCGCTTCCCTAACCATTCTCGGTATGTAGTGGCGTTCTGTCGAAAGTATCTGAGGGTTATGCAACTCTATCCAATGATGAATACAACCTTCAAATTGATGGCGTGGCCATGGGTAGTCCCGTAGCTCCAGTGGTTGCCAACTTATGGATGGAACATTTTGAGCAAATAGCTATTACTACTGCACCTTGTTCGATTAAACTATGGAAGAGATACGTGGATGATGTTTTTGCTATATTTGAAGGTAACGAGCATGACGTGAAAGCATGTGTAGAACATCTAAACAGTATTCATACTAAAATAAACTTCACATACGAAATGGAAAGGAACAGATGAATTGCGTTCCTGGATGTAAAGATCAGAGTTCGAAATGATGGTTCCCTCAGCCACTCTGTTTATAGGAAGCCCACTCACACGGACCGATACCTGCATGCTAATTCTCATCATCACCCACGTCAGTTGAACTCTGTAGTGGTGTCGCTAACCAACCGCGCATACGACTTATGTGACGAGGAGCATTTACAGGAAGAACTACAACACCTGAGCGGCGTTCTACAGAGAAATGGATACACACGACACAAAAAGCCACCACGACGTACGGGGAAGCAGCTCCAGTATAAGGTAGAACGACATCCAGCATATCTACCTTACGTGAAAGGAGTAACAGATAAGATTGGTAATATTTTGCACAAGTATTCTGTAAAAACTATCTTTACTCCTTTTAAGAAGATTGCGCAGTTCTTGCGTTCACCAAAAGATTGTTTTCCCTTGGAAAAACCGGGTGTCTACAAAGTTGACTGCAGTTGTGGCAGTTCGTACATTGGTCAAACCAAGCGCACAGTGTCATGCCGAATAAAGGAGCATATAAGGGCTGTCAAAAACAATGACTCACAGAAATCAGCCATTGCTCAACATCTTTTGGAATCGGGCACGAATCATTGGATAGAGTTGCATAACCCTCAGATACTTTCGACAGAACGCCACTACATACCGAGAATGGTTAGGGAAGCGATTGAAATTACAAAGTTTAAAAATTTCAATCGTGAGGACGGGTCAAGTCAAGTGTCAAGTATCTGGAATCCAGTGGTACGTTTATGTAAACGCCGAAATGTTTCCGTTCCAAGCGCAAAAAGTGATACGGTGAGTGTTGTATGTCGAGATCGAGGGTATAGTGAGAATAGGGACAGTGGTACTGGTGCGACTCGTAATAAACGTGTACGAAGGAGGGTAGACCGTTACGGTTGCCCATAACTTATTATCATCCACCCGCAAGTTCTTCAGTCCGTCCGTGATCATGTTGCTTGCAACAGCATCGAAATATCGGCAACTCAAAACAAATAATATACATGGTAAATATCCCGTTAATAAACAATATTGTAGTAGTGCTAGTGACCATGATAGTTTAAAATCTTATATGATACTGCCTTTATTGCGGGTTCTACTGCTAATCCAAACAAACCCTGAGACGCCGTTACTCACATCCATATAAATTTTTACACTAAAAGTTCCCATTAGATCACTAAAATTCCCATTCGGTCACTTCACTTGTTCCTTATCTCACCACCGCATTAGCTCGTAAATCGTCTATCAGTCGGCACTGATCTCCAAAGGCGGTCTCGGAAGCGCCTCAATTAACTTAAAACGTGTTTAGAGTATAGCAATTAAATAGATAAAGCTCTCTTTGGTGGTCTCGGGGACACCCACACTTCGGTGACAGTGGACACTTGCAGTGGTCACAGATTAGTCTACACTACTACTTAGTAACGCTCATAGCAAAGCACTACTAGCCGTTCTAAACTTCGCTACGGTCACTACATTGATTGGTGACCGCTACAGCAAAATGTGGTATTTACAACTGAGCGCTACCGTGGTTCGGAGGGCACGTTAAGCCGTCGGTCCCGGCTGTTGTCGTAAGACAATAGCTTCTGTTCAAAAGGCTTGGGCACTACCAACTGTGCTATCAGGCCAGTTTATTTTGTCTGAAAACTATGTACACTGGCGGTACCTACAAGTGACGTCATTTCTGAGCGCAACATTAAATTCTTATGACAAACTTTTGATTGTTAATGTTATGCTTCCCTTTTTTATATCTGCAAGTGGAAGTAAATTAACCGATGCTGTTAATAACGCGAAAATGTTATTTAATGGGAAATAAGAACACTGCTTTACGTACCACAGAAGGCTTGTGAGCTTTAAAAACGCCAATTCTTTATCAGCTTTACGATTTGAAATTCATAGATGTGACAAATCAGATAAGACGCAACAAATCTCAATAGTTACCTACATAGCTAGGTATAGGTACCTTGTTTGACGTAATTATTTATTTACTTATATCAATGTGTAGGTACCTAGTGATTAATTTTAGGTACAATCATAACTGGTACTTTTTATATTATAACGCAGCGAATGACATAAAGTTATATGTTCTCTAAAAGAAGAGCTATTTGCTGTTGAAACAAGAAACACACCACCAACTTGTATTCAAAAGAACTTAACTTCTTTTTTTAAAACATGCAACATTTTTAAAACCAAATGTAAAAGTTTGCTACCGCAATACAGAAAGTGTGGCTTCCGCGAAATCATTAACGATTTTACACCCACCCACCCACGTCTATAAAATATAGAGGTCATCGAACCTAAACCCGTGCGATAAGCCTCACAGAGACATTACGTAAACTTGAGAGCTCCAATCTTTCCCCTCTACACACCAATACTCATTGACGGTAAACGGAATAACGACAAATAAAATAACGCGATTATTTTACGTCGGCGCTTTTGAAGTTCTCAAAGGAGGCCGATTTGTTTGCAATAAAGAGGTATTTAAGTCTTTATAGGTTCGCTCATATCGGGCTTATGTGAATTTATTCTTGAGGTTATTATTGCAATTCAATTAATGCACAACGTTCGGTCAGGTTTCTCGTTTTTAGTGCACCGGGGGGACGGGATGGTAGGTGTTTAATTTTCGGCGAGTGATTTCGTTTCTGTGCGATGGGCCATTATTGACTCTATGATGGTTATAATGTAGGTACGTAATACGTAAAGGGTATAGGCAAAATAAAAGTGAGTTGTGGTTCTCCATTTTATAATTATTATAGTTCATTACAGTGTATAAAATATTTTTTCTAGTAGTGTTGCATAATTGTATTTTAATTGTTGTTTACCATTTCATGTTATTTTCTATTTATCTACTTATATTGGCAGCTTTCACACCAAAATTGGCGAACTGGTTTAGATAAAATTTTGCACACAGATTGCTAATACTAACGAGATCAACATAGGATACCTATTTTTTGAAAATTATGAGGTTTCTACATATAAAAACTAGAATTTATTACGCAGTAACTATTGTTTATTCTGTGATTTAACTATAGTTCAACGCGCAAGAAAAGTCAGACAATTATAAGGCCCGATTTCACCAACGTTTATTCCAAGTATACGGCTATTCCTTACTCCTGGATACAGCTAATTGACAAATGAAATTACACAAAAAGACGCCATTTTGATTGTATCCAAGGAATAAGTGTTATTCCTTCACAAAATTGGTGATATAAGGGCTATATTCGCGTAACTCGGTTGTTCTCGGAAAGTTATACCTGGAATAAAATTTATTCTATTTTGGTGAAATCGGGCCGCCGGCATTGCAGGCGGGATTAATATTATGTAGCCCTCGTATTCCTTTTCCCTGTGCCTAGACCATTTATGGTCAAAACCACCGGCTTTCAAATAGCTCTAGTATACTAGGAGTAGTAGCTTATTAGGAACACTTCACGCCTTTTGAAGACCAACCAGTTTACATGTTAATTACCTTGAATTAATTAACTATGACGTGGGAATAAAATGTCCTTTTTTATTTTAAAGTCTTGCGGCTTGTTACCTAGAGGTATCTAGTTTTTGTTTTGAAATGTAAAATGAAAGTATCGACTTCACATTAAATAACGCCCAACGATAACATACATAGATCCTGGACCCTAACTAGGATTCCCTGTATCTAGGGACCCAGGAACTACGAGGACCATGCTCTTACAACACCCAGACACAGAACAAGTAATAGCGCCTTTTTTCCTGTGTACAAATATTTGTTCTGTCGCGGGAATCGAACCCGCCACCTCCGGGTTATGAGCCGTCCTGCTCAGCCACCACACCACAGAGGCTGTCCTTCTAATAAAAAGCTTTCGAAAAAGCTATAGCTATAAATAACGCGCGGCACAAATAAAAGGATGTAGGTACCTAAGCATAGATGCACGGATTACATAATAGTACCTACCTATGTACCTATACCTACAGGTCATCATCATCATTAACAGCCTGAAGACGTCCACTGCTGAACATTGGCCTCCCCAGAGCACGCTACCTTGAGCGGCTGCTCGCCTCCTGCATCCATCGGCTCCCCGCGGCTTTCACCAGGTCGTCGGTCAACCGAGTGTGGGGCCGGCCTACGCTGCGTCTTTCGATTCGTGGTCGCCACTCGAGAACCTTTCTTCCCCATCGGTTGTCAGTTCTACGAGCGATGTGGCCTGCCCATTGCCACTTCAACTTACTAACTCTAAGAGCTATATCGGTCACTTTAGTTCTCCTGCAGATCTCCTCGTTCCGATACCTACAGGTAACAAATATATAATAATCTAGTCTAGAATGTTCTCCTAGTTAAAATATTTTCAACATAAAAGAAAAAGAGAAAACTGATCAAGATAGAACGAGATGGAAAAGGTGGTCGGGTGACAAAACAAATGAGTGTTTTAACGCTATCGGCGGCTTGCTTTCATCTCGCATGCGCAGTAGCAGGCTTTTATAGATAGGGTTTTATCGATACGTATTAAATGGAGGCAGTAGATCAACTTATCACGAAAGGCAGGTACTTTGATTTTACGATTGAGGGCTACTAGCGGGCGCTGCTTTCAAAAGTTTATAATTCGAAACTGCAACTACTGCAAGCCAAGGCTCTATTAAGGCGGAGGGTAGACCAAATAAGGTGTTTTTTGGGACGTTTCCTGGCGTAACTACAACACGTAGAGCTTTGAATTTAATTTATCTTGTAATTCATTTCATTAACTCGTTTGTGATACAAGATTAATCAATATAGCTCTATAGAATAAAATCGCAAAACCCCCTCGAAAAATTTTAATGTTCCCATTTTGCTGAGCTTCTACCGAATATATTTTTACAAAAAATAAATTAGCCTATTCGCAACCAACAATCAGATGTCGTGATGACTTAATAACTTTGAAAAAATACCATATACAAATCGATATTAATTAAAAACCGTCAAAATCAGTCATTTCGTGCGTTGTCTTTATCGTAAGCGCCGCGCTGAAGTGCAGACTGAATTGATATTTAAGACTACGAAGTTAAGGTTGATGTTTCTTTGAACGGATTTGGACTGGCTCATCTGGCTCTACTCGTCACTTTAAGGTAACTTTTCTTGAGTTTTTTAGTACTAGCTCTACATTTTCACTATTTGACTAACTGTGTATTTGAGATACTGTGTACGAATGTGTAGTGTCAGTACGCTTTAAAATACATGCTTTATAAATCTTTATTGGTTTGTATTGTTTATAATAATAGAGCGAGGGAGTGCGGGGATAATGATCCCGTATTTGACGGTGAAAGGACTGGATGAGACGTCATGGAGTCGGTATTAGTTATAAAAATGCAAATTATCGAGATGTAGTTGGATGCGGCCAAAAATATAAGTAGGAATGTATCTTGTACTTTCTGTAGCTTTTATCAAGGTTTATAGGAAACGTTATGGATATATTTAATAATCTAAATCTAAGATAAAGTCTTAGAGGTTATTTAAAGTAATAATATAATCTCGTGGCAGTGTTCAGATGATTTCTGTGGCCGATTAAAATGAAAAAAAAAGACCTAAATTAAGTATCAACTTCATTACCTACTTGAAACAAGTCAGGATTTTTTTTAAACATAGGAAGTACCCAATTAAAGTTATGAAAATGCTGTTTTTGTAGTATAGTTGCTACTCCATAGATTTTTGTCCTACAGCAGACCGACCACCAATATTCCGCCGATACGGCGATAAGGTGTTTAAATCCAACTTTTTATTGCGCCTTATCATCTAAAGCTCATTCACACACACACATATTGATACTTCTTTATTTTACTAACATACACCACACGCACACTAATAAGTATCCTCACAAATACGTATAGAATTAAAAGACGCATTTTGGATCTTATGGAGGAGGTAATAAAGGTGTTAGACATGTTACTGCTACCTATATAGTTGTGCTTGAAAATTTTTAAGATGTTTCCAAAAAGCTATAGTAGTAGATATGTTATCAGCCTATGTAGAGTATATTTGAACCAAATTTCGTTGCTACTAATGTATTTCGAGAATGATAGGTGATAAAGTTCTGGGAACTTCCTAATTTGTAGGTTAATAGTAGAAAAATGTAGTTTTTAACACCTGTGCTGTACAAGTGTTTGTTTTTGATTAAGAAAATACTCTCTCGATGGTTTTTTTGGAATATCATAAGGTTATCATTTTAACAACAATTCCGTCCACACTTTATTACACTTCTATACCTTTTTTCAACCCGTATCTCATTATTTGGCAATCGTGGCTGAAACCTGTTTTTAAGTGTAACATTGTAATGTAGTACACGTCCAAGAATGTAATAGTGCAGTCTTGCACGAATCATCTACTGATTCATCCAAGATTCGTACATACTGTGTGAGTGCAGTGCAAACATAAGTGCTAACCTACACCCACCTACAAAAGAACGAAGTGTCTTTGCCCACTAAGAAAAGTGTTATTGGACACATTTTGGTGTTGAAAAGTTTAACAAATAAAGTAGAGTGCGTTCTAGGAAAAGGAAAAAATCTATTCTAATATCATGTAAAGATCCACTTGATTCCAACGCTTTACAAAGATCTACAAAGCACGCGTCAACAGTGGACCACCAACGCACCGCCTCAAAAGCCTCTAAGTTCCATAATTTCCATCAGTTTAGTACAAAATGTGTCCGAACACGGAATGCCACTCGGCCCAGCGGTTTAATGCACATACTGTTATTATCTTAACTGGATTATTGCTACCGGTCTTCAACTCTTCATAAGATGCATTTGAAAAGATAATTGAAGATTAAGATTTTTTTTCTTTTTGTGGTACATTGGATGCTGCGTTGAAGTGTTATGGATTAGTGAGTAAATGTTTTTAGATGTAGGTAATGTTCATTATTATGTTTCAAGTGACGCATTTATTTAAGTTATGTGGTTTTATTATAAAAATGAGAAACAGTTTTTATATCCTTTTGTCGTGATTTTAACAGCTGCAACGTACCTACATAGAATACTTTTTCGGGTTGACTGAAAAGAGCACCTCGGTCTACTTAAACATTTAAAAGATTGCACAAAATAGCACCGATATAAAAAATGGCTCGATGCTCACTTTATTAAAAATAGGCAATGAATTACATTTTTTACGATAAGTATTAGCTAAGTAAAATATTTGAAAAGGATTTATCCCAACTGAACGAATAAACAAAACAAATACCCCAGCAGCCCAGCATCAATCACAGGCACCCGCCCACGATCAGCAATGCCATTTGTCACTTAGGGCGTCGCCCAACGCCGCCCGCCCTAGACGCCCAACTATTCTGTCGGACACACTCTAACAGTCTTATTCAAATGAAAGGACCTCTTACAAGTTCGGTAATAGCCATAGAACAGTAGAAGGTACCTATATATCTACCACATTTCAAAAAGTATCATAATATTCGGCGACAAAAGTTGCTACGAAAAAGTTGTTGCTGTCGCAAGAAAGTTTTATTCGTGCTTACATACACAATTATTCAAAAGACATTTTTTTACAATTTCTTTTCTCTCATTGAAAGCTTTAAAACATGGCAGTTTTTTTAACCTGACATTGATAGCGTTTGACCACAATGATCACCCCCAAGTAGGGTTGAAACTGTCAAGTCCATACATTTTGTGTTTCTATTGGTTGCAATCAAGTTACATGATCGCGTATCTGGTGCTACGTGACGATTTCAAGTATTCTGCCGACATATTATATTCCCCGGCGACAGCTAGGCATTTGAAGAAAAATTCGATCGTTATTATCTTAGCATGACTTTATACAGTGGGGAGAGATAGATCAGAGTAGCCACCATTTTTTATGAAATATGTATAGTCCTTTTCACGTCTGAATACCTCAAATACGTTCCTAGTACCAAATTAAGGCTGCTCTACAAATGATTTTCAAATAATTTATTCATTTGACTACTTTTTTCTAAACGTTATAAGTGCTCCATTAAAGGTTCTTTACACAAATTACTAAAACAATTTATTTACATAAAAAGATCAAAAATTTGGTATGCACAGACCGTTCTTGATCAGAAGAATGATACGGTTCTTTCTTCTACCACGCAGAGAGCTTTTTATATTTTATTCCTTACCTTATAATTACAATCAATATTTGCATTTTCACGTAAAAATATAAGATTGTTATTCATTCATTAAAAACTCTATCCGAGCCTTACTTTTGTATCAAATGCAAATCATATCCAAAACCCACATAAAAGTTAAATAAAAATATATCAGTACGCACTTCAAGCTTGGTGTCAACCCTACAAGAAAACAAACGAGATATCAAATACACCCATAGAACAAAATATGCGGAAAATGTGAAAGTGTCGTTTTCACGAGTGACGAGTCAAGGTGTGAGGGCGGCAGAGGAACACAATAAAAATATCCGAGGAAACGAAGCATTCCTCACACGAACTCACCGTGTAATAAAGAGATATCTCCACTTCAAATATGTCATAGAAGTATTTCGTTTTGACAGGACATTTTTTTAACATTGCGCTATTTTCATCTGCAATTCGCTCCTTGCATCAAACAATGTCTTCAGTTTTTTTAAAACTAATTATGTAATTTTTGTTCTTTTCTATAAACGTAAGTAACTGATGATGAAAAACTTTTGCAGCTTTTGTTTTCCTATATAAAAAGTCATGTTTTGTTTTTGATTCGTACTGTTTTGGTACTAAGCTTGTACTAAGATTTTTTTTTGGTATCAATTTCAACTTGACACCTAAGAAGTTTTTGAAAAAAGGGTCTTAACAGTCAGACGGACTGACAAATTGACCTAGAAGCGTCCATTCACATAAGTAAGAATATTTAACGCAACAGTGAAGTGAGTTCTTCAATAAGAACATTCTGTTAAAAATAACAAAGGCCCACGAAACAAAAAGATGAATTAAATCACCAAAAAAAAAACACTACGTTCTTCAAAAATACCAGTCAGTTAAATTAAACAATTATATCGAAAGAAACACTTAAACACACAAACTCTCCCGTCTCAATATCAACCCTGGCTTATTACGTTGAGAAATGACAGTTATTTACCGATACACGACTTAAGTACTATGTTCTTGTCAGTGCTCCGTTTAAGTAAGTACAGTAAGTAGTTATTGATGCACTGAGAGAGTAATTATTGGAGTGTCTGACCAGTTTCGACGTCCTACTTTGGTAGACCACCAAAATTGTGATTGAATCGTTGGAATTGCTGAATATATGCGAATCTGCAATAAAATATTTACTTATGCATAAATTATTAAGATAATGATTTTAAAGTAATTTTAAATACTGTACTTTAGGAAGATATACTGTATGGGATAGTTCTGTTAATGCGGATGTCAATTCTTAAGTTCTATGACGTAGGTAAGGCCAGCAAAAGCATGCACGACTTTTTTCTACCCCTTGACCCTATAAGTATTGACTAATTAGGTCGTAGCATTAGCAAATATTGAAAATTATCTTTGTGTAATGCGCACTTTCCTATAGCTCAACTTAATGGATACTTGAATAGGTTATCTGAATGTGATGGAGCAAATTAATTGCCCTAATTTTTTAGAAAATTCCACGCTTGGAAAATGTTTTGCTCAACCCAAAAAACGTAAAAAGCTACGCTACGCCTTTTGCAAGCAGTTATTTGTGTTCATTCCACGTAGTTTTTTTCAATTCCGTCCTATGTTATTTCTAAAAAAATGGTTACCTTCAAAACTATGCCTTTATCGTGCCGTGCACAGTAGGCAGTTCTATAAATGACAGGACCTCACCTCAGCTTTCATGATATATGAACACAGGCGTCACTTCATCCATTCCACGCCATTAGCATAGAAAAATCATAAGCGTCACGTATTCGCGTCGATATGACATAGTCATGACACAGCTTAGTAATTTATTTTGTGCCAGTAACTGGAACATAGCAAAGGTATTCTTAAAATACTATATAGGCACTCTGATTGACATAAATAAATCTGTGTTAAATTTGCCAATTCATGTGCGAGTGAGTATATTAGCGGTTTATATACATTTCTAGATAACCATTTCTCGAGATTATATATTTTTGACGGGCAAAACAAATCCCAATCCCATTTTCTATATGATAAAAGTGAAACGATGTCTATTTGTCTACTTCTTCTTCTTCTCGTGTAGGCAAGTGGTCAGCCCTAGTGTCAGAACTTTTAGGCTGTCCAAAGGCTTCTGACTTGGCTTAACGACTATTGTCTTACGACAACAGCCGGGACCAACGGCTTAACGTGCCCTCCGAAGCACGGTAGCGCTCAATTGTTGTAATTTGTCTGCTATTTAGGAGTTATGTGGGCTTCATTTATTTGGAATAAATTTTACACACCAGTACGGTTTATTAGGCACTCTACCTTGTTAGTGTTATTGTTTTAATCTTGCATGCGAATTGTTATTTTTCTAATAACATAGTTAATGATACGTCCATATTTTACTGTAAGTATAGGTACGATTGTAGTACACCCAAATAAATATATGAATTTGAATTACATAATAGAAAAAACAGGTAAATTACGGGTTAAATTGCAGGGCCTCTAACAACCAAGGAGTCCAATAATTACTAGGCACAGACACAATAAAATTAGGTGAAAACTGTTACTTGATGTAAATAAACAACACAAGCACAACACAAGCTCAGATAACTTTTTTAGCATCGATTTTGATCGACAATGATTTTATTTATACGTGAAAAAAGATTCGTCTTCACAACCTCACAAAGTTCTCCAATAAAAGGGAGACAGAGTCAGAATTCTTTCTCAAACGTAAACAGAGTTCCCAACTAAATAACACCATCAAGCGTTTCTATTCAAACGGAACACATAAAAACGAACAACACGTGAAACCGTTAGTTTGGCACCCCCCTTAATAATAGGTGATTCCCCCCTTTTCACCCACATATAGACACGGAGGGGGCCAAACGCACCCAGTTAAAAAAGAGCCCCAAGTGTTGTTAAGACGAGGTAGGATTTAGGAAGTATGTGAAATCATCGTGTGAGACTGAAAAGGGCGTGAGAGGTCGACGTTTTCTGGTGATTTGTACTAGATGCGTGCCTTTGGCCCATCCCGCAGGTTTTAGCCTAATGCCACTTGTATCGGCCCTTTTATTGTCACACGCTCCTAGTTTTGGAAGCAGAATATTTGGGATATATGTACGCAGTGACGTTTTTATAGGCACTAAAAGTAGAATAAAAGTGAAGTTTGAGTGTTCGTAAGTTCAGCGTGGTTTTATATTTTTTTTATTCCAAAGTTGTCTGTAGGCAAGAGCTGAGTGCTACAAGTCTATTGTGATTTGTCAGTGGTTTATAGGTCGTGTTTCGTATTGTTTTTAACGTCATGTTGTAAGGATTTGTTTAATCAGTATCTAAACTACTACCTACATTTTATTTTCAATATTTCAGTACGGAGTTCAAGCTATTTACTGAAATCTCGTGTCTGGTGTCCTTTCTCTATATCTCGCTGAGAAATGCCTAACCTCTTTGAAATTCTACTTTTTCATCTTTATTTGCTTACTTTACAGATAATTCAGAATTTTTGTCAGATCAAATTATTACCAGAAAATTAACTAAAAGGTGAAATTTTGATAATAGTTCAGTAGAAGAACGTACCTAAAGGTACCTTCTAAAAGCAAAACAGCAACTAACCAAAAACCACGTTTTTATTCAACACTGAAGCCAACAAAGTTTTTAAACAATAAATATGTACAAATTCCAACCCTGTTGACGTTTAGCACCTCCACAAATCAGTTCCATTAAGTTATAGTGTCGAAATACTTCCAAAACTATTCCCACGTCCAAACTTATGCAAGTTAAGTTACAACTGGCAAAGTAAAGCCGCGAAGTAACCGCAAAGTATTTAATAGACACATCAGAGCTCGCCCAAGTCAATAAAAATCTGAGTCATTACAAACTTCTGAAAAATTATTGGAATTTTTTTGCCCAAATTTCGTTGTTTTATTCTTTAATGCTTTGGGAGGTCGTTTGAATAAATTTCGTGTTAGTTTACGAGTCTGTGGTTCGGTGGGGGGTGGAATGGTGGAAGTGTCGTTTTCTCGATTTTCGCGCCAATTTTTGGTCACAAAATGGCCGCCCTCGCTTGTGAGGCACGCACGGGCAGTCACGCGACTTCCGAGGGATGCGTAAGTAGTTTTTTCTGAATTATTTATAGGGTATCGACAAGTGTGTTCAATGACATGCAATAAAAATGTTTGTGACTCTGTACACCTTGGCTTTTTGGCTCTCTGACTTATTTGTCGAAACGTACATATTTAATGCGGAGTCTTTCCGTTCCTCATCAGCTCAATAGGACGTTCCCACTGCTGGGACACTAGCTAGCCTTCTCTCACAGGGGAGAGAGCTTTTTTATTGTAAATGAATGACGTGACGAGCTGGTCGTTCGCCTGTTGTTAAGCGTCACGGCTGCCCATAATGCAGTATCAATTGGAACTCTAAATTAATATAGTTTTACGTGACACTGCACTGCGAACGTCATCCTGAGACTTCACACAGTATAGTAATAAGATTACTAGACTGAAAATTTAGATCATAAAATCTCATTTGCCCAGTAATTTCACTAGCTACAATACCTTTCAAACCAGAACACAGTAGTGCTTGCACAATACTGCTTGGCAGCAGAATAACTGGCAAAGCGGTGGTACCTACCTAGACGAACTTTGCAGAAAAGTCCTACCACCTAGTAAAGAGTGTATAAGCCATAAACTACCATCGCTGGCAAAGTGTGAGTGTTGGGTTCAGATACGAACCTGAGGGCATCAGTTTGAAAGTCTCACTGATTACCGCTAAGCTACACTCGCTCTATCCGCTCGCTGGCTTTATGTTAATTTTGTATATCTACATAATATAATCAATCATGAAGAATTTTTCTTCCCACAAGATAAATTTTACTAGGTGGTAGGACTTTTCTGCAAGTTCAGTTATTCTGCCGCCAAGCAGTAGTGTGAAAACACTACTGTGTTCCGGTTTGAAGGGCATTGTAACTAGTGAAATTACTGGGCAAATGAGACTTATGAACTGATCTCACTGTCTAGAAATCTTTTTTAGACAGTGTGATGTCGCAGGATGACTTTGCGCAGTGCGCAGTGTCTCGCGAAACTAAAAAAAATCAGTTATCAATCTTGGTATTCTAACAGTAATAAGCGATGCTAACTCCTACAATACTTGCAAAAAAATTACAGATATATAAAAAGAAAAAGAAAACAGCGTACCTATAGAGGATTCGCCTGTATTTCGTGGATATTATGTGTAGGTAATATAAGTAAATCTCAAAAAATTATACTACCTACCTACTACCTACTACCTACTACCTACTAGTATGACCATAGACCCAGGATGTACTGAGTAGTGATGGATATTAATGCAATTTCGCATAACGTTTATAAACATGCGAATTCATTAGTTACTAGTGGTAGGTCACTAGGTGGTAGGACTTTTCTGCAAAGTTCGTCTAGGTAGGTACCACCGCTTTGCCAGTTATTCTGCCGCCAAGCAGTAGTGTGCAAGCACTACTGTGTTCCGGTTTGAAGGGCATTGTAGCTAGTGAAATTACTGGGCTAATGAGACTTTATGATCTGATCACTCAGTCTAGTAATCTGATTACTAAACTGGGTGATGTCTCAGGATGATGTGCGCAGTGCAGTGTTACGCGAAACTTTATTGTTGTAAAGTTCCGGGTGACACTGCAACTGTTATGGGCGGCCGTGTTACTTAACATCAGGTGAACGACTAGCTCGTCACGTCATTCAATTACTTAAAAAAAAAGTTAGCATGATAATTGTTATTGCTATGCTATTTGCTAATAAGACGAAAATTGATAGTAATATTGAGTATCTTTGTATGACAGTAACATGATACTTTCTTTCGACACTATACGACGCGCGCCACGCACGTGCTGATAAATTATTATTAAACCATCACACGCATTCATTCAATACATGACCCTAAATACGAGCAAATCAAAGATTATAATAAGATAGTTCCTTAACCTCTTCAACCTTCGCAGTTCACACCACTCTGCTAATAACTTAAACGAATTAAACAGTCACGCGGATTAATTCGATATACGACCCTAAACACAGCACATCAAAGATAATAATTGATTAACCTCATTTTTCGCATCACCTGCTAAGGCGATATTGTGATATGCCAGAAATAGACAATCACACCATTGCAACTTTTGCGGATGACACTGCCATTATGGCTACAGGAATCGACCAAAAGGAAGCCGTTGAAAAAGTCCAATCAGCCATAAACAAAATTTATGATTGGACTAGCAAATGGAGAATAAAACTTAACGAAAGCAAGTCTTTACACATTGATTTTACTAACAAGAGGCCAATTCATTATTCGGTGTTTATAAACCATCAGCAAATACCGTACGAAAATACAGCCAAGTATTTAGGCATGACACTCGATGCAAAGCTTCGCTGGAAGGCGCATGTCAAAAAGAAACGCGATGAACTAGAGCTTCGCTACAGGAAGATGCACTGGTTGCTTGGGAAGCATTCTTCGTTGTCAGTGCACAATAAAATACTCTTATATAAACAAGTCCTCATGCCAATATGGACTTACGGTATTCAGCTATGGGGCTGTACCACACAAAACAATATCCAGATCATACAACGTTTCCAAAACAAAGTACTTCGGTGCGCTGTAAATGCACCGTGGTATATTAGAAATGAGGACCTACATCGGGACTTAAAGGTCGACCTCGTCGTTAACATATTAAAAAAGTTTGCCGAAGCTCATGAACGAAGGCTTCACTACCATGTGAATATTGAGGCTATCCAGCTCCTCGATAACACGGATATAGTGAGAAGACTAAAAAGGGTAAAACCTTTCGAGTTAGTTTAGTGATAGTGACATTGAACCGTAGTGTAGTTTGCTCAAAAAGGTCACATGATCGAAGTGTCTTCCCCTTAATAGAGACGTTAAGAAAAGTGTTAATGGACACATTCTTAGGTTTACTCTACTGTAGCAGATTAAGTCAAACTTAAATCACTTATTAGCCGTAGTAATGGCTAGATTGTAATCTTAATGAAGCACTAGTTATGGTACTTCATTACAAAAAAAAAAAAACCTGCTAAGGCTGCTAAACATCCAGGGTCACGGCACGTGAAACAGATAGATAGGTAGATTAAGGTATTCCCGTAGGTACCACGGACAACGCACGCTAACAACCAGCGCGGCCGCTACATGAAGCGAGCGACGAATTCACTTCACACTTCACGGAATTTCGCAAGTACATTTAAATTGTTAATTGCTAATGAACGATTCGCCTGCTAATTCTAATATGAATGCTAATTAATCCACCACTAGCACTGAGAGTATAACGAAAATTCTATGTATGTGAGTATGACTGTGTTAATTTTGAAACACTTTCTTAAAATCTCTTTTTTTTATGCGATTGAATGACGTGACGAGCTAGTCGTTCATCTGATGTTAAGCGACACGGCCGCCTATAACAGTTCCAGTGTTACTCGGAACTTTAAAACAATAGTTTCGCGTGACACTGCACTGCGCACGTCATCCTGAGACATCACACAGTCAAGTAATCAGATTACTAGACTGAGTGATCAGATCATAAAGTCTTATTTGCCCAGTGGTTCACTAGCTACAATGCTCTTTAAACCGGAACACAGTAGTGCTTGCACACTACTGCTTGGCGGCAGAATAACTGGCAAAGCGGTGGTACCTAACTAGACGAACTTTGCAGAAAAGTCCTACCACCTAGTGAATCTGCTAATACAATATGAAGACAATAAGAAATTCATACAGCGCATGATGGTGCGTATTCCCACGGGGGTGTGGGCAAATATTTGCAGGGTGGAGGGATCAAACGCACCGCCACTTCACCATACTGATGAATCGGACTCTACTGGTACAACTCGATTGCATTTTGGATGTTAAAAGGGTTTTTATAGGCCAATATTAAACTATCATCATCATTAAATCATCATCATCATGAACCTGTTATTTCCCATCACTACTTCCTACGTCACAGATATATATGATACAATACACTAGGACTGGGTAGACCTCCGTTAGTTTTGCAAAAATCAAAATTGACTTCGTAAAATATTAATTACTACTTCTTCTTCTTCTTCGTTTATGGCTTTCTATCGCTTTTTAGCGATAATTCTGCCAATGTCAAGTAAGTAAAAATTTGTACGGTCATGTCACGTCAAAGTCCTATTTTGTCAGTCAAAATGCCAACAGTAAGATGGTGGATATTTTACTGAAGGCTCTAAAAAGCCGTTGAAGAGAAAACGAAAATGCATGGTTATATAAACTTGGAACATTAATTACTATACTAGTCCCAAATTCAAGATGCAATATTTACTAACATTTCACTGACAGTTGACCCAGCTGATTTTTAGGGTTGTCGCCACGAAATAGTTGACCGATATCAGCATTACGATGATTTTTACCTAAAAAAATTATCAGATTTGTCACAATTTTCAATAGTTACGTCAATGCTATAAAAAATTGAACTAATTGAATTTAAAAATCTTCATTAGATGATCATTAACTAAGATTTTTTAATCATCGTTTTCTTTCGTAAATCTCACCAGATATTTATTAGTGCCAATCATAATGAATCTCAGTTTCTACGTCCTGTGTAGGAAACTACTGGTTACTTTTTTCTATGATCTGTCGCCCCTAGCAACCAAGAGGTTCTCTATGAAGCTGGACCCTAATTCTGTATAACCAATTTACGATTCCTTGCTTCGAAACTACGGGAATTCCTTGTCTTACATAAGAAATCTGCAAAATTCTATTTTCTATGAAATGAGAACGAAACCGCGTGAGATGAATGTGGAATTAACTGGCATTGGCGCGATTTGAACTGTCAAAAATCATATGTTCGACTAAGACGGGTTCCGAAACATTAACACGTCAAAAGATACCACCAATTATGTTTATATTAATTATTCAAAATAAAAATAATTTTAATGTAACGTGAAGAAAGGTTGTTTGTCAATTTTTAATAATTACCCATAGCTTCGTTATATCACAACATAAATGTAAGCCATTCCTTTATTTTAATTTTTACCGGTTTTGGGATGAGAAATACTTTAGTCTAATTCGGAATGCACTCGAGGGATCCAAAACGTGTCATAGATAATTTCTCTTAGATCATATAGAATACAATAATTGACGATTCCTTGCTGTGACACGATTTGAACAAGACACGATAATGACGTGGTTTATGTATCGTATGGAATCTGTGTTTTCATACAGAATTATGGTCCTGGTATGAAAACTTTTTCATGGGCGAGTACGCCACAGCCAATAATGTTTGTAATCCCTGCTATCAGCTGATTCTACTATCAGTGCAATGTTAGTAAATATTGCAACTTGACTTTGGGTGATATAAGGGTTTAAATCGAGGTCTGGGGTTTAAATAGAGAACGAAAGTAAATAAAATGTGAACGTATGAGGATGAACAGTACGCAAGTGCGTGTTGTGTATGTGAATGTGTGTTTGTTTGTTTTGTTAGTATCTATTAACTTTTTTTCTTTAAAATCTTTATTGTTCATTTAAATACACGTTTATACGAACTATAAGTAGTGAACACTTTTAGTATTTTTATATAGTACTAGCGGCTCACCCCGGCTTCGCACGTGTAGTGGTATAGCCTATGTTACTCAGGGTGAATGTAGCTTTCCAATGGTGAAAGAATTTTTGAAATCGGCACAGTAGTTTTTGAGTTTATTCATTACGAACATACACACAAAAATACAAATATTTCCTCTTTATAATAGTGGTGTAGATGAAAATGACTTGTTATACGTCCTTATTGATAGGATCGTATCAGTATGACTAATTAGCTGCCTTGATTTTTTGAGACGGTGTGTGAGGAGTGAGGGTGTGTTGACACAATTGTCACATCTCACTCAAATGTCGTATTACATTCTAGAACAAATGGTACCGCTACCGCCCACTAATCTATTTGCAGTCCTGTATTTACCATCGGCCCCTGGTTACATCGAAAAAGTGTCAAACGATACATGCCAAGTGCTGCATTGACCAAACTGAGAGTGCAAATATTGACATATGGCACTTAACACTTTGTTTGATCCGGACACTTGTCACGGGGTCGATTACGGATTTTTTACGGATGGTATTTTTACTTAATATGTAACACTGCAGATCTGTTTTAGAATAATTGTTATACGTTCTAGAATCATCTATTACTTAAATTAGGTATTTAAGTAATAGATTTCTAACAGAATTTTGTCAATGTATGAAAGTTGGCTATTACCTATTTATCAAAAGCTTTGCTTAATGAATTCGAAAAGGAGGGCTGGCTAATTACGTAACTCGCAACAAGTTTGCAACAGCCGTAAATTTCGCAATCATTGCTGTCAAACATCACTTTGGCAAATCAGAAAGCGATCGAGCGCTAGATTTTCGTCTGTCGGACAATCGATGAACTAAAAAGTGCACTATTTTGTTTCCATCTATTGCAGTTCTGTTGCTAGTAGCGCTAGTATAGTATAGTATAGTGCATTCAGCGACAGGCGAGCAACAGGCGGGCGACTGACTATTTCCAGTGACATCTTGCGACCAATCGGCTAAGTGGTTGCTGTCGCTTTGCAACTGCTGTTGCTTTGCTACTGCTATTGTAACTTTTACGTAATACGGGCGCGGGTCCAAGCACAACATTGTGTATTTGAAGGTATCTAAGGAGCTTATCACAGATCATTTTGATGTCAAAATGAAAGAAAACCAAAGTATTTTAGTCTTATATTTGATCATTCCCCTTTTTCGTTTTATTTGTTCAACTTATATAACCCTCTTTCGGGGTTAAAAATAAATCTTAAAATGGTGTCAGTTGTCAAAGTTACAGCTGAAACATCTGACCTAGATTTTGATAGAATTTGGTGTGTGTGATACTAATATGTCATAGAAAATATCTGTCCAAGCGAGTGAAACTGCAAGGCACAGCTAATATCTAAGTATGCCACACTATAACGGCTGTAATAGCACGTACAAAAATCTTCGACAGATGGTAGAAACACAGTTAAAAAGGCATCACCAACTATAAAATAACTTAACCAAGTTTAACCACCTTAAAAACCGGTTAGATTCTGTCCAAGCGAGTGAAACTGCAAAGGACAGCTAATATCTAAGTATGCCGCACTAAAACTGCTCAAACTCAAACTAAAATTCTTTATTGCAAATAGGCTATTTTTAGCACTTTTACAAGTTAATACAAGTGCTGTAATAGCACGTACAACAAACAATCTTCGGCAGATGGTAGAAACAGTTTAAAAGGCATCACGAACTATAAAATAACTTAACCAAGTTTAACCACCTTAAAAGCCGGTTAGATTCTGTCCAAGCGAGTGAAACTGCAAGGCACAGCTAATATCTAAGTATGGCGCACTAAAACTGCTCAAACTCAAACTCTAACTCAAATTCTTTATTGCAAATATGCTATTTTTAGCACTTTTACAAGCCAATACAAGTGCTGTAATAGCACGTACAACAAACAATCTTCGGCAGATGGTAGAAAACAGTTTAAAAGGCATTACCAACTATAAAATAACTTAACCAAGTTTTAACCACCTTAAAAGCCGGTTAAATTGTTTAACCGCCATCATCCTATCCAGTATGTAGAGCAAGTGCTTGTGTAAATAAGGAACGTGTAAAGTTTCTCTACAGCTAATTACTTGGCAATTCTACGCGTCAGCTCGTAGCGGTTCGTAGAGTTACGTAGAGCTCGTAGATTTAGTTTTTTTGTATATAAGTCATATTAATTATTTTGTGCTTTTGGACAAAATAAATAATATGAGTTAGAATAAAGATATGAACAATTTCTTATCAGAGACAACTGATGGCAATTAATTGTCTTGTCAAGTTAGGTTAAGTTTAAGGTCAGCGTTTCTTAACCTTTTTTACCCTAGGAGTTCGAACACAATTATCAAGAAAAAACAGGAATAAAAAAAAATATATTTAAAATAGTTAAAAAAAAAACAAACCAAAAACAAACAAAAAAATTTACTATTTGTTAAAACTTTTTAAATAAATTTTAGTTCGATATCGAACCTTTTTTTTAAGTACGTTACAAATACAAAAAAAAACATTAAATGAATACGTGTTCAACACCCACGTATTTTTGATTTTTTGTTCTTTAAGTTTTTTTTAAATGCGTTAGCAGTTAGCATTATTATAATTATAAGTGAGTAGGCAACACAAATCATAGGTACCGAAAATACGGGGCCTAGCTTTAATAAAATCCTTCACCTGTACTAGTTTTTGACTTAATGGCATATTTTTAGTGCCTCCCTATGAGTACAGCAATGATGCTAGATATATATAATAATAGTAGCGATTACGAGACTATTGATATGTAAAATATGAATAGTTCAGAGATGAAACTGCGAACACTGGTGTAGGTAAAGGATCCCCGAGATGGTCCATCGCGATTGATACTTTTGATGCAAAAATTGATCATTTACTTTGGTGATTGAAGCAATTGTCAATACTACTACGGTATTGACAACAAATAATGAAAAATTTGATTAACAGCGAATGAAGCGCATTAGTTGATTGACGGTTAATGATAACAAATGACAATCATTTTTTTTATTCTTGATCGCACTCCCAAAGAGCAACACGGCCTGTGAACACGACATTTCGAACGATAGTCCAACAAACGAGTAAAGCATGCGCGAATGATACGCCTTCAATCGCCTTCAATGAGGAGTTTAATTTAAAAAAAAGAAATGGTGTTTTATGTATGACCAAATAAATGGCGGGGAGTTTTGGCGGAAACGCGGAAAAGTTCACGTCGGTGCATTGTATTATTTTACAAAACTTATGCTTTTGCCAGTGTTAATGTTTAAAATTGGTGGTGTTTCACGCATTAAGTGCTGAATTACGAGCATGAGTGTGGGCAAGTGATATAATGTAGTGAAACGTGGTTTTTCGTGTTGCTTCCAAAATTCCATAGAAGCCTCTAGTAAAGTTGCCACCACTTTACTAGGGCATGCCTTAGACTGGATTATGACTTAGACTAGACTATGACTACTCTGACTGTGACTATGACTTGACTTTAAGTGAAAATTTCCATAATACGATGAAAAATTACAAAACTTGACACTGGCTAAATACACTATGTGTAGAGCCAAAATATAAAAGAGAAAAAAATAGATGGCGCCAGTTGTAGTTTTACCAAAATCTGTCACTGTCACTGTTTCAAGCATAGACCACAAGTTATAGGAAATGTGTCACTATACTGACTGACAACTCTAAACTGTTTCGTTTGTTTTATTTTCGTTGCGCGATAGCTCGGCTTAATTTTGGATCATAATATTAACGTTTATCTGTCTCGTAGTTCTGCTGTACTTCAATTTACTTAAGAAGAATGCACCACAGACTACTTAGAAGATACTACAGACAATGTACTCGTGGTCCACTCAACTGAATTTGACATTTCTTTTTAGGTAGTCTAAGCATTTTCTTATGTTTAAACTACTCTGTGGTTTGAAAGGTTTAAACTATGTACTTACAGCGCCATCTAGAAAAGAAGCGGATCTAGCGTTTTTTTTTTTAAATAAAAAGCCTCATTGCATGTGCATTCGAAATTCGAAACGATCAATCACGTAAAGATTGTTAATCGCGATTGACCGTCTCGGGGACCTACTAGTCTGGGTGAAGATAAAACACCGCAACTTTAATAAAGACAAGCAAACAGGCAAACAAATAAATAATCTAGTATCTGCAGTAGGTATCTTTAGGCAAGCATGTACCACCGTAGGCCGCGTCGTCACTTACCATCAGGTGAGACAATGGTCAAATGCTATGCCTACGAATTATATTAAAAAAACGAACTCCTGACTCTTGAACTACGCTAATGCCTAAATAGTTACGTTAGCCTACTTACTAATAAACAACCATGTGTGATGTGTGCGCCCCCACACGCAATAAGGGTGTGTGCGTGACAATATATGGCGCCTCGTCGACACCTGCCGCGTTAGAACTACCTGCGATTACCATACGAAATACACGTATTATCATACCGAATATGTACTCGAGCTTCATTATAACACCGGGTTGAGAAGCTATTTGAAATAAGGGCATGGTTTTTCTATGATCTTTATCTATAGAGTTTACCTATACATAGATGCCATCCGAAACATCACTGCTATTTATTTCAGACTTTCATTTGGTAGTGTTGGGTAAATACACGCTTGACTTTACCTAAAAATTCTGAATTCAGGTAGGAAATAGAATAAAAGGGAAGGAAGAAAGGAAAGGCAATGAAAAAGCAAACAGAGAAGAGTCACAGATCAAATAAAAAGGAAGGTAACGTCATGTCGTATCAGGAAGTCAAAGTATTGGCTGAAGACAGGGTGCGATGGCGATTACTACACCGACATCAGCTAGGGCTCTTAAATAAGAAGAACGAAGATTTGTGACTAAGACTTGACTTTACGTGAAATATTCTATAATATCACGACGAAAAATTACAATACTTGACACTGGCTAAATACACTATGTGTGGAGCCAAAATATAAGAAAAAAAGTTTTTTTTTGTTATAAAATATTTATCCGTTATAAATTATATTCTTTGTATCTCGAAACTCGATTATGCACCGCGTTTATTTTGATTTTGCCTTATGGCGACGGGTAGGGCCAGATAAGCAGGTCAAAATCCGTTCAAAGAAACATCGACCTTAACGTCGTAGTCTTAAATATCACTAAACTTCAGCGCAGCGCTTACGACAAAAACATCGCACGAAATGACTGATTTTGACGGTTTTTAATTAATATCTATGTTTATATAGTATTTTTAAAAATTATTAAGTCATCACAACATATGAAAATTTGTTGGGAATACACAAATTTATTTTTTGTAAAAATACATTAATTAGAAGCTCAGTAAAATTGAAACATTCAAATTTTTTTAGGGATTTCGATTTTTTTCTATACTTATTTATTAATCTTGTATTTGCGGACATCACAAACGACTTAATGAAATGAATTACTCGATATATTAAAATCAAACCTCCACATGCTCTAATTACGCCAGGAAACTTGCCAAAAACACCCTGTTTGCCCCTACCTACCCTTCACCTTAACGTCAGTTCAAAGGCTCAATAATATATTCAGACTGAACTAGGATAACACGAGTATCGATTTCACGGGAAGCCCTAATCCGAATCGAGATTTCATAGGGTTGTCACTTAATCCGCTCTTCTAATAGAATTCCTGAGTGCGCACCGGTTTCATTTGCCACACAACCTTTGATGTATTTTTGGATTGAGGCAAATAATTAATCCTGAAAGAGTAACTACCTTTTAAAAAAAACTTTGTGTTGAAGCTGAAATTTCTTCTCCGATCCATAGCTTCGATGAGTAAAGTTAGGTATAAATTAAAGTTCTAAGTATCCAGAGAATGAGCAGCAGCATTTTCCTCGGTACATACATTGAAATCTGCGATCACCAAGCCGCCAGTCAGCGAGGTGATTATGGAAAATCCCCTCTATAATAAGCATACAAAGTGGCGTTTATGGGGAGGCCTACATCCAGCAGTGGACATCTTCCGGCTGATGTAGTAGAACAAAAGTTAAATAATAATTATAATCTAATATAATAATTATAATGATTATCTTGTCGCTGTATATATATATATACCTACATAGGTGCCTACTTAGTGCATGGATTTCATATTACTTCTAAAAGCATTTATTTATCACTATATAATATAGGTAGGTAGTTCAATTTAAAAAAAAACATCTAGTATAAAATAACTGATAATATAAACAGTTACTTACCTACTCATAACGACTTTGGCAGATACATACAAATGAAAATTTAATATGGCTTTGAAACACCCTGTATACATAGGTATACCTATTTATATCTATAATTTAACCAACGGTATGCATCAGTTGGAATCAAATCACTCAAACCTGTTACCCGCGGTTTAGTATGAAATCCTTAACAAGTGAATTTTTCGGCAATCAATAATTAAACTTTAATCTCTGATATAAACCTTATGATAAAGACGCCGACAGACGGCGCCAGTACGCAATTACTGACGTAGGTAGCATTCTGCCTTCTGCCTACACCCCTTTTGACTCACCGAAGCCCACCAATGCTTTCAAAAGGATTACATTTACACTTCAAGGAGGTTGAACATCTTGAATATAACCTTTTTGGTAATTGAATAAAACCTTATTGTTGAGATTGTATTGTTAAAAGATTTATCTAATAGTCAAGTTGATTGTTGGACCTTTTAGGCAGTCGCAAAATTGAGCCAGCAGATATCGAGAAAACCTCGAAATTAATAGCTCTATATTCGCTTCGGCCGTCTACGAAACCGGCGCTTCGTAACCAGTTACGAACGAAGACTTTTTCGTCCTTGTACATAACCAGTTGCGATCAAAGATTTCGTAATATTTTTCGTAACAAGTTGCGATTGAACACTTTTTTGTCCTTGTACGAAACCAATATTTTCAGGCAAAACTTTGGATCAGAGAAACAATTTCGGTAATAATAACCGAAATTGCCTCATTTCATTTTTGACAGCTGATGTCATTTTTGACAGCTGTATCATTTTTGACAGATGCTTCATTTTTGACAGCTGATGTATTAGAAAGAATATTGCAGTACTAATAAAATGGAAACCTGGTCATAACTGCGGGGAGCCGCTGGATGCAAGAGTCAAGTTGCTGATCGAAGTGGCGCTCAATGAGAGGGCCATAAATATTTCGAATACAAAAAGCATATTGATTTCAACCACAGAATTTCGTTACTCCTAACGGCATAAGCACGCAAGTTAGATAGATATAAACTCTTGGCAACTGGAAGAGTATAGAACCGAAGACCAAGCGTGCCATGAAAGAGTCTTAAAGCTTTGGCCCCACCAGCGAGTCTGCGAAGCGGCAGCGTCAACGATGCTAAACTATTCGGTAACCATCTCTGGACCGCGGCTATGGCGGTGCGGCCGTCTACGAACACAGGCAGCGATGGGTGCCGATTGGCCGAGTTTGACGCTTCACTGACGCCACTTGACGCGCCGGTGTGGTTGAAGCTTTACAGTGGATTAGTGTGAGCTGATGATAGCAATGATGAACAGGGTTAGATTTGGCAAACAATTTATTTATTCAGTAAGTTCCAGCCGCTTCTGTTGTCAATTGCGATAGATAGCACACAAAGGGTTGGGTCGATGTTCCTTTGTTTAACGGTGGAGTCCCAATCAAGTGTCTACTTTTGCACGAATGCCCGCGGAAAGGATTGTTGTTCTAGTTAGATCGGTGTTTTGGACTGTTATGTAGGACAAGGGTACCTATTAGTTAGATTCCTTGAAATTTTACCCTTTTGGTATCCCAACCCAAATGATAAAGGTGGGTTTGTGTTCTTGAGTGGAGACTGCGATTTGGAAAATATAGGACAGGCCTTCAAGGCTACGTATAAGATGGAAGGAGTGATGGTGATGGATCGTTTGATTGGTAGTACCAGGATGTGAAGAGCCTAAGAAGTAACATACACTAGCTATTTATATTCATATGAACAGCTGATTTATGTTGTGCATTTTTTGCATTATGGTATTAATTTTTTTTTGGTACAAATGAAAATGAGGTTGAGGGGGTTTTAGAGGATCTTTTTATTCTTCAAATTTAAACTATACCTGCTACGTTAAATGCGACCAACGACAAAACCTATTTTGGGCTATACCTATGGTGGACCACGGGCAATACCCGATGTTGACCGTGCTAAAATAGACATCGGCCTAAATGCACCAGACTTACATCACAGCCCATTAAAACGAAACCTCTTATGTCTGTATGCCTTGTAAAATTGTATTATTTGGTGTGTACAATAGTGTGAAGTGTTTATCTATCTATCTACCTATCTATCTCTTATGTAGGTACGCAACTTTGCATACGAAACACAGTAGGCATACTTCATCGAACAATATCAATCGAATCCCGAAACCAGAACCCCTATTCTGATCACAACCGCACAGCGCACTCTACAACCCTACCGGTAAGACGCAGATAGCCCCACTTACCGGCAAGATTTTATCACCCCAGCTTAATAGACAATTCAGTAGGGCCCACCGAACTGCACGACCCAATGCCTTCCAAAGGACATCACCTTTTGATCAATAACTGTATATAAATTACTGAGCATATGCCCTTTCTTGCTTGAGCGAGCACATCGCTCCGCGCCGGCCCTTTGTATCCTTTCTATTTGTACATATTTATTCTGTACCCCGTGCGAAACTTCGTCTTCTTGCGTAAGGAAGTCGAAAAAGTCTTGACGAGGTTCGCGAAGCCCTTGGAAGTCGATTACGTCAATATCAGGATGTATAATCAGATCGTTATTACGAGTTGGTGAGTTTTTGATTTGAAAATATTTCATGGTTATCGTTGTATGATGGTGACACTTTTTAGAATTGGTACTGAAACGTTAAATGAGGTTACTATGAGTTTAGTGTTACTGTATTATCTATAATGAGCTTAACCAAAATCTATAGATTATTTCGTAGTAAAAGTTCGTAGTCTATAAGAGGCATTTAAAAAGTATGCCATATAAATGTTATTTATACCTTGCCTACCTTAAAATTCGCCGCATCAACTCCGCCGATCTTTCCTAGCAGCTGTTTCACGATCGAAAAGGCACACCTTCAAGCCGGGTTTTTTCACAAAACCTCCACGTTGCGAATTATACGCTTCTAAAACTCTGGGCACAGATTAACCGAACACAATTATAAGTAGACATCGCTTTTGGAAGCGCCTTCAGAATACTCCCCCGTTCTCGTTCCGAATCTATTGTGATTGTCGAACTCAAGATGTTTGGCAAACGGTTGCAAAATAAGCCCTGCTAATCTCTCAACACTCAAGTGGTAGTGAAAAGGATTTCATGGCTGTCTGTATGTTATTAGCCTGTTTTTGTTATTGATACGTCAACTTAATGATCGAAGGGTGTGGGTGGGAGATTTTATATTTTTCGGTATCGTAATGCTGTGCAGCGTAAACAAGTTTGTTTTTGTGAGTTATAGGGAACTTCAGATACTTATAAAGACGCTTTCATATCTCTAGCAACTTCGATCAGGTACACCCTAGATATAGCATCGGCGCAAAGAGCCGTCGCGGTAAATAAGAGCCCACTTGCGGCGTGAGCTCTTATTTCGAATCAGTTCAAAAAGTACTTTATATGTAAGCCCTATGTGACCCGGAATCTATTTGTATACTTGATCGAAGTCTAGCAATAAGGATCTTATATTTTTATGCTATACTTATGTATGTGTAAGTAGCAAATAAGCATACTGCCTTCTTGGTGGGAAAAGGTACTGTCACGGTAGCCTAATATATTATGTATCACTAATATACGTGCCACTAATGCGTTGCTTACCCTGTGATAATACACTAATGGTCCTCTTTTTAAAGTGTTTTATGTATAGTCGGTTTATAGTTAACCTCCTTAGGTATAGCTCAGTTGGTAGTAGCCCTGCCTTCTGAACTGTAGGTGTGGATTCGATTTGTGTGATGAACATAGGTGTTTGTTCTGTGTCTGGGTGTTTTATTGTATTCTATGTATGTGTTTACAAACAAAAAAGATCTATGTATTCTATCAGCTATCAGCTATCTGGATAGTACAAGCTCTGCTTAGTTTAGGGCTAGGTGGCGCTGTGTGAAATAGCCACAAATATTTATTATTTGTTTTAATTATGAGAACTAATAAGTACGTACATTACGTACGTCTATATATTATGTAGTTATGCACTTTGACGACCTAGAGTTCCCTAATTAGAATTCCATAGGTCAGTATTAGTACAAGCGACAATTCAACCACGAATTCCACGTATTTCTATAATTAGATGTTGACATTGACGCTAAAATTTTCCTTAAAAACCTTCTCACGTCCTAAATCACTCCGCGGCATTTGCAAACATTCGGCTCCATTAACACCAATCAAGGTAGGACCATCAAAAATCGGACAAAGATTAAAAAAATATGACCAGAAGAGCATGTCATAAACGGCGCACTTAAGACCGGATAAAAGGTGCCTAATAAAATTATTAAACGCTTTTTGCGACCGTTAAAGAGTTGAATATGTCATTATAATTGACGACACGCCAATTCATAAAAGCCGTAACGGGGCCATAAAAGTGGCGCAACCTGTCTAAAGCTAAGGGTGTTGTAAATAAAGCACGATTGCAGCCAATATATCCTCTAAACCCGCGTCCATTTGATTTAAAGCCTGCCAGGGACCGCTCAACAGTTTGTTTTTATTCCAATTTTTATTACCGCCGCCTGTTTAGAACTAGATAATGTAAATAAACCTCGACAAAAAAAGAAATGAAGTTTATTTATTAATTTAAATCGATGAAGCTAATTAATTGAGCGGAATTTCGGATACATTATGTGATACAAGGTGGGTACCATAAATTAGACTACCAATTGGGACCGTACCTAATTATTATTCAAGTTGTTTTATATATCTAGTCTATTTCTATTTTATTTATACCACTTATCAAAAACTAATTGAATGTTTTAAATTACGTATTTGCAAACATTTCGTAATCAGTTTTAAAATACGTTAGTTGACTGTACCTATTATATACTCCGCCGGTGACGCTGTAAACCACCCGGTGACGCTGTAATCCACCCGGTGACACTGTAAACCCGCCCGGTGACGCTGTAAAGGTCGGTAGAGGCGAACAGCATTAGCCCGTTCAAAAAAAACCTATTATACAGGGTGAGCAACGCATTAGTGGCACGTCTTACTCTTACCCCCGGTTTCTCGTACGTTTGTTAAAGTTAAACTCGTCAACTTAAAAATATGGAACGGTCATTGGTTGCCTGTTGATCCCCGGCTATCTTTTTTTTATGCGATTGAATGACGTGACGAGCTAGTCGTTCACCAGATGTTAAGCGACACGGCCGCCCATAACAGTTGCAGTGTCACTCGGAACTTTAAAACAAGAAAGTTTCTCGTGACACTGCACTGCGCACGTCATCCTGAGACATCACACAGTCAAGTAATCAGGTTACTAGACTGAGTGATCATATCATAAAGTCTCATTTGCCTAGTAATTTCACTAGCTACAATGCTCTTCAAACCGGAACACAGTAGTGCTTGCACACTACTGCTTGGCGGCAGAATAACTGGCAAAGCAGTGGTACCTACCTAGACGAAATTTGCAGAAAAGTCCTACCACCTAGTAAAAAATCTACCAATGAGCGTTCAATATTTTTAAGTTGACATGTAAGCGTACGAAAAACCGATGGTTAGTGTTACAATATGTCCATGGTGACCTCTTCCCATCAGGAAGGTAGTAAGAATGCTTGTTTGCTACCTATAGCAAAATTAAGCTATTTATGCATTAGTTGTAAATACAAAATCAATGAACATTTATTAAGACAGTCAAGGCCTATGATAAATGTAATGTGCCTACAAAATATTTCTTATCTGAAACCAAACGGCGCCTATCTATTCTTTGGCCAATCCGTATAATAACCCCGTATAAAGACCGCGTAAAATTGATGAAAGTTGGAACAAACTACCTAACCTTGTGTTATGAAATCCGTTAGGGTTGCCCGTAGATAATCTTAAAATGCATCTACACGTGTCTGCTTTAATTGACTTTCTCTTACAAATAAACAGTAATTAGGCATATTGTGTTATTATGGAACTGAGATGTTGTGTGGCTAATGAGATTTATGAGATGATTACACACTGGATCTACGGTAGAAGACATTGGGCTGTATTCACGTAGATCAATGTTTGTTGAGGCTATAAAATTATATCTAAGTGCCGCTACAAGCGCAGACAGAATCAAGGTCAAGGCCATGAAAACGTATATTTAGGTTACATAAGTACTTACATTAGATTTTTTTTGATGTCTCAAAACTTCTGTAACGCATGATTTCCTGAACATCCAACAGAGGTGTCATTTATACATTCACAATTTTTTTAATGCTAAAATGGGCATATTGTTACAACATCTCACTTGGAGGTAAGTAACGAAGTTGTCTAAGGTAGAGCACATAAGATGCCCATTCACTCGAATCTTGACTTGAAAAGACGCAGGTTATACCGAGGAGGAAATACTGCTGGAAGAGCATTCCATTCCTTGGCCGTTTGGACTATAAATGACTCAGCAAAACGCTTAGAAAGCTTTTGGAATAACTCCATAGAAATACTTTTGGCAGAACTCCATAAATAATTACTTAATTGTACATAATTGAGGTAAAGTCAATAAAATAACTATATACCTACATACTGTCAGGCTTTTTCATGTTAATGAATGACGAGACGAGCTAGTCGTTCACCCGATGTTAAGCGTAACGGCCACCCATCACAATCACTACTTTATGCAATCACTAGGAACCCAAAGTATTAAGTTTATTCGCGTGATAGATACCTACTGCACTGCGGACGTCATCTTGAGACATCAGCGAGAGAGTGTGAGATCAAGTCATAAGTCATATTTGTCCATTCATTTCACTAGCTACATAATTCCTTTTTCAAACTTGCACACTACTGCTTGTCGGCTGAATAACAGGCAAAGCGGTGGTATCTACCTAGACAAACTCACTGCGGAAAAGTCTTACGTAAAAATGAAAATTATTTGTATACACAACCCAGTAAGTACATAAATATTATTTAAACATTATCATCTCCGTCCCGAAAGCAGCGATGCCTTTTTCAAACTTGCACACTACTGCTTGTCGGCTGAATAACTGGCAAAGCGGTGGCACCTACATAAACGAACTCAATGCAAAAAAGCCTTACGTAAAAATGAAAATTATTTGTATACACAACCCAGTAAGTACCTAAGTATTATTCAAACATTATCATCTCCGTCCCAAAAGCAGCGATATTAATCGATGGTAAGGACCCATCGATAAAGTGGATATGAAAAATAGGATGCCTTCAAAAATCGGCGTGTTCGACAGAATGGCGCGGTGGACAAAAAATAAAGACAAAACGCATCTTTCGTGCCTTGTCGATCTGTCTACCTGTCGTGAATATTTATGGTGTTCTTGTTTTTAGTAGCAATTTTTTAATATATTATGTAGGATTAGTTAAAAAAAAGGGACGGAGTATTTACTTTGATTTTGCAACCTCCTTATTTTCTACATGTTTAAAGGCTTTAGTTGACAGATGTAGAACTCCTAAAACAGGTATGTAAAAGGAAAGAGGGGACTTTTGGCGGGAACGCGGAAAACTTCACGTCGTTGCATTGTATTATTTTTCAAAACTTGTGCTTTTTCTAGTGTTAATGTTTAAAATTGGTGGCGTTTTACGCATTAAGTGCTGAATTACGAGCATGAGTGTGGGCAAGTGATATAATGTGGTGAAACGTGGTTTTTCGTGTTGCTTCCAAAATTCCATAGAAGCTTCTAGTAAAGTTGCCACCACTTTACTGGGGCATGACTTAGACTGGACTATGATTACCTGACTTAGACTCGACTATGACTGTGACGACTGTGACTAAGACTTGACATTACGTGAAATATTCTATAGCACGATGAAAATCACAATACTTGACACTGGCTAAATACACTATGTGTGGAGCCAACATACAATAAAAAAAAAAAAAAATGAAAGAGGTAGGTAGTTATTTCGTAATCTTTTTTTATCTTTCTAAATTCAAAGATACCCGATTTTTTTTGTAACTGTTGCTATTTATTTATCTACTGTTGAAATTGAGAATAATGTAGCGAAAAATGTTTAAAAATATAGACAATTAGATCACAGATTACTTATGTTACATATACTAGTCAGAGAAATTAGATGTAAGTAGGTACGTTTATGTAGGGAAGTAATCAGATAATCCAAATAGATTATTCACAACTAATTAGTAGAGCTGTAGGTAATATCGATGTTAAGCTCTATTAAGAAAATAAAGAAACAGAAATAAAGAAAACTAATACAGCCAAATACCTAATTTGTTATTCTAAATAGTATGTGGTATATTACTTTTGTGCCAGTTTATATTTTCATATAAATTAGTGTTTATTGTTAATGTCAGCCCAGTTTCCTAACTACTTAGGTAGTACTCCACTTAGGTACTAAATTTATTAGCCAACAAAAAGCTTACCTGGCGAATACCTCCAAGGCTCACAATTTTTGGTATACCTCATATTTTCAGAAACATAAACGATAAATCAACAATTAATTACCATTTAAAAATACAACACCACTCCATACCAAAGGCAGCTGGCCAAAAATTCTGAGCATACCGCAGCGCGACCATCGTTATTTCAATTATTATTCCCCTGTCAAAGACAAAAGAGGCTGACACGACAAAAAAAGAAAAAAACAATCGTCTTATCTATGATTGAATCGCGGCGTGTAAACGCGTTCAAGTGTATTATGTTAAAGGTAAAGGCGGCTTCGGAAGCCTTTTTTTTTAAAGTGAGACTGAACTTAATTTTTTTTGGTGATGATCACTTGAATTTGAATTCCGGGTGGCTTTTGTGACGTGACGTATTGAATACAAAATTTAATATACCTAAACATTGCTTGCTATGTAAATGAATGACGGACGAGCTAGTCGTTCGTCTGGTGTTAAGCGTCACGGCTGCCCATAACAGATGTTACTCGGAACTCTAAATTAAAGTTTCGAGTGACATTGCACTGCGCACGTCATCCTGAGACATTACGCAGCCTAGTGATGTAGTGATAAGATTTGTTAGACTGCGAGATCAGATCATGAAGTCTCATTTGCCCAGTAATTTCACTACCTACAGCCCTTCAAACTGGAACATAAGAGTGCTTGCACACTACTGTATAGCGGCATAATAACTGGCAAAGCGATGGTACCTACCAAGATGAACTTTGCAGATAAGTCCTACACCTAGGTGCCTGTGCAAACGGTATGAGATTGTATTGTATAGTAGTAATTACTCATCTCCATCTTTGATCGAGATTTCCTATTGAGAACTAACTTATCTGGTCCATATAAAATTCGTGCCATTAGTTCCAATTCGCTACATTAATTCATAATTTGAAAAATGGGAATGGGCAGGCCACATCGCTCGTAGAACTGACAACCGATGGGGTAGAAAGGTTCTCGAGTGGCGATCACGAACCGGAAGACGCTTCGTAGGCCGCCACACTCGGTGGACCGACGACCTTGTGAAAACCGCGGGGAGCCGATGGATGCAGGAGGTAAGCAGCCGCTCAAAAAGGCGCTCTCTAGGGGAGGCCTATGTTCAGTATTGAACACACAAAGACGGTAATATGACGTGGTCTAACATCACCCTATTTACCAATGTAAAACCAAAATCAAACCTTGACCCTGAAGCATCCTTCGAAAACCGTTAACCAAATTTTACAACATGAGCCAATATAATCTTTGACTTTGACTAACAGTAAAAGACCAACAAACTGATGTTCGACCCTAAAAAAATGAACATGTTTCCTCTATTCCTGTCTTCGAAATTAATTCAAACGACACAATAAATCAAAAACTAACGGACAAAACCTCCCTACCTGAATTAAACGCTACGTTAACCTACTGAGACTACTAAACGGCATGATGCTCAGCCATGTTAGCCCAATGTAAATAACCATAATAACCGTGCGTACAATGATCACCCGCTGACCGACGACAGGGGTCCTTACCCATCTTTTAATTATAATATCACCCACATTATAAAACTTTTTGCCGTACCTAAACCCAACAAAAAACGAACGGTGTTGCTTACTTTGATAGAGAATTTTTAACTTGGCGATTTATAGACAGGAAAGTGAGATGATGTATAAATTCCTTTAAAACTTTTCTAGATTTTTGATAGTTTAAAATTTTTACTTTAAAATGTCGGTTTTTATTATGGAGTTTGTATTTTACAGGTAAACAATTACTGAATATAACACAATGAACGAAAAAATCGCATATTTCACATTATTAATTTATTAAGAAAGTAGTGTTTAAAAACTACCATTTAGGCTGCCTGAACCTGAGTGCACGGTAGTACATGAAGCCAGCAACGTCTAATTAATAACCTTCTTTATGACTTAAACAACCATGAATTTTTATAACTAATACTTAGTCTATAACCTTAGGTAGGGGACATCAAGACAACAAGACATCAAAATCAATATAGTTATTCAGAATTGCTGACTTGGAAAGTTTCTAAGCTAGCAAGTCAACCTCAAACTCGATAACGTCTAAACCACAGACTAGTATATATGTATTATGTACCTTACTTACCTCTAATTTTTTTAATGCTCTGTGATCGTAATATATTTGTATGAAAGTCTTAGTTACATGTGCCCAGGGAAGTTCCATAGATCATATACCTAATGGCCGCTAGTGGCGCTCTGCTGGATCTTAAATAAATATTTCTACTCGCATTCGAATAAACTTGTAATAAGGGCATACAAGACAAATTTCAAATTATTTCTAGCCTATAAGGTCTGAATCCGTCTCAGTCTAACCTCCTTACTAATATAAACACTGCATAGCAGTGGAATAGCTATCTCTTGTTTTCTCTTTGCCTATTTCAAATCCTATAGAAAGAAACAAAACACTGTCATAACTATTCTTCCACTACACAAGGTTTATTAGTAAGGGGGATGGGGGTTAATGTCAAAGCGAAAATCAAAATAGGTACTCACGAAACCGTGCTTGTCGCTGATGTTGTTTGTTAACTTCAGTTTGTGGAAGGAGACGACCTTCTGCATCCATTGCTCGCCTGTGGACGGCGAGTCAGGGTGGATGTACATCCTCTTAGGCATCTCCGGGTCTGCTTTACCGGCGACCATCCACCGGCTAGTAGAAAACAATACAATAAGTAAGCTGCTACCTCTCACAATAAACAAACAAAAATTGAAACACTGAACCACCAGAATAATATTAATAATTTTTAAAAACCTCATGCTATAATACAAAAAAGTAAAGGAGAACGCAATGTTGCTTAGTGTCAAACGATTCCGCAGGGAGCCGATGGATGTAGGAGGCGAGCTGCCGCTCAAAGTAGCGCTTTGTGGGGAGGCCTATGTTCAGCAAACGACTTGCAACAGAAAAAATTTGATAAAAATATACTTAAGTTCCTGGCTAGAACTCTCTATCCCTATATCCACTTTTGAAAACGCAATCAACGTTATATATTGAACAAAATAACGTTATATATACAAATAATTGAGAGCCTTTTGTTAGATAAATTACAATTTAATGATTTCTTCTGTTTCACGCACAGGTGATTGCTGTAATTCACGTAAAAAAGACAACATTGCGTTACACAAAATTAAATTTCATGCTGTAAATGGTGACAAGCAATATTAAACAAATAGCGGCGGGGAAATAGCGAATGAAAACAGATCTGCATGCAAAGGAATGTGAACGTTTCAAACTGCCAAGATATAAACAGAATAATCAGAGAATTTTTATATATTATAAAGCATACGGTTTACTTTTAAATGTAGCATATCGTGGCAGTTGAAAGAAAGAATGAATTTTCGAAAACAGAACGTTTTTTGCCTCAAGATCAACACAGTGATGCCACATTGAAAACCTTCGTCCCATATAGTGATTTTAATAGACGCTATAAGTATAAAGGAAATTTTTAGAATTAATTTATAATAATTAATTCAAGTTCAAATATTTATTGCATTCCATAATGTCACAATAGATGTATAGGATGTTAAATATTAGACTGTAAGAAATGATATTGGTTTGGGCAATAATGAGAGTGTTCACTATGGTAACACTGCCTAAAGAAAAACCAGAACCACGCAGATCCCTCAATACTGCGTCGATCAACAATACGCATGCTTCTTGCCTTTTTATTCCGAATTACATTAAAATAAGATCAACTAATTCCACCTTACTTATTTTAATTTAATTCCATCTTATTTATACCTGTTGTGGAATTTGTATCTGCAATCGTCGGCAGCTACGATGTCCATTAGCAAAATGTACTTCGCTTTTTTATCAAGACCAGAAACGCGAACTTTGTAGGCAGGAAACATACGTCTGTAAGCAATACGAGAGAAATACATGGGTACAGACTCGTTCTTTGCAACGACGATTTGACATCACGTCGATTGTGAGACATGCTACCGGACTAGTTTCACTTTTTGTCCCTTCACTACCGAGAACCGACCGATTTAGCTTGTGATCTTATACCGTGTTAATTAGATTTTATTTCTTGTTCAAACGCATCTTTGACGCATCGCAACAACGTTTCATTGTTGGAGCGACACCCTGAAGGTGTTAAAGTATTTGTGGCAAGGAAAAAGGCTGTGTTTCCGCTACAGACGGCCAAAAATGGCAAGTGGCCATTGTACGGCTTCGTGACGAAAAAAATTGTCTCGGCGCGTGACAAAATGTAGCGGGACACCGGTTTAGAAACGAACACACAGCGTCCAAAAAATACATGGGAACACGGGATCCAGTTCGGAAACATCCGATCGGGTAATTGGTAAGTAATTTATGTCCAAGAGATTTGTAATAATTAATTACCATATTAACGGCGCTAGACGGCAGGGCCTTTGTCGGCGTCTGTATCGGTTTACGACTGAGTCGCAGTCGCATTTTCGGCCGGAATGCCCGGCTCGTATTAATTAACGGATATTAAATCGAAGTTTATCGCCTCATCTCAATGTTGCCAAACCTGAGCGTCGGTGGGTTTGATATTGGACAGCGATCGACGGCAGACATAAAGCGGACGGACCATATCGCGGCTTGTCATCGGGAATCAAACAATGTACGCGATCAAATACGATGATAATCGATCCGAGCCCCGAGGGATGAGTCCGTATTGACATCGAAACCAGGAAAGCTCTCCGAGTTTTTTCAATGGGGATCTCAGCCGAGATTGTTGATGCGAGTTTAAACCCAATTTAGGTTAATTTAGGAGAACAGTACGAGACGCGCCGGTATTTCTCACCTCTGGTGTCGGCGCGACTTTTTACATTACCGCTGCGGCGTTTGAGACAAAGATATTTTAATGATATTACCCATTGGATGCGAGTTGAATCCTTAATCGTCAGACGATTCCGACCGGTGCTTGTCGTGCGATGTCGTTGCCCTTAAATTAAGCGTGTTTCGTACAAATTGTTTAGCCGCAATTAAAGAACGCATCGAAATTGTGATGGGAACTAGTGCATTGCGTGAGGAGAATCACAAGCTAAATGAAAACAAGCGTGTAACGGAACGTAGTTAAAATGGAATGAGCGTCTCCAATCAACGGTGATATCTATTAGTGGACCGACAATCTGGCGTCAGGGCGATGCCAGGTTGTCGGTTGATGTACATGGACTAGTGGCGAGGCATAGAAGTAGGTGGTAGTGAGTTCCAGCAGGCAATGGAGGGGTACCTGTTGTGGAACTTATATCTGTAGTCGTCAGCGGCTACGATGTCCAGCAGGAGGATGTATTTGGCCTTCGCGTCCAATCCGGATACGCGGAACTTCATTTGTGGGAACATTTGTCTGTGAAGTGGAATTTTGCAAGTCAGCCTGTGGATATTTGATCATTTCTCTAGATACCACCTATTATGCTTATTTGTCTCTTGAAATTTTTTCACCCACACCCAGAATTGCCACTAGATTTTACTTGATGGAAAGTGTAGTAAAACAGGGGTATTCTGGGAGACTTTTAATGATATAATCTTACCATTAATGTAATACAACAAAAAATATAGGAGAAATCTAAAAGAAACACAAATATATTACTTAAAGCTAAGAGTCCATCGTTGCTCAATACGTTTATCTTCGACTGTGTTGGTGTAATCATAATATAACATGTAGATATTTTATATAATTATTATTAAACCACAAAACTCTACCTATGTTAAGAAATCGAAATCAAAAAACCAAGTTAAGCTGAGCTAAAAGTTTTGTATTGGAGCGCGGGTTTTACGGGGGCAATATAAATGTACTTCATCATCAACAGCCTGAAGACGTCCACTGCTGAACACAGGCCTCCCCCAGAGCACGCCACCTTGAGCGGCTGCTCACCTCCTGCATCCATCGGCTCCCCGCGGCTTTCACCAGATCTTCGGTCCACCGAGTGGGGGGCCGGCCTACGCTGCGTCTGCCGGTTCGTGGTCGCCACTCGAGAACCTTTCTTCCCCATCGGTTGTCAGTATAACGAGCGACAAACACAAAAAAAACTTACCTAAGTACATGTACACTACAGTAAATGTACTTACCTAAGTTGTTTTTATTTTTTTAACAGAAATATACTTACATATTATAGGTACTACCTATATTAAGACGGTTCAAACGACACATTACATTTCAAAGTTTATCAAGCCATTTAGGCTACAGATGACATAGAAAACAACAAATGTTCATACGTATACGTTCATACATACATACTTTTAGATACTTACTTACATTATACCTACACTCGAAAATCAGAAACTTCCTTTTCGGACAGTCTGCAGGCTGCAGATTTACAAGAGTTTCTAATATTATGGTCACAGTTAAAACACTTTACGTATAATTATTCTACCTACATGAACGAGCAGTAAGTACCTACCTAATCTACCTATGTAATGTTTACGTGTCGGCAGAAAATACCGAATCATGCTTAATAATAGCACATTTTGTAGTTATTTTTTTAAAGTTGATTTAGAACTTGGATGCAAGCAGCTATCGACATTACTGGGCCAATGAGACTTTATTATCTGATCACACAGTCTAGTTATCTTGTTAGGTACTATACTGTGCGAAGTCTCAGGATGACGTGCGCAGTGCAGTGTCACGCAAAACTATATTAATTTAGAGTTCCGAGTAATACTGCAATCTGTTATGGGCAGCCGTGACGCTTAACATCGGACGAACGATTAGTTCGTCACGTCACGTCATTCTAAACATAAAAAAAATAATATTGGTTCAGTTGTTTAAAAAATTTATCGCTTATTGAGTGACAGATGCACTCGTTTTCATAACAACCGTGCATAAGTGTTTAGTAGGTAAAAAGTAGTGGGGTCACTCGATGCATGGAGGAAATATAAAACCTTCTCAACTATAACCTCTTATCTACACGAGAAGAAGAAGACTTAGAAGACCACATAATATGCTGATGTAGAGCTTTTTTTTATGCGATTGAATGACGTGGCGAGCTAGTCGTTCACCTGATGTTAAGCAACACGGCCGCCCATAACAGTTGCAGTATCACTCGAATCTTTAAAACAATAAAGTTTCGCGTGACACTGCACTGCGCCCATCATCCTGAGACATCACACAGTCTAGTAATCAGATTACCAGACTGAGTGATCAGATCATAGTCTCATTTGCCCAGTAATTTCACTAGCTACAGTGCCCTTCAAACCGGAACACAGTAGTGCTTGCACACTACTGCTTGGCAGCAGAATAACTGGCAAAGCTTCTACGAGTACAACAGTGTTTTAGGGACCACTCATTAGTGTTGTATTTATAGGGTTTATTACGTGATTCCGTCAAAGTCGCCAAGCTATTGTCGGCCTCAGACTAAAAGATAAATAGATAGAACGTCCACTAAGAGATTGAGCAAAAGAAGGTTACATTATCGTAGGTAAAGTCATATCATTTCGCGTGCGGTGCTCGCGAGCATGATTGAAAGCATGTATGTTACCTACATATTATAGAGACAGCGCTTGTTTGCATTAGACGTCGCTTCTTGTTGTGACTTGAGGATAATAGATATTATGCTATTTCAATTTTATACTTACGTCGTATTCTTATTCGAAAACTTTTTTAAACTTCATGAGGAAACTTCGATTTGTTATCACGGGCAATTTGACTTTTCTGTAAACTAACTTTGAAAGAGTAAAATAATAATAATTAAAAGAGGATTCCAAGGGGCTAAATGAGACCCCTGACCCCCTGGCTTGCCTTAACTGGCTGTCCGGGGGTGGAAGTCGCAAGAGCTAAAACCCAAGCTCCAGGGTGGAAGTGTTAAAGGGCATAACGCCGCGAGTAGCGTTCAGTGAAAGTGCAACACACCTCTCGACACCCTAAGCCACCCACACCAATGTTGCTTCCTCGGCACCAATACGCGGTAGCCACTATAGTATAGGGGGCCCATTTAGTGAGTGGCAAGTCATCACCTGCCTCAAACATTTTTATATGAGACAAAATTGGCAGGTGCCGCTATCTCATTCCATAACCCAATGTACATCATCCATCAAAAGTTCACCACAATAGCCCAGATTTATTTTTTACCTTTACCTACTTATAAAAAATAGTTTATCATATTCCATACCATGCCTGGTCAGTTATAATTAACTTTGTAATCAACAGGGCCTCTTGGTGTTAGCTTTGGCCCCACCAATGCCTCCCAAATGTCCGGGCTAGGCCCGAGAGTTCAAATTAAAAGAGTAAAATAATTAAAATGTTTTAGAATCACTAATTGACAAAATTTGTGACAACCGACACTTGGCCTGCGTTAATTATGCTACATGTTCTTATTATGATAATAATTATGTACATACTTACATAAATGTCAACAAACGATACCCTATAAAATAATCTCTCCTATAGAGCTCGTCTCCCATAATACAAAAGCCTGGTAATAAAAAAGATGAACTCTTTTTGGCTTCACCATTTAGTGCAGAACAAGCCATCCAAACTTTCTTCTAGTCTGGGCCACCGACTGATGTATGTCGTGTCGCGGTAGGCCGCGGCGAGAATACGCAATGACCGATAAATAGGTGTAGTTCCTTGACTGTATCTTTGTTTGATCTGTAACTGTGTAGTCTGTGTACCTCATGAGAGTTTCTGTATAGGTATTACCAGTGTTTAGTGTTTACAAAAGTTCCCAGCAGGAGCAATGAACTTTAAAAGATTATAATGTGTTTTTCATCGAATACTTAGATCCTGGCTGAATGGGTGTCTGTTTGTTCTTTTTTATGGTTCCGTACCCAAAGGGTAAAACGGGTAACCCTATTACTAAGGCTCCACTGTCTGTCTGTCTATTTGTCTGTCTGTCTGTCCGTCTGTCACCAGGGTGTATCTCATGAACCGTGATAGTTAAACAGTTGAAATTTTCACAGATGATGTATTTCTATTGCAGCTATAACAACCAATGCTAAAAAAATACTTAGGGCTCCCAGACAACAATCGTCTTTTTTTTGCTCGTTTTTATAGGCAATGGCACCGAATAACGGAATCCTTCGTGCGCGAGTCCGACTCGCACTTGGCCGGTTATTTTATTTCTAATAAGTTTTTTTAATAGATTGATTTTATTTAATCGATCCTGTTAGTAACTCTATGAAAATAACTTTTTTCTAAATTGAGTTTTTTAGCAATTCCTTTTAGGACGAGACTAATAATTCAGTACCTTCTTGGAAAACTTATTTGTTAGAGATATTATTGTTGTTTATTTATTGCATAAATTAAAAATATTCCTCATAAAATGAACAGTCGTGAAAACAAAAATTAAATATCTCAAAAAATGGCAAAGTAAGAAGCATTTTAAAATACAAGAATAGAAATACAGTCAAAAATGCATTGACGTCAGTCTTGGTCCTTCATAGTACCTCATTACTAAGCTGTGGTAGCTTTACATACAATCTCTATGGCATGTGACGTCACAACGACTGAATTTTCGCAGTAACTGTGGAGAAGCTCCACACGTTCTCTGTTTTACGAGAAAGGGACAGGCGATGCCCCCCCTCCAGAAACTTTAAATGCTTATTACTCCGTGATTTACTTACCGTTTTTACTTATTCTTCAAATATTGCATTCGTTTTTAACCTTCTTTATGAAAACAATATTTACTTGTAAAGGTGGAACGTTACACTAGCGCGGCAAATTCAAATTTTCTTGCGTTCTTTTGCCAATAATAGCTTAATTACTCAACGTGATTACATGAAAACTAATTTTGCGCAAATAAATAGAATGTATCAACAAATTACGATTTATTTATTTGCGCAAAATTAGTTCTCATGTAATCACGTTGAGTAATTAAGCTATTATTGGCAAAAGAACGCAAGAAAATTTGAATTTGCCGCGCTAGTGTAACGTTCCACCTTCACTTTTAATAGCAGGCAACTGACTTATTATGACAACACGAGTAGTATTAACTGGTAGTATTATTACCAATGACTGGCTACTTGCAACCGCATAATGGGTAATCCAATACATCTAAACGTAGCTCCATTTGTCAAGCTATTCCTACTGGTGTTGAATTGGCCTTGTGACAGTGTACTGCGTTTGTAAATAAACTTAACCACGATAAAGAATCATCATCATCATCAACCTGAAGACGTTCACTGCTGAACATAAGCCTCCCCCAGAGCGTGCCACCTTGAGCGACTGCTCGCCTCCTGCATCCATCGGCTCCCCGCAACTTTCACCAGATCGTCGGCCCATCCACCGAGTGGGGGGCCGGCCTACGCTGCGTCTTCCGGTTCGTGGTCCCATTGCCATTTCTACTTGCTAATTCTAAGAGATATATCGTTCACTTTAGTTCTCCTGCGGATCTCCTCGTACCGGAGCTTATCTCGATAAAGAATAACGTTAGTTAAACCCTGTAATGTTTTACATCCTTATAAAGTTTCTACATTTATATAATCTCTCATTCATGTAAAGTGTCTCATCCCTGTATAGTTTCTTCTCACTGTAAAGTTTTTCATGCATGAAAAATTTCTTATCTTAGTGATTTTTTTACATTTGTAAAGGTTTTCGTGCTTGTAAAGATTCTTACACCTGTAAAGTTTCGACATTTCCGTAAAGTTTCATTTGTAAAGTATCTCATCGTTTCAAAAATTCTGACCCCTGTGAACTTTTTATGCTTGTAAAATACCCCTGTAAAGTTTTACAACTCCGTAAAGTTTAATCATTTTTGTAAAGTTTTTTATCGTTGTGAAATTTTTCATGCTTATAAAGTTACTAATTCATATAAAATTTCTCATCTTAGTAAAGTTCTCATGCTTGCAAAAGTTGTTCATGCTTGTAATGTTACTCATGCTTGTAAAGTTTCTCATACTTGTAAAGTTACTAATTCATATAAAATTTCTCATCTCTGTAAAGTTCTCATGCTTGTAAAGTTGCTCATGCTTGTAAAGTTACTCATGCTTGTAAAGTTTCTCATATATTTATGATTTTTATAGCAGTATCGCCTGCTCTGCGCCTGCTTTTTCATTTACAAATTAATCTGAAGTTTCTCATACTTGTAAAGTTACTAATTCTTATAAAATTTCTCATCTCTATAAAGTTGCTCATGCTTGTAAAGTTTCTCATGCTTGTAAAGTTACTTACGCTTGTAAAGTTTCTCATGCTTCTAAAGTTACTCATTCTTGTAAAGATTCTCATCTCTGTAAAGTTACTCATACTTGTAAAGTTGTTCATGCTTGTAAACGTACTCATGCTTGTAAAGTTTCTCATCTTTATAAAGCTTCTTTTCCCTGCATTTTCTCATTATCCTTGTAAACTTATTACATCAGTGTAAAGCTTCTCATCAAAGTATTCTATTTGTATCAACGATTTGACTTGAAAGAACAATATTTAAAATACCTTCATTTGTTTCTCTGAGAACTTCATCAATCACAGGAACTTCTACAAGAGCATTAAGAGTTCACAATGTTATTTAAATAGAGATAAGAGTAATGTGAAATTATTAGTAACGTTATATTATTATTGTAGCTATATTAGTAACTTAATCGCAGAACAGGCTCTCTTCACACTTCAATCAACCTCTGTCTAGGATATTTTATCACCAATTATAAATGGAAACTGATAAAACAACAATAGTGGTGTTGTTGTAATTAATTGCTAAATGATTGATTGGTCGTGAAGTGCTCGATTTGCGACCGTCGCATCGGGTTGTTGGCATTTAGTGGTAATGGCGCCGTTCAAGTAAGTTTGTTTTCTACTCTGTTTGTTTCTTGTTTTATTCGTTTAAGTTTTAATTTATTCAATTAGTCTTTAAGTTTTCAATCTTAGGAAGCGTTGGGAAATAACCGGCCAAGTGCGCATTGGACTCGCGCACGAAGGGTTCCGTACCATTATCCAACCCTGCCATCTATAGTGTTGAGTAGCAGTACTATTTAAAGCAGCGCCATCTATGACTCATCTGGTAAACGAGCAAAAAAATCACGTTTGTTGTATGGGAGCCCCCTTAAATATTTATTTTGTTCTGTATCTTAGTATTTGTTGTTATAGCGGCAACAGAAATACATCATCTATGAACATTTTAACTGTCTAACTGTCACGGTTCATGAGATAAAGCCTGGTGACAGACGGACAGGCAGACGGACGGACAGCGAGCCTTAGTAATAGGGTCCGTACCCTTTGGGTATGGAACCCTAAAAACGATTGATGAAAAAACATTTTAACTCTACTGAGTTTAAACGTTTTTACTCCTAAAAAATCTACAATTATGCGTGTCACTTATAGACTGATCTTTTTATAGTTACTCCTAAAAAATCCAAGTGAATTAACGATTATGCGTGTCACCTTTAGACTGATCTCAATTAGTCGTCCTGTAACTGGAAGGGGGAGGACACAAGGGACACCATGGTTTGCTTTAAAAGTGTCGAGGGGAAGGTGGGGTGTGAAGGGGCGCATCTGCTCACACGTTGACGCATTCTTGTGGCTTCGTGTTCGAGAGAGGGCCTGTTCTACGTAACTTATAATCGGTGGTTAATCTGTTAATATAATCGTCGGTTTTTTTTACATATTCCAGATTTGATTAGGAAGAACGATGTGTGCGATGATGTTTTCTTATTTCTCGCTTTTGACCTTGGTTACAGATAATATCATACTGCCTTGGTGATGATTCCATTAGGTTTTCTCTTCAAGTTCTGTCTAGTCACCAGTCCTCTGACTTTGAGATTTTTAGCGTCGCGTTTGAACCTGAATTTCTATAATTATTATCTAAAGCAGTATTTATGGAATTTGATAGGGGATTTAATACTAACCCGACTTTTTTTTGTGAGAAATAAAAGCACTGTACTTTTATACAGCTAATGACTTACGATGAATAAAATATCTGCATCATATACTAACTGTTAATCAACGCTTTTATAGCTTTAATTTATTTTAAATATTTTTATATGTTATCGTTGATTATAAAACAATAACAGCGCCATCTAGTCCCAAACTAAGCAAAGCTTACATGGGAACCAGATAACTGATGAATACAAAATAACATTTACTTTTACCTATGTAAAGACATAGGTAAATATAAAACAATATAACACCCAGATACACAACAAACAATTAGGATAATGTCGCAAATGTTAATCGCTGGTAAGTAACATTAACCGATGATGGTGTAACCGAGCGGTTGTCACCGCAGCTCGCCTTTCAAACGAAGCAGGCGACATCTATACTACACTTATATTATGTAGTATGCAGACTTGTTTTACTCTACTAACCACTGTGCCACGAACTCTACTTGATAGTGGATATAGCTTTTTATACCTTGATGATTGGGAGTTATATGGTAGAGTTACTGGAATATGAATATTGAGGAAATAGAGTCCTTAGGATAGACAATTTCATAGTTACTATTGTATTTGTAGAAATTGTAGAGCATTCTAATAGAGTAGAGTATTCTCTACCAATAGGTAGTGTAAGAAGTTGGGTGTAATATTAGTTGTAGTTTAACTTTGTTTATTAAACTACTAGATATTTTTTTATTAAGTTAATAGATTGTGATAGTAAAGAATTGTGATGTGATAGTTTGAGAATTGAGTTAAAACATTGAGGGGCCGTGTTATGGGCGGCCGTGTCGCTTAACATCAGGTGAACGACTAGCTCGTCAGGTCAATCAATCGCATAAAAAAAACTGTAAAAAAACTCCGTTAGAGTATTAATTGGTAAATTAATAATCAGTTTGAATACCATTTAGGAAAACTTCATAAAGACAAACACGAAGGAGGCCCGTAGCCTACTACTTATGATAAAATAAAAAAAATATAAATTTTATACAATCCCTTGTATAGGTACCTCAAACTAGAAGAAAATCAGAGGCAGAAAGTGAAGCTAAAACAAGAATACGAAATCGCAAAATCATACAATTCCGCCCGCGTCGTGTGCAGGGCGGAACTAAATACTATAGCAGGTACTCTATTTATATTATCTATTCTGTGCTTATACGTTCAATATTTAAACTTGACAAGGAACTATACTTAGTAAACCAAGATAGTAAGACCATGAGAAAATACTCGATAGACGTAAATATAATGGTAGTAACACGGCACCCATTTATGGTTGAAATTCCATCAACCCGCACTAAGCGTTTTACTATGCACTTTATAGTGCGAACAGCCAATGAGTGGAACACCTTGCCGGCGTCCTTGTTTCCAGCTAACTATGATCTGGGAGTCTTCAAGTCGAGTGTGAACAGGTATCTTCTAGGCAAGCATGCACCATCGTAGACTGCGTCATCACTTCCCACCAGGTGAGAAAGTGGTCAAATGCTTTGCCTATAAACAATAAAAAAGGTCATTTCACTGTTCGATGCCCGATCCAGGCGTATTTAGCGTGGCGCCGTCTTTATACTGATGAAAGACCATTTTTCTGATGCTCTTACTAAGGGTGCGTTTTTTTTTATCTATAGTTAACGTAACCAGTGGTCAAAAACTCTAACAAATTCTAGCCAGTGGTCAAAATTCGTAAGAGATTTTACCCATTGGTTACCTGGTAACGAATGTTGATAAAATGTTAAATGTTGTAATTATAATTTCAAAAATTGATCTATACAAAGTCAATAGAAATAACTAATAATGAATGTTTATAAAAGTCAATTACCAAATATTATAACTATTGTCAAAAGTTCACTTTACAAACAAAGAAATGGAATTATAAATATGTACCTTACCGCCATGTAGAAATTATCATACTATTACTAACATAAAGTACCTTTAAGCAATAGTCCAGCACAGATGAACAAAAATTATGAAATATTATCACTTAATTGTAGATGGATTATAAACGAATTATTATATCGAATAAATAATAGGATTATAAATCATTTAGAAACATGAATAGTATCTTAATAATTATACGAACTTCAAACTAAAAATAGGGAATATGAAAATGAATTGTAAGTAAACAAAGTCTGATGATGAGCATGATTTCCAAGTAGAATTAAGCAAAAAAAAATGTTATAAAAATAGAAACTAAGTAAGCAAAGATTGTAAAAGAAGGAGAAAATAAAAGGCTATTTTATTTATTTATTTACCTTAACTACAGGTCAAAAAACTTACCCTAAGTTCTCCTAAAACGTTGTCACGCTGCTTTCTCTGATAAAAAGTAGATTTAGCATTCCTTTGCCTTCACTTCCTGCTTTGAGCTCACATCTATATCGTTCTTCTAGTCTGTGGTTAACACCTAATTACTGGCTTACTGTTTATTAGTCAACCTATTTGTGCTTTGAATTTATAACGTTAGAAAATGAACTCTAAACTCAAGAGATAAGGTTCAGGGTATATTTATGGTTGGAACAATGAAATGGTAGTGGCAATTCGAGGTAAAAGGAAAATGTAAATAAATGGGCCAAGTCGTTTAGAGGAAAAGGAATAGAATTTATATAAATAGAAAAGGACGTAAAATTTTATTAGCAAGAATAAGAGGTCGGTTGTTCTTTAGAAAGTGCATTATAAAAATTAAGTTATATTAAATACTTAGGTAGCAAAAGAATTCTAAAATAAAATGTATAATTATTTTTAATTTTTATAACGTTTTTTTTAAACTATTGTTTATTTTGTGGTTGTAGATCAAACCAATATGCCTTTTTTTTTTTTTTTTTTTTTTTTTTTTTTTATGTGATTGAATGACGTGACGAGCTAGTCGTTCACCTGATGTTAAGTGACACGGCCGCCCACAACAGCCTGTCTCTTTCTCGCGAAACGGGGATCGTATTGCCTGTATGGCGCTGCTCCTTGCATGTGACGTCACATTCATGGAGATTGTAAGTAGATAGAGGTACCACAGCTTAGTAATGAGGCAATAACTTCTGACGTCACTGCGTGTTTGAGCTGTCTCTTTCTTTTGTTATATTTTAAAATGCTTGTCACTTTGTCACTTAATGACGTCATCTGGGCAGTTTTATATTATCTATGCTTAATAATTTGACAGTACAACCAGTGCCCTATAAACCGTAATAATATTGTTTGATACGAAGGCTTGCAGGTTCTCGAGTGGCGACCACGAACCGGAACACCGCCCCCATTTCGGTGGATCGACGATCTGGTGAAAGCGGGGAGCCGATGGATACAGAAGCCGAACAGCCGCTCAAAGTGGCGTTCTCTGAGGGAGACCTATGTTCAGCAGTGGACGTCTTCAGGCTGTTGATGATGATGATGATAATAAGGTAGGCTTGCGTTTGACCACTGTCGCAGCATATTAGGCAAAGCGTGGAACCTGCCATAGCGAAGTTTTTCAGAAAATCGTAATAAACCATTGGTCATAGTTAAAATAAATAACGTTTTAAAAAACTAAATACTATATTAATTCTATTGCTTCTAACAAAACTACAATGAATAAGAAATTATAATATTTTAAAAATGATAGCACAATTGTTGCATGAGTAAAAACAGCTATTCATATTTCAATAACAGGCAGGTGTTATCATTCTGATAAACTCTGGCACAACAGGTGTAAAAATAATTAAAATAAAAACTTATGTAATCAACTGACCGAATTAAAATACCAGAACTAAATATTACTTTAATGAAATGTGCTCAGATAGTCGTTCTGTAGTTACAGACTTTGAACATAGATCTAAAGAGCTTTGCACTAGAAAAGGCGGCAGCGGCAACTTGTGAGCGTACCCTATTAAACTTATAAAAAATATCAATTCAATTTGAGTATACTTTTATGAGAAGATTTAAACTAACATTAATTCTTTTTCCAATGGATTTTTTATTAGTTTTTATAATTTGCTACATTAACCTTTGCTGTTCTGCCAATATTTTATCAACCATTTATCACGTATTAGCATCAGTTTATTTCTGTTTTATGGTGGGTGTTTATATTTTTGGTGCATTAAGAAGTAAAAGTTCTTCGTGTTTAATATTTCAAATCTTATCTTAAAATTTAATTCTAATGCTTCCAGCAAAGCTAATCTCCACCGCCATGTGTGGTTGAACCGATGAAACGTCCTACCGGTATAACATAGTACCGCGATTGCCTATAAAGATAAAAATACGAATTCCGCTACCGAACACCATCGGACTAATTAATAAAAAATAATTTATATAAATTATTACCGGACTAAAAACAATGTCGCGTGTGCTGTAAGGAGAATAATTAAAATAACACTTTCCGTACAGTATTTTGATTGTGAAATATTTGAAACGACTATAAAATATTAATGGTTGAAATTATGTCAAAATTTAAGTTGCTTGACTGAAACTCGAGCGTGGTATGTGGATATCATAAAATTGTGATTTAGGTTTTCAGTAGTGAGAACTACTGTTTAATTTGTTCATGTTTTTAGTACAATACTTTCTGCCGATTTTATGGTTCGATACAACGTAGCGTAAGTATTTGCCTCAAAAATTCAAAATAGTTGCAATTTTCTTTTTCTCATTCTTTCTTTCAGCTTTCCTACACCCTTTCATTAGAACAAGAAGATACCTTCGTTTATAAAAAAGGTACCTATCTTCTTGTTTTAATTAAAGGGATTGATAAATATTTTTATAATTTTTGATATTTCAAGGCTCTACGTCTAAATAATTTTTTGGGCTGCACCTATGTTGTTTGTCAGTTTGCGTTACCTATACTTGTTCACCAATTTTAACATTTAACATTTTTAACATTTTTTGTTTCAGGTACATTAATTATTTAATTATTATAACTATTGTTTCTAGTACCGTTTTAATTAAATTAAATAAAAATACAGATAACAAAACCTTTTATAAAAATAATTAGATGGATACAAAAATAAAGATCAATAAAAAAATATTCTACTATGGGCAGCCGTGATGCTTAACATCAGGCGAACAATTATCTCATCACGTCATTCATTTACATAAAAAAGTTACTTACAATTTTTTTATAAATATCGTAAAATAATATAATAATTTGGTATCACCACAAGCCATTGATATGGCAACTGAGTACAGTTGTGATACCTCTACCAACTATACCGCATCTAGAACTCTACATCCATCATAAACAAAAAGAGGCGCGATTGCGTCAAAATAACACGGAAACGGTATAATTTTACGAGCTCCAATAAATATAAGTAAGTAATTACCACACATTGTTCACAGGAATGGGTTCACTATAAAGTTTAAAAACGGTGCAAATTATTTATGTGACACTAAATTATACGACTTTAAGAAAATAAGATGGTTCTGAATACGGCTCTGTGTTTTTATGTTACCAGTACCCCTTGTACGAGTTTTTTCAAAACTACACTACTTGACTTGGTCAAGGATTGGCCGAGATATCAGTAAGTACTTCTTACTAAAACTATAGATAGGGGTATGTATGTACCTACTAAGTACATTGACTGGCTTGTTAGCTCTGCCTTCCGAACTATAGGTTGTGGGTTCGATTCCCATCCAAGACAAAAACTAATTGTGTGATGAACATCGATGTTTGTTCTGGTGTGGGTGTTATATTGTATTGTATGTATGTATTTACAAACAAAATAAGTATCTAAGTATTTCTATCAGCTATCTGGTTCCCATAGTACAAGCTATACTTAGTTTGGGGCTAGATGGCACTGTGTGAAATGTCCTCGCATATTTATATATTTATTTATTTATTTATTTATTTATACATACAGTACCAAAGGTATATTACTGTACTTAATATCGAGTATCGGAAATAAAACAGGGCCTTAATTCTGTATGAAAATGCAGATTCCACACCATACGAAACCACGTCATTATCGTGTCTTATTCAAATCGTGTCACAGCATTACAAATACCTTCACTTTACATAAAAGTTATTTTTGTTTTGAATAAATATTGACATAAGTGATGGTAACTTTTGACGTGTTGATGTTTCGGAACGCATCGGAACGATTTGAATATTATGATTTTTGACAGTTCAAATCGCGCCAATTCCAAATTCATTTCGCGCGGTTTGGTTTTCATTTCATAGAGAATAGATTTTTGCAGATTTCTTATGTAAAACAAGGAATACGCGTGGTTTCGAAGTAAGGAATCGTAAAGTGGTCATCCAGAATTAGGGACCTGTATGAAAATCTTTTGGAAAAAAATTTGCTGCTCAGAATAAATTTGCAAAATTCAAGACGATCGGGCGGACAGGTGAACCAAAATCCACATCGTAATTAACCAACATTAAAATCTGTACAAAGCCACAAGCCGGTAAACCTCCAAACAATGGAAAACAAAAAGCTTATTGTTAAAAAAACACGTAAAACAGGCCGCTGCTTTATGCCCAATGTGATTTAAAGACAAAAGTCGGCGTTGTCTATGGTAGAGGTCCGAATAAAAAACGCTATAAATAACGATTAACAAAAAGCGGTGTCATCCCGTTTCCCTTATCGGAGGGCCGGCGACGGTAGCTCTACTAATCGACACGGAAACTGTAGAGATGATTTGTTATGTTGGTACTAAAACTTTTTTGTCATAAGTTGGTGCAATCGGTCTCGGTCCCGTTGCCTCTGCTCCGGGTCAGATAGGTGAAAGTGCCTTATATTGGTATCCAGCCATTAAAGTCGCTATTAAATAAATGTTGATTACTTACTCTCTCTTTTATTATAGGTAAGTGTATCTACTTACTTTTTTTGTTTTTAACTTTTAAAATTTCTTGTTTGCTTGTATAGCTTTCAAGTTGAAATGGCTGGACTGATTTTGATGAAAGTTTGCACAAAGTTTGTTTAATTTACCGAGATTAATATAGAATAAGTATAATCCCAGAAACAAAAAATTTCAGCATTTTTAATTTTGTCCATTTTCTTATTTATTTGATCTGGTATTTTTTTGTCGACTCCACAGTTTCCGTACTAGATGCAGATAACGGCAACGTGATGTAACCACGCTCTCCAAGGCGCCACGCGGGTGGCTGGCACTTTACTATCCACCGCCGTCCACACTATCCGCATACACTGCAATGCAGGTTGAGAACTTGAGATTATAGCCAAAAATTATGAACAGAGTTTTTAGTTTTGTTTATAATGTAAGAAAAGTGGCGAATAATAGATTTCACTTTTTATTACCTACCTACTTAATAGTCTTGGAGAAATTGAATGTTGTGTCTTTGGAGTAGCTGCAAGAGAGATAATGATAAGATATAGAGAATTTTTTATTGTTATGTTATATAGATTTTTTTGTAAAGCATCAGCAAGATTTTTGTAAGTAAAAACAAGTTTTTTAATTTTTGTAGGGCCGAAGTTAATTTGTCTACAATCTATACCACTATTATAAAGAGGAAAGATTTGTATTTTTGTATGTTTGTAACTACTGTGCCGATTTCAAAAATTCTTTCACCATTGGAAAGCTACATTCACCCTGAGTAACATAGGCTACACCACTACGCGTGCGAAGCCGGGGTGACCCGCTAGTTTAAAATTAATAAGAAACACATACGTATAATAATATCTAATTACCTACTTAATTAAAGCTGAAAAATGAAGGTAGGTAGTCGATGTTAAGTCTTTTTAAGAAACCTAATTTTTCAACCAACAGAACAGACCGTGAAAAAATGCCGCGTTCAAATGTTAGGACCACCTGCTATTTTTGGCTTTTGTAAAAAGTGAAAATTAACCTTGAACGAGGTTTGAAGCTCAAATGAGTGTTTAGGCGATTCTTAGAATATCCTTTCCAGTGAATTCAGATTATTTACAACGTTGCCTTGCGAATAATTTTATGTGGGACATTAATATTTATGTTTGTATGTAAGTGCCTACCTAAGTATGTCATTCAATATGTCGCGGGAGAACAGGGTTTTTGGAATGAAGATGGTACCTACATGGGCGAATAAAATTCAAAGTACCCTGACTTTTAATTTATTAGTGTAATTTAACTTTTAACTTTTCTTTTCTATTTGTCTAACAAATATCTCTATCAAACATGTATCTCGGACATCACTACCTACTATCTACTTACCTACCAACAAAGTTTCAGGTTGTGCTAAGTTGAGAGTAACGAAAAAGTTCTAGGTCTGTGGTACTAAAAGTACATTAATTAAGTAGTAAGTATTAGTAGAGCACGATAAGCCGTCGCGTCGGTCCCGGTTGTCATAAGAACATCTATGGCAATCGTTACGGGTAGTCAGACGCCTGGATAGAATCTGACGCCTGATCTAAAAACCCCTGTTACAGGTTTATGGGTTGCGAGGTCAGGCAGTCGCTCATGTAATTCTGGTAGCTTGCCGCTACAGGTTAGATTGGGAGCCGACCCTAATAACAAATGGGAAAAGTCAAAGAGGATGATGATACTACTTATACCATAATCAGTTTGCTACCCTCCAAATAAATTCATAAAAAATATCATAACAAAGACCAAAATGGACTCCTAAATTGTTTACATTCCACAAACGTTACACTTCAAGAACCATCAATAATAACACCATGTCATCAGTCATATGTTTCACAAACAAAAAAACCATCGGCGCCTTTGATCACAGTGCAAGGAACAAGCACAAACAAGTGTCGATTAGTGCCGAGCAAGAAATCGACAAAAAGTCGTCGCGACCCGACAAAAAGTCGACAAGAACACGACGTCAGTGTCGTGTCGCTGTCACTTCGGCGGAGGCGTTTTCAGTAGATTGGGTGATAACGGGTGAATAATTATTGAGATGACTTGTTTGTTTGCTGTGATTTTTGAGAGTGAAATTGATAATTGTTTTAAACTGGTACCCCATTATTGTTATCGAATCCCTGATTTGGCGATCTGGATCCTATACAGGGTGAATTTTTCAAGTGTGCGTGGGCCAAATCCGAAACAATGAGGAATATCGAAAAGTACTTGAGTATTCGCAGTCACGGATGCAGTTTTGTTGAAAACTAAAGCCGCATCATTTGGTTTTTTTTTTAGATCAAGTCCTAGCCAGAACTCGAGCACGTTGATTATGGAAAAGCAATCCCCAGATAGTGTCTCTAATATGGTTCGGATTCTGGGAAGTAATGACATAGGTTCAAAGGAGTTGCTGAACGCGGTACAGAAAATAACGAAAATAGAAAATAATATCGCCTATTATTCATGGAAAACTGAGAGAGTGAAAGAGAGACTAGACTGATGGGTTGGAATATAAATAAATATGTGTGGACATTTCAAACAAAGCCATCTAGCCCCAAACTAAGCATAGCTTGTACTATGGGAATCAGATAACTCAAGAATACTTAGATACTTTTTTGTTTGTAAATACATACATAGAATACAATATAACACCCAGACACGGAACTAATATCGATGTTAGAGGCAGAGCTACTACTAACTGAGCTAGCTATCAGGCCACTCGATATATTATGCATTTTCAAGGAACTCGCAATGGTTTGGAAAAGCAATCTTCCCATAAAATGAAATCGGAAAGTACTAGCAGACATAACAACTCGAGCCTTACCAATTAGCTACCAAGTCGCATCACGCATCAAACTGAAACACACGGAAGTCAGAAACGAGGGCAATTACAGAACATCGATTAATTACAAAAGAGTACACAATTAGCAAAATGTGGTGATACACATTCTAACTGAAGACAATCTACTTACGTGATGAGACTGCTGAACGACTTGTGGTGAGAATCTTGGAGATACGTGATGAAGTTACTAATGTTTGATGGACAGATGTCAGGAAATTTTGGAGGATTAGGAGCAACATCTGATGTTTATGATGCAGTGGTGCTTCAGTTAGTTATGTGAAAGCAAAACAGAAAAGAATCACGATGCAAATTGAAAAAGATAAATTATCTAAATGTCTTTTAGTTTGAAGAAAACGAGTACTTGAGTGGGTTGACGAACCTACTAAAAATGAAGTAAGTATAATGGAATAGCGAGGTATTCAAAATTTTCAGTTGCGTTTTTTAAAGAAAGTAAATAGTATGAAAACTGTTAATTTTAGAGGAAACTACAGAAATTACCAATAGAACATCAAAATTAGTTTACCTAGTAGTTAGCGAGAAGGTAACAAACATTTACACACACTTTAGCATTTATAATGTTAGTAGGATTCAATATAAACTCTATGGAAAATCAACTGAACAAGTCCTAAAACCCATAGAAAGTAAAGAGATGATGAACTGACTTCATCAGGAAAGTTCTCGGGCAGTTTATTTACGAGATAAAATCTCGAGCTCTAGACAAGTCAACGGGGGTCGTGAGTCGCTTGGGAGTCTTAACCTCTTCATAGATCATTAAACTAAAATAAAAACTCAACCTAACTCAAATATTTCAAGAAGTTTATCGACCGAATCGAGACAAAAGTTTAAAGTTCTAAAAAACTCGATCATAGTTTGTCGAAAAAAGTCGATGTCGCGAGCCAAAAATAATAAAAAGAAAGATGGCGGCGTATGCTCGGTAGAACGCTGGGAATGCACTCCTATGTGTTCACATGGAGTGGCCCCACGAATTCAGGGCCGACGGTAAGCCCTGGCAGTGTTGCTAGCAGATTGTATCGGGATTCCTCTGAATTGCAAAGAAAATGCTACTAAAAATCTAATTTTACAAATGTTTTTTATATTTGGCTTATGGTTTTTGACATTGCTTTTATCGCTGTTCTTAGATAAATAGGCTTAGTATGTATTTCTTATATATAGGCTTAGGTAAATAGGCTTTGTAGAAGTTTCAAGCGAGTATGAGTATGACTCAAAAATTCACTAAAAGCACTTTCATCTTGTAATAAAATAAAACAGTCATTTAAATCGTTTAAAGACCATATTCTTCATCTCATCGTCAAACCAAATCAAAATATTCCAAAGTTGTATTTGTCTCATTTGGAGCCAAACATGGGTAAATCTTGAACATGGCATCACCGCTCCCGGTTCTGGGTGCTTTATTTGGGATATCTCCCATTTGTTATACATAATGCATGTACAGTCGTATCGCGGGATCGCGGACATCAGGGAATTTGGGACGGCGCCATCGGACCCTCGCTGTCTTATACAGGATGGTAGGATTACACTGTAAGGTTAAAGAAATTTACTATCAAAAAGTTGCTTTATAATCTGCATTGACAAATGGGAATGTCACGCCTCCACCCGCAAAAAATTTCTCAATTCATAATTTTCATACGAAGAAAAAAAGTTTCAGAAAGGCTGCACACAGGCACAGGGACAAATTGCACACGAAAAACATCTCTAAACAATTCCAAAAACAATTAATTTGCAACGAATTGTTTTGACTGCGGTCTAACCTGATTGAAAGTGACGACGCGGTCTACGATGGTACCTTCAGCCTCAACTATTCACTCGCGACTTAAAAATACCAACCATATTGTATCTTATCGCGAAACAATGACGCTGGTACCTAAAGTATTCCATTGGTTCGCTGCTCGCATTTTTTTATGTACAATAAAGGGTTTTAGTTTTAGGAACACCCTCTACTTCACTGATAGTTTGGAATCGACAGGACCCTGGAATCCGCCCGACATGAACTTATGAGTAACAGCTGACAGTTTTTGTGGAACGGGATGCTGCGGAAAATTAGCTTCTAAACGCTGCCACTTAGATGCCCGGAAAGAGCTTCTATACTGAATGTGATTCTCTTGAAAATCTTTCTCGCTCTCTTTCTCTCTCACTCTCTATCTTTCATTCTCTCTCTCTCTCTCTGGTCGGTCCCTCATTACTGAGGATCATGGTCACTGGATCTAGAGCCGATTTAACCAAATGCTTCCATCGACTTTGATCCACAGTCGCCCTCACAACCTGGGAAAATCTGCTAAAAGTAGTGACTTCTTTTACTTGGTCAGACCAACGTGTTGGCGAGCGGCCTTGTTATCTTTTGCTTTCAACGTTACTAACTATGACCAGCTTTTCCAAACTGTCATATCCTCTTCACATTATATGCTCTTGAAGATAGACGAAGTGATTACTTTGTCTTTGCTTGTGCAAGTTTTATGGCATTTTTTCAACTTCAAGTACTGCTTATTTATGTTTATTCAATTAGGCCTTTTCAACTGAATCACTTCAAGGAACGGGTGAAAAGAGTCCTAATAAAGGTAAGCAACACCTCATTACTGTCCTGACTCCTGGTTGCAGAACGTGTCTATATTTAGGTGTTGCTTACAACAAGGGGCTGTCAGTTTGTTTGTCAATCCATGTAAATTATAAGAAGAAAATTAAAAATAATCAGGGCTGTCCTAAAAACTTGCGTCTGCTTCGTAAAATACTGAGGACTTTTAATCTTTTAAAAAATCTGTTTTTATTCAATAAATAAATTTAAAAAAATTATCACTTAGTATTCAATTTTTAAAACATAAATTAGTACTTCGTATTTTTATAACAGATAGATTGCATTCCCTTTTTCAAATACCTATCTATACTAGGTTACTAGTAGGTACATTATTATATTATCTGTTTGTCTTACACAGGTAACCTACATGCTACAGTCATGTACATGGATATTAATATTTTTGAGAACTAAGCCACTAAAATAAAAAATAAAAATGCTAGTGTTATTGTAAAACAGCAGTTACCCATCATTACTTCATTAACATTCAGCGTAAGTACTCGCTAATACACCAAACCATAAATTTGGATAAAAAAAACAATTAAATCAGTCTATTTGCGTGTTTTACGAGAAGTCCTTGAGACATCGGGTTTCCACTAATTTGGTTGCCGCGGTTCTTCTCGAAATTTGTAACGATTCATTCGCTCGTTCCACTTCCAAGCAAGGATTTAATGGTTGGCGACATGTCAAATTTTAATCAGAACGAAAAATTCTAATTTTACTTAAATTATCAATAATAATAATCGATCATGTTCGGTATATTTTAATTTAAATGAATTTCAGATACAGATACAGAAGAAGATATAGTAACTACAATTAAATAAAATAAACCGAGTCTAATTACTTCAGTATTTTTCTAATGATTAAAATCAAAATTAATAATACGATACTCACGCTTTAACATATTATAGAATCAATAATATTTACCGATTTTCTGTCGATTTCGCTCAAAGAACTGACATCCCTAATTCCAAGTAAAGGCTCTCGAGATGTGGAACTGGAGGTGTCGCAGTGAATACCAATTGACCAGGTAGTGTATGAGAATAACAAGAAAACATCAGCATTCGAGACATGTGCTGCTTCTTGCAGAACAGGGAAAATTAGCAGATCACTGCACATCTACTACAATTTGCATTGTAGTGAGATGGTATTGAGATAAGACTTACAAGGCAACCGGCCTCGACATTGCAGTGGTTAGGGTCAAAATCGATTGCAGTCGCAACTGAATTATGTTCTGTGAAAATCTTGCTTTCTATCTTCTTGTTTGATATACTTATACCTAACTACTACCTACTTTGAGATTTAGTATTGGAGATCATCTCATTACTCGATTGTGCATTTTGTTTGGTCTTGAGTACACAGACTGCGTACCTAAGTATATTTTATTCTGCTTGACGTATATTGTTTTTCTGTATTTGACCAATTTTATATCCAGTCATAAACGTTGAAGCATTAAATAAAATTTAAGAAGGCCTAACAAAAATATTAGATCAAAATTGCCGGTTTCGAAAAGCATAATATAAAAAAGGCAACAATGGAGGAACTTGACACAGAAAACATAAACAAAACACACACAGCTACAATCCGTACAATAACAGCATGATTTAAAACCAATAAAGATATGCCAGTCTGTGTAAAGTGATATCGAACATGCTATTGGCACTTATAGTAGTTACACTGTTTGCAAGTTACACTGTGTCGATTGGCTAAGGTTTATTTGTTGCATTTGCTGCACGCGATAACTGAGTGATTTGTTGAAGTGTACGATTGTTAGCAGTGGTGATGTCTGCTGACATGTCGTTGGAAAGAACATCAGTTTGCAGAGCGATGGTTATGGCACTTCCACTTTGACTTTGAGTTATTCTACCTCGTCTAACATTAGCTTCAAGAGATAACTAAATATAACTCTGAATTGTGTTATCTTCAACTTACCTAAAATATGGGAACCATTGCGTATCTACTGACATTACTCAGCAGTTGTTTCTTTCTCGTTGAATGTTGACTACTTGTATGATTTTACGTCGTTTATTAAATACCAGTAAATAGACGGACATATCTAACTATTTACTAGGTAAAAGTAATTATATATTAGGTCTGCAGTTTGGAAAGAGATACTGATGGTGACAGTTTAAGTTCTGACTCACAGATAGTCTAACAAAAACGCTTTGATTTACATTTTTTTTTTGTGATTGAATGACGTGACGAGCTAGTCGTTCACCTGATGTTAAGTGACACGGCCGCCCATAACAGTTGCAGTGTCACCCGGAACTTTAAAACAATAGTTTCGCGCGACACTGAACTGCGCACGTCATCCTGAGACATCACCCAGTCTGGTAATCAGATTACTAGACTGAGTGATCAGATCATAAAGTCTCATTTGCCCAGTAATTTCACACACATGATAATGAGTCGGATTCTAACTCCCAAGAGCGTATCCTTGTAACCTATCAATTCCACATCCGGGAGCGGTACTATTGTTCCCCCATCAATTCTCATCACGAACTCTTAATGTCTTAAAATCGTCGCCTCATAGATCTTACACTATTTGGACACCTTAATCGGTAACGAACGGTAAAAACGACTCTGGAATATCTAATTTTCGAGGTATTGCATGACGAGCATATTTTTTTTAAATTAGCATTGTGATCAGTTCTGGGAGACTCTATGTCTGGTAGTGATGGATGCAAGGTCATCGCTATTGTCCATTTTTATATGTCCTTAACCAAATTTGTATGCAGATGAGGCTAGGCGGATTTGGACGAGAAACAAATTGGACTTAATGGTCTAGATATTGTCTGACCATTGCTTTTGCAATTGCTTGAGATGCTGGTGGTATGGGTAAGTTTACGAGATTATGCATTATTCAACTGTCTGGGGGTAGGTAGCATTTCTTTTAAATGAGTCTCAACTGTCATGGATTGGCGGCGAAATACGTATACATTTTTTATAAATATTATTTTATTTATGGTTGACCCAAGGAACTTGGACAGTTAGAACTTAGCGGTTATATTCTCTTTGGTTAAAATTACTATAGACTTAGAACTTTAATTCGGAATAACTAAAATTCCCTGAGTGCAAAGCAGCCAGAAGAATTCTAGAGTCAGATGAAATATTCATCCTAACAAGTTCTCTATTTTATTACTGACCATACTGACAATATTGCCTCAAGCGAAATGGCTAACATAATTTTGTCTAATATAACCTTGCTACAACACGGGTGTCTGTTTGTGAGTGATCCGCATTCGAATCACGTAGGGTCACTCTTTAGTGCACTTGGGTCTATCTACCAAGCATTGTCTAGATAATTCTGGATAAGTGAATGTTGTATTTTGGGATTCAAAATCAGACAAACAAGAAAAACTAAATTAATTATGCCACCAAATGAATAAAACGTTTTGACGATAACGATCGAAAACCACATTTTTGGCGATAGTAAAATTAGTATTGAATAAAAATTAGTGGCTCATAAATTAGATCGTAATAATAATCAATTGGCAGGATTAAATGACAATTACCATGAAAATGTAACATGCAATGACCCACAACCAAATCATATGGCGCCATGCTTTATCCTTCGACGATTCATAAAAAACAATTAATAATCGTATAACAAACCATACGTTCAAACATTTTCTAAGAAACAATGAATCGGTCGGCGGCGCCCAAAAAGACAAGTCATGACCTGAGGATCTTCAAAACCTCAATAAAGCGTTATCTGCTAAATAAATCATACAACTTTACTGCGTTATAAGTGGATATTATCTTCACAAGGATTCCTTAGATCTCGGCTGAAAGAACTGTTTGTTGATGACCTTAGGTCATGAGATAGAGTGATAGGGTAAAAAGAAACCATTGATAAGATGCTACTACTTGAGACCGGTCACTGTTCTTCACAATCTTTCCTGTGTTTCTCTTCATATCTCTTTGCTCTGTTATAAGGAAGTCACTTGTGATTGAATCACGTTTTGATAATTAAAAGTCTAATTTTGCCTTTGCTTGGCGCCATTTTTACGGGGACTTGCCGTTATTTAAAAATACTACTATCCTACTTACCTGCTACAAAGAACATGTGGACTGGTATACCAGCCGCAATGTCCTATAGACAGTTCAAATGCTCCAGCTAACTACCGGCAGGTAGCGTACCCAACATACTGGCAGCATTGCTTCGTTAAATATCAGTGCTGATTGGCTGTGGAAAATGCGATGAGCTCCCGGTCCCCACGGACCCAGGGTCTCAATACCAAACAGTTCAAATATAATATGTAGCCACTACCGAAATTACTATATTTGCGCCGTTTTAGCTGCTCAGCCGAATTAACCGCGGCGCGCGGCGCCAGCATTTTCGTAGTGGTGGAGCCACTGCATTTAACACAAGGTCTACTTGAGGCGCTGCTCTTAAATTTACCTTCTGAATATCAGCCCACTCTTGCATGGGATATAAGTCTCCTTTCTCTCATGCTAACTGATCCAGTTCTGAACCAGTATCATCAACGGTTCCTGCCTACGCATTTGAGTTCGTTTTAGTAGAGCATTTTGGTGTCAAAGTACTTTAAACAAGTTTTCATCGAATATCACGGTGGGTTGCATAAATAGCCCCCACGTAACACTAAAGAGCCCCAAAAGACGCCCAAAAGTGTTAATTGTTATTTTGTAATAGACCTCAGCGGAGTTAATCGCCTCCTCAACCCCCTTTCCCTTTCGTTAAATTTCAAGTAGGTACTTAGTACCCGAAATTTTGGATCCTGCACGGTACCTACTTAGGTAATTACAATTAGTTACTGATATTTTAATGTTTACCCTTGTCCATTGTTTTTAATTTTGGCACACCTTGCAGATGTGAATTTGAATTTATTATTTAAGGATATTCTTGATAAAGTTGCAAGAAAATATTAAATACTTGAGAGGCACTGTAGGTTAAACTTAATACCGACATAGCATTCTGGTTTTCAGAATTGTAAATATCTTCTCACTAATTAAATGCAATCGCTTAATTAATGAGGCCACTAGCAAGTAAAATTATTAAGGCTAGAGCGCAAAAACCAGGTTTAAAAGAGTCTGATGAACGAGAGCGAAAATAAAAAGTTTAAAGATTCGCTCAAAATAAAAAAAAACGATCGCTTTTAGCGCGATCACGGTGGGTTTGTGGAGACGGGTCGTGTCGCACTAATTAAAGTTCTCGTAAAATATAAGGCCCTCGTCAATCAATGTGAGCAGCTGAGTTATAGGTGCAGTGAGCGGTGGTACATGGAGCCGTGACGTTTTTGGTTGCGGCAGTTTTGCCTGCGACTCAGTCAAAAACGTTCAAATTCCAAATTCAGCTGAACAACACCAAATTAAGCTTCCAGAGTTCGTCAGGTAAACAAATGAAAATCCACACAAACACTTTGACAAAAAAATCACAATACTTTGACAAGTTTTGAGATAATCTACTTGATAAGCCATTAAATTGACAGTGGAAAAATATGTCAGTCATTTCACTACCTATGAAAACTCTTCGCCTTGAATATTGGGTATGTTCAGCATGCATGGTAAGATACAATAGGTATATTATGGTCTCGTAAATTGTTGTTACATACACAAAGTAGGTGTTTTTGATCAAAGCTGTTACTCACATTTATAAATAACCAATAATAAAATTGTACGAGAGACCTCAAAAAATTAAATAACGTAATTACCGCATCCAAGCCCTTCATATCTCCAGCGCAAGGAGTGCAGCGTGGGCCTAGGCTTTTTGCACTGCTACCCGGTCGCACCGTGTGTCACCGACAGTGTCATCGAACTGCAGCTCAAGGTTAAATGCATTGTCACCGATTGACGAGTCCAGATTCTGATTGGTGGTGTTGCTAGCTAAAAGATTTTCCCCAAAACTGATCAAAATTTGTGATTCACACAGGCATGAAATGGATTCCTTACTGAATTATGATAAACGTTTGCTATTTTTACTTTATGATTACAGAACGATTAATAATCTTTAGTTTGTTCCAACTGTTTCAATAAAATTAATTTCTCCTTAAAAAAGTAGTAATGACCCGAACAAATTATTTATAAATTATTTGATGTCCCATTTGGCATAATTGCATTTTATCAATAATAACTTAGTTCTACATAATGACACTGAGTGTGCGATCTTTTGTAAAAATCATATCTCTGAGCCCCAATATACCTACATCACTCGCTTAGCCTAGTTTGGGAATCTCTGTCCAATTTTTATATTGTGTCTCTACACTTTATTTATTTTATTTTTTTTCATCACAGTTTCTCGTAAAGTGGCTCTTCTGCCACCGCTTTTAGAAACAAAATCCAACAAATTTCAGACGTGTACTTTGTACTCTAATTACCACACACGTTATAATATGATAACCCAATTCAGTTAAGTTTGTGTCTCACTGCAAGTTATACGCACATTTTCGTCATTTCGTTTCATTTCAGGTCCAGTTCCAGTTCTAGTTTCAATTCCAATTCCAGTTCCAGTCTCAGTTCCAGGTCTAGTTTTTATTTCGTTTTGGTCGATGCCGATTTTGTTCGCGCCATCAACACGGTTTTTCTCTGACAGCACGTGAAAATAAGAGGTCTGCACGACATTTTTCACAAAGTTAATTAACAATACAATTTTGTTTTTTCCTCGCAACTGTGATGAAAAACGTCGTATGACATGCGTGCACATTGATCATTACACTTGTATCATAATGTACTATAACAACGTTTTCCTAAGAGAAACTTTACAGCGTCAGAATGAGCAACTTATAATTTTGAGGCAGTTTTGGGAGTTATCATTCAGGGAGTTGGAAATGTATTATCTTGCAACACTAATTTAAATTGGGTTGATCATGCATTCTGTCAGCTGTCAATTGCGATACAAAGTAGCGTATGAGTTTGGTATGAATTGATGTAAACAAGGGAGAACGTTTGTGAGAAAGTCTTGGGGAATCGGACGTCACTTTTTCAATGTTTTATGTATTTTGTTATTTAGGTATGTTGGTTTTCTTATTGTGTAAGTTGGTTGTAAAAGGTGAAGAATTTCGAAAAAGCATGTCCCAGATTTAGTATTGATTCCAGAACGCTAGTTCAAATCCCGCTCGCGATAAAAAATCTTTTCATTAAAATTAATCAATTTATATATCTTTGTAAATCAATAATACCTAATTGTAGCTCAGCTGTTAATACTGTAAAACGACCACAAATTGAAAATCCGTCCACACGGTAGCAGTAATTAATCAAAGAACCCCTAATTCGCGACTCTTCTGGGAGGATCCCGAGCATCGACTTTAATATACCTGTAGATGTAGACATGGCTCAGTTTTGGTTTTGTTATGGAATGCGTTCTAAGATATTTTTAAGAGCTTTGCAGTTCCATTGCTCAAAACTATGAAACTAAAATTATTTATTAATTTATTTCACTGAAATAAATTAACCTATTGATTTGGCCAATTAACATTATAGATAGGTACCTCTTACTTTAATTTAACAAAAAATAGCTTGTCAGAGTATGTCGGGGTAGCTTAGTAGGTACATCATAGAGTCCCGTAGACGTAACAGCTTGTATTACAATCGAAAAAGATACAGATTCCTATTTAAAAATATTGAAAATGTACTATTTTTTTTAAATGTAAATGAATGACATGACGAGTTAGTCGTTCGCCTGATGTTAAGCGTCACGGCTGCCCATAACAGATTGCAGTATCACTCGGAACTCTAAATTAATATAGTTTTGCGTAACACTGCACTGCGCACGTCATCCTGAGACTTCACACAATAAAGTAATAAAAATACTAGGCTGTGTGATCAGATCATAAAGTCTCATTTGCCCAGTAATTTCACTAGCTACAATGCCCTTCAAACCGGAACACAGTAGTGCTTGCACACTACTGCTTGGCGGCAGAATAACTGGCAAAGCGGTGGTACCTACCCTAGACGAACTTTGCAGAAAAAGTCCTGCCACCTAGTAAAAAAGACTACTTAGAGTAGTACTTTCGAGAAAAGGTCAATAACCTTCGAAACAGGACATCTTAAATATTTAAAAGTTTTCTTCCCTTCAGGTATCTGTAAATGTTGTAATGTGAGATAATTTAATTTATTATTTAAATTTTAAATTACCTAAGTATATGACAATACACAGGATGGGGTTCAGTAAAAAAAAATACATACCCTCTTTACTTGTATGAGATGGGAGCTACACTTATAAAAGGTACAAAGAAAAATTATATCATATTATATGTTTCGAAACTTGAGACCTTGTGCAAAATGTCAGTAATTTTATAACTTTACACGTTATAATAGAAGGCGGTAAAAGATTCGAATGGAAAGAACAACAGTCAGATGGACATGACGAACTTATGAGGGTTCCTGGTATATAGGGTAAGTACCTACTATGTAATACTAAATAGAAGGTAAATCTTCAAAAATTTAGATAACAATGAAAATGTTATTTCTTATTTAGGCCAGATAGTGTAAATTTTCGACTAGTAGAGGTTACACAGTAACGCTATAAGTATTGTCCTCAAATATCTTACGCTGATGATCAGGAGGGGTCCAAAAAGATGCGTTTAACTCATCCGCGTAATAGACTGTTACGGATCATGCTATTAACTGATTGATTTGGGTGTTTTGGGAAATGGCTAGAGTTTAACGTGGTCTTGTTCCTGAGTAGATTTTATTTTATTCTCATCAGAAAACTAACAGCTAAATAGTAACATCATGTACACTTGTAATAATTAACTTATGGCTAATTATAAGTTTTCACCTAAGTAGTTTCTTTTCCTTTCTTCAAAATTGCACAGACAACATTTAAAACTGAGAAGAAGTAAGATCTATAAGTTATTGAATTTACATAAAAGAATGACCAAACAATTTTAAAAAATTTAAAAAGTACACTAATTTTAGGAATTAAAAAAACGATTATTTAATATTTCATTAGATTGTCAGAGTTACGCTTTATTTTATTAAGACAACTGAGTGGCAACTGATAGCGATTTATATCTCATTGATAGATAAGTTTATTCTTAATTTTATTTAAAGTTTTATGTTTACTTTTTTTACTTCTATTCATTATCATCATCAGCCTGAAAACGTCTATTGGTGAACACAGGCCTTCCCCATAGAGCACCACTTTGAGCGGCTGCTTGACTCCTGCATCTATCGGTTATAACCATTACGGTCCACCTAGTGGGGGCAGGCCTATAATAAAGGGTTATTTTTAATTTACCGGAAAACTGTAAGGGCGTTACTGTCATCATTTAAAAAAATTTTGGTCTCTCGCTTTTTTCTAATCTTAATATTTACGCCATTTCTTTACAAATATGGACAATAACAACACACACGTGAAATCTCAATTACACTAAAATTAATAAAAAAAACTTACATCACAAGAATAAAAAGATTCTCTCAACTATAACACGGTACTAGTAAGTAATTTAAGTATCGCCTTTATCACCACACTGTATGTTAGAGATAATTAAAAACAAGATAAGGTGAAATAAAAAGAGTTACTTTTTGTTCAGAAGTCAACAGCATGAATAATTGTATATCTATCCATGTGTACAACTTTCTTCGCATTATATATAGTGTTGCCAGCACTAATTGTTATTGTGATTATTGCACCAACACTTACTAGGGTTGTCACTTTGGAAATTGACATACTGTCACAATGGAAACTGTCATAAACTTATTGTACTTTTTTTTCTTATATTTTGGCTCCACACATAGTGTATTTAGCCAGTGTCAAGTATTGTAATTATTCATCGAGTTATGGAATATTTCACGTGTAAAGTCAAGTCTTCAAGTCATAGTCACAGTCCAGTCTAAGTCAGGTAGTCATAGTCCAGTCTAAGTCATACCCTAGTAAAGTGGTGGCGACTTTACTAGAAGCTTCTACGAAATTTTGGAAGCAACACGAAAAACCACGTTTCACTACATTATATCACTTGCCCACACTCATGCTCGTAATTCAGCACTTAATGCGTAAAACACCACCAATTTTAACCATTAACACTGGAAAAAGCACAAGTTTAGAAAAACGATACAATGAAACGACGTGAACTTTTTCAAGTTCCCGCCAAAACTCTCCTTATTTTACTTATAGAAATTGCCAATGTTCTATTTGTTTTTAACTGGAGGCTACACGAAAAATTATTAGTACTAGTGGTATAAAGTTCAAGTGTATTTATTATAACTATGACCAATAATTACCTAACTAATAATAAACTACCTACCATCGTAGACCGCATCGTCACTTCCCATCAGGTGAGATTGCGGTCAAATGCGGGCCTATTTAGTTGTAAAAAAAGAACTAAAGGTACGTTGTGTGATTTTTTAGATTTACTGAAAATATACCTAACTTGTATAATAAGCACCATTAAAGAAAAGAAGGATGGCAGATTCAGCCTGGCAGAAAGAAACCTGAAGCGTGCGGCGTGCCTAAATGAAACTTGTGCGTATCGAAAGTATAGATTAAATACATTTAAATAGTAAGTCGGATCGTTTTTGTAGATGGGAGAAAAAAGTTATTAGAAAACCTCTCGTTAACACACACACAATTTCGTGAGGAATCACAGATAGGATAGGAATCAAAGCGTAAATTAAATACCTAATAGGAATATGTAGAAATACTCACTGATCAGAGAAAAAAACAATGAATGGAATTAAGTTTAGGTAAATGAATAATGATACTAATGCATGACATTGACAATACAATACAATACAATACAAAAATTCTTTATTGTACACCAAGAATGAAAATAAAAAAAAAGATACAGAAATAAACAGCTTAATCTATAGTACAATCGGCGGACTTATCGCTAATAGCGATCTCTTCCAGTCAACCTTTGGATGGAAAGAATTACTGGAGAGATAAGAGGTCGGTGGTGTAAACAATTGTATTATTATTATTATTGCTAGACTAAATAAGTTAATACTAATTTACATTTAATAAATATATAATTGACAATATTAATTACCTACAATAGATATACATATATAAATAAATATATATACAAATATATAATTTACATATACTTACAACTGCGATAAGTAAAAACTTTTAACTTTGTTTTTAAATATAGCCAGTGACTGAGCCTGTCTGGCTGGAATTGGGAGCGCGTTCCAAAGGCGTACGGCCTGTACAGAAAAAGATTTGTCGTAATAAGAAGAAGTGTGAATAGGCATTTTTAGTGTGAGGTTTTCTGTGGATCTAAGATTACGCTGGTGTGAACTGTGCCAAAACTGAAACCGTTCCTTTAAATAGAGAGGGGTTAATGGATTAAACAATATGTTGTATAGAAGAGAAAGGATATGAGTATTCCGGCGAAGACGTATTGGCAGCCACTTGAGTTTTGCTCGAAAGTTTGAGACATGGTCATATTTTCTTAAACCGAAAATAAACCTTATGCAATAATTTTGGAGGCGCTCAAGTTTATTCAGCTGGTCCTCCGTAAGATCAAGGTAGCAGGCATCGGCATAATCTAGAATTGGAAGAAGGAGAGATTGTGCAAGCATAACTTTGGTGGCAGTTGGTAGGAAATTGCGTAGCCTCCTAAGGGAGGCCCCCGAGGCAAACACTTTACGACTGACCGCGGCTAATTGAGGTCCCCAAGAGAGACTGTTGTCAAAGGTGATACCCAAATTTTTTACTTGAGAGCTGTATGGAATGAAAACCCCGTCAAACATAATTTTAGGCAGTCCTCGGAAATCTATCCTTGCAATCATCCGTGAACTCCCTATGATGATAACTTGTGTCTTTGAAGGATTTACCTTTAGACCGAAATGTTTGCTCCAGTCAGCTATACAATCCAAATCCGCATTAGTTTTGTTAATGGCTTCTACCAGATTGTCAAGCGGAGCCTGCAAATAAATTTGGAGATCGTCTGCATAAAGGTGGTAGGAAGAAGTAAGAGAACGGGATATTGAATTTATAAATAATGCGAAAAGAAGAGGAGATAAGACGCCGCCTTGAGGAACGCCCGCAGCAGTAGTGCACCAAGAGGAAAAAGAATCCTCAATGCGAACCCGCTGCCGACGTCCATACAAATAGCTATGAAACCAGTCAGTCACTGAAGGAGATATGTTAATAGAGCTGAGCGTAGCCAATAAAAGGTCAAAATCGACCGTATTAAACGCGTTGCTAAAGTCTAGAAGAGTTAGGACAGTTAGCTGACCGGCTTCCATTCCCAGTCTTATGTCGTCAGTAATTTTAATGAGACTTGTGACAGTACTATGACCAGGGCGGAAGCCAGACTGCATGGGGTTCAATAGATTATTACGCGGAAGAAAAGAATTTAAAGTTATGCGTTGCGTTAAGAGGTAGTAAGTGCATGTTGCTAGCGTTGGTGATGTTTTTAAAATTTAAAGACCGAGAATCATTTTTAAGAAGGCAGGTATTAAAGTCGCCCATGATGATGTTGTGGGTATAATTAGGGATAAGATTTTCTAAAATCTGTTCAAATGAAGAGAAAAAGTTAACACGAAGACTGGGGCAGTAGTAGACTCCGAGAAGGATTTTGGAATGGGAAAGTGAAACCTCGATAAGCAAATGTTCGCCCGCGTTGGAAGGTGGTGGTTGTGAAGACATACTTAGAATTGAATAGGAAATATGAGAACGGAGATAGATGGCTACACCACCACCACCACTCCCGGTCCGATCATTACGAATCAAGTTAAAACCAGGAAGGGAGTATAGAGTGGACGGGAGGCACGGTTTTAACCAGGACTCGGAGACTAGTACAGCATCAAGATTTTTGTCGTCAAAAGATGCCTGCATGTCGTGAAAACATACATTGACATACAGAATAGAACATTAGAAGGCCAAACAATACATCAATGTGCGTTCGGATTTCATACAATTAAAATCTATGTAGAAAATGAACGAAACTATATTTTTAATTCCCAGATTTTCACATATCCTTAATATTAAAAAAACACAATAATAGTATTACATGAATATTCTCATTTGTAGAACATACGCATAGCGTGTCATTTCTTATTTTAGGGCGGATAGGCCAGTTTTGCCTACATTCTTTAATAATAGGAGACATTTCTTTTGTTATTATTATTTTCTAGACACTTTTACTATACTTTCGATATAAAGGTGGAAGCGGGAAAACAATATTTTCTACCTTTGGTCTATTTGGAAATTGATCTTCCAATGGAACGGGATATACCTAAATAGGTACCTACAACATCGGCTAAAACTTTAATTGGCAACCATAGTTTTACATTATTGTTTATTGCCACTTACAAAAAGTCACCTTAATCAATTATAAAACAGATCATTTTCGCTTGTAGACACGACATTCTGCATGTTATACATAGTTTTAAATATTAATGGTTCCACAAAGTGCACTGGCAGTCTTCTTTTTAGCAATGCATTGTTGGAAATAATTAATACCAATGCAGTTTTACACGTACAACTGTCTTAGGTAGGGAGAGATACGTTTGTGTTGTCGGCTTACGCTAGATGTCTAACTCGGGACATACCAAGCACTTGTAATATCTATTAGCAGCTGTCCACGGCTTTGCACTACATACTTAGACTACCTACACTTCTGGACTACCTACTTAGAGTTTATCCCGATCAAAAGTAGTTATTTTAACATTATTTCTATACCAAACAAAAAATTAAGCCCATATTCCATAAGTTAAAAATCTCTCAAACGACTTCACACATTTCCCAAGAAAGAGCGTAGGAAAAGGTGACGATGAAGTTTTTTTTACAAAACCTTTCTTTTACAGCTTTTTAAATATTTGACGTCGTCGCCAGCGGGCGTTGCTGTCTCCGCAAACGCGTCACAGCTGCTTACCTATTCCCCTTGACGTGGCTCGGGCTGAGTTGACGACTGAGCTCGTTTGCAGACCTAGCTTTGTTCACAATTGAATTTTTGGCGGTTTTTTGTTTTTTTTTTGTAATGGCAACACATTTTAAAAAGTGTTTCAGAGCATGTTCTCACGTTTTATTTTAAATGAAATTACTACATTATTTTTCTTTAATTGTGAAGGCCTACCCAAACGCTTCATTGATTTTCAGTAGGTACCTAATTGAGATTTAAAGCGGCGGCAATTGATACCTATTGTAGGTATCTAAGTATTCCAGAGCCGTTTGATCCCTTATCTTTTCTCAGAATCAGCTTCACTTTCCATAATCAGAAGCTAGAGCTACTAATAATGCTAATTAGATCACATCTCTCAATAGAAATCAACGTAAGTATTCGCATCACAGACTAGCGGTGTCACTGTGAAACTGTTCAAGATTCCCAGCGTAGAATGGCGTTCTGGAAACAAATCTATTATAGGTGACAAGGAAGATACCTACTTTACCTTCTTATTTTCAACTGTAAAACAAAGCCTACATAAACGCGATTTAAAAATGAAAATTAGAGTGAGTTATTCGCTTCTGGCAACATTGAAATCCTGACAGATTTCAAGTATAAGAGCGACGAACAAGGTTTAAGTGATGAGTTATGCTATTTGAAATGCAACTGAATTAAGAATTATTTGTATATTTCACGCAGATCATTCGTTACGCATTTTGACGTTATTCTATTATCTCAGGTATTTTTTTACAATATTATTATGGCGTTGCATGCGTTCGATCGGGGTCATCAATTTGCAATTTATTTCAATTCATTTACGCTACGTGTAAAACTGACAAATAAAGTAATAGATATGTCAGAGATATGGATTGACATAATTATTATTTTGACATTAATATCATAAAAATACAGTAGGTAACTTATAATATGGAAACATTATTTTTTCTACGCCATTTTGAAACTGATTTATTGAATTATTAACACACTTAGGTATTTTTTAAATGATTATCTCGATTATTAAATTCACTTTAATATAATATAGGTATCTTGGATTGTGAGGTATTAAGTAAGTAAGTAACTTAAAAGAAAATAATGAATACCTAAATATTTGTTTTAAATACTTTGTTTTTTGACAAAAATCATCAACAGAAGAGAGAGAGAGTGATGCAAAATAAACCTGAGAAATCATGATTTAAATATATGTAATTAGTACCTAATTACTCCTTTAGGTAAAAGTGATAGGTAGGTAGGTACGTAGGTACTTAAGGTAGGTAGGTAATAGTAATTATTGTATGAGTGGAACACCATGCCGGCGTCCTTGTTTCCAGCTAACTATGATCTGGGAGTCTTCAAGTCGAGAGTGAACAGGTATCTTCTAGGCAAGCATGCACCATCGTAGGCTGCGTCATCACTTTTCAACAGACAGTGAGACAGTGGTCAAATGCTTTGCATATAAACAATATTGTACCTACTTATTTTTTATTTATCAATTTTTTTGGGACGCTGAGTCGCTTTGCGACTATGTCAGCCTCGTAATGTTTTAAAATTATTACAGACACCAAGTCATAAACCATTGTAAAAAGCGTTCTAGCCGCTTCACTCAATGGCATGGATAAAGTGCTTTGAAGCTAACCAATATATGTAAAACTCAGCTCATATTGGCTATTCATACGTAATTTCATCAACTAGCTCCTAACGTGCCAACCTATAATATCACGCTAATACCTAGTAATACCTATGTTAGCGTTATGGTGGTTCGTGCACGGAAGGCACAGAGGGCGCTGCAAGAAAAGTGGACGGAACAAGACATTTTTTTTTTTTTCTCTTATATTTTGGCTCCACACATAGTGTATTTAGCCAGTGTCAAGTATTGTAATTTTTCACAATGATAGAATATTTCACGTAAAGTCAAGTCTTAGTCACAGTCTGCGTAGTCATAGTCCAGTCTAAGTCAGGTAGTCTCAGTCCAGTCTAAGTCATGCCCTAGTAAAGTGGTGGCAACTTTACTAGAAGCTTCTATAGAATTTTGGAAGCAACACGAAAAACCACGTTTCACCACATTATATCACTTGCCCACACTCATGCTCGTAATTCAGCACTTAATGCGTAAAACGCCACCGACTTTAAGCATTAACACTGGAAAAAGCACGAGTTTTGAAAAATAATACAATGCAACGACGTGAACTTTTCCGCGTTCCCGCCAAAACCGGAACAAGACATTGACAGTCTATGGCGGACACTACGATGAAAAAACAGCAAGAAGCAACGACTGAAGATGAAAGGACGCAAGAATCAGTTATTTTGGGGTAGTATTAATACTACTGCTGTTTTGGAAAAGGTTCATTAATACAGAGGAGAGCGAATAAAGAAGTTATAACAAGTGACGAAGTTTAGTTGTTAACACCTATAACATAAGTTATGCTTTGTCTTTGTCGATCAATTGTAATCAGCTATAAAAGTTGAAAAAAAGCATGCGGTGTTTGACAATGATATAATTACAAAATGCTTATTAGATTATGCTCCATTATCGGGTTATTATTGTTTACATAATTATCATATTCCTTACGTAGCGACCGCGGTCCGCGCCTACATTAATTCAAGATGGCCGACTAACTTTCATACGCATACGATGCGAACACAAAATAGAAATGTTGCCACTTTAAAAACTTTGTTTTTTGCAAAACATTGTTAGGAGTGTTGAATATTTTTATTAATTAAAAATAATTCCTACTTGTAGATAGGTAGGTAAGCTACTTAGGTATTATCATTTCTGCAACGTTTATTTATTTTGTCTAGTTTAGTTACCTAAGTAAATCATCATCATCATCAACAGCCTGAAGACGTCCACTGCTGAACATAGACCTCCCCCAGAGTGCGCCACCTTGAGCAGCTGCTCACCTCCTGCATCCATCGGCTCCCCGCGGCTTTCACTAGATCGTTGGTCCACCGAGTGGGGGACCGGCCTACGCTGCGTGTTCCGGTTCATGGTCGCCACTCCAGAACCTTTCTTCCCCATCGGTTGTCAGTTCTACGAGCGATGTGGCCTGGCCATTGCCATTTCAACTTGCTAAGTGCTATATCGCTCACAAAGTAATATTTTTCCATTTGTACCACAGTAGGTAACTACTCAACGTACCGTGGTGCGAGTCTAACAAAGCGGTCCCGATAAAACACCTGATATCACCAGAATAATAGAATTAGTAATCTAATCTGACGGCAATGCAGGTAATGTGCTACATCCGTGATTTTAGATATTATTAATGCGGTTACGGGGCGTAGACTAAAAAAAGGGCCTATTTCCAGCAGTGCATAATACGGGCTATTATATTATTAGGTTTAATCGAAAGAAAGAATATATGAATGAAATCGGACCACGCGTTAGTGAATTACAAATAAGTACATATTTTTACTTTCATCCCCTCTCCCGCGGGAACCGTGTTGAATTTCAGGATTAAACGTATCCTATAGCCTACCTCGTAATATGAACTCAAATCATGCCAAGTTTCATTTGAATCCATTCAGTAGTTTCGGCGTGATGCTCAGCCAAGATACAGACACACAGACAGACAAAAATGAAAAAAAATATAGTTTTGGCTTTAGTATTGATTATTGAGAACCCTCCGTTAAAATTTTTCAAAATATCTTTAATGTACAGAATTGTTACAGTTTTATTATAAGTTTATAGATATCACACAAATACATTTTTACAACATAGAAATTAGATAGGTACTTAGAAAAAAAAACCTCAAAAAGAAAGCTACAAAAATATAGCGTTGTAGACGCAACATTATATTTTTTTACTCCATGATTATAAACATGGTCCTGAATGGAATTATAACTATAATTATGACCTCCAAAACTGATGAATAGTTATTGTACTAGGTACTTATAAGTATGCGAGAAAACATACAGCTATCGAACCATCACTAATAGAATAAGCGTTACTTTTATTAATAAACCATAATTCTTACAAAAACTTTATTCGTTACTACGAGCATGATATTTTATCAACTAATGGACCACAAATGGTGTTGGTACAACCTTATAAAGAAACGCGTAATTTTGTAGTGTAAGGCTTAGGGTTACCACACTTGACTATGTATAGACAACTATATACCTACTATTATGTATTCTGTACTTTTACAGGAAACGCGCTTCTTTTATAAGTAGATCCCGAAGATCACTACGTAAAAAGACGTGGTCACTCATCAACACCTGATGATCGAATTGGGGAAATATTGCACATAGCTTGCTTATTCTATCTAGACCAAAATACTTTATAAGATACGTAGGTAGTTTTCATCTTGAACTAAGAGTTGCACAGGAAATTTTTTTTTTTTTATTTTGGTGCTAAATAAAATAAACATATTAAGATTGCATTCTCTAAAAACTTGTATGATATAGGTAATATAGAAAAATAAAGGTTGACTGACAGTAAAAAGTAAGACTTAATTTGGTGCAGACTAGTGAAAAAAGATAGTGATAACTTATAATTAATAATCGAAGCACTATAATATAGTTATTTGTTATGCAAGGCTGTAAAGTTGCCTTATGCGCGAGTACTTGTATTGAAACCTGAGCAAGCGCAGGAATCAAATACAGAATCCTGAGCACAGCGAAGATGTCAAAAGTACGAGACGCTGATCAACTTTGCTGTCGAGCGAAACACAAAACTTTTTACCTTACTACAGCGAGGAAAGTGCAAGAAAATTAGCTTAAATAATAAATTAATTTAGTTGTGGGCCATAGTGCTTAACATCATGTGAACGACTAGCTCATCCGCACTATTTATAAAAAACAATTAAAAATAATTATTTTACATGCAGTTGTCGCGCTGGATAATTTACTTATAGTGGGACTCTTTGGTGCTGTGGACAGTTCGATTGTTCTAACAATGAGGTTGGCGAATAAGAAGAAGAAGTATCTATTAATGCATTTTCCATTTTTTAGTGGACTGGGGGTACAGAAAATGATTAAATTGAAAGGTTCGACTTTTAAAAACTTTTTCCACACTAACTTATAGAGACCGTCTCACGAAAGATGACCCGCAGACGCGTCGCGTCGCCACAGTCGCGCGACGAAATGTTGCTAAGCTCTACTATTTTAGACTCCCCAAAATTTCAATATATAAAATATTTGGAGTATATTGATTTTATTTAGTAAATTAAATAAAACATAATATACTTTCATTATACATACAGAAAATTATATGTATATATTGACAATCAATTCCAATTACTGCCGCGGGACTTATGAGAGACGTGAGACGAACTCTACGCTTTTGGACGCAGATTTCGAATGACCAATAGAATATTTCCGAGTTAGTGAGGCGAAAACAATATTTCTGAAATTACTGTGGAAAAAAATTAATTTTTGAATCTTTAGCGGCAGCCCTACCCTAGCGTTATTTTCTGTAAAGTGACGCGATTGCGTGACAAACGACTCTTGTTATGTGATAACGTACCTAGTATAATTAACACGAGTATAACCATAGAATAAATACAGGTACCTAACAGGGAGTATAACAACCGGGCAGGGAGCAGGCTGTAAGTAAAACATTGTACGTACAGTCACTCATAAATATACCTATAAGTAGTTTTTCTATATATACCTACCTATATCCTTAACACAGGAGTCTACGCGACTTTAACCGCCTTAATTTTACACTAAGGGTTTTTCCACCGATAGTTAAGGTAACCAATGGTTAAAAACTCTATGGCCGGGTTTCCACTTGCAAGAAAACTTCTGCAAGAAGTGTCCGACCGTCTATTCAGACTGTAGCTTGAATGTGTAAACTATTGTAATTGTAATTTACACTAGTTTAGGTACATTTATAAGCTACAGTCTAATAGACGGTCGGACGCTTCTTGCAGAAGCTTTCTTGCAAGTGGAAACCCGGCCTTACAAATTTTAACCAATGGTCAAAATTTGTTTGGTTTGTAGTTTTTACCATTGGTTACCTTAACTATTGGTGAAAAAACCCACCCTAAGGGTGGGTTTTTCGATCCAAAGTAACCAATGGTCAAAAACCTTAACAAATTTTGACCATTGGTTAGAATTTGTTAGTTTTTAACCATTGGTTACCTTACCTACGAATTAAAAAGCCCACCCTATGTATCTTGTAGGTACTCCATGGTTAGGTATAACATCTTCATCTTCATATATGAGTATACTGGCAAACCGGTGGTACAAACCTAGACAAACTTTGCAGAAAAGTCCTACCACCTAGGAAAACCTCCTGCCATAATGATTGACAAGTATACCTACACTAGATCCAAGGAGGTTAATCATTATGGCAGGAGGTTTTCCTAGGTGGTAGGACTTTTCTGCAAAGTTTGTCTAGGTTTGTACCACCGGTTTGCCAGTTATTCTGCCGCCAAGCAGTAGTGTGTGCACAGAATTCCCACTTTCAAAGAGTGTGTGTGATGTCTCAGGATGACGTGCGCAGTGCGCGGTGTCACGCAAAACTTTAATTTAGAGTTCCGAGTGACACTGCAATCTGTTATGGGCGGCCGTGTCGCTTAACACCAGGCGAACGACTAGCTCGTCACGTCATTCGTTAACATTTAAAAAAAAAGTTGCCGTATTATTTTTTACCGTGTCTCAATCCGCCATAACAATGATGTTTGGTTTGAATGTTTGCTATTTGCCCATCTTATCATTCTTATTTTACGTTTGACTATTGGCAACTTTCTAATTTTGTTTAAATTTTTTGAACGCAGGCCTAGAGTCAAGTAGTAGTCACTAAAAAAATGTAAAACTCTGTGTCAAATAAAAAATAATTATCAAAATCGGTTAACAGTAGGCGGATATATCGTTATTCCTACTTAACACACAAAAAAACATACAGGCTAAAGATAAAAGGGTAAATAACAACTAACAACTGAATAGGTACTATCACCGTACTAAATAAACTACAAAGAGAACCAATTTAACTATTCAGTTTCATGTCATGAATCAAAAAAACCTGTAGTAATAGGTGCCTCCACTGACTGCCTAACAAATACCCACAATCGCTAAAAAAAAAGAAAAAATACGCACAAGTCTTTAATCAAAACCCATACATTTATTGAGTACATTATTGTCAATAGATGGTTATTTTGAAATTGATTCTCTTTTAAAGCTCACTACATGACACGCACAGGTTATTATTTTAATAGCATAATTTTATTGGCACAGAGCATGACATCATATTATGCCTAGTCTATAATTTACTGAGCAATGTGAGCTTTTCTAGTTCAGCTTTTCATTACAAAATCAAGACATCTAAATCACTGTACGCACTGGGTGGTAAGTTGCCGGTGAAGTCGCTTTTATGCCAACAATTTCCTATGTCAAACTGGTTTTAAATGCACTTGGGCCATTATTGAGTTGATAGCTGAATGAGATTAACAAACGCATAATCAAAGAGGTTTTGTTAGCGCTCACAGTATTTGCAGGATTTTCTCATGATACCACAGAATCATCTTAATAATTAATATGTACCTAATGTGAGTAGGTAAGTATGCATGTGAACTTGAAAAGGGTAAATTAAATATTTATTGTAATTCAATCTAAGAGGTTTTTTAAGTTTTGTACAAAACAGCCATAACAGTTTAAAGAATTTTATTGTTGTCTATTGCAGATATTAGAACAACCGATATTCTCGACGAGCACATTACGTTACATTGATCCTGACCCCTATCTATAATAGCTAAATGTTTATTAAAAATATTTATTTAGGTAAAGAAACACAACAAAACGGAGGGCAAGCTGAGAAAGGAACACGTCTGAGTAGTAGGTACTTTTTTCACGATATTCACAAAACTATCATATCTTCCTACATCAGTGATAGATCAGACTGCTCTCGGCATTTGGATTGGGATTGAGTTTTTGAGTAAAACTGTGGTCACCTACTCATTACTAAATTTAATGAAATAGGCACAATAGAGCTGGGTGATGTAGCCAGACGGATAGATTGGCTCCTGCGTGAGAAAGGACTATCGCCCACTTGAGCTTATAGTAGATAAATTAGAAAATGGACGCGACAAAGAGACAAATCAGGTAGCGGACAAGCAAGGCAACGGCAGCTTTGGAAATTTTTAAGTTGGGATGTTGACAAGTTAGGAAGTCGATAACTTTAGAAATGGACAAGTATGAAAAGATGAACAAATAGAGAGGTGAAAACAAGAATTCTATAAAAAGTTTCTGTCGGTCTTATTTTTCTTTAATGTTTAAGAAAGTGCCGGCAACTAAGTGACACTGTGCGTAAGCTAATATCACCGCAGTTTACATAATTCATACTGGAATAAATAACCAGTAGAATAACTTAGCGTAAGTGAGATCTCAATAATATAGGTATACTTGAAGACAGGCCGATCAAGACTGATCAAGTCATCACATATCTCAGCTTTATTAATATAAAGCAACTAGCTGTGCGCCTCGGTTTCACCCGCGGATAAAAAGTATTCTATTCCATAGTTCATTCAAATCTTTTCAACTGTTGCAGTGCAGCGTGAAGAATGAACAAATATACAAACTTTCGCATTTATAATATTAGTGTGATCATACAAAGCCGTGGTTGGTAACAATATTTTCAAGATACTGTTTAAAACAAAAATGAGTACCTATTTAGGTTGAAAGCATCGAAATCATTTTGTTGTCAATACCATTTAAGTCATCCATCCTAGTGCACTGACTGGGTAGGATAGGACGTTGCCAATCAGAACCTAGAGCTTAATCTTCTTACAATCTACACAATTATCATCAACTGCCTGAAGACGTCCACTGCTGAACATAGGCCTCCCTCAGAGAGCGCCACTTTGAGCGGCTGCTCGTTTCCTGTATCCATCGGCTCCCCGCGGTTTTCACCAGATCGTCGGTCCACCTAGTGGGGGGCCGGCCTACGCTGCGTCTACCTACACAATCAATATCGCAACAATACAACAAAGTTATTTTCGAAAAGGCCTTTTCATTCGTCGAGTAGGTACCTATGAGGTTTGAAAACCTGTGAATGCAGTTTTTCTCATTTTTCTAAAATAGGCGATATTATATATATACCTACCCACTTTCGGTATGGTTCCTAGAAAATATTTTTCCACCTTTCGGAGTTTCAGACACCAGTTTCGGTTCGGAGGTGCCACATTATTGACTTTTCTCCATGCAACACAAGAAATGTAGCCGCATACAGCGTTATTGCAAAAATGCTGACGGAAATAAAGGTTACTTGGGAAACTTGGGGAAAGGGGAAGCACCTATTACACAGAAGACTTATTACAACAATAATAATTGCCATGTAGGCAGATAATTATCTTGTTTTCCTCAATAGGTATTTTTGTTAACATTTTTTCTTTTTTTTACATTTCACACAGCGCCATCTAGCCCCAAACTAAGCATAGCTTGTACTATGGGAACCAGATAACTGATAGAATACTCAGATAGTTTTTGTTTGTAAATACATACATAGAATAAATACAATATAACACCCAGGCACAGAACAAACACCTATGTTCATCACACAAATGTTTGTCCTGAGTGGGAATCGAACCCACAATAATATTTTTTTCATATTTCAATGTCCCTATGCCTAATGAGGACATTGAAATTACCCTGAGGCTAATAAATAAACGCAATAAATAAATAATTATTTGTGGACATTTACACCACACATCAAAACATCCGCTTATTGCGTCTACTGCCAACCATAAGGCCTCCCACAATAGTCGTTAAACCAAGTCAGAAGCCCTTGGGAAGCCTGATAATTCTGACACTAGGGCTGACTACTTAGCTAGTGGCTACTATAATAAGAAGAAGGAGCTGCTACCAACTGCACTGTGGGGCCGGTATAGAAAAAAACATTGAAATCAACTATGAAAAATTGCATGCCAAAAACAAAAATACATCTAGTATTAGAAAAGCATGAAAGCATTACGTAAGTCCTAACCTTGCTAACAATAATATAATAACACTGGTGCAAATAAGTGGAACACACATAGGTTATCACCTCAGAGTGTCTATGATAAATGACAACAACACAAACATGCAAAGTACTGCCAATTAACTACATGTCACTTTAAATAGGTATAAAGCTAATTCCCAGTTATAAGGTACAAGAAGTGACATGAAAATGCGAACTCATGTAGATTCAGCGTATCAAATGGCATTTAAGTCATATGTATTGAAGCCAATTTCATTACTGAATACCTATAGCTTCTACTTTGAACTTCTGAAGTTCTGACCAAATAGAGGAGAGGTATAAGAAATTCGCGACACCTCATGAAAGTTCATCTTAAAGTGGATGGTCCTGAAGCGGTAAATCAGAATTTGTAACTAAATATAATACAGTTAACTTTTATACATGGTACTGAAAATCGTGGAAAGCGGAGATTATTTCATCTTAATGTAATAAAAATATTTTGCAATAATGGTGCTGTTTACAAACAGGTAGACGCAGTATCTTATAGTTTTTACAGCTCTAACTTAACAAAAAAACACTAATAACGTTGATCATACTATAAAATACAAACTTTTATAATAAATGTGCCTTAAAATTCGATGCCACACCATTTGTTGCAATTATTATTGTTCCAAAAATTTTGTATGTGGTACTTTATTGTGTACCTTTTTTATTTGTTCAGTTTTTCTGCTTAAATAAATGTTTGCTCAAGATTAGTTAAATAACCTGACTCATAAATGGCTCGAAGGACCAAATTAAATTACCCTTTATGAATCAAGTCTATAATCTGAAGAACATTAAGCTTGACTTTTTGTCAACAACTTCATTCATTATCAAACAGTTTGGGATCTTAAAGTGGACCGCATTAAACTAATGAATTTTACAAGTCGTTCTTGCGTCGCCCGTGTTTGTTGACATTTAATTCAGGATTGTCGATTTTTCTACAATATAAGCTAATATTTCAACCTGTGCCTTTGCTGCCTCAAATAAATCACTTGCTCAAAGGGTTGACGCTTATTTTTCCCAATTAAAACGGAAAACAAATGCACTCCAAAAGCAAAACTTCATCCGGGACATTTTTTTCTTTCAAAGGTTTTGAGGTGCCTGGCGCCTTTTACAAAAAAACGTCTGCCACTTTTACTCTTCAGAGTTTTCTTTTTTGGGGAATTTCACCCAGCTTTGATGTTTTCAATGTTACCCTCCCGAAAATTTCCGTTTGTCGGAGGCCCCTCTTCAAAAAGTTTGTGTCAATGTATTTTAAAAAGTTTCCTGCGAAGTTGGCGGGGTGAATCTCTAAATTTATTACGTAGAGCTATCAGCAAATAAACTTTACAGTCAGTGTTATACATATTTTTTGCGATCTTCTACCAACAATCCAACACCACTATCGAAAAACAAAAGATTTTAAATTGTCATATTATTTAGGCAAATTTCATTATGATGATGCACAAATCTTTTTTTTAGATTTGTGTGACATACCTAGCTACGTCGAAACAGTTTATTTGCTTCATTAATAAGCTTTATTATTACTCTTGAGTCTCAACAATCTTAAAATATTAAATTTACATATTTGATCGCCCAGCTAATAAAAATGTCATCTCCAGTCAAGTCAATGACACCGATCGAAACAATGAATGAAAAGTCAAACTAATCATCTCTTCATTTCATCACTTTCCTATTAGATAAATATAACTACAATCTATCTTTTCCACATATTCCTTAGAAAAACCTCTTTTTAGTAAGATTATAATTTTGATAAAACTAAATTATAGTAAAAGCCTGATATTTGTTATATTTCACAGAAATGTTTCGCGTGAGACTGATTTTGTTCGCAGGCCTAATAAATTTGTCAGCACTGAAGTGCGTGGTCGTGCCACATTTTTTTGTTTTATTACATGTTATGAACAAAATATTAGAGTAGTAGTCACAAAGTACTGGAGGCATAAGTAATAAAAAGCTTGAAGTATAGCAGAAGTCACAAAATATGCTTAGCTGGTTTCAAAATTAAATGTAGTCATACTTTGGGGTTGGCATTTCACTAATTTGGACCTAATTAGAGGTTTCCGTCAAATTCCTATGAAAGGTGGATTAATGAATATTTTGTCGCGGAGCTACAAAAATAATTTTCGGTTACCTATATTCCTTTCTGGTATTTTGTTTATGACGATTTATAATTTTTAATTTCAACCCGTGTACATTTTTGGAAATTCTTGGACGATCGTATTCATATTTTTACAGGTAGTTACCTAGATGACGTACGTATCATTGTATAGAATAGAATATTAAGTAATACTTTATTCCACATCAAAACCATTATACTCAAAAGATACTACACAGGTAAGTACTTAACGAACAAACATTCTTAAACGGGCGGTCTTATCGCTTATCATCTTCTAGTGAACAAAAATAATTTCTGATGCGTTCAAGAAAAACTCAGTATTGACTACTAAATGCCAACAACGGTATTCACGCATACGATAAACACCACAAATTTTATCTTCACACAAGTTAAACATCCTTTATGTACCATTATCTCCTAAATTATCATTTCTCTACTCCATGCATTTTTACAAACTTACATTCAAGTGCTAATAAGTGAACTACATAATATTAGCATGAATAAACTAGTTTTTAGAACCAGAAGATTAATTAATGCAACATCACGGCCCGACGGAAGCGTTGTTTTGGCAAAAAAATACGCCTATACCCGCGCGCGACAAGGCAGCTTACACGGAATAACGAGGCAGTTCTACTTAATAAACAACTGAGAAATCTGGAAATTATCATATCAGTTATCTCAAATATTGTAGTAGGGTCTTCAGTATAGACAGTTTTTCTTATTTTGTATTTATTCTGTAGTTCTGAATTCTGCATAAAAATGTTTTGATAAATCTGGTTTATTATCATTCATGGGTGGTTTTACATTGTTGCTTTTGCATTTTCACGGTTTTGGTTTCATAGGTATTGGTTATGCTGAATATGTTTTCAGCAGTTGTGCTAAATTGCATGATGTGATAGAGCTTGAGTTGCAAATGCAGGCTTAGGTATGTTGTTATTGTAAACAACTCCATGTGCTTGCTTTGTTTATAATGTCGGCTATCTTCCTAGTTCTAGCATTACTTACCACTCGAACGACGTGTTATCATACGTAACGTGAACCTCATCACACACAACACTTCATTACACGACCGCATGTTTACATCGAACGCTATCACGATCACAACCGACGCCGTAAGGAGCAACGATGGCGCGTGGAAGGGCCGTACTGACCTGCCACTCTTGGTGATCACCATCTCGGTGCCCAGCTTGTGGAACTTCTCCCAGAGGTCCTTGCCCTCGAGGGTGACCTTGGGATCGTCGACGACACCGTCGTCGTCGGGCGGCAGCGGTGCGTACGGCGGAGGCGGCGGCTTGAGCAGCGGACAGGGTGCGGACAGCGCGGCGGCAGCGGCCAGTGCGGCCGGCAAGTACGGCGGCGGCGGCAGCGCACCCGCCGTCAGCAGCGCTGACACCGAGAAGTCGCTCGGCCGCGGTGCCAGCAGCGGGTGGAAGGCGACGGCGTCGCGCCGCTCCGCGCCCTCGAAGCGCATGCCCGCGCCGCCCGGGGCCCACGGTGTGCGCTCCACGACCGGCGTGCCCGTCGGCTCCAGCGGTCGCGCTCGCGCCCGCTCATGCAACGTCCATAACGCGCCGGCCGGCGGCTCTCTCGCGACAATGGCTCGTCCCGTGGCGACACCCGCTCGCGCGGCAGGCGTCAAACGACTGGCCGCCGGCGGCGCCGGCTGCGACACCCCTCCCCACCGCGCCGCCCAATGGCGCGCCGAGCGGCGCCCCGCGCGCAGGCAGGCGGGGCCGCGCCGCCACACAGCGTTGTTTTTTCGTCGCGGGCGAGGTGTCCGCCGTCGCCACACCTCGCGCGCCAGCGACGCGCGCGGGCCGCGGGGCGCTCGCTAATCTGGTTAATGCGGCGCGGCAGCGGGCGCGGGCGCGGTACTCGCACCCGCCGCCTCCTTCTAATTGGACACGTTTCCGTTCGTTCATCAATTGAGCTCGTTACGTTCTCGCAATATCTTTTGTGTGCGGTGCTAGAGCTGCCCTCCATTACGAGAGCTCATCGGCTCATCCGCTGTCTCGACTCGACCGCTACCAGCGTCGACAACTTGTTTCAGATGCAAAAGTTTTTCGTTTGTCGAGAGAATTTCACTGCAGATACCGGCTAGGTACCTCAGAACAACTTTGTTGAAGTTTGTTTGGGGTTAATCTTAATGCACGCTAGCAAGTTTGTTTTCAAGATAAGCAACCTATTTTTGAGATGTCTGAACTTTAGTTTCTAGTGTTTTATCGTGTGGATAGACATTCATTAGATACCTACCTACCTACATTTTATTCAGATTGATAACTCTAAGTGAGAATGTATAAACTTAGCGATCTCAGACTCTACCTCACGAGATCTGTAATCGAACTCTACTTTTCTCCGGTGTTCTAGGTATACTTACGTTCTATTTAGATATATTCAGATAATCTAAAGCCTAATTTTTGTTTAAATAATTATTTTTTGATTTTACGATACTATGTAGGTAGGTACCTGCCTCCGTGAATTTAAAATTAAATAGAATTTTAATTTTATTGAATTTATATGTAGAGTTTTGGAAATAGATTCATTAAATGTTTTTAACAAACAGTGTCAGAAAGTCTTTAGTTTAAAATGGGCCGTGGAAAGTATTATATTGTTGAATTGCATCAGAGTAAAAGAACATGTTGGTAACACCTACCTATCTATAGGCGCACAGACCACAGTGTACACAAAATACCTAACTTTGTAAAGTATAATTTAAGTCATATTCGATATCCGTCATAATAAAAATTTAAGAGAGAGATAATAGAAATCTACTGCCACTTCTTTCTACCTACCTATCTACTTTTTTCAAAGCAGCTGCCCTAGCACGGATGGTAGACAAAAGTGTCTTTCCCCTGTTTTACTCCACTTGACAAGTAAGCAAGTACCTATGAAGAAAGTGATATAAAACGGGGAAATACTTACCATTTTCTCTACCCAGTACTTTAAGGCTTAGTAGGTTAATATTTTAAAAATCGAAAACACTTGAAAATCGTTTAAGCGTTGTTCAAAGTCACCCATAGTTACCTAGTAGTTACATAATTATATAATTTTTATTGCCATAAAAATAAATTCGTAAATCAGCTATAAAGCTTTATTTAGCACTAGTTAACCTGCCTCGGCTTCGCACGGGTTAATTAGTTTTACGCCTTAACCCTGTTTATGGGTAAGACAAAAAAAACTTAAGAGGGAAGTGAAAGGGAAAAAGATAGGGGAAAAGGAAGGATAGGATTAGACGGCAATAGAAGGGATTGGCTGTAGCTATACAAGAAAAATCTTTCTCCTTTTATGTATTTTTAGTCATTAGGATTCATAATTACGTTTTTTTTATTCTTTTTTACTTTTATTTATTTATTAAAACTATAACATAACGTTATAGATAATCTTATACCTAGTCAAAAATTATCAAAAAGACCCTTGGTGGAGGGGAATGTTCCCAGAACGCTGGCTGCATTGCCACGCAGTATGGCAATGCTGTTTTTTTGTGCAAAATAAGAGCCAGCCCCTGGTCACTGGTTGCCTCCACCAAAGTTTTGCCAAGTCCCTGTATACTTCAAAAGCATCTGGTCCCCACGGTCCCATGGTTTCTACCCCAAACGGCTCAAACATGTATCCTCTGTCAAGGTTTCCATATTTGCGCCGTTTGAGGTTTTCAGCTTTAGCAGCAGCGCTACCAGCCTGATTTTTAATTACGTTTATTATCTTCATAAACTAAGATATTATCAGATAACCAAGAGCCTAAACTGACGGGCCTAGAAACGTGGATGACACAATACCTTTCATAATGTAGATAGGTATTAGGTGTTGTAAATGAAAATGAAAATTGTTTATTTTAAATGTAAAAATGTAATTATGTAGGGTAACCACGAGGTGCAATTACTATCTATATTTTTACAAACTACTGCAATATACTTAGGTAGGTTAAATATGTTACTACTTACTATAACCACCTCATTTTCAATATAAAAAGCGCCAACGTTTTTCTACTTTTTTTTCGTTTTCTTTTTTTCTGTGGTGTTTTTATTATATGTTGCCTCTACAGTAAAAAAAATAAGCTCGTATCGTAAGTTTTCTATTATCGAATTTTCAGTTTATCTTCGTATTTATAGCCACCTAAAGCGATGAGTTTATTGCGGCGAAATTATAACAAAAAACTAAAAGTCGTCATCAATGCTCATGCTCCTGAATGTGGGTAAATTCACTCACTTCCCCACACTCCCCTTATTCACCTACTTTAAATTTGGCAATACCAAATCGGCCTCTTAAGAGTTTAATCACATCACATCACATCATCATCACACTTATTATAAAGGCGAAAGTTTGTGTGTATGTGTGTATGTTTGTTACTCTTTCACGCTCTAACAGCTGGACGGATTTGGATGAAATTTGGTATGGAGGTTTCTTATACCCTGGATTAACGCATAGGCTACTTTTTATCCCAAAAACGGGAACGGTTCCTGTAGGAACGCGGGTGGAACCGCGGGGCACTGCTAGTAGGTTCATAAAATGAAAATGAAAAATGAAAAAAAAAATGGCAGAACCTCAGACAAAATAATTTTACGTAGGTACTTAGGTGGATCGTATAGGGATCATTGCTTTTAGCATTCTTAAAACAATCATTACACCAAATTCAATTTATTGTGAATTAATAATTATAATTTACAAACAAGTTTATTTCGTATTGAATTGTCTTCTTGTCTTTTCCAATTATAACATTTTTGTATTACAGTTAACTTATTTTATTAGGCCATGCTACATTGATTTTTGTAAAGCGCCATCTATCGGCGAGTAGCAATTTGGTTTCTGATTTTCATGACATCATGCTTTCAGCATAATCTTATTTTTTTTTACTATTAGGTCATTGCTAATAATAAAAAGAATACAGCCTATTGATTTATTCTAAAAGACTTCAATGTAATTTAAATAAAAACACAAAACAATAACAAGCTATTATTTTCAGGAGTTCTTCGAACGAAAAAATTTGTCCCAGGAAGGAAATTCGAAATTTCAGCAACCGTTACGTTGTTGTTTACAAACTTATCATTATTTCTTTTTGATTTATGTTCTGCGATAAAATCATATTCTTGCATCCGTGAAAATTGCATATTGTTTACAAGAAAAAGGCAGCTATTTAAAAAGAAAATACTGATGACTTAACCATCGTATGTAACTATAAAATAAAGGAGTTAAATAAATTAACAGTTGCTAGTTTATCTTAAAAATGCTTGTGGACTCTATGATACCTTTAAAAAATTAAACTTAAATACATAAATACCTATACAAATAAAAACACTAGTTCTTAACATTTATTTTATTCCCGTATATCTATACTACTTAGCACCAAATTACTTTACAATGGACTCTAAAAGTATTTTTTTAAACAAAACCGGTTGCTTACGTAAGCTCAAATATTCAAATTTAATTCCTAACTAGGTAAAAACAGGTCTATACCATAGTATATCTACTAGTTTTACAACTTTACTGAACTGGCTCGAAAGCTATTTGCATTTTGCTCCATTCATAAAAAACTTGATTTGAAAATGTTCTTGACAGTCGGCGTTTTTGATATGTCATTTCTAGATAGGTACAGCCGGAACTCGCCGTAATGAAGCTTCGGTGTACATTTTAACTATAGGGATCAAGTAGGTATTCGAGTGGGTGATTTTTTCTGTCAGTGTTGGGTACACCTTCTTTAAAGTAAATAGACCACCGACAGTGATGATGGTAAAGGCGATAGTGATGCTACCATCGTTGAAGTAGATACTTTTCTAGGGGTCATCCATTAATCACGTACCTATTAAAGAAATCAGAATATATTATCCTTTATTAATACAGGTGTAATCTAATTTAATTCTGGAAAATGAGGCCGGAGGACTGCCGCGCTATTTTCGGTGTAGAAATCGCGCGTTCAAACGGAAATATAAATACCTACACGTGATATCTTTACTATAGAATCCCCCCCCCCCTCGTGTTTTTTTCCGAAGTCCTTCCTATGGCTTTAGCATGAGGCAGTGTCCTGTCAACAATATTGCAGCAATGACTTTGAAACTAATGGTAAAGTGCAGGACTAATGCTAATGCTTATGTATAGTGGAAACGTGAATTAATAAACTTTTCTCTAAAAATTACAAAGTTACTTCAAAACCGTAGAAATAAACCGCGATTATTCAATGAATACTTCAAATAATGTCCTGAAACTTTGTGTAGTAGTTGAACTAAATATAATTTAGGGCTTATGTCTAGTGGATTTTTAAATACCCATTATATTCAGTGTTATAATAAACCTAAAGTCTAGTGTTATATTACCTAAATTATTGCGCGTTAGAACCATTGTAACTTAGACCGCCTCTGCCGCTCGGCCCCCCCGACTCATCCCCGCTTTGGCCTAGTACTATATATCTATTCTGTGGCTATGGATTGGCTTAGCATAAGCCCTTAATGATAGTGCACGTAGAAGAAAAAACCCGCAGTTCTAATTTTAGGTGTTAAAAAATATGTAGGTAAGTATAATTGGTAAGCCTCCAAAAGAAAACACCATAAAGAAAGGAAATATTCAAATTAAGGCAACGGCTACACACCCCCTCGAAGAAAACATTCAATAATCGCGGCGAATCGAATTACCAACATTTGGGACCCCTTCAATTTGTACGGGAAAATACGATGAACATCTAACAACGCATTTTAAGGATGCACGTTCCAGAATTCCAGATTAAGAACAATTTTACTTGAAGTGATATTGACTGAAAATGACAAAAATGTATGATGCAGTAATGACAAAACTATGTAGGGTGAAATTTGTAAAAGTATTTTTAAGTACTTACATACCTAAATGGTCTGAAGCCCCGGCGTTTGAGAATAGGACCACTGCATCTGCGTCTCCGAGTGCTTTAATTTTAATATTTCTTTGACATCTCTGTTTTGTAATTTGTATATTTTTTATTGATGTGATATTATAAATAATGATGTATAGTTATTGATTAATGTAATTGGCTTATGTAGCCGTTTTAATAAAATTATTAAATAAAATAAATAAATCTCTTTCCGTGGGTGCCGTAAGAGGGAATGGGCAGCAGCATTCTACTCGGTACCTAATCAAAATCTTCCAAGACGCCTGCCACGTGGTAATTTTTGCAAACCCAAGTAAGCGTCCGAAGTGGCGTTTTATGGGGGAGGCCTATGTTCAGTAGTAGACGTCTTCGGGCTGTTGATGTGATACAGTATTCTATGACCATGGATAATTTAAATCTCCCCTCTAGATACACTGGGAAATAGAAAATACTTACTTACACTAAGTATACCTACTGGCTAATAGTAATTTAGGAAGAGGACTTACCCTTCAACCACAGCACAGCCACTATTACCTACATTATTATGTCGTTTCTCGCGTGCTCTGTAAGACTCGCTGAGCTTTATCTTAGCTAAAACTTCGCTTAGTGTTTGCTTACCCATATCAAGCTACCAGAGATACCATCATCATCATTAACAGCCTGAAGACGTCCACTGCTGAACATAGGCCTCCCCCAGAGCACGCCACCTTGAGCGGCTGCTCGCCTCCTGCATCCATCGGCTCCCCGCGGCTTTCACCAGGTCGTCGGTCCACCGAGTGGGGGGCCGGCCCACGCTGCGTCTTCCGGTTCGTGGTCGCCACTCGAGAACCTTTCTTCCCCATCGGTTGTCAGTTCTACGAGCGATGTGGCCTGCCCATTGCCACTTCAACTTACTAACTCTAAGAGCTATATCGGTCACTTTAGTTCTCCTGCGGATCTCCTCGTTCCGGAGCTTATCTCGCAGGGAAACACCGAGCATAGCTCGCTCCATAGCTCGCTGCGCGACTTTGAGCTTACTAATGAGGCCAACAGTAAGAGACCATGTCTCAGTTCCATAAGTCATCACTGGCAACACACACTGATTGAAAACTTTCGTTTTCAGGCTCTGCGGTATTTTGGACGAAAAGATAGGACGAAGCTTCCCGAACGCTGCCCAGCCGAGTTGGATTCTTCGCGCCACCTCTTTGTCGAAGTTGGACCTACCTAATTGGACAATCTGTCCTAGGTAGACATACTTGTCGACAACTTCGAGAGTATCGTTCCCAACAATTACCGGTATAGGTGGAACATGAGCATTAGACATGATCTTTGTCTTGTCCATATTCATCTTAAGACCAACCTGCTGGGAGACTCTACTGAGGTCGTTGAGCATGGTGCTAAGGTCCTCGAGCGATTCCGCCATTATGACTATATCATCGGCAAAACGAAGGTTAGTGATGTACTCGCCATTTATGTTGATGCCAGATCTTTTCCACTCCAAGAGCTTGAAAACATCCTCCAATGCGTTTGTGAACAGTTTCGGAGAAATAACGTCTCCCTGTCTCACGCCTCTTTGCAATGGAATTTGTTCCGTACTCTGGTCCTGTAGTCGGACTGACATAGTGGCCTTACTGTACAAACACTTCAAAACTTCGATATACCTATAGTCAATTTGGCATCGCTGCAAGGACTGCAGCACCGCCCAAGTCTCGATTGAATCGAAGGCTTTCTCATAGTCCACAAACGCTAGGCATAACGGCCGATTATACTCTTCGGTCTTCTGTATAATCTGGCGCAGCGTATGGATGTGGTCTATGGTGCTAAAGCCTTTTCGGAAACCGGCTTGTTCGGGAGGCTGGAATTCATCAAACCTGCGTGCGAGACGATTCGTAATGACTCTCGAAAACAGCTTATACACATGACTCAAGAGCGAGATGGGCCTATAGTTCTTCAATAAGGTGTTATCGCCTTTTTTGAAGAAGAGCACCACCACGCTCTTGTGCCATGCCTCTGGCGTTATACCTTCAAGGATGACAGAATTAAATAACTTCTGGAGGACTAAAAGTACCGGTCTACCACCCGCTCTCAGAAGTTCGGTCGTAATTCCATCTTCACCTGGTGCCTTGTTGTTTTTAAGCTGTTTGAGGGCCATTCTAATCTCGTACAGGCTGACGTCCGGGATATCTTCGGTATAGTGTCGGACTAACTTGGCTCTGATGTCCTGAGCTGTGTTAGTAGCGGGCTTACGTGTCGAGGTGTATAACTGTCCATAGAAGTTCTCGATCTCTCTCAGAATCTCAGGCTTGGATGAAATGACGCTACCATTTTCGGTCTTCAGTTTTGTCATTTGGTGTTGCCCAATAGACGAATCCTTTGCGAACACTTTAGAGCCTTGGTTCCGCTCAATTGCGGCCTCAATACGTGAAGTACTAAGAGCACGCAAGTCGTGTCGCAAGGAACTCCAGATTCGTCTATTGAGTTCACCGTAGGCTGACATATCAACTGAAGACTGCAGCTTCATTTCGCTCCGGTCGGCCATTAGCTCAAGAGTTTTTTCTGAGAGCTTTTGAGTCTTCTTTCGGCGTTGGGTCTTAAAGAATTTCGATCCAACAGCTTGGACAGTTTCCACCAACCCGTCGTTTAGCTCGTCCACTGTGTTACAGTCGGCTAGGCACTGAAAGCGATTTTGGAGTTCCAGCTGAAAGCCTTCGGGGTTTTGGATTTGGACAGGATTTGGACGGAGCGTAGACTTCACCAGACGTGACCTTTCGAGCTTAACATTGATATTCAATGTGCCTCTAACAATACGGTGATCGCTACCGGTTTTCACCTTGCTGATCACAGAGACATCATCGAATATGTGCTTCTTGGTCGTCATGATGAAGTCTATCTCATTTTTAGTGGAACCGTCGGGACTTATCCACGTCCACTTCCTGGATGGCCGCTTCTCGTAGAAGGAGTTCATCATAAAGAGTCCCTCCTTCTCCATGAAGTCAGCCAGCCTCTGTCCTCGAGGGTTCCGCTGCCCGTATCCAAATGTCCCCACTCTCAGCTCATCGCTATTCCTTGTGCCCAACTTCGCATTGAAGTCTCCCATCACAACGGTGAAGTATGTTTCGGAAGTATGCATGGCTTCGGATATGTCCTCATACATAGCTTCTACTTCATCGTCTGAGTGTGCCGATGTCGGCGCGTATACCTGTATAACCTTCAACGAATACCGTTTGGTTATTCGGAGTACCAGGTACGCTACCCTGGCCGACACACTGTCGACTTTGACCACGTTGTTGACGAGAGACTTGCGGACGAGAAACCCGACACCCCCTTGGGAGAGTTGGTCTCCCTCCCGGTAGAAGAATAAGTTACCGGAATTTAGGATTATCGTGTCCTGTCCCTGTCTTCGGACTTCTGACAATCCCATTACATCCCAGCGTAACTTACCCATCTCCGCCTCTAGCTCGACCATCCTTTCGTCAGCCTTCAGTGTGCGCACGTTATGTGTTGCCAGGGCCAGGGGTCGTCGTTGGGGTTGGTAGCCGGGCGTCTGCCGGGGATTCTTCGCACCCCTTGCCCTGCCGTTACCGTGGCCGCTACCGTAGCCACGGGATAGCAGAGCTGCCGGGGACTGGGGGCCGTTTTTATTTGTGCTTGTCATTAGGGGGGGGGGGTTTGCCATAATCACCACGCTTGGCAGGCGGCTTGGTGATCGCAGTAGGTGAAGATTGATTGCCACCAAGACCGAGAGGAACGCTGCGACCCATTCCCTGGATATTCCCTTAGCCGCCTTCTACGGCACCCACGGGAAGAGATGGGGTGGTCCTATTCGTAACCGGGACCACACGGGACTACGGTGCTCTGTAAGACTCGCTGAGCTTTATCTTAGCTAAAACTTCGCTTAGTGTTTGCTTACCCATATCAAGCTACCAGAGATACCAGTATTTCGGTAATTCGTCGCTTTGCCTTTAGAGAAAAATATTCTCATGAATTCCGTTTGGAAACTTGCCTGATTTATGTCTGAGCAAACTTTGCTCAGCAGAGTCTAAGTTAGATCTATCCCGTCTAACCCTTAGGGACAAAATTGTTACGGTATGTATTATAGGTACCTAGATTACCTACTACCCTACCTTTTATTGGTATTTTTTAAGTATGTTTGTATTTGTTCGCTAATGTCAAAATGTAGTAATCCCACAGAACAAGAAAAAAATTTACGCTCTCGCCTTGATTGAGATGTCTTTTTCAACACTTCAGAAGCGTATGTCACGTTTTAGAATAAAGCGTTATGGTTTACCTGCGCAGCTGACATAAAATGCATCCAATTTTGTCATTAGTGTCTGCGCTCAGCACCTATTGCTCGCCACGAATATTGTTATTCGGTACCTTCACCTATAATCAGGGCGCGAGCGAAATATTTATGTTTTTTATAGCAGTATCACCCGCTTAGCATATCTACAGATGAATTAAGTTTTGTTAAGGAAAAATCGGCACCTATTCAAAATCCTTTACAAATTTAGGTATCTGTGTGAGCGTAGGTATTTCTTTCCATGCTCTGTGGGTGATCCCATTGGTATTAGACCGTTTTTCTAATCAAAAATTACACTAAGCATTTATCGACCCACAGCAATAGATTATGAATAAGTATATTCAAATACCTATAGGCCTCAAAGATTATCTTTACCTTGAAATAAGTTCGAAAATCCTGTAATTTTCTTTAAAGTGTCCACATTTAAGCAGCGTTCGAGTGCCCACACCTCCCCTCGAGGGCCCAATCTCGGTAAAACCGAATTTACCCGATGATACTCTTTGAGACGCACTTATTATCCCATCTTCCTTTAGCACCCTCATTCGTTGGGACCTTGTCGAAGTAATTGATAAAAGGCTGTTTATTTACATTTTTAGGGTGGTTTTTAGGGTATTATAGATCTGTGTGGGATAATATTACGAGGTTAATGAACTTTTAATTTTTTAAATATTTCGCTTTTCCTCTTATTAGTTTGAATATTTTTTCTACGAAGCGAAGGTTGCATTACAAAAAAAAAACCATGCTAACTGACTATTCAAGGTTGAATAGTCAAAGCAAAAGTGCAAAGCAGGGCCAGTTTTTTAAATGAGCAAGTGAGGCATTAAAGTGTTTTAATAAAGGTAAAATGATAGAGGCATGGTCATTTTACCTATTTTAAATACCCGCATGTATGGCAAGTAGGTAGGTATATAGGCCTTAGGCATTTAGATCATGAAATTAGTACAAAAATACCTAGTTTACGTACATAATTACCTTTCATTTTGCCTTAATTACCATCGTCTACGTCCAAAGACCTTTTTACTCTTTTGTAAGCTTGCAAAGTTTCGAAAATATTGTACGCGTTTAAATAGCAATTTGATGAAACATATTGTTTCATTGGTAACTAATGGAAATATCGATAAAAAATCGATTTCTCTACTGTCCAGTAAGAAACATAATTATTGATAATTACGGTTGCATGTTTTATAAACTGCTTTACATTCTGCATTTGCATATTCATTTATAATTGAATTATACTGGGTGGCGCAAAAGTACTGGCACTAAAGAAAATACTTTTATTTTTTTTATATGACATTTTCTGTCATTCTGTTGTTGAAAATTGTGTAGTGAACAAATGTAAAATACACTGAAAATAAACATGGACCGTTTTACTCCCCAAGAACGTGGAATAATTGTGTCAATGTTCTTACGGAATAATTCATCAGTGATAAGAACACAACGTGAATTTCGTCGACGATTTCCCCACCGTCCGGCACCGATTGGTCGCACAATTCGACGCTTTGCCACACGCCTTGAAGCAACTGGCTCAACATTGGATAGACCTAAGTCTGGGAGACCAAGAACAGGCCGTTCAGCTGAAAATATCGATGCTGTGCGCGAAGATGTGGAAGAGTGTCCAGAAACATCAACGAGGCGACGTGCCACGCAATTGGGCATTTCCAGACGGACCCTGCAGCGTATTTTGGTGAAAGACTTAAAGATGTTCCCGTATAAAACTCAAATGACTCATCAACTGCTGCCTGCTGACCACCGAGCTCGTCTAGATTACTGCCAGCGCGTCATAAACCTCAACCTTGAAGAGGATGATTTTCCTTCAAAATTGGTTATGAGTGACGAAGCGCATTTCCATCTCTCAGGGCATGTCAATAAGCAGAATACTCGGTTCTGGGGCACTGATAATCCGCGCATTATTCAAGAAACACCTCTACACCCACTAAAAGTTACTGTATGGTGTGGCATCTGTGTTGACAGAGTGATCGGACCCTATTTTTTCGAAGACGCTGGAGGCAATGCGATAACTGTCACTGGAGAACGCTACAGAACCATGTTACGTGAGTTTTTGATACCCAGTTTGGACGAATTGGGGCTGGAGCACATCTGGTTTCAACAAGACGGCGCTACGGCACACACAGCGCGCGACACTATGGACTTAGTGAGGGACGCTTTTCCAAGCCGAGTTATCTCTCGTTTTGGCGATTTGCCTTGGCCTGCAAGATCACCCGATCTGACCAGTCCAGACTTCTTTCTTTGGGGTTTTTTGAAATCTCGGGTGTATGTGAACAAGCCACAGACTCTCGCAGCTCTAAAAGAAAACATTCGTCAAGAAATAACGAACATATCGCAGGAAGTGTTACGGCAAGTTATGCAAAATGTCATAAATAGGGCTCAAATGTGTATCAACTCTGGAGGTCACCATTTAAAAGACATCATCTTTAAATCCTAATGGTACGAAATTTAATGGCACAAATATACATTTAAAAAAACCTAAATCTAGTTTTCTAATTTAGAAAAAATGTTATAGCTGAACCAAATAGGGTCTTTACTTTTGCGCCACCCAGTAGTTAAATAATTGTTGAATTATTGTATACTTAAGTAGGTCTCTTCATGCAAACGAAATCCACTTTTAAAGTAGGTGAAGGTCTTCATCATCATTATCATCTGCCTGAAGACACCCACTGCTGAACTAGGCCTCCCTATAGAGCGCCACTTTGAGCTGCATGCTTGCGATGACCGGTGGGGTAGACGTGTTCTTGAGTGGATACCAGGACTTGGCAAACGTAGTGTAGGATACCCTCCAACTATAGATGGAGCGGCGATATACACAGAGTGGCTGGCGGCAGCTGGATGAGATTAGCCGAAGATTGGGATCAGTGGCGTGTATTAGAAGAGGCCTATGTCCAGCAGTGGACTGATACAGGCTGATCCTGATGATGATTTTGGCTCCTGTATCCATCCACATAGTGGAGGCCGGCCTATAATACGCTGCGTCTTCCGGTTCGTGATCGCCACTCGAGAACCTTTCGTCCCCATCGGTTGTCAGTTCTACGAGCGATGGCCTGCTCACTGCCCAGCCCGTTGCCATTTCAAATTGCTAATTTTAAGAATTATATTAATCACCATCTCAACAAAGGCCTTAAACTAGAAAAAAAAACTATGAATAATGAACATTTCTATGAATCATGAATTTTTTTCCTGGATATTAAGTATTCTACATTGATAACTAATTTTGATTCCAAAACCGCTATCGTATTATGTAAAAGTTGCAGCAAACACTTAGCAATCTGTCGCAAGATGTCACTGGAAATCGTAAGTCACCTGCCTGTTGCTCGCCTGTCGCTGAATGCACTTTGGCCTTTGATACTAGCGCCAGCAACAGAATAGCAATAAAAAGATGGAAAAAAATAATGCAATTTTTAGTTCGTCGATTGTCTGACAGACGGTGATCTAGCGCTGATCGCTTTCTGCTCTGCTAAAGTGATGTTTGACAGCAATGATTGCGAAATTTATCTACGCCTGTTGCAAACTTGTTGCGAGTTTCGTAATTAGCCAGCCGCAAAGAAACGAAGATGCAAACAAACGGACGTTACACTTTTGTATTTTAGTTGAAAACTATGGAAGTTCTTTCTTCAGTTCATCATTAAAATGACTGACAGACCGTCAGTACTAATAACAATAATCATTAAGAGCGGGTCACTTTATAGTACACTTTCCCAGAAAACCGCTTGGGTGGCCTTTAAAAACCACATTTTTTGCTGCTTCTCAAACAGATTTTGACTCTTATACTTTAAAACGTAAGGTTGACTTTCATGTTTATTAAACTCATTCCTATGTTTGTACTACAACACCGTCATCCATAGTTTTAGATCGAGCTTTAGGTCTTAAGTTTAATGTTATAAGGTGTATTTTATGTTTTTTGAGTTTGCTTTTTGTTGGTTAGTAAATGATAAAGTTTTGAGTAACTTTTTAGAATTGTAAACCTTTTATTGGTATGTTAAAGCGGTTTTAGATCGGTAATGTGTTATACCGCGGCTTTGCTTGGAGTGAACAGGTATCTTCTAGGCAAGCATGTACCATCGTAGACTGCGTCATCACTTTCCATCAGGTGAGACAGTGGTCAAATGCTGTGCCTATCAATAATAAAAAAAAAGTATCACTCATAGTGTGATGGTGGTAGCAGATGTCTATACACTCTTTCTGTCTCTGTCTGTCTGTGCCTTTCTCCTGAGAAATATCATTCTAAGGTAATTAAGGTAATAAGATGTTTTTTGGGCGGGAACGCGGAAAAGTTCACGTCTTTGCATTACGGATTAAGTGCTGAATTACGAGTATATGGACAAGTGATATAATATGGTGAAATGTGTTTTTTCGTGTTGCCTTCAAAATTCCATAGAAGCTTCTAGTAAAGTTGCCACCACTTAAGTTGCCAGACTGTGACTAAGACTTGACTGTGTGAAATATTCTATAACACGATGAAAAATTATACAATACTTGATACTGGCTAAATACACTATGTGTGGAGCCAAATAATAAGAAAAAAAAAGATAATAAGATTGATTGTTTGATACATTACTACAGACCTAGAATATAATCATCTCTCAATCTGTATTAACCATCTGTTTTAGATGCTCATAGATTCACATAAACAATGTCTGGAAGTAAATAAATATAAATAAATATGTATGGACATTTAATTTTAAACAGCGCCATCTAGTCCCAAACTAAGCATAGCTTGGGGCTAGATGGCTACTATGGGAACCAGATAACTGATACAATAGTTAGGTACTTTTTGTTTGTAAATACATACATAGAATACAATATAACACCCAGACACAGAACAAACGTCAGTGTTCATCACACATGTTTTTCCTGGGTGGGAATCGAACCCACTACCTATAGTTCAGAAGACAGAGCTAATATCTAGTCAAGTAGGTAATCATTTTGTTTTATTTTTTATATCCTGGTGTTTATTATTATTTACCAAGTCAGTGCTGTTACAGAGTTCTAAGATAATTATTGTTTTCTATATTTTAGTGTCCCCCCACTCAGTGGACCGACGACCTGGTGAAAGCCGCGGGGAGCCGATGTATACAGGAGGCGAGCAGCCGCTCAAGGTGGCGCGCTCTGGGGGAGGCCTATGTTCAGCAGTGGACGTCTTCAGGCTGATGATGATGATGATATTTTAGTGTTAAAATAAAGGTTTTATTAAAAACAGCTTAACAGCCTCTGCGGTGTGCTGGTTGAGCAGGTCGGCTCATAACCCGGAGGCGGCGGGTTCGATTCCCGCGACAAGACAAGTATTTGTGCACAGGAAACAAGCGCTAATTAATACTTGTTCTGTGTCTGGGTGTTGTGGGACCATGGTCCTCGTAGTTCCTTGGTCCCTAGATACAGGGAATCTTAGTTAGGGTCCAGGATCCATGTATGTGATCGTTGGGCGTTATTATTATTATTAACACTTGATTTTGTTATTACATTCTATTCTATTAACACTGATGTATCTTATACTTACCTGTTTAGATTTTTTTTTTACGGGCAAATTGCCTTTATTACTCAAGCTAACTACTACAATAATAAAAACTAAACTAAACCAAACTAAGCTAAACTAAACTAAACTACCTACACTACCTACTACAAAGAACACTTATGGACTGTATAATAGCCGCGATGGCCTATAGACAGTCCAAGTGCTCCAGCCCACTACCGGTAGGTAGCGTACCCAACATGCTGGCCGCATTGCCACGTTGAATTGCAATGCTGATGCGTTGGGCCAAATAAGTGCCAGCCTTTTGGTCACGCGTCGCATCGACCAGGCGCTCTGATAGACTTTGGAAAACGCGATGAGCTCCCGGTCCCCACGGACCCAGGGTCTCAACACCAAACGGCTCAAATATGTAACCGCTACCGAGATTACTATATTTGCGCCGTTTTAGCTGCTCAGCAGAATTAGCCGCGGTGCCGGCCCTAACGTGTGTCTCGGGAAGGTGTGACGGCGCCATAGTATCGACGCAAGTAGCGTCCCACACTAAAGGCCGCCCCATCTTCCAGGGAACCAGAGTCATTCCGTCGGGTCTTTTACCATCGTCACGCATGAGAACATTCGGTTCGAGAATGGCTGCAACATTGGCGGTGGTAAAAGCCCGGCGAATGATGTCATTAAGACTAGCGTGGCGCGAAATTCGACCAACGCTTTTTGAACACGAGAGACCGTGATGATCGAGCTGGTCAACTGCGGTACGGCACTGGCAGCGATGGGCCACACAGCATTTTGCGCCCAAACGTAAGCTGATAGCTAAACGAAAAGTAGTCGGATCTAAAAGGTTACCAGTGTTGAAAGAAGGCATGGCCTGTAACCAAAGTCCTGACTCCCACATAGAGACTGCGAGAAGCCGAGCACGATCAGCGACGCTAGGACACGTATCTAAAAGATTTTTCCGTGCTCGTTCACAGAGCGGTCGGTCCCACAGCCTCTGTGAGGAAAGAACCACCGGGAAATCAGAATTTGGAAAAGTCAACCCCCAGGCATTCTTGGCCTCAGACAAATGGACTACTTCGAAAGTACCTAAAGATGGAGCAAGAATTTTTTCTATTCATTTATGTGTACCATGTACAGAGGACAAAAATGCCGGTAATGCAGCACTCGAAATTTTGCGTATCTCTAAACCTCCTAAGCGCACAGGTAGAGAGGCTTGCGACCACGTCCTGTCATCCATATCAACATTCAAGACCGAAACCAGAGTGTTTTTTACAATGCTGTCTAAGCCCATAAGGAGCTCACTGTGTTTCCACAGTTGACAACATCGTAAAATATAAGTAAATTTAGGGACAAAAACGAATAATTGTAAAAGCCATGTGGGCGTTAATTTTGAGTAACCTGTCTGATGCGTTATTGAACTTTTGAATTTTTTCTTCTACAAAAGGTGAGATAGACTCATCCAGAATCGGCGAACCCAAAAGGCGAAGAGAACGCTTGTCTACTAATTTGATATTCGGAGCAAGACTATTAAACTTTTCAAAAACCAAATCTTTATCAGGACAAGTATCGCAAACAAAAAGTTCGCATTTAGAAAAATTTAAATCCAAACCAATGTCGCGAAATTCGTTAATAATGATACCTAGATCATTAAAAACAGTGTTCACGTCGCCTCCTAGGGTTCCGTCATCCAAGTACCAAACATTAAGTTTGGACTGAAGACGTTGAATAAATAATATGATGATAGATAAATATTAACATATAAGCTACACAAATAATAATTACACCATAGGTACCAAGTAGGCTCTACATCACGAACTACCCTTAAAATCCAAGAACCACCCCTAGAGTTCAGCAGTCGTAGAGTTCAAGTCTACAAAGGGTTATGAACTTAGCTCTAGGTATCTCTACATACTTTACCTGTAAAGAAACGGGTAGGTGTCACGCATCGCTACTCTCCTAAAAGCTGGAGACCACTTATGCCCACGCGTGGGGTGGATAAGTGGGGTAGAGTTTATGTGGGACGGTATTTAATAATGTAGAGACATAAATATAGGCAAAAGTTTTTGGAGTTCACGGTTATTTTGTTAGTACCTACTAGGCATGGATCAAATCACAAGGAGCAGGTGAAAAATCATATGATTTTATGTTTCATAAATCACTCTGCTACTTTTTGTCAGACACTCTGCTACAAATCACAATGTGATAATCACACTTAATCGAACCGTGGCTTCAGATTTCATAATACGAGAGTAGCATAAGCGGTGAATATCAAAACATATAATTTTATTTATGCTTCAGTAAACAAACTGAGACCTAAAGAGTATAATTTTATTAATATTGTGGTGTAGCGGTGAACTTTGATCTTTATTAATATTGTGGTGTAGCGGTGAACTTTGATCTTGTTTAACTTAAGAGAGTAGCGTTAGATTACTTAGTAATCATTTGTAGCAGGTCGCAACTTCACTAGGTTGCTCCTAAATCACATCTCTGTTGCATTTCATAAAGCACAGCCAATCACCATTGATCATAAATTCATTAGGCATATGAAAAATCACAGGCTGTGAAAAATCACAGGTGAAATCTCAGTGATAAAAATAAATCATATGATGAAATGACAATGACTTTAAAGTAGCAATCATTTCCATGCCTAGTACCTACCTATATGTAGGTAGTACGAGATTCGAGACGTGTCGGGCGCAAAGTTTTCTTCATGAATCCATTGCTACTCAGCGCGTCAACGTTTGACCGGTTGATGATGAGTTTTGTTGTAATATACCCTATATTATTGACAATGGGCAGGCTACATCGCTCGTAGAACTGACAACCGATGGGGAAGAAAAGTTCTCGAGTGCTGATCACGAACCGGAAGACGCAGCGTAGGCCGGCCCCCCACTCGGTGGACAAACGACTTGGTGAAAGCCGCGGGATGCAGGAGGCAAGCAGCCGCTCAAAGTAGCGCTCTGTGGGGGAGGCCTATGTTCAGCAGTGGACGTCTTCAGGCTGTTGAATACGATGATGATGATACCTTTATTTTAATATCATGAGGTTTATTTGAATAAGGTACCTAGGTATACTTACTCATCAATTAATTGCAAATTTATTATATTGACATTAATAAAGAAACGAAAAATACAAAGTGCGAATGCTTGAATGTGATAATAATATAAGTACCTCCCCATTTAATTGTATTCATTTAAAATCTGTATTCTCTGCACTCTGTCTTAAAATGTATATAAAATGTGTAATACTAACTGAATTTGAGAATTGCTAATTGTACTTCCTATAACACTAGCCTAACCTAAGCCTGCGACACCCTTACCGGGTAAATGTACCCTAACTTTAAGACATTTTTGTATATAAGACCTGTCGACTGTACATTCCGCAGAATAAATGAATTATTATTATTATTCACTCATTTATTACATTTTCTTAGATTTAGGTTTTGTTACAATATTCATATAAAAATAAATTACAAAAATACTATAAAAAAACCTAAACCTAGAGTGCCGCCGGCAGCGGGGCAGGACCCAAGCTACTGGTGGTTAGGGCTGCAGAGTGAGGAACCTCCTGACAATACGTGACGTGTCAAGGAGTACTGCATTCTGAATCTGACTCTTGACCCAACTGTCTAGCGAGAGCCTCTCGAGGTGTTGGTCGAGGCTCTTCGCTATAAGGCCGTTCGCCGAAACGACTATCGGGACTACGTAACGACTATTTATTATTATTATTATTACTTACCTACTAAATAATAAGTAGTGTATTTATATACCTACATATTGTGTCATTTCAAAATCAAAAGTTTAAGTAATCATTTTTTAGAGTATTAATTGACAATATAGATCAGATATAGGTTTCAATGGTATGACTTTAAGACCTATTAAAATGGTTAGGTACGAACCATTAACCAAAAATATAATACCATCGAAAAATAGATAGATAGATAGATAGATAGATAGATAGATAGATAGATAGATAGATAGATAGATAGATAGATAGATAGATAGATAGATAGATAGATAGATAGATAGATAGATAGATAGATAGATAGATAGATAGATAGATAGATAGATAGATAGATAGATAGATAGATAGATAGATAGATAGATAGATAGATAGATAGATAGATAGATAGATAGATAGATAGATAGATAGATAGATAGATAGATAGATAGATAGATAGATAGATAGATAGATAGATAGATAGATAGATAGATAGATAGATAGATAGATAGATAGATAGATAGATAGATAGATAGATAGATAGATAGATAGATAGATAGATAGATAGATAGATAGATAGATAGATAGATAGATAGATAGATAGATAGATAGATAGATAGATAGATAGATAGATAGATAGATAGATAGATAGATAGATAGATAGATAGATAGATAGATAGATAGATAGATAGATAGATAGATAGATAGATAGATAGATAGATAGATAGATAGATAGATAGATAGATAGATAGATAGATAGATAGATAGATAGATAGATAGATAGATAGATAGATAGATAGATAGATAGATAGATAGATAGATAGATAGATAGATAGATAGATAGATAGATAGATAGATAGATAGATAGATAGATAGATAGATAGATAGATAGATAGATAGATAGATAGATAGATAGATAGATAGATAGATAGATAGATAGATAGATAGATAGATAGATAGATAGATAGATAGATAGATAGATAGATAGATAGATAGATAGATAGATAGATAGATAGATAGATAGATAGATAGATAGATAGATAGATAGATAGATAGATAGATAGATAGATAGATAGATAGATAGATAGATAGATAGATAGATAGATAGATAGATAGATAGATAGATAGATAGATAGATAGATAGATAGATAGATAGATAGATAGATAGATAGATAGATAGATAGATAGATAGATAGATAGATAGATAGATAGATAGATAGATAGATAGATAGATAGATAGATAGATAGATAGATAGATAGATAGATAGATAGATAGATAGATAGATAGATAGATAGATAGATAGATAGATAGATAGATAGATAGATAGATAGATAGATAGATAGATAGATAGATAGATAGATAGATAGATAGATAGATAGATAGATAGATAGATAGATAGATAGATAGATAGATAGATAGATAGATAGATAGATAGATAGATAGATAGATAGATAGATAGATAGATAGATAGATAGATAGATAGATAGATAGATAGATAGATAGATAGATAGATAGATAGATAGATAGATAGATAGATAGATAGATAGATAGATAGATAGATAGATAGATAGATAGATAGATAGATAGATAGATAGATAGATAGATAGATAGATAGATAGATAGATAGATAGATAGATAGATAGATAGATAGATAGATAGATAGATAGATAGATAGATAGATAGATAGATAGATAGATAGATAGATAGATAGATAGATAGATAGATAGATAGATAGATAGATAGATAGATAGATAGATAGATAGATAGATAGATAGATAGATAGATAGATAGATAGATAGATAGATAGATAGATAGATAGATAGATAGATAGATAGATAGATAGATAGATAGATAGATAGATAGATAGATAGATAGATAGATAGATAGATAGATAGATAGATAGATAGATAGATAGATAGATAGATAGATAGATAGATAGATAGATAGATAGATAGATAGATAGATAGATAGATAGATAGATAGATAGATAGATAGATAGATAGATAGATAGATAGATAGATAGATAGATAGATAGATAGATAGATAGATAGATAGATAGATAGATAGATAGATAGATAGATAGATAGATAGATAGATAGATAGATAGATAGATAGATAGATAGATAGATAGATAGATAGATAGATAGATAGATAGATAGATAGATAGATAGATAGATAGATAGATAGATAGATAGATAGATAGATAGATAGATAGATAGATAGATAGATAGATAGATAGATAGATAGATAGATAGATAGATAGATAGATAGACAGATAGGTAGATAAACTATTGAAACACCACATCACAAATAATTAAAAACTAAGTGAACAAACTTAACCAAAGTGTAGCAATGGGCGGTCTTATCGCTCAGAGCGATCTCTTCCAGACAACCTTGTTAAATTCCAAGACTTAAAAGAAAATGTAAATGAAAAATGTAAAATAGTTTAAAAAAATGTTTTTTTTCTGACGACCCGTACTCCACTCAGCCGTGGTTGGGGAGCCGTGGGGAGCTCAAGTCAAGACTTTTGTTCACAAAATATTAATTTTATGAAAGAAATCTATAGTTTTGTGCACCGATTCATTACTTAGCGTTTGTTACAACGGGTTTTGTTACCCTATTCCATATTGCTTTAAAATGCGGGTTGTCATTTCGTTTAGGAACAGTAACGCCATCTATGGGTGAGCGGCAAAACTACAATCCTATTCCGATTGAATGATATAATTAAATATATATGAAAGTCATTAATGCCTTAAAATCAAAGCATCTTTTAGTTCCACTACATAAATTTAATAAATGAAATAATTATGTTTTAGTTGCGAATTATTTTGTGCACAAACTTATAGATTTCTTTCATAAAATGAATATTTTTTTTGTCTTTCAACAAGGTACATAAAACACTAATATTTATTTTCCAAATGCAGTGTTCAGTAAAACAAACCGGCAACAGTTCCATCTACGTTTTAATTTTTTTTTATCGTTTACAATCATGATGCCTTGTCACTGTCAATTTCATCTGACAGCCGCAAAAAATATTTCTAAAGTTATCAATTCTTCCGATGCCAACTTACTTTCGAATTAGACATTTAAAAAAACATTCTATCGAATACAAATATTGCACACGACGACGGATTTCGAAAGAGAAAAAAAAGTGACATTCTATTTTTCTCTGAAAGGAGTCTGCGCATTGTGGCGACTCAGTTCAAAGCGCGCGCGCACAAAACGATCAAGACCCTTCGCGCTTGACAACTAGAAAGAGACGGGTGTATCAATTTACTTAAGGAAAGAAAAAGATGGGTATGTTATGGGCGTTCCGTCATCGAACTTTGCATCCAATTAAAGCTCAGTGGGCTTCCAAGGAGGCGGGGCGGCGGGTTCAGACTAATAAGGATCCAGGGAAAATGATCTATAGGACTGCGTCTGCGCAGTGCACTGTATTGTTATCGTTATAATCGTGTTATTTATTTTATATCTACGTTTGATGGCTGAATAAATTTACATGTGCCGATTTTGTAAGTTTAAAACATGTTTTTAATTCGATTTTTGGGCTCCGGAGGTCCTGACAGGTAGCCAAAAATTGTATCGATATTTTTTGCCATTTTTTACGATGTTGTTTTAAGGCCTGGTAGGTATAAAGTGGTTGTTTACGGTAATAAATTGTTAATTGATTTTGTTTTAGTGTTTATAGAAGCATACCTAAGTAGGTAGGCTAAATTAGAAGTGTTATATCAAAACGTGTTTAAATCTAAACTAGTCACATCCCAATTTACTACCTACCTACTCCCACTTAGTTTTTTTATGCATAAAATTTAACATTTTTCTATTTCTTTCACAGAAGATGGTGACCATTCCAACAAATGTTCAATTAGGTAGGTACACCAATGAACCTTGAATTAGTACCTACTTTTTAGATTTTCATACGTTTTTTTTCTCTCTTATTTCTATGAGAGTATAAAGACGCATTTCTGCCCTATTACCAAAAAGGAAGGCTGTATTTTTTTGTAGATGATATAGTAGGTATCTATGAAGACCTAAATAAAGGACAGGTAGGTAGGTACTTATTAGCATAAAATACATAAAAAAATACATAGAAATGTATTTTTTATGCTAAAATGAGCATACGTTTGACAACAACTCGCCGGATGGTAAGTGACGAAGTTGTGTAAGGTGGAGCACGTTTGCCCATGAGATGCCCATTCACTCACGATTTGAAAAGACCCAGGTTATACCCAGGAGGAAACACTGCTGCTGGAGCTACCCATTCCTTGGCCGTTTGGACTATGAATGACTCAGCAAAACGCTTAGTGCGGACTTGTGGTATAACGACGTAAGCATGTGAAGAATCACCAAGCCTTGTAGTTCTATGTATGTAACTACTACCATATTATTATTCTTATATATACCTACTTACCCTATATATACACTTTAAATTATCTTGTTAAGGTGGAATGTTTCACTAGCGCGGCAAATCCAAATTTTCTTGCGTTAGCTTAATTACTAAACGTGATTACATTAAAACTGATTTAACGTAAATAAATGGAATGTATCAACAAATTACGATTAAAGGTAGGTATCTCCTAGATATCATTGGTTTAGCGACGAATGGCGATAAACAAATTTCATCTTTGTTTTTCGGTCTATTGCCATTTGTCGCTAAACCAATGATATGTAGGTGATACTTTTAATTGTAATTTATTGATACATTTTATTTATTTGCGCAAAATTAGTTTTGATGTAATCACGTTAAGTAATTAAGCTATTATTGGCAAAAGAACGCAAGAAAATTGGAATTCACCACGCTAGTGAAACGTTCCACCTTAACTGTGCATGACATATTGAAGTAGGTAGGTACCTACCTAGTTATATAATATTTACAAAACGAAAAGCTTTATTCAAATGAAAACTACAAACAATGAGAATAAATAAGAAAACACAACACTGCTGCCTAAGTTGTGATTGTGATGAAAGCACTTTAATTTGTGGCTTGTCACTTCAACGACATACGTCCAACTACCAAAAAAACTTCCCTCACTATACTGACTGTATTGGTGTATTATTACCAGTAATTGTTGGCAACACAGATTTCGAAAATCGAATTTAACATCTGTCGTCACTCAATAGGCTCATTGCATTGTGCCTTTTTATCGAAACGACAAAGGATGTCGGAAATTTAAGCTGTTTACCATTTGCAACTGCAGTTACAAAAAATATATGTAGGTACCTACGTCTGTAGTAGTAAGTATACGTAGGTACCTAATATGTGTACCTATCCTTCCTATATATAAAATTAAAAAGTTTCTTTTTTCTTGTATTTTGGCTCCACACATAGTGTATTTAGCCAGTGTCAAGTATTGTAATTTTCATCGTGTTATAGAATATTTCACGAGCATGAGTGTGGGCAAGTGATATAATGTAGTGAAACGTGGTTTTTCGTGTTGCTTCCAAAATTCCATAGAAGCCTGTAGTAAAGTTGCCACCACTTTACTAGGCCACGACTTAGACTGGATTATGACTTAGACTAGACTATGACTACTCTGAGTGTGACTATGACTTGACTTTAAGTGAAAATTTCCATAATACGATGAAAAATTACAAAACTTGACACTGGCTAAATACACTATGTGTGGAGCCAAAATATAAGAAAAAAAAGGGTATAGTAAGAATTTGAGTTCATTTCATTAAATATTTGGATATCATAAAAACTCACCCCCTTACTAAAAACATTGTGTAGTAGAAGAATAGATAGTGTTTTGTTTGTCTCTATCAAACTTGAAATAGGCAATAATAAAACAAGAGAAAACACTGAGTAGCAACCTATTCCATCGTTATGCAGTGATTATTAGTAAAGGAGCTTAATATTAAAACTATAAATAGAGTGATATGAGATATGGAATTTTATTCTGGGGCAATTCCACAGAGAAACTGCAAGTATTTAGGGCTCAGAAGAGATGTGTTCGGGCAATACAAGGTTTAAAGCAAATAGACTCGTGTAAAGAGCATTTTAGAACACTCAAAGTGCTAACAATGCCGTCTTTATACATCAGCGAGATAGCTGCATTCGTAAAAAAACACTCTTATTTATTTGAGGAATATGCAGTAGGTAGTCGGCGAGAAGGAGATCTACGTCACAAGTCATGTAAAACTCATCTCTTGCGAACCAGTATTTTCTGTATGGCACCCATCATTTTTAATAAGATTTCTTTAAGGTTACGTATTGAGAATGACTTGATTTTCAAAAAGAAACTTAATGAGTTGTTGGTGGACAAAGCATATTATAGCATTGACGAATTTCTGAAGGATAAAAAATTAATTTAATGTAATATTGTTAATTATTATAATTTATGATTGATATTTAGTGACATGGACAAATTGAACATTATTGTATTAATAGGCACTAAATTTAAAAAATAAAAACTAAATTGTTGTATTGACAAATATAAATGCTTGCATGTCTTAATGACGGAAATAGAGACACTATACACATTACAATAAGACCACAATTTTCGTATTGCCTATTTCGCAAGATAATAAATTGTTTAATTGTTTAATTTAATTGTTTAGTTTTTCCAAGAACCATTATCATTATTGTCTCTTACTGTCGGCCCCATTAGTAAGCCCAAAATCACTATGCTCGATGTTTCCCTGCGAGACAAGATCCGCATAATGAGGAGCTCCGCAGGAGAACTAAAGTGACCAATGTAGCTCTTAGAATTAGCAAGTTGAAATGGCAATGGGCAGGCCACATCGCTCGTAGAACTGACAACCGATGGGGAAGAAAGGTTCTCGAGTAGCGACCACGAACCAGAAGACGCAGCAGGCCTTAGTCCGCGCGAACAGCTGTACGGTGCCATATATGGCACCAATTAAATGGCTTAAATTTCGCGAATGTACCTACTGGGATTCTACGTATACAGGTAGGTACCTACTTACTCTGAGGCCTTACCTATAGGTATTTGCTTCGCTTTACTTACAAATGTACCGGTAAACGAACCGGAAGCATCGGAAGACGCAGCGTAGGCCGGCCCCCCACTAGGTGGGCCGACGATCTGTGGTGAAAACCGTAGAGAGCTGATGGGTGCAGGAGGCGAGCAGCCACTCAAAGTGTCGCTGTGTGGGGGAGGCCTTGATTCAGCAGTGGACGTCTTCAAGCCGTTGATGATGATTGCCACACGGAAAAAAATAATTCTCTACAATACTACAAGAATGCTTAGTTAGAATAAAATGTGTTATGCTAACGAGAATTCGGTTAGAGTAACTAGAATTATTGTTTAAGAAATCAACCGCATATGTAAAGCAAACCATTCAATTCTAGTTATACTCAATCTAGTAAACTTTAACGCGCAAATGTTAATTATTACAAACTTTTGTGATGTATACTATACTTTGGTACGATGCACATTGTAATATGTTTATATTACAATGTGCATAGTAAAGTGTACTAAAGATGTTGTTTTTGGAACCTGCTGACTAGCTTCAACGGGCATATACGGGGCATGCGGCGGGGGTGGCGGGAAGGTGATGTTCAATCCGAGTCGACATTGCGTAGTTGACGCGCGAGCGAATATGTGATTATTTAAGTGTTTATGACTTTATAAAGTGTTCTGCTGCCAGCCGCAACCCCGTAAAATCATAAAATTGTTGTAAGTTATGTGGTGTTGTGTATGTGACGTGCGTGGATGTTAGAAATTTTACAACAGCATGGAACCTCGACTATTTGCCAGTAAGTACCTTCTATTGATACTTAATAATTCCAATGGTTGATCTGATTAAAATTCTGTTTATGTTGAGTGTTAGTTATATTTTGGGGTAGAAACCATGGGACCGTGGGGACCAGGTGCTTTTGAAATATATAGGGACTTGGCAAAACTTTTGGTGGAGGCGACCAGTGACCAGAAGGATGGCTCTTATTTTGCACAAAAAATCAGCATTGCCATACAGCGTGGCAATGTAGCCAGCGTTCTGGGAACATTCCCCTCCACCAAGGGTCTTTTTGATAATTTCTGACTGTGAGATTATTTATAATGTGGAATAAAATTAACACAATATTTTACCTAATGTGTTTAAGGGTGGGTTTTTTCACCGATAGTTAAAATAACCAATGGTTAAATGTGGAGTTGTGTGTTAGCATTTACGTGATAATTAGGTACCTACCTACTTTTGAATTTACTTGATTACACCTACCCAGTATTGGTATACTCATTATCCTATGCACTAAGCGTGGTCTGTTTGAAAGTTTTCTACATAATAGGCTGCCCCCAAACGAGCCACCGACCACCATCTCTCCCAGAGGCTGTAATATACAAATGAAGGTAGTCGATTTGTTTCGAATATAATATAAGAGCAGTTAGGGTCAATTCCGTTACGTTAGGTACTGACTAAACAAAATATTTTTAGATTTCAGACAAGCGGCTGGTGCTCGGCGCAAAATAAGGATTTTACCGTGCTATTGTTGGCCGTGCTGTGTCTAAGACCCAGGCTACAAAAGTAAGTACCTATAATTTATATGTTAGCTATACCCGCCCCTGGCTTCACACAGGCTGATTAATTATAATAATATGCCTCAAGCCCCCTCCCTCTGCTCTCTCCATCATCTCACTGTAATTTTCCTTTCTTTTAGAATTGACTTGGTCATAACCTACCTAGCACCGACATAATCTGCGACAAGCAGTTTACACACAGGCATTTAGTTTACATTAGTTTATATTTTTGGTTTTCAGACAAGCGACTGGTACTCAGCTCGAAACAAGGGTTGCAGTGTGCCGTATGGCGGCTGCCGACCGTCCACCGGGTGGCGTTCAATCGAAGGTGGCAGCTTCACGCAATAACCATGGGTGGCAGATGGCAGTGGTCAGTGGCTCATTTGTGGACAGCCTTAGGTACTCATACTTCAATTTTTAAATTCCACGCAATTCCAGCAAGCCTAGCATGCGAGCCATGGATGGACAAGTTGTCTTCCCATTTTATCCCCGCCGAGATGTGACAAAGTATGAATATATTTTTCTCTCCTTTAAAAACTGAGCTATAGACGCACATCCATGTACAGTGTAGGTACATCTCTAGTCTCGTTGAGTCTATAACACTCAAAAGAACTGCTGTAATAATACCTCATTTTGTTTGGGCTCATTTTAGTGCTTTTAAGTTTTTCACAGCACCACAAAGAACCCCTATCTGTCAAAAATTTCGTTCGAATACACCAATTCCAAATTAGGCTATGGGAACCCTGTTGGTGAAATGCGTATGCGTATGTGTTTAACAAACTTTACCAAATTATTATATTGTCCACACATATATGTTTTGTTTCAGAAAACGTGCCTGGAGATTTATCCTGGCTTATCATCAACGAAACCTTCAAAAATGGTCGAAGAGAAATGGAAACCAATGTCTAATAGTAGATTAGAATTTACTAATACTTATAAGAAATAATAATAATAAATCTATAATGCATGTGCATTATCTCATGCTTTTATTCTACTGAAATTTGTGTTGTAACTTTTGCTACATTTAATCTATCATGTTTAGAGTTTTTTTCAAGCCATACATGCAGTTGTGTTGGTTACAATTTATGTATTTTCTTCAAATGCTTAACCAAATACCTGTGATCTATAATCATTATATTATAGTATTTACAGGGTTAATGGTACCTAATTACTATATTAGATGAAAATGTCTTAGTAGCAGTTTCTGTACAACACACATTTTTTTTCGACGACTTATGAAAATTTGCACATAAATGCTGGTGTTCTTTCTTTCGAATTTTCAAAAATCGTTGTAATAAAAATGTGTGTTATGATGTACAAAAACTGCCGCTAAGAGATTTTCATCTAGTTAGGTACCATTAACCCTTTATTATAGTGTATGCAATCAACTACATAAGTGGCAAAAGATACAATATAAATGATCCCCATTACGATATGAATAGTATTTCATACAATAATATAGAGTACCCAGAACTATTCTACTCATTTACCAGTACTACACAGTCTAGTTACAACAAAAAAAATATTAATACATATTACAAAACAGCACAGTATTTAATACGAGGCTATATTGTAGTGTGTACAATATAACATCATAACCCTAAGTATTCAAATCACTTGCAACTACAATTTTTTTTAACCAGAACAGTCTTGTAGTGTTAACAAGAGCGATTGTTGTCACATATATAGCGAGACTTTCTTGTTGAGCGTACGATATTCTCGTTATTGTAACGAGATTTTTTTTTCCGTGCAATTATCACTATTATAAGATAGGTATCATTGATTATTAGGTGCCTACATATTTTAGCAGAAATGTGAGTAACATTGAAACCTGTCTTTGATTAATTTAAACTGAGCAATGAAAGCATTTTCAGTGATTTTTAGGAGTTGAAACAAAAGATTTTATACGATACAAAAGAAATTTCAAAGAAAAATGCACAATGGGTTTATCTAACAGCATAGGAATTTCACTCTCGTGGTGGGCACTGGGCAGTGGGATAGCCGAGTACGTCATAAAAACCGTTGTTAAACGTTGTAGCTATCGGCGAGAGCCGCGTTTAAATAATGAAGCGGTCGGCATACGCGCCGCTCGCTGCGGCATAGGCGCCGCGGCTCAGACAGGGAAGCAGTGGAGTAGCTGCCAACTGATTTAAAACAAACCTGGGTAACGATTTATTTGAGGATACGAAGTATTTCGTCTCAGTTTTTGAAAGACTGCGTCTACTGTTTGTGACGTCACGATTATTCGTACGGTAATTCGTAGTAACGATTCAGCGATGGCGGTATCTATGACTATAGCAAAATGACTGATATTGGAATGTTCGCGGATAATTTATAAAATATGGATAAAATTTTAGATTACATTTTTAATAATTTACTGCTTAATTTACGTGAAACTCAGATATAATTTTATATCGTATCAGCTACGCCGTAGCGGACAGCTACGTCGTAGCAGTTACCTAGTTTTTTATTTAAAGCATTCTTTACGCTGAAATAAAGTAAAAAAATTATAACAAAAAAGGTAATAAGTATTATTATGTTCGATTTACAGTAATTATCTAGTTTAATAGCGACTCCACCGCTTCACTGTCTCTATGCCTGGGTGGCGCCCGCCGCTATAAAATTCGGACAGCGGCGCGGAATCCCACAGATTCCAAGTTAATATTAATTGTCGATCGACTAACCTCAACATAACCCTCCTTCTCCCCTCCCACCCCCACTCCCCCCTTGATAAAGCCCTCGCGCGGGAGTATAATGAAATGTTGTTATGACAGATTTGAGATAACACTGGCTAAATGGGACAGTGTTTTCACAAATAAGTTGGTTTTTATTTCAAAGACAAACCTCCTTGTTGAAAAAAAGATACAAAACAAATAGAATACAAAAAGCTAGTTTTGTTTGATTCTGGCATGTGATACAAACTTGTAAATACAAGTAAAATATAACACAGTAGCTTTTTATATATCTATTGTAGATGTAGTGGCAGGTTATCTTATAGGTCCTTATTATTCCTTTTAAATCGCATATAATAATAATTTTATTTTTTAAAGGTTAGATAAAGTTTTTTTTATTAGGTAGGTAACCCAGGTATTGGATACGTTTTTAACCACAGTCGGTGAAATAAATTAACGTTCGCTGCTACACTACTTGGATGGGTGACCGCTACAAAAAGTGGAATTCATAACTGAGCGCTACCGTGCTTTGGAGAGCACGTTAAGCCGTCGGTCTCGCCCCCTTATTACCTAACTCGCAACAGGTTTACGACAGGCGTAAATCTCGCGGTGATTGCTGTCATACATCATTAGTGCTTTGCTACTGCTGTCGCATTGCTGTTGCACATTTTACGTAATTACCCCGCCGGTTGTTGTTGTAAAGCAACCAAGTTGGAAGGTTTGAGGTGGCCTAAACACTCTCAATAATCAATAAGGCTGACCGAACAAAAAAAATTAAATTTTATAATACTACAAACAAAACTAAGTGAAAACCTACACTGCCCTCATAGTGAAGAATGCAGTAACTAACGTGTTTGGCAAAATTGAGTTAGATATTATACATTTATTTGGAATCACCAAAAATAAACTAGGTATATTGTTCTTTCTCACGTATCGAAATTCCACTTGGAACCCAAAAACTCAGGAAGTAAGAATGCAGCAACTCACCTAATCACGACTACTCGCAACTTTTGTTTTCACGTTTTTCTCGAAAACATGTTTTAGCTAAAACGCCGCAAATATAGTAATCTCGGTAGCGGTTACATATTTGAGCCGTTTGGTGTTGAGACCCTGGGTCCGTGGGGACCGGGAGCTCATCGCGTTTTCCAAAGTCTATCAGAGCGCCTGGTCGATGCGACGCGTGACCAAAATGCTGGCACTTATTTGGCCCAACGCATCAGCATTGCAATTCAACGTGGCAATGCGGCCAGCATGTTGGGTACGCTACCTACCGGTAGTGGGCTGGAGCACTTGGACTGTCTATAGGCCATCGCGGCTATTATACAGTCCATAAGTGTTCTTTGTAATAGGTAGTGTAGCTAGTTTAGTTTAGTTTAGCTTAGTTTAGCTTAGTTTAGTTTAGTTTAGTTTTTATTATTGTAGTAGTTAGCTTGAGTAATAAAGGTGTTTTACCTACTTACTGCAATTTTCATAGGGACGGCAGTACAACTGTGCGTTAGTGAATTTAAGGTGGAACGTTTCACTAGCGTATAAACGTAATTACATTAAAACTGATTTAACGTAGGTAAAGAGATAGAATAGAAAGAAGAAGAAGAAAGAAAAAGAAGAAAAAAGAAAAACAAAGAAAAAAAAAGAAAAGAAGATAGAATGTATCAACAAATTACGATTAAAAGTATCTTCTAGATATCATTGGTTTGGCGACAAATGGCAATAAACAAATTTCGTCTTAGTTTTTCAATCTATTGCCATTTGTCGCTAAACCAATTATATGTAGGTGATACTTTTAATTGTAATTTATTGATACATTTTATTTATTTGCGCAAAATTAGTTTTCATGTAATCACGTTCAGTAATTAAGTTATTATTGGCAAAAAACCGCAAGAAAATTTGAATTTGCCGCGCTAGTGAAATCCCACCTTAATATGACAATATGTCCAAATAACCATCTTTTGTAGCATCCACTGATAAAGATCTCTTTAATAAAAGGTATAAATAAAGCCTTTTCTCAAGAGTTAAGAATATAAAGACATATATTTACACAAACCAGTCACGTCTTTCAATATAGTATCTTTTATTGACGCTAAAAAATAAAACCGTTATTCATAAAATTGAAAGGGAACCCGCGTATCCATAACCGCAAGTGGTCAATACCTAAAATTAGTCGCACGATAATTTCCAGCATTTTAATTCCAGAAAAAACCGTTTTTGTTAACTGGCAACACAAACTGCTATTTGATTTGTAGTTCCCAAGTTGAACAATGAGAGGTGGTGATTTTAGTTGCCCCAAGTAGCTGCGAAATTATAGTAAAAGTCGTATAATTAGGGAGCGTAGGGGTAATTTCAACGTCTTGCGGTCACCAACTTCCTTCCTTATTGTTAGATGGTATTTTTTAACTTTTTTATGGCAACAAAAGACAGGATGGTGCGCCAAACGGTTTTAATCGATTTTGATGTTTTGACAGTTGTGGTTGGTACGCGATTTTTTGGTAGCTTTTTCGGCAGTGGGAAAACGTTTTTTGTACGATTCTCGTGGTGGTAGTTTTACTGTTTTAAAACAGTTATAAAAATACATTCCTTATCTATGTAACTTTTTTTTATTGTAAGCGAATGACGTGACGAGCTAGTCGTTCGCCTGGTGTTAAGCGTCACGGCCGCCCATAACAGATTGCAGTGTCACTCGGAACTTTTCGCGTGACACCGCGCACTGCGCACGCCATCCTGAGACATCACACAGTCTAAAAAAGTTTTTTAGACTGTGAAATCAGTTCGTAAAGTCTCAATTGCCCAGTAATTTCACTAACTAACTAATTAAACTAACAAAGAGCTATAGGATTTGCAGTCTATCTACCTTTTTTTTAATGCTAAAATGGGCATACTTTTGACAACGTCTCGTTACTTATGACGTCATAGTTTACACCGTACATCACTACTATATTATAACTAACCCCTATAAGTAGATATAGGTAGGTACTACTTAGTCGAATTTAAGAGTTGGACTTTTGTCAGCGTTTCGGTTTGTATATACTTACTCCTATTTTAAATATCATAACATGTGATGGTATCTATAGGTACTCTAGATAACATAAAGAACTAGTAGAAGCCACCTTTCATACCTACATAGGTATAAATAAGATTTTTTTATGATCATAGTCGAGCTCCGGCCTATTAAGCGCTGGTCTTTTAACACAATGTCTACTACATACACGGCCCCACACGTCTGGTGGGTAACCGAGGTGTAAGGTTGCCCACCCAATGGCGCAGAGGCCCGAAAGGGCCTACCGTCGGGGCGGGATAGTGAATGCTATCGGGACCCTATCTCGCCCCATCCCGGCGGCGGACGGATCACGGGGGGGTTTTAGTGGGTTCGAGTCCCACATACCCCCTGCCACCACCCCCGTGGTGGCAGGGAAGTGCGAGGGCATTTCCCCCCCTCAAAAAAAAAAAAAAAAAAAAAAAAAATGGTTAAGTAAGATGTTTTCCCCTTAAAAGTATTATCCATTATTTATTTTAGGTACGATCTGTTATTTTCCTGTCTAGGTGTAGCATTATTTTGTGATCATAATAAATTATAGGTACTATTGATGCAAGTTGTTCGAAAACCAAAAGCGCTGTAGGGTATAGCGGCGTTTTCACGAAGCAGTGATCATTCTTTGGCGTAGCGTTACATACTCTTTGGTTATTCTGTCGCCAGCCGTCATCGTCGAGGGAAAATCGCTGCGACAGTTTGTTAAATAATTTACTTGTTCATTTTGATCAATCCTGATGATTCCATTGCATTAATTTTTTTTTTGTGAAATTAAAGATATTTGATTGTGAATTTTGGTTTGAAATAAATCAAATTATTTCTTAATTCCCAATACTATACGATAACAAGTCTATTGAAAACATCAAGTCAGTGACTCTGGCTTATCTACCTAAGTAAGACTTAAGAATGCGCGATCGCTAACAGCGCGGTTGTCATTGAGTCGGTCACTATTATGGTTACCGTTAACGATAATTATGCAAGTAGGTCCTTCACTTTACATGAAAGTTATTTTTATTTTGAATATATATCGATATAAGTGGTGGTAACTTTTGACGTGTTGATGTCGTGTCTCAGTGGAACATTATGATTTTTCACAGTTCAAATCGCGCCAATTCCAAATTCATTTCGCGCGGTTTTGTTTTCATTTCATAGATAATAGATTTCTTATGTAAGAGACAAGGAGTTCGCGTGGTTTCAAAGTAAGGAATCGTATATAAAGTGGTCATACAGAATTAGGGCTTTCATAATGTAAATAGGTACTTATAGGTATGCTATTATTTATTTTTGGATTATTTTTAGATGAGACTCATGTTGTAGGAGTTCTCTTTTTTTTCTTTTTTTTATGTTATCGAATGACTTGACGAGCTAATCGTTCGCCTGGTGTTAGGCGACACGGCTACCCATAACAGATTGCAGTGTCACTCCGAACTCTAAATTAAAGTTTCGCGTCATCCTGAGACATCACACAGTCTAAAAAAGTTTCCTAGACTGTGAGATCAGTTCGTAAAGTCTCATTTGCCCAGTAATTTCACTAGGTACAGTGCCCTTCAAACCGGAACACAGTAGTGCTTGCACACTACTGCTTGGCGGCAGAATAACTGGCAAAGCGGTGGTGCCTATACCTAGACGAACTTTGCAGAAATGTCCTACCTAGTAAATTGGCTAAACACATCAGTGGTGTGGCACAGATTACTAAATATGTTACTACATAAGTTGTGGTCTTGGTAGGATCGTTGTTGTAATGTATCTACCTAAATAACCGTTTTTTTCTAACATCCCATCACAATCATGTTCCCGCGCTTCGTAACGTGAGAACTGGCCGCATAGACATTAGATACTGGCCGGTGAGATGGGAAAATTAAAAATAAATTAACCAATGGCGCGTGAATGTTGGCGGCGTTACAAAAGCGGTATCAATCGTTCGGTGTTTAAAATTGAATCCCGTTCCGAAGGTTCCTGGGGTTTATTCAGCCAGTTAATATATACTTAATAACAGTTTAGAAAACAATATATTTGAAAATTTGTGCGTTTCCAGTGTTAATGTTTAAAACTGGTGGCATTTTACGCAATAAGTACTGAATTACGAGTATGAGTGTGGGCAAGTGATATAATGTGGTGAAACGTGGTTTTTCGTGTTGCTTCCAAAATTCCATAGAAGCTTCTAGTAAAGTTGCCACCACTTTACTAGGGCATGACTTAGACTGGACTATGACTGAAATATTTGACCCAGACTGTGACTAAGACTTGACTTTACCTGATAAATATTCTATAACACGATTGAAAATTACAATACTTGACACTGGCTAAATACACTACCAATGTCGAGCCACAATATAAATAAAAAAAATAACCGACTTTTTACTTGACAATTAGTTAAAGGAAAAATTGTATCAAAAACAAATGCAGTCAGCTTTTTAAATCTTCAGTTTAAGGGATCTAATCATAATCATAATAATCATAATCATAATCATTTATTTGGATTGTTTAATCATCTATCATTCACAAATATCTTTAAGCCAAGGCCAACCAATAGCACCGAGTCAACCTAAACCTATAGTAGAGACTAAAGGCGTTAAAATTAACACCTCGACTATACAAAATATTATCTACCTTACTGCCTTTAGAATAAGTAATACTATGCTTTGAACTCACTTAACAATGCAATAGTAACACAATCGATATTGGACTTTATGCTAAAGGTACAAGGTCCTATAGATTAGGATGTGAGGTACAGATATAGGCGTGAAGTTTCACACCTACCCCCACATTCCAATTCCAACCGTATTTCGTATACTATAAAGCATAAAATAGTATAAAGTTTTGTATAAAGTTAAGTGGTGTTGAAACTAAAGTGTGTAAAGGTGTCGTGTTTCTCGCCTTTGGTGTGAAGGGTCGTAATGGTGGCTTCTGATTGGTGGATGGTCAGGTACACTTTGCTAGGTGTTGATTACTATGGACGCTGCTGGATCTGGATACAAACTATCAAAGAACATTGGAACAAAAGCTAGGTAACCTGCTTGAAAAAAAAATTTTTGCAACAGCAGCAGTCTTTTTTAGGGTTCCGTACCCAAGGGGTAAAACGGACCCTATTACTAAGGCTCCGCTGTCTGTCTGTCAGTCACCAGGCTGTATCTCATGAACCGTGATAGTTAGACAGTTTAAATTTTCACAGATGATGTATTTCTGTTGCCGCTATCACAATAAATACTAAAAAACAGAGTAAAATAAATATTTAAGGGGGCTCCCATACAACAAACGTGATTTTTTCTCGTTATTACAGTTTATGGTAGGGAACCCTTCTTGTGCGAGTCTCACTCGCACTTGGCCGGTTATTTTTTTATATTTTGGCTCCACACATACCTAGGTAGTATATTTAGCCAGTGTCAATTAGTATACTTACGTACAAAATAGAAATCTCCGATCCGGAGCATCGATTACAACTGTGAAGAGAATTCTGAAATCTTCTATACCTACCTAATTAGGCACCTACTTCATCTGTACCTATCTGCCTACTTACGGTCGTCTGCACTAAAGTTACCCAACTCCTAAGTTCACACTTAAGTATCCCTCAGTGACTTACCTACTGCAACGCGTTTAGGAACGTAGATACCTATACCTATGTCCTGGTCTTAGAGCGATAAGTTCGGACTTAAGAGTTGTAAAACTATAATGCAGACTGACTTTAGAGTCTCCAGTTAAATCTACTATAAGTATATATGCCATGGCTCGCTCGATGTCACATCAGTGGCCTGCAAGATGGCGGCTCGTCGTCTATTTACAGATTTCCGCGTAAAGACAGACGTGACACGAGCAAAACGTGGCTGATAGAAATACTCTATAGAGCAAGGAGAGTTCTGAGAATAGACTATTTTAGATTTACTCTAACTGTGGTGTTAAAATAGAGTTACAGTTTTACACTTAAACTCTTTTTTCTTCTTTTTTCTCATGGGCAAACGTGCTCCACCTTAGACAACTTTGTCACTTACGATCAGGTGAGTTGTCAAACGTATGCCCATTTGAGCATATAAAAAAAGAAATTACACTAAAACATTATAGACAAAGCTCTCAATATTGGAAAGTGAACTGAAATAAAAAGACATGTAGGTAAGAGCGAGTACAAAATTATATCTGCTGTCACATTATGTACCTAAAAGTTACAACAGCAGTAGCAAAGCGGCAGCAAACACTTAGCAATCGGTCGCAAGATGTCACTGGAAATCGTAAATCACCTGCCTGTTGCTCGCCTGTCGCTGAATGCAATTTAGACTTTGATATATAACTAGCGTCACTAGCAACAGAACAGAAATAGATGGAAACAAAATAATGTACTCCTTAGTTCATTGATTGTCCAACAGACGGTGATCTAGAACTCGATCGCATTCTGCTCTGCCAAAGTGATGTTTGACAGCAATGATTGCGAAATTTACGGCTGTTGCAAACTTGTTGCGAGTTACGTAACAGTCAGCTGATACCTAGTTCTATCTACGGGAAGTCTATGAGATAGGTGTATATACCTATATAGATATAAGATGTGTCTCGGGACGCGGAAAGCATTACGTGAAAAACTTATCTTTGCGGCGTTTTTCGTACAAATTGTGTAAGAATGAATTCCAAATTATGTTTACCGTCAAAGTCAAATTCAAATCACATCACATCAACGCCGGAAGACGTCCACTGACCTCCCATAAAACGCTACTTTGGACGGTTATCGGGGGGTTCGCCGTAATCACCACGCTTGGCAGGTGGCTTGGTGATCGCAGAAGATTTTAATGTACCGAGGAGAATGCTGCTGCCCATTCCCTGGATATTCCCTTTGCCGGCTCTTACAGCACTCATGGGAAGGGAAGGAGTGGTCCCATTCACACACCGCCGAGACGACACGGCCGAATAATTGGTTGGCCGCGCGAAAATCAGAATACTACGTGTGATAATTCCAGCCTATACCTATAGGAAATTTTCGGTATCAGACCTTTGTGGCTTTGTATATATCTCTGCGGAGTGATCACGGAAGTTTGATAGTAATGCAACAGAAGAAATTTAATTCCGAATCAGAAAAAATCCACATTAACTATGCACATAAGTTGCGTATTGAAACTGTCAAATTCATACATTTTTCTGTTTCTATCGGTTGCAATTAAGTTAAAACATGATCGCCTAGCTGGTCTACAATTTGTGAATTCCTTAGTATTTACCGTGGCAATGTCGAGGCATGCAGTAGCTCCCGTAAGTCACACCGATAGCCGGATAAAAGGGCCAGCGGGACAAAGGAAAGCGATCACCCTCTTAGGGTGACCATGCGACGGGTTTTTGGCAGTAGTTTCCTAAAATATCTCTACTATATTTTAAAGCAACTTCCACCCACAAGCAAAACAAACTGCTTTTGTAATTTTAGGTATATGAATAGATCGTCATTTTAAATTACTTTAATATTCTCATTTTGATTTGTGAAAAGTGGCTGAAAATTGCATGATCACCATGTAATCATGCAATTTTTTGCGACCCCTTATTAATAGGGGGTTGCCATACCCACCACGCTTGGAAGGCATTTTAGATGATCGCAGCAGATTACAATGTAGACGGAGAAGAATGCTGTTGATCTGCCCATTTCCTGGGGTTACACTAAGCCGGTTTTTTTTGTGCACCCACGGGAAGAGATGGGGTGGTCCGATTCTTACGCTAGGACCACACGGCAAAAATACCTATTTGCAACAAATTATTAGATTTTGGACTTTGTGGACTAGCCTTAGACTAGCAGTAGGCATGCTAGCCTAAGACTAGTCTACAATGTCCAGTGATTTATGGTGCTTTGTTTTGTACTATAAGTATTCGGATGGCATGATAATTTTTGGTTAGTATACCTAGGTAAGAGTTCGGCATCGGATTTTATAATAATTTAGTGAAAAAGCTCTTGAAATATTGTTAAAATCAGTAGCTAAGCATTATATAAGTTTCTTTACAGTTCATAAACCCAGACAACGATTTAAAAACTTACTTTTCGTATCTTTTCTAGTTTAAAAACAACAGGAGAATTAAATTAAATTCCTGAACATTATCCTGATTAGTAGGCAAACGAGGGTGACTGCACAATCCCCCAAAAAGGGGGCAGTGGGTGGCCTCCCACCCGCTGGCAACACCCTGGGGGGATCAATTTCAGGGGGCGCTTCTCAGCTCGCGTGGAGTAATCGCCTTACACCGGACCTTAGTGTCGTTATGTGGCTAGTTTGATATAGCCTCCTTTTACAACCCTAACTCTCCTCATTTTCCACTCTATCCCCAAAAGCTAAGGTTTCTTTTTCAGTAATCTTTTCAAGAGATGAAAATGTTGACCTTAAACGTGCGTTATTTGAGGCCTCAATCAACTGTTTTTGGTATGATGAGACGATGCCACATTGTTTGGAAAAGTTTGGTGAGGATGAAGGTTGTTTACTCTATGGTTGAGGGTTGGCCTAAATTGGGAAGTTCAGTAGCAAGAGCTTGTTTAGGTCCTCTTATGTAAGGTATAGTAAAGATTACAATTATAATACCTAGGCTTTGACATTTCAACCAACGACGTCATAAGGCAGGGCTCTTTGGGAACAAACATAAAAGCACTGTCGGTTGCAAGTTGAAAAATGTATATTAACAGAACTTATGAAAAAAAATCTGTCATATAATCAACTTATTTCACAAAGCGATGTAATTAATGCCAAATCCTCGAGTGAAGTCACCAAATTCAGTGTTTTGCCTGGAAGTACTTAAGCACCTACATGATATAGGTACTACCGAGATCTTCATATTAGGGTACTTTTAACCCCGGATAATTTATACTCTCCACAGGATAACGGATACGTTGTGTGTGTAACCACGATGTGCCTTAGCTCCAGGTATAATACACCTGTGCAAGACAAAATATTCAAGTCTTATAAAGCAGCTGGTTGATTGTGGGTAATATCCAGGATATAATTCGTACCCTAACATCTTCTGTGCGACCTTTGAGGCTACCAACCATCTAGAGAATATAGAACTTAACATTTTACGAAACATCGACACGACGAAGACAAAGGTGGAACGTTACACTCGCGCGGGAAATTCAAATTTTCTTGCATTCTTTTGCCAATAATAGCTTAATTACTCAACGTGATTGCATGGAAACTAATTTTGCGCAAATAAATATAATGTATCAATAAATTACAATTAAAAGTATCATCTAGATATCATTGGTTTAGCGACAAGTGGCAATAGACTGAAAAACTAAGAAGAAAATTGTTTATTGCAATTTGTCGCTAAACTAATGATATCTAGGAGATACTTTTAATGGCAATTTGTTGATACATTCTATTTATTTCCGCAAAATTAGTTTTCATGTAATCATGTTGAGTAATTAAGGCAAAAATCGTAAGAAAATTTGAATTTCCCGTGCTAGTGTAACTTTCCACCTTAAGCAGATCGTATAGTGCGAACTTGGTTTGTATTTTTATTCGACGTGATTGAATGGTATTCAGAAAGTAAGTCTGTTCTAATAGAACTTTTAAGTTCCTAAGTGAGCTGAATCAGTTTAGGAGTTGTTAGGATATAGGTGATAATTATTATAAGACCATATAAAGGGGTTTGAACTTGTCAATGTGAGCTAGGTATATTGCCCCTCCACGTTTATATAGCGTTCATTGTAATGTATACACTGAAATGAATAACCTCATAATGTCATTTAAAGTCCACACATTTAATTAGTAGCCGAATATTTTTTTTTATGTAAACGAATGACGTGACGAGCCAGTCCTTCGCCTGGTGTTAAGCGTCACGGCCGCCCATTACAGATTGCAGGGTCACTCGGAACTCTAAAGTTTTGCGTGACACCGCGCACTGCGCACGTCATCCTGAGACATCACACAGTCTAAAAAAGATCCGAGAAGAGAACTGTGAGATCAGTTCTTAAGTCTCATTTTCCCAGTAATTTCACTAGCTACAATGCCCTTCAAACCGGAACACAGTAGTGCTTGCACACTACTGCTTGGCGGCAGAATAACTAGCAAAGCGGTGGTACCTACCTAGACGAACTTTGCAGAAAAGTCTTACCACCTAGTAAAATGATGAATTGAGAAAATGAGAAATTTGAGATTTATGATGAAACCTTAGACTAAGTACCTACCTATAGAAGGTACGTTTCCAAACAACGCCTTCTCAAAACGCATGCTACAAACTCGCTATGTGTGCTGTGCTTACTTGCCTCGTCCCGCACACAGACACAAACATGAGTGAATGATTTGTTTTCACTATTTTTGGTATTTTAGACGATTTAGCAAGAAAATCAGTGGAATATTACACTAGAACTCTTATGCTACTTCTGCGATAATTATGTTGTTGGACGATTTCACCGCGCAAATTGTCATTGAAAATAATTTACTGGGAGTTTTTCACGCAGAGCACTGACCGCGCCAACATCATACGGTGCCTGGCACCAATTAAACGGCTTACATTTCGGGAATGTACTGGGGTTCTATGATGAAACAGACAAGTAGCCAAGTAGGAAATCTTTGTGTGGGTGTGTGCGGCGCAAAAAGGGACGCGTTAAACGAAGTGATTTCACAATTTTCACAAGACTTATCTTGTTTAAATGAGACCGCAAACACGTAATACCTACGTGGTTTTATTTTTAGACAATAATTTTTTTATAACGTTTAATTTGTAGGTATTCTTTTCCGCAGGAGAACTAATGTGACCGATATAGCTCTTAGTATTAGCAAGTTGAAATGGCAATGGGCAGGCCACATCGCTCGTAGAACTGACAACCGATGGGGAAGAAAGGTTCTCGAGTGACGACCACGAACTGGATGACGCAGCGTAGGCCGGCCCCCCACTACGGACGACCGACGGACGGACGATCTGGTGAAAGCCGCGGGGAGCCGATGGATGCAGGAGGCGAGCAGCTGCTCAAAGTGGCGCGCTCTAGGGGAGGTCTATGTTCAGCGTGGACGTCTTCAGGCTGTTGATGATGAGGTATTCTTTTATTAATTTTTTTCTATAACTGCAGTAGATCAACCTCTGTCGATATTGCGGCGATGCAAATCAACATCCAGTACTCTGACCGTTGACAATAATGACAATAGTAGATCCTAAAGACCAGTCTATTATTCCCAGTACTTACCTACCAAATATTCTTGTATAGTAATAGTACCTCTTCAGTATTTCTAACCTCCTGGTAGTATACCTAAAGATCGTGGTCTCCAAGCCGGTTCAGTATTGCGTCGGTACAGTCGCGTGCACAGGCCACAACGAGCCGGGGGTCAGGGGGTGACGTCCTGCCACTGACAAATGGCGCGAGGAGACGGCACCCTCTCGCTACTCCTAGTGAGGCGACGCAGCGGTACTGTAGGATGTTATTAATAAAAATAAAATAAAAATCACTCATTCGCTAGAGAGATGAACATAAGTTATAACATGTATAAGCAATAAGGAAGTACTGTTATTGGCCTTTTTTTGTAATTTAACTTACGTATAATATCCAACTTCGACAAAGAGGTGGCGCGAAGAATCCAACTCGGCTGGGCAGCGTTCGGGAAGCTTCGTCCTATCTTTTCGTCCAAAATACCGCAGAGCTTGAAAACGAAAGTTTTCAATCAGTGTGTGTTGCCAGTGATGACTTATGGAACTGAGACATGGTCTCTTACTGTTGGCCTCATTAGTAAGCTCAAAGTCGCGCAGCGAGCTATGGAGCGAGCTATGCTCGGTATTTCCCTGCGAGATAAGCTCCGGAACGAGGAGATCCGCAGGAGAACTAAAGTGACCGATATAGCTCTTAGAGTTAGTAAGTTGAAGTGGCAATGGGCAGGCCACATCGCTCGTAGAACTGACAACCGATGGGGAAGAAAGGTTCTCGAGTGGCGACCACGAACCGGAAGACGCAGCGTAGGCCGGCCCCCCACTCGGTGGACCGACGACCTGGTGAAAGCCGCGGGGAGCCGATGGATGCAGGAGGCGAGCAGCCGCTCAAGGTGGCGTGCTCTGGGGGAGGCCTATGTTCAGCAGTGGACGTCTTCAGGCTGTCAATGATGATGATGATGATGATAATATCAATTGTATTAGCTGTTGATCTTCTCTTCAATAAATAAATAAATAAAACCCTTCATAAAAAAATTATCATACTGTCACGGACTGGTGGACAATGGCTATGAAATTTCCATTTGAAATCTGCGAAGATTAGTTATTTAATTTTATAACCAGCTTAACTTATTAAAATAAGTACCTACTCCGATATTAAATCATTACATTTCTATTGACTTTCCAATTAGCTGCTTAACTAATTTTTAAGTATTTTTAATTCATTTTATAAATATAATAATAGCAGTGCGTCATAGCTACCCTTAACACAGATAGTCATTATAAAAGTAAGAAAAATATCATCATCATTAACAGCCTGAAGACGTCCACTGCTGAACATAGGCCTCCCCCAGAGCACGCCACCTTGAGCGGCTGCTCGCCTCCTGCATCCATCGGCTCCCCGCGGCTTTCACCAGGTCGTCGGTCCACCGAGTGGGGGGCCGGCCCACGCTGCGTCTTCCGGTTCGTGGTCGCCACTCGAGAACCTTTCTTCCCCATCGGTTGTCAGTTCTACGAGCGATGTGGCCCGCCCATTGCCACTTCAACTTACTAACTCTAAGAGCTATATCGGTCACTTTAGTTCTCCTGCGGATCTCCTCGTTCCGGAGCTTATCTCGCAGGGAAACACCGAGCATAGCTCGCTCCATAGCTCGCTGCGCGACTTTGAGCTTACTAATGAGGCCAACAGTAAGAGACCATGTCTCAGTTCCATAAGTCATCACTGGCAACACACACTGATTGAAAACTTTCGTTTTCAGGCTCTGCGGTATTTTGGACGAAAAGATAGGACGAAGCTTCCCGAACGCTGCCCAGCCGAGTTGGATTCTTCGCGCCACCTCTTTGTCGAAGTTGGACCTACCTAATTGGACAATCTGTCCTAGGTAGACATACTTGTCAACAACTTCGAGAGTATCGTTCCCAACAATTACCGGTATAGGTGGAACATGAGCATTAGACATGATCTTTGTCTTGTCCATATTCATCTTAAGACCAACCTGCTGGGAGACTCTACTGAGGTCGTTGAGCATGGTGCTAAGGTCCTCGAGCGATTCCGCCATTATGACTATATCATCGGCAAAACGAAGGTTAGTGATGTACTCGCCATTTATGTTGATGCCAGATCTTTTCCACTCCAAGAGCTTGAAAACATCCTCCAATGCGTTTGTGAACAGTTTCGGAGAAATAACGTCTCCCTGTCTCACGCCTCTTTGCAATGGAATTTGTTCCGTACTCTGGTCCTGTAGTCGGACTTACATAGTGGCCTTACTGTACAAACACTTCAAAACTTCGATATACCTATAGTCAATTTGGCATCGCTGCAAGGACTGCAGCACCGCCCAAGTCTCGATTGAATCGAAGGCTTTCTCATAGTCCACAAACGCTAGGCATAACGGCCGATTATACTCTTCGGTCTTCTGTATAATCTGGCGCAGCGTATGGATGTGGTCTATGGTGCTAAAGCCTTTTCGGAAACCGGCTTGTTCGGGAGGCTGGAATTCATCAAACCTGCGTGCGAGACGATTCGTAATGACTCTCGAAAACAGCTTATACACATGACTCAAGAGCGAGATGGGCCTATAGTTCTTCAATAAGGTGTTATCGCCTTTTTTGAAGAAGAGCACCACCACGCTCTTGTGCCATGCCTCTGGCGTTGTACCTTCAAGGATGACAGAATTAAATAACTTCTGGAGGACTAAAAGTACCGGTCTACCACCCGCTCTCAGAAGTTCAGTCGTAATTCCATCTTCACCTGGTGCCTTGTTGTTTTTAAGCTGTTTGAGGGCCATTCTAATCTCGTACAGGCTGACATCCGGGATATCTTCGGTATAGTGTCGGACTAACTTGGCTCTGATGTCCTGAGCTGTGTTAGTAGCGGGCTTACGTGTCGAGGTGTATAACTGTCCATAGAAGTTCTCGATCTCTCTCAGAATCTCAGGCTTGGATGAAATGATGCTACCATTTTCGGTCTTCAGTTTTGTCATTTGGTGTTGCCCAATAGACGAATCCTTTGCGAACACTAGAGCCTTGGTTCCGCTCAATTGCGGCCTCAATACGTGAAGTACTAAGAGCACGCAAGTCGTGTCGCAAGGAACTCCAGATTCGTCTATTGAGTTCACCGTAGGCTGACATATCAACTGAAGACTGCAGCTTCATTTCGCTCCGGTCGGCCATTAGCTCAAGAGTTTTTTCTGAGAGCTTTTGAGTCTTCTTTCGGCGTTGGGTCTTAAAGAATTTCGATCCAACAGCTTGGACAGTTTCCACCAACCCGTCGTTTAGCTCGTCCACTGTGTTACAGTCGGCTAGGCACTGGAAGCGATTTTGGAGTTCCAGCTGAAAGCCTTCGGGGTTTTGGATTTGGACAGGATTTGGACGGAGCGTAGACTTCACCAGACGTGACCTTTCGAGCTTAACATTGATATTCAATGTGCCTCTAACAATACGGTGATCGCTACCGGTTTTCACCTTGCTGATCACAGAGACATCATCGAATATGTGCTTCTTGGTCGTCATGATGAAGTCTATCTCATTTTTAGTGGAACCGTCGGGACTTATCCACGTCCACTTCCTGGATGGCCGCTTCTCGTAGAAGGAGTTCATCATAAAGAGTTCCTCCTTCTCCATGAAGTCAGCCAGCCTCTGTCCTCGAGGGTTCCGCTGCCCGTATCCAAATGGCCCCACTCTCAGCTCATCGCTATTCCTTGTGCCCAACTTCGCATTGAAGTCTCCCATCACAACGGTGAAGTATGTTTCGGAAGTATGCATGGCTTCGGATATGTCCTCATACATAGCTTCTACTTCATCGTCTGAGTGTGCCGACGTCGGCGCGTATACCTGTATAACCTTCAACGAATACCGTTTGGTTATTCGGAGTACCAGGTACGCTACCCTGGCCGACACACTGTCGACTTTGACCACGTTGTTGACGAGAGACTTGCGGACGAGAAACCCGACACCTCCTTGGGAGAGTTGGTCTCCCTCCCGGTAGAAGAATAAGTTACCGGAATTTAGGATTATCGTGTCCTGTCCCTGTCTTCGGACTTCAGACAATCCCATTACATCCCAGCGTAACTTACCCATCTCCGCCTCTAGCTCGACCATCCTTTCGTCAGCCTTCAGTGTGCGCACGTTATGTGTTGCCAGGGCCAGGGGTCGTCGTTGGGGTTGGTAGCCGGGCGTCTGCCGGGGATTCTTCGCACCCCTTGCCCTGCCGTTACCGTGGCCGCTACCGTAGCCACGGGATAGCAGAGCTGCCGGGGACTGGGGGCCGTTTTTATTTGTGCTTGTCATTAGGGGGGGGGGGGTTTGCCATAATCACCACGCTTGGCAGGCGGCTTGGTGATCGCAGTAGGTGAAGATTGATTGCCACCAAGACCGAGGGGAACGCTGCGACCCATTCCCTGGATATTCCCTTAGCCGCCTTCTACGGCACCCACGGGAAGAGATGGGGTGGTCCTATTCGTAACCGGGACCACACGGCATAAAGAAAAATATAACTGTCAATAAATTGAGAACTAAATATTACAACAAAAATATCTGCATCCTTCTTTAGTAACATAGAAAGCAAAATGATGAAATGAGTAGTTTTTATTAGCTTACGGGAAAACTCGAGTATATTTTATACTCTAGTTTTCCCGCAAGCTCTCCGACCGCACTGCGAGTAACATCCAGGGGTGCTATAATTTCATAGGACGGGCGTCGGGTGACGCTTATCTCGGGCGCGGGCTACAGGCGCCGCAAGCAGCGCCTCCGCCACCCCTGCAAGTAGGGCTGCCTCAACATTATCGTTTCTTATACTTCGTTTCTACGCTCCATTTCTATACACAAACGAGCGTGCAAAAGTGGGTACCTATACCATAAATGTAAAGAACGGTAGTTATAGGTATTCTTTGATAGTATAAAATCTATACCTACTAAAGATAAATGTTTTGGAAACATTATGATGTATCACTGGTGCTTCTATAAGGTTCCAGTGCAATTACAAGATGTAGATAAACTTCAATGCATATTTATAAACATAACTATGTGAACATTCTAGGTAGGTATAGTGTGCTATAATAGGTACTTTAAAGTAATTCAGTACACAGTGTTATACTGGGTGGCGCAAAAGTAAAGACCCTATTTGGTTCAGCTATAACATTTTTTCTAAATTAGAAAACTAGATTTAGGTTTTTTTAAATGTATATTTGTGCCATTAAATTTCGTACCATTAGGATTTAAAGATGATGTCTTTTAAATGGTGACCTCCAGAGTTGATACACATTTGAGCCCTATTTATGACATTTTGCATAACTTGCCGTAACACTTCCTGCGATATGTTCGTTATTTCTTGACGAATGTTTTCTTTTAGAGCTGCGAGAGTCTGTGGCTTGTTCACATACACCCAAGATTTCAAAAAACCCCAAAGAAAGAAGTCTGGACTGGTCAGATCGGGTGATCTTGCAGGCCAAGGCAAATCGCCAAAACGAGAGATAACTCGGCTTGGAAAAGCGTCCCTCACTAAGTCCATAGTGTCGCGCGCTGTGTGTGCCGTAGCGCCGTCTTGTTGAAACCAGATGTGCTCCAGCCCCAATTCGTCCAAACTGGGTATCAAAAACTCACGTAACATGGTTCTGTAGCGTTCTCCAGTGACAGTTATCGCATTGCCTCCAGCGTCTTCGAAAAAATAGGGTCCGATCACTCTGTCAACACAGATGCCACACCATACAGTAACTTTTAGTGGGTGTAGAGGTGTTTCTTGAATAATGCGTGGATTATCAGTGCCCCAGAACCGAGTATTCTGCTTATTGACATGCCCTGAGAGATGGAAATGCGCTTCGTCACTCATAACCAATTTTGAAGGAAAATCATCCTCTTCAAGGTTGAGGTTTATGACGCGCTGGCAGTAATCTAGACGAGCTCGGTGGTCAGCAGGCAGCAGTTGATGAGTCATTTGAGTTTTATACGGGAACATCTTTAAGTCTTTCACCAAAATACGCTGCAGGGTCCGTCTGGAAATGCCCAATTGCGTGGCACGTCGCCTCGTTGATGTTTCTGGACACTCTTCCACATCTTCGCGCACAGCATCGATATTTTCAGCTGAACGGCCTGTTCTTGGTCTCCCAGACTTAGGTCTATCCAATGTTGAGCCAGTTGCTTCAAGGCGTGTGGCAAAGCGTCGAATTGTGCGACCAATCGGTGCCGGACGGTGGGGAAATCGTCGACGAAATTCACGTTGTGTTCTTATCACTGATGAATTATTCCGTAAGAACATTGACACAATTATTCCACGTTCTTGGGGAGTAAAACGGTCCATGTTTATTTTCAGTGTATTTTACATTTGTTCACTACACAATTTTCAACAACAGAATGACAGAAAATGTCATATAAAAAAAATAAAAGTATTTTCTTTAGTGCCAGTACTTTTGCGCCACCTAGTATAATACCACATAATCAAAATAATAAGTTGTAGTATTTATTCCTAATGTGTAACTTGTAATTATATCATCAAAGATAGCTAAATTCGGTAAAAAAAACCTACTGGTGTAAATGGATAGATAACTGAAGGGTGGCGAGTGTCAACCCTAACCGCCCACGACTTGCATGCTTGTGTACGCGACCGTATCAGGAATTTTCGATATCCCACATTCCTCTGTGATCACGTAATGGTATATTAGGCTGGGCTAAGATAGATCAAGAGCAGCGATTTTCTATTAGGTCTGTGATCACGGCTGATTTTAGTACCTACCTATATACCTATTTTGTTATATTTTATTCTGCGGAGCAAAATCTCAACTTGCAATTGTTTACTACCCACCGCAATATTTACAGTTAAAAATATGAAAATCCAATGTATAATATCAGACATTTTTTTTTACTAAAATGACGTTCTAAATAATAGGTAGGTCCTTACATAACAATGCCTCCTAAAGGAGAAGTGATCCACTGATCAGCCATTTTTGGTCAGTCAGACCAAAGCACCACACTGGAATAAAAGAGATGGCTGTATTCACAGTGGTATACATCTACAGATATCTCAATGGCTAGCTACAAGTTTACAATCTAGATATTTTCTTGGCAAGTGTACCTAACGCCTTGCGCGAGACATTGAGTAATGCGACAACACATTACACGTCTGAAATTTGGGAATATACCGAGACTAGTTGTTTGTGGAAGACTATAATATGTTTTTATTTAGGTTGATGCAAGTTGGACGAAATGCGAGTTGCAGTAAATGTGAGTTGGACGAAATACGAGTTGGGGAAAGTGCGAGTTGGAGGAAACGTGAGTTAGATGAAATGCGAATTGAAAGAAATGCGAGTTGAACGAAATGCGAGTTGGAGGAAATACGAGTTGAAGGAAATGCGAGTTGGAGGAAATGCGAGTTGAAGGAAATGCGAATTGGGTGAAATGCGTGTTGGAAGAAATGCGAGTTGTAGGAAACGCAAGTTGGAGGAAATATGAGATAGAGGAAATGTGAGTTGGACGAAATGCGAGTTAACCGAAATGCGAGTTATAGGGAATGCGAACTGGAGGAAACGCGAGGTGGGCAATATACGAGTTGGAGGAAATGCGAGTTGGAGTAAATGCAAGTTTGAATACTATCTGAACGAACTACGCATCGGACAAACGTCTAACGAATTGCTACTTGTGGTCTCAACTATACACCTTCCACTGCATCGTCGCTTAACATCAGTTGGAGTTGGAGTCAAATGTAGTGTACCTGTCCATATTCGTACACAATAAGGTCATCATCATCCAGTAGTTATCCCCGATGACACGGCTTACTCTCAGTAAGATGAAGATATTAAAAGTACAATGAACTTTCCAGAGGTCCAGCACAAACACATACATTCTCATACAAATCGATCATTATTTTATGTCTCGCGTATCGCTGCAGAAACATCGCAAGCCAACAAAACCCGATCGTAAAATATATCGCAAGAGACGGCTGAGTATTGCTATCTAATGGACACTTACGCTGAAGCTTGTGTCTGCAAAATTACCTATTGTAGTAAGGTAGAATATGTCAGTCTGTTGATATATTAGTCTGGAACTTTTACACGCAATTCATATTTTAACAGCTTAAGTTTTAAAGATGATTTAATTTTAGACGGCATTGTGATTTTTCGCAGGTGAGCTGACTTCGATACCTTTTCAACAAAATTCAAAAACGGAGTCTCAAGTCAGTTGTATTTTTTTTTAGTTTGTTATAAATATAAATAAATAAATAATCAATCAACATTCTCTCGTTATTGTGTTTCTTTTGTTATCTGTTTATTCTTATCAAAATCGGTTTAGTTTAGTTTCAAAATGAATATGGCTGCAAAATATGGTTTAAGTATTAAGTAGATGATAACATTCAAGTCTAAGTTAACCTACTAATTTTTAAACTAATTATTGTTTGAGTGACTCATACCAATACCACTGAATTAATTTGAATGAAATTTTGCACGCGGGTTGCTCGCAGGCAACATTTATTGTAACGACATAAAAGTGTTAATTGGTAAAATGATTTGAAATTTGTATACGTCTCGTATTAGAACCAGTATTATTACAGCCTTCAGTTGGCACCGGATACGCAGTCCGTGGATATAACAGAGGTTTTGTTACATACTGTATGTGTACACTGAGAAAAATGTTTAGTCCAGTCGGCATGTTAAAATGACATTTGCCCGACAACGTAACCTGGACGCTACAGCGTTATTTCGTATGAAACATACGTATGTCCGAAATCATGGCAGTATGCAACACCAGTATGCATAATGGTGAAACCGTATCGCCATTATACTGGTCGCCACATACAGGTTCAGTGTATTACACCATGCGGAATGATGTTTCGCCATGCTCACACTATTTTGCCGTGTGTTGCTGCAGGTTGATGGGCTGGTATAAACAATTCATTATCATCATCATAATATCATTAGTGCTGAAAAGCAGGATGCATCAACGATATTGGTCATACGTCAGAATGCTGCAGAAAATACGATCGTCACAACATTCATTACTAACATAAACGAGTGTTGCTACAGTAAAGCTCCCGATGTGACTGCTGCAAACTAACTGTAGGTAGGTACCTACCACGGTAAGCATAAGATAGATAAGATGTAGATAAGATAACGCTAGCCTAGTACCTATGTTGCAGCTGAAACTCCTTGTGGATTCTATTCAGTATCTGTTAAATTGAGGTAATGGTAAGTTAAATTTATACTCTGCTGTAGTAATAATTAAGTCGTAAATCAAGTGCAGACGGTAGAATATTGAAGCAAGTAAACTCGTGGACATGCAACTATAACCTGTATCATCACAAAACGCTGATACACAGCAAACTGGGACCTCAATAAAAACTGGCCATGTCTAGTCGAAACAAAAATACGGGGATAAATAAAAATATAAAATAAAATATGGAACGAAAGTGGCGCAGGACGCAAGAAACTCGCGATCCTTTTGAATGTGTTCTGTGGAAGAACAAGAATGATGTAGAGTCGCAGCATGATCATTTAGCAAAATAATCAAAAAAAAAAGTGTGATAAATGATAATGATAAAAAACAGCATTTTACAGAGATCTACTTTTTATTGTACACAAAATAATTAAAATTGCAAAATGCAGCACAAATAAAAGGTCTTGTCGCATAATGTACTTATATTTTTTTTAATGCTTGGATGGACTTACGTTTTCGGTGTCATCATACATTACGGTGCAATTACACACCTCGAAATAGCGTCTCAAATTCCACATAGAATTCCCAATACAACAAACTAATTCTAGTCTTTTCTTGAAGATTGAAATTATAAGAATAAAAGAACGTTGAAGGAATAAAACCTTCAAGCATCAAACCTATAAGTCTACTCCACACTGCCCTGTCCCCACGGAGTGTTTCTTTGGCCGTAACAATCTGAAGGCGGCGGCGCCACGGGTCAGCGGCTCCCCCCTCCCCCTACCCTACCACCCACCCCCTCTCGTGACACGGCACACACCCACACATGTACATGAGTACGAGCAAGGCGGAAAATTCGCCACTTTATAAAAGACCACCTCTACTCTTGGGCAAGAAAACTTGGCGCGTAGTATGGTGTGAGTAGGTGGATCTTGACTTATATTGCCTCTCGATTTTATTTTCTGTTGTTTTTAGTTGACAGTGCATCGTTTCTCACATTTTCTTGATATCTGGAGAAGTAGGTACAACATTATTTATAATAGAAGCCTAGGCCGGCCCCTCACTAGGCTGAGCTATACGATATGGGTATAAGTCAGCGGGGAGCCGATAGATGCAAGAGGCAAGAGATACCTATGACAGAGTGGATCAGCAGTGGACGTTACGCCTGATGATGATGACGATTATGATATTCCTTAAATATCTTTGAAATAGAGAAAAAATGTATTTTCAAATTATGCTACTAGGTACTCTTTTGAATCATTTTTGAATGTGTAATGAAGAACATAAGTGATATTGCTTATGAACCTATAGGTACCTATATAAAACCATGCCAATTTCAAAAGTCGAGAGAAAGAACATTTCCTCAAGTATGTAAGTACTTGAATATTACATCGCAGACGTCTTGCAAGTGGTAACTTGGTAAGAATTTAATACCTACTCGGGCATTAACAAGTAATACGTGAAAAGGCCATTTTCTTTTCAGTTCTATAACTTACACACTTACATGCAAGTATGTGCGCGTTACCTTATAAAGTGAGAATTATAGACATTCTAATAACCGATTTAACTTTATCATGGCAATCATAATATGAAGTTTAGCTTATACCTATTTGCGGAGTTTGTCAGATATATACAATCATCATCATCATTAACAGCCTGAAGCCGTCCATTGCTGAGCATGAGCCTCCCCCATAGCACGCCATCTTGAGCGGCTGCTCGCCTCCTGCATCCATTAGCTCCCCGCGGCTTTCACCAGATCGTCGGTCCACCGAGTGGGTGACCGGCCTACGCTGCGTCTTCCGGTTCGTGGTCGCCACTCGAGAACCCCTCTTCCCCATCGGTTTATAGTTCTACGAGTGATGTGGCCTGCCCATTGCCATTTCAACTTGCTTATATCGGTCACTTTAGTTCTCCTGCGGATCTCCTCGTTCCGGAGCTTATCTCGCAGGGAAACACCGAGCATAGCTCTCTCCATAGCTCGCTGCGCGACTTTGAGCTTACTAATGAGGCGAACAGTAAGAGACCATGTCTCAGTTCCATAAATCATCACTGGCAACACACACATTATATGTATACAATATTTCTGACAAACTCGACAAAGAGGTAGGTACCTATAAAGTATATATTATCCTTAAGCCTACTTATTGAGAGACCTTCGAACAGAGAGTAATTACAAGCCATTGTCGCTCCTTACCTGAGAGTCTATAGAGACCTGAAAACGATACGTATCGTATTTTCATAGCTCTTCCATCCAGACTAAAGATACTATCATATGAAATGTATGCTCTAGTTAGCTGTCCTTCTCATAGGTACCCCAACACAACTCCACCCACAACACTTAGGATATTACTGTAGAAATATTTTCAAAGAAATGTTCAATAAATAGTGGTAAAATTGGGGGAATATATTGCTAAAAGAGATCTCTCGTATATATAGGTATAGGTATAGGTATAGGCAACATAGTATCACACCTACTCCATCAAGCATAAAAAAATTAGCCTTCGAGTCGAGTGGCCTTAGGCCCCGGTCTCCTATTAAATGCTATATGCGCCGTCCGACTTCCGCGTTTTCGTTCTGATCGACATCTGAACGCCAGGCACAGCGTCAGCGGTCAATACATCTCATAGCGAAAGGTGACGTTTCGTTCAGAACAGTTCGACAAACAATGCTCGCGTGTAGTCGTGTGATATAAAATGGATACTTTTAAATTCCACACTTATGGTGGCGCTTGTGTTTTTTTTTTTTTTTATGTGATTGAATGACGTTACGAGCAAGTCGTTCACCTGATGTTAAGTGTTACTTTGTATAATGCACTATAACATTTGACTGATTTAATCAATAATTCTTATTTTCTTTATCATACTTCGACATTTTGTACTGACGCCAAATACGATTTTCACGCTGCAATGCGTTCGAAATAACTAGAGACGCGGCGCAAAGCGTTTGAATGCCGCCTACGGTGTCCACAAGCCAACGCCAGCGTGTGAAAGAGACCACAACAGTACATTTCTACGCGTACGGCTACGGAAACCTTACATTTTAACACTCTATGGGCAATTCTGGAATTTTACCGTAATTTTTTTTTAATGTGATTGAATGACGAGACGAGCAAGTCGTTCACCTGATGTTAAGTGACACGGCCGCCCATAACAGTTGCAGTGCATATTATATTGCAGTCAAATTTTTTTCAATACTCATGTCAGCAGTATATTTTTTCACTTATTTTTTTTTTCAATATTGGTGATACCTTTCTGAAACTAGGACCAGTATGTACCAGGTACCAGTATACATATATCAGTTTCCAGATACAATAATTTTATTTTATATTATTGCAGACGCATGCCTGCGAGTTCGAATCTGATATTTGTCATTTAGGAGAATAGGTAGGCTCCTACCATTTGTGAGCTAGAGCAAGGGGCGACACTTGAATTTGAACAGTTTAATTACTTGAACGCGCAGCTCTCTCAATGTCATTATAGCATTATTTATCTGTCGCTAGATGGCATTGGCGACAGTTTTGGAATTTGTAGTGCGGTATGACCAAAGAGAATTATTTTTTTAAACTATTGACGTTGGCTGAACAAAGTTCTCCACTGCCATGATAAAATTTAAGAAGTAAATGCCAAGATATACGCGAGCGCCATCTCTTGATGATGAGAGAACTAAACTGACAATGCCCAAAAGAAACCTGCTTATTGGGCTTCAGGGCTAATCATTTTGTAAAAAAATTAAAACAGTCTGGTAGATTATCTTCAAACGGTCGCCCCAACAAATTCAATATCCACCCAGCCATCCGAAATCAAGACAACAAAGGCTGACAAACTCAAACAAAACATTCCCCAATGTCATTATCATTTTACCCCCATATTTCAGGGTGGTTTGTAACTCCGTAAAGCTGTTTGCGAGTGCCGGCTCTTAATTACCCACTTCCTTAGAGTTAGTTGTCTAAATGGTTCGCCTCTCGGACTTGGGATTGCTTGGGGTGAGTTTCAGTGTTAATTTGACGCGGTAATCAAGCTTTTTTAAATTAAAGTTGGCTGGCAGTAGTAGCTTGCCAGTGTTTTTATCTTGCAACCTTCTTGAACGGATGTAGAATATAGACAAATAGGTCCGAGAATAGAGAGAGGATGCCCTGCATGTACAATTGTACAGATTGACCTATATTAAAAAGTAAAAAAATATTTTTTTAACACATTTGCTCAAAAAAAGCATTTACAAAGCTTGCATACATTGTTCGAAAGTTAAACATTACGCCCCATACAACGGAGCGTGCGGTAAAATAGGTACTCTCACCTAAGTACCTATTTTACCACATCCTCCGTTGTATAGCGCCGTGCGTACGTAACCTTTACAGTTTTTTTAATTTCCATATCAAACATAAGAATTCCACCAAAGAGTTTCACATAAAGAGAATAAATAAGCTGAATGATCGAAACTCCTCGGAAGCGTTTTTTCTCAATACGTTTGTCTCACTTTAACACTAAAGAGAAAATGAAACTAAAGATGTAGTTCTAATTTTCACCACACGCACGTGGCGCCATTTGAATTGTAAATGCGCGCGTTAGTCCATTTTCATATTAGACTAGAAACATCAAGGATTGTTTGTTGCAACTTTCCTAGTGGGAAAGTCGCAACAAACAATCTCTATCTTTATTTTTTTATTAGTATAAACAATAGTTATTTGTTATACAAGGCTGCAAAGTTGGTTTTTGGCGCGAGTACTTGAATTGAAACCTGAGTAAGCGAAGGATTCTAGGATTGAATTAAATGAAGAATCCTGAGCGTAGCGAAGGTTTCAAAGGTACGAGACGCAGAAAACTTTGCTGCCGAGTGCAACACACAACTTTTCACCTCACTACAGCGAGGAAAATACAAGAAAAATAGCTAAAAGGCTAAGTAAAGATTCGTTTTTAGCTCATTCATTTAGCTATGGGTGGCGGTAACGCTTTAACATCAGGTAAACGACAAGCTCGTCACGTGATTCATGGAAAATTAAAGAAAAAGTGTTTTTCATCCATTTTCCATGCAGTCGCCGTGCTGGATAGCGTATTGGTTATATTATACTCTTTGGTGCTGGACAGTGCGATTATTCTAAAAATGAGGTTGGTGAACGAGAAAAATATGGTATCTTTTAGGAGGTAGTCTGTGGTATTAATGAGTTTTCATGGGACTGGCAATATCAAGAAGGTATGCCGATCTGATCATTACGTACTATACTGTTTTTCCGATACGAAAATTGTGTTCCGTTTACCACCAACCAGTAACCAGTACCTGAATTGAGGAATTGTTCCCAATTCTACAGATTTTCATTACACATTCCAATTTCAACAGATCCCAATCCTACAGTTGTCCAGTTTTACAAATACCCCTTTCTACATATTCTTAATTCTACAGGATTCCCAAATCCACAGATACAGATACGTAAATGTATGGATTCCCAATTTATAAAGACCCAATTGTACGGGTATTTGTTACAGTTACATATTCCCTATTCAACAGGTTCTCAACTTATCGATTTTTGTTTCGACTGTTGAAAAGAAATTACTTTCTTTAAGCTAGTGTAACAGTGCCCCTTGAGTAGAAAATTTTTGAGAACATTAATAGAACATTAATTCATGTATTTATGAATCTATTAATATGTTTTAATATTTTGTGAGCAATATAAAGGCTTTTTTATTTTATTTATTTCATTTTTATTTATTGAGGATATCAAAACGTTGGTTTAAGTGTTTCCAGTCAAAATTCCCAGTTGAAATGTTTAACGTCAAGAATGCAGTTAGTTCCACTGGTATTTTACCTCGTACATCCTCTATAGCTCTTGAATAAAATACCTACAAAGAATCGTCACGTCATTCATTGAAAATTTAAGGTAAAGTGTTTTTCACCCATTTTTCATGCAGTCGCCGTGCTGGATAACGTATTGGTTATATATATACTATATACTCTTTGGTGCTGGACAGAGTGATTATTCTAAAAATGAGGGTGGCGAACGAGAAAAAGAAGAAGTATTAATGGTATCTTTTAGTTGGTAGTCTGTGGTATTAATGAATTTTCAGTGGACTGGCAATATCAAGAAGGTTAAATTCGGGCAGACCTGTGGATTCTTGACGAGAAAATTATTGAATAGAAAGGTTCGAATTTTAAAAACACTTTCCACGCTAGCGATTATAATGCGTTTTTGCAGCGAGATTTCGAATGATAAAGAGAATCTTTCCAAGCTAGTGATGTGAAAAGAAATTTATCTATGACCTAATAATCCTAATATGTAAGAAAATAGTTCTGCACCGACCCATTCTTTAAGAAGATTACGGCTCTACATTCCTAGGCATCGATTTTTCCTACGTTGGAAAAGTTGAAACAGTCGGTGCTCGGCGCTTAATTGCCAACTTCCTGAAGAGTTAGGCTTTTCACAGGTTTAATAGGATTAAATAAAAGCGTTAAACTTGTTAGTAGATAATAAATCAGTTTAATAAAACCACTACACACTGCTGAATACATTATTTTCATGGTTATAAATTAATCTTTCTTAAATAATAATAATTTTAATTATGTACAAAAATTTTTAATTTGAAAAAATACTTTTAGATCACTCCTTGATAGCGTATAGTGCAAAATAATGCACAGTACCCCTAGAAGGTACCTATAAGGGTAAGGTACATACTAAATGTAAAACTCGTGAAATTCACACAAATTATTTTATTCTAATAGGTACATCTTGACTCAAAAACCACGTTAAAAGAACTGATCAGAGAAGAGATCAAATTACCGAGTATTTACTTAAGTCTACGTTTACCACCTGCTACATAAAGTGAAAATATTACGGTTCTTCGTTATTTGTTATTATTATCTGTCGTGCAGCTGTCGAAGACTAATTATAATTATTGGCAGATTTTCTATAGGCACTTGGATCGTCAATGCAAGCCACCACAAGAATACTAAAATAGGAAGCAATTGCTAGTTAATTTGTAGTGTAGTACATGCATCAGGTATTACGCACAGAGCACAGAGCAAGAAAACAAATAAGCGCGTGCCTTGACAGAGGCGAAAGTAAAATGAGGCAATGAGGCTTTTTATTTAAAAAAAAACACTAGTTCCGCTTCTTTTCTAGATGGCGCTGTAAGTACATAGTTTAAACCTTTCAAACCACAGAGTAGTTTAAACATAAGAAAATGCTTAGACTACCTACAAAGAAATGTCAAATTCAGTTGAGTGGACCACGAGTACATTGTCTGTAGTATCTCCTAAGTAGTCTGTGGTGCATTATTCTTAAGTAAACAGCAGAACTGCGAGACAGATAAACGTTAATATTATGATCCAAAATTAAGCCGAGCTATCGCGCAACGAAAATAGAACAAACGAAACAGTTTCGAGTTGTCAGTCAGTATCGTGACACATTTCCTATAACCTGTGGTCTATGCTTGAAACAGTGACAGTGACAGATTTTGGTAAAACCACAACTGGCGCCATCTATTGGGTCATACATAAAACACCATTTCTTTTTTTAAATAAAACTCCTCATTAGCCGTCGAGCGCAAACACTATATTAAAGTGAGAAAACTGGATATATTTTATGTCATCTGGGCAGGTAAACCATAAGGTTTCGTTCTAAAATATGACACGCCGGAATTTTGCGAAAGGTGTCGAGAAAAGCGTCTCTATCAGGCCGCGAGTGTAATTTTTTTCCTGCTCTGTGGGTTCAGAGACATCACATCATTAATCATCATCATCATCATCATCGTCATCAACAAACTGCAGACGTCCGCTGCTAGACACAGGCTTCCCCTAAAGAGCGCCGCTTTGAGCGGCTGCTCGTCTCCTGCATCCATCGGCTCCCCGCGGTTTTAACCAGATCGTCAGTCCACGGGAAACATTCTAAGCACTGAATTTTCTGAATAACACATCCACCGGGCGCCACTTATAAAACCCACACTGCTAAAGAGGATGCCTTACTGGGTGGTCGCTAAATAGGAAGCGATGAGGTCAATTACTATTTGACAGCGTCAATTAAGGTCTGAGGATCTGGCTGTGTGAATTAGTACTACGTTCAGTACCTACCGACTAAGTACCTAAACTTATGCCCGCCTGCACTAAAGTTTGATAACTCTTAAAAGAAGCGTCTTGTCCATAAAAAAAGTGCCAACTCTAAATGTTATCCGAGTTTGATGATTTTTTTTTATTACCTACTCAGTAAAAATCTATGCTCGTACGTCTTCCTTTTTTATGTTATTACAATATCTTTGTATTTATAGCCACCTATAAAGTTGTGAATTTTCAGCGTTTAAATTATGACGAAGAAAAGTAGTTGTAAGAAGAACACGAAACATATTTTCAAAAAAATCAAGACATACGAGCATAGGTGAATTTATCCAAACGATTGACACAACAATCAAAAGTTTTTGTTAAAGAGGGTGAAAACCGTTGGCGCCCGAAACGCTTAAATGTAGGTAAATTCATGGGCTCTATTGTCTCTATCATACGTATCGAAAGCAGAGCAACGGCAATAACATTTTCAAATACCAGAATATTTTTAAAGATCTTTGCAAACGTCTGGTCGAAGCAACACGTGACCAAAATGCTGGCCTCTATTTGGGCCAAAGGTTGAGCATTGCCAGTCAACGTGGCAATGCTGCCAGCATTTTGGGCACTTTGCCCACTGGTAGTGGTTTGTTAGATTAGTTTTGTATTATATTGTTAATTTTCAATCAGTTTTATATAATGTCTAGTTTTATTGTTGTAGTTTTGCTGATTTACTTGTTTTTTTTTTAGTTTTTAAGTACAGATTATGTATTAAACCATTAATTATATTGCGAAATGGGAAAACAAAAAAAATTACCAGAACGGTACTCTTAAGCTCGTAATTTTCTATCTAAGGCGTGCCCCTACATACCCAAATGAATTGCAGTAGGTACGTCACAGAGGGATACGAGCGAACTTGAGCTGTCAAAGACACAAAAATTAATTTAAAAAAAAAAAAATTGAACGCATGAGTTTTGGCGGGAACGTGAAAAAGTTCACGTCGTTGCATTGTATTATTTCACAAAACTTATGCTTTTTCTAGTGTTAATGTTTAAAATTAGTGGCATTTTACGCATTAAGTGCTGAATTACGAGTATAAGTGTGGGCAAGTGATATAATGTAGTGAAACGTGCTTTTTCGTGTTGCTCCCAAAATTCTATAGAAGCCTAGTAAAGTTGCCACTACTTTACTAGGGCATGACTTAGACTGGACTATGACTACCCTGACTGACTGTGACTAAGACTTGACTTTACATGAAATATTTCATAATACGATGAAAAACTACAATACTTGACACTGGCTAAATACACTATGTGTGGAGCCAAACTATAAGAAAAAAAAAAAGTGAACGCATCAGGATAATGTCATTATATAGTCATAACCAAAAGCCATAGAAAATATAAATAAAAAAAGCATTGGGCTGACCAGTGGCTAAATAGATTATCCGTACTTGAATATTAAAACCACGTAAACCCATAGAAAGAAACAAAGAATTAAAAAAAACATTTATTCAGCAACTACATAGCGTGGCAGTGTCTATAGACACTTCCTTTGGGCGGCCCGTTGGATTTATTATATAAAAACAAATGACTGTTATATAATCTTTAGACCTTTAGACACTACTGCAGAGCTGTTGAATAAAATTTCTTTTCTATCCTAGTCTCATTTTTACTGTTTGGGAAACCTCTGCGAACATGAAAGTAGCATCACAGTTACAGTGTTGGGAAAAAAATCAGATTGGCTTACAATATAACTCGATTGGATATCATCATCGGTTGAAGGGCATTGTAGCTAGTGAAATTACTGGGCAAATGAGACTTTATGATCTGATCACACAGTCTAGTAATCTTATTACTATACTGTGTGAAGTCTCAGGGTGACGTGCGCAGTGCAGTGTCAGTGTGATACTACAATCTGTTATGGGCAGTTGTGACGCTTAATATCAGGTGAACGACTAGCTCAGCACGTCATTTATTTATATTTAAAAAAAAATCATCATCTACAGCCTGAAGAAGTCCACTGCTGAATATAGGCCTCTCCCACAGAGCGCTACTTTGAACGGCTGCTGGTCACCTGCATCCGTCGGCTCCCCGCGGTTTTCACCAGATCGTCATCTAGTGGGGGGCCGGCCTACGCTGCGTCTTCCGGTTCGATTTGGTGTGACTGGCTGGAAACTCACGAAGCTAACATGTACGTCATTCAAGCTTAGAAAAAAAATTGTCACAAGAAATTACTATCATTATTTTGTGCCCTGTAGTAATATAAGAACGAAGAATTGGTTACCAATTTATATAGAGTACCAAAGATAAGCCATACAGAAAAGTAAAAATACAGTTCTAGTCATTATCCAACACCAGAATGAATGTAAAACAGGTACCTCTACAAATCTCACAAGATCTGAGAATCCAAGTAATGTAATAGCAGAATTTCTAAGCTAGCTCTATAGCAATGCGGACTGTCAAAAGCCAATGCCGGGGTACTCGGGGGTCACAGTTCGCCCCTCAAGTGTCCGAGACACTCCAACCCCCACCTCATCCCCTATCTTACTTACCACCCGAATGACCCTACAAGATTGCGCTACTATGAGAACTCGATTTGGATGAAAATATAGACGTGCGAACGAAGAGTGTCTTTGAAATTAGAATCATCATCAACAGCCTGAAGACGTCCACTGCTGAACATAGGCCTCCCCCAGAGCACGCCACCTTGAGCGGCTGCTCGCCTCCTGCATCCATCGGCTCCCCGCGGCTTTCACCAGGTCGTCGGTCCACCGAGTGGGGGGCCGGCCTACGCTGCGTCTTCCGGTTCGTGGTCGCCACTCGAGAACCTTTCTTCCCCATCGGTTGTCAGTTCTACGAGCGATGTGGCCTGCCCATTGCCACTTCAACTTACTAACTCTAAGAGCTATATCGGTCACTTTAGTTCTCCTGCGGATCTCCTCGTTCCGGAGCTTATCTCGCAGGGAAACACCGAGCATAGCTCGCTCCATAGCTCGCTGCGCGACTTTGAGCTTACTAATGAGGCCAACAGTAAGAGACCATGTCTCAGTTCCATAAGTCATCACTGGCAACACACACTGATTGAAAACTTTCGTTTTCAGGCTCTGCGGTATTTTGGACGAAAAGATAGGACGAAGCTTCCCGAACGCTGCCCAGCCGAGTTGGATTCTTCGCGCCACCTCTTTGTCGAAGTTGGACCTACCTAATTGGACAATCTGTCCTAGGTAGACATACTTGTCGACAACTTCGAGAGTATCGTTCCCAACAATTACCGGTATAGGTGGAACATGAGCATTAGACATGATCTTTGTCTTGTCCATATTCATCTTAAGACCAACCTGCTGGGAGACTCTACTGAGGTCGTTGAGCATGGTGCTAAGGTCCTCGAGCGATTCCGCCATTATGACTATATCATCGGCAAAACGAAGGTTAGTGATGTACTCGCCATTTATGTTGATGCCAGATCTTTTCCACTCCAAGAGCTTGAAAACATCCTCCAATGCGTTTGTGAACAGTTTCGGAGAAATAACGTCTCCCTGTCTCACGCCTCTTTGCAATGGAATTTGTTCCGTACTCTGGTCCTGTAGTCGGACTGACATAGTGGCCTTACTGTACAAACACTTCAAAACTTCGATATACCTATAGTCAATTTGGCATCGCTGCAAGGACTGCAGCACCGCCCAAGTCTCGATTGAATCGAAGGCTTTCTCATAGTCCACAAACGCCAGGCATAACGGCCGATTATACTCTTCGGTCTTCTGTATAATCTGGCGCAGCGTATGGATGTGGTCTATGGTGCTAAAGCCTTTTCGGAAACCGGCTTGTTCGGGAGGCTGGAATTCATCAAACCTGCGTGCGAGACGATTCGTAATGACTCTCGAAAACAGCTTATACACATGACTCAAGAGCGAGATGGGCCTATAGTTCTTCAATAAGGTGTTATCGCCTTTTTTGAAGAAGAGCACCACCACGCTCTTGTGCCATGCCTCTGGCGTTATACCTTCAAGGATGACAGAATTAAATAACTTCTGGAGGACTAAAAGTACCGGTCTACCACCCGCTCTCAGAAGTTCGGTCGTAATTCCATCTTCACCTGGTGCCTTGTTGTTTTTAAGCTGTTTGAGGGCCATTCTAATCTCGTACAGGCTGACGTCCGGGATATCTTCGGTATAGTGTCGGACTAACTTGGCTCTGATGTCCTGAGCTGTGTTAGTAGCGGGCTTACGTGTCGAGGTGTATAACTGTCCATAGAAGTTCTCGATCTCTCTCAGAATCTCAGGCTTGGATGAAATGACGCTACCATTTTCGGTCTTCAGTTTTGTCATTTGGTGTTGCCCAATAGACGAATCCTTTGCGAACACTTTAGAGCCTTGGTTCCGCTCAATTGCGGCCTCAATACGTGAAGTACTAAGAGCACGCAAGTCGTGTCGCAAGGAACTCCAGATTCGTCTATTGAGTTCACCGTAGGCTGACATATCAACTGAAGACTGCAGCTTCATTTCGCTCCGGTCGGCCATTAGCTCAAGAGTTTTTTCTGAGAGCTTTTGAGTCTTCTTTCGGCGTTGGGTCTTAAAGAATTTCGATCCAACAGCTTGGACAGTTTCCACCAACCCGTCGTTTAGCTCGTCCACTGTGTTACAGTCGGCTAGGCACTGGAAGCGATTTTGGAGTTCCAGCTGAAAGCCTTCGGGGTTTTGGATTTGGACAGGATTTGGACGGAGCGTAGACTTCACCAGACGTGACCTTTCGAGCTTAACATTGATATTCAATGTGCCTCTAACAATACGGTGATCGCTACCGGTTTTCACCTTGCTGATCACAGAGACATCATCGAATATGTGCTTCTTGGTCGTCATGATGAAGTCTATCTCATTTTTAGTGGAACCGTCGGGACTTATCCACGTCCACTTCCTGGATGGCCGCTTCTCGTAGAAGGAGTTCATCATAAAGAGTCCCTCCTTCTCCATGAAGTCAGCCAGCCTCTGTCCTCGAGGGTTCCGCTGCCCGTATCCAAATGGCCCCACTCTCAGCTCATCGCTATTCCTTGTGCCCAACTTCGCATTGAAGTCTCCCATCACAACGGTGAAGTATGTTTCGGAAGTATGCATGGCTTCGGATATGTCCTCATACATAGCTTCTACTTCATCGTCTGAGTGTGCCGACGTCGGCGCGTATACCTGTATAACCTTCAACGAATACCGTTTGGTTATTCGGAGTACCAGGTACGCTACCCTGGCCGACACACTGTCGACTTTGACCACGTTGTTGACGAGAGACTTGCGGACGAGAAACCCGACACCTCCTTGGGAGAGTTGGTCTCCCTCCCGGTAGAAGAATAAGTTACCGGAATTTAGGATTATCGTGTCCTGTCCCTGTCTTCGGACTTCAGACAATCCCATTACATCCCAGCGTAACTTACCCATCTCCGCCTCTAGCTCGACCATCCTTTCGTCAGCCTTCAGTGTGCGCACGTTATGTGTTGCCAGGGCCAGGGGTCGTCGTTGGGGTTGGTAGCCGGGCGTCTGCCGGGGATTCTTCGCACCCCTTGCCCTGCCGTTACCGTGACCGCTACCGTAGCCACGGGATAGCAGAGCTGCCGGGGACTGGGGGCCGTTTTTATTTGTGCTTGTCATTAGGGGGGGGGGGGGGGTTTGCCATAATCACCACGCTTGGCAGGCGGCTTGGTGATCGCAGTAGGTGAAGATTGATTGCCACCAAGACCGAGGGGAACGCTGCGACCCATTCCCTGGATATTCCCTTAGCCGCCTTCTACGGCACCCACGGGAAGAGATGGGGTGGTCCTATTCGTAACCGGGACCACACGGCATATTCGTAACCGGGACCACACGGCATAGAATGGCAAACAAAAAGTGAAACAAATGAAGGAGTAGCTAATAAAATCGTCACTCAACAACTGAGGGTCATAGTTTTGGCGGGAACGCGGAAAAGTTCACGTCGGTGCATTGTATTATTTTACAAAACTTATGCTTTTTCCAGTGTTAATGTTTAAAATTGGTGGTGTTTTACGCATTAAGTGCTGAATTACGAGCACGAGTGTGGGCAAGTGATATAATGTAGTGAAACGTGGTTTTATGTGTTGCTTCCAAAATTCCATAGAAGCCTCTAGTAAAGTTGCCACCACTTTACTAGGGCACGACTTAGACTGGATTATGACTACCTGACTTAGACTAGACTATGACTACCCTGACTGTGACTAAGACTTGACTTTACATGAAATATTCCATAACACGATGAAATATTACAAAACTTGACATTGGCTAAATACACTATGTGTAGAGCCAAAATATAAGAGAAAAAAAACTGAGCGTGAATTCTGGTATTGGTTGTCTCGATATAATCACATCCTAATATAATTTTAAACTCTAAGTCCGCCCTCTTTACCTACTCGCAAAATTTGATGTTACTCTTTTTATCAGAATACACAAGTGAGTGAGTTTCGTGAGATAGAAACATGTACCTATTTGAACATTTTCTCTCCTTTCGTTTGTTGATTTGGCTTTAAACGCACAATAAAATTAAAGATAAATAAATAAGCTACGATAAAGTTAGGCACGTAACCGTAGTAAACCGTAGCTTTAGCACTGACGTGAAATAAATTTTAAAACTAATTAAATTAAACCTAAGTTTGTAGTTCATTATTTAAATTCTAACATTATCTAGTAGAAAGAACATGGGAGAACTTTCAACCTCTGTCGCAGAGTCACTGAAATGTCTTTAACCTGTTAAACGTATGAAGAAAACCCTTCAACATAACAACAGCTCTCACACCTAACTCACTTATAACTCACACAAAAGTCACTAAAGACTGCGTTACATAATGGCTCCTTAGTACCACCCCATACAGGCCGGACATCCGAAGGTGTCATGGAGACCGCTCACTCAGCCGAGCCCGAGGTGGCCCAATATACTCTAATATAACTGTTGAGATCGTCCTTAGCTGCCTCAGAGTAAGAGAGCACGAAATTAGTACTTGAGACCTTCAGGCCTTGACTCCACACAACATGAGCTTTGGAGCTTTTGAAGTTGGGAATGACAATTGTGATATTTACAGAGATATTATGTTTAAAATGTTTTTGGAGTAACTTTGACTAATTCAATAAGTTTTTTTTTTATTTTATATTTTATTTTATTTTGTTTGGGGGGCTTACAGCTATCATTACGAATTAAATAACAAAATAAATTAAGAGAGCCAATTAAAAGCGTCCACAACTAATTATGAAAGTATAAATTCATGCAATAGCCTAACATGCAAATAATACTACCTAAGTACATCGTTTACAAATTGACGAGCAGTGGTAGCGTGACACATTCCTTAAGGGAAAGTGATTTACTCACTGACGCTATACTACTTGTGAAAAGGTCCATGATTGAAAGATCAGACTTCATGAGCTTTTTGAAGGAAGTACAAGATCATGAAATCTGATTATAATGTTATAAAAGTTTCAAAACATCTCCTTACTCCGGAATATATTGCTTCAGATATAGTGTCCAATTTACGCGCAATTATATTTCCAAGAACTCAAGCTAACATAAGTACGACAAGCTACTAGCTTATTCATAACGACAGCCTTTACTTTACTTGAATGTAATTTTCCTAAACTTCCGTAATAACAGGCTACTGTCACATCGGAGCAACAAAGTTTGTTGGCTTCAATAAAACACTACATATCGATTTCTTCACCGCATTTATCGTATCAATTTTCGTCGTGGCGAGCCAATTAAAGCAGTATGAACCTCTTATTAGTCACCCCGTAGTTTTACCCCCACCTCCCCTAACTAAACCAACATGGCGTCGCGATTGTCACCTAACCTCAACATTTTTACACCGACCTCTAGAAAACCCAACTTACGCTCTTATTACCTTCAAAATAAGAACACACGTGGGGGAATAATTGGGAATAATTTTTAACTAGTGTGCGATATTACCCCGTTCTTCTCTTATCTCACGTCAACCCATTTTGAACTTAACGCTCCCGTCATAAAGTTGATAGTTTTGGTAATGAATATTTGATAGTTAGTTCTGTTGTTTCAAGTCGGGTGTGGAGGCGCGACATTAACGCCCGCAAGGATTGAAGAATTATGGATGAAGGGTCCCAGTGAAGGGTTAAGTGGTAGTTTTTTAAAAACGTAAGGGTGGTGTATTGATGTTAAAATGGCTGGTCGACATGCGTTTCTGTTTTGTTTTGGTTCCAGCGATTTCCTATAGAGTATAAGCATTTTCAGGCTTTCCTTGAGACTGCAATGAAAAATGGGCCCTAGAACGTGCGAACGGCCGTACGGTGCCATACATGGCACCAATTAAACAACTTAAATTTCGCGAATGTACCTCCTGGGGTTCTACAGGTAGGTTTGCTTCGCTTTTCTTACAAATGTACCGGTAAACGAACCGGAAGCATCGGAAGACGCAGTGTAGGCCGGCCCTCCACAAGATGGATCGACGATCTGGTGAAAACCGCGGAAAGCCGATGGATGCAGGATCGAGCAGCCGCTCAAAGTGGCGCTCTCTAGGGAGGCCTACGTTCAGCAGTGGACTTCTTCAGGCTGTTGCTGATGATGATCAGTGTTATACGACTTAACTATAATTGACTTTTCATCATTGACAGTTTCATATATAAAAAAAAGACCAAAAAAAGACTAATATATTATAGTCATAAAGAAAAAATAGTTATTTATGATATAAGGGCGGTAAGTTGGTTTTTACAAACGAGTAGACAAATGTAGGCTCGAGACGAAGTCGAGGGCTTACCATAGTCACGAGTTTGTAGAAACCAATTTCCGCACGTGTATCATACAACGTTTTTCAACACATTTGCGAGAAAACAGTACAATAGGTAACGAAGCTTTTGTTTATTGGTGGGAAAGTCGCAACAAACAATCTTTGATGTTCCTAATCTAATATGTAAATGGGCTAAAAAGGCGCGCACTTTTTAAAATGCAAATGGCGCCACGTGCGTGTGGTGAAAATTAGAACTACATCTATAGTTTCATTTTCTCTTTAGTATTAAAGTAAGACAAACGTGTTGAGCAAAAACGCTTCGAAGGAGTTTCGATCATTTAGCTTATTTATTCTCGTAATGTGAAACTCTTTGGTGAAATTCTTATATATGTTATATTGAAATTTAAAAAAAACCGTAAAGGTTACGCACTATACAAGGAACGATGCGGTAAAATAGGTACTTAGGTGAGAGTACCTATTTTACCGCACGCTCCGTTGTATGGTGCGTAATGTTTAACTTTCGAACAACGTATACAGGCTTTGTAAATGCATTTTTTGAGCAAATGCGTTGAAAATGTATTTAGTGATACTTACCTACTTGGGTTGATTCTCATGTTCCCTATCTAATTCGTTACTATATTAATTTTTCATATTCATATTCATTTATTCTGTTTCCACATGTGCATATTGATCTTACATTAGACATAAGTCCTAATTATATTATTAGGTAACAACATGGACCCTGCTGGGCACTACAGATTATATTGTGAGGGTAGGATTACTAAAATTAAGTATAGCTTGAGATTTAGATACATAACTACCAATTTTACAATTCAGCTGATCGAAAGGTTTACGTTTTATTTTTATCGTCAAAAAATTCTTGCAAAGAAGCATTTCCTAACGAGATATAACTTCAATTGACCAAAAAAGGCACATTCGCTTTGTGTTCACTTTGTTTTCTTTTGAAAATAAGTGCCTACTTGAAAACAACTCTATTACAGAGTTAAAACTGCAAAGGGCAACTGCTCTGACATATTTCCACGAGGGCAACGATAGACAAGGCAAGGATGTCAACTACTAACTAAACGTCAATGCAAAGACGTCATGGAAACGTCTATTAATTGGGTCTTTATTGATATTAATTATACGTTTTAGTTCGACGGTTTGTTGTTTGTTAGCAATCAGCAAAAAATTAGTAGATATATAAAAATAATCCACGCATACTATCTAAATGTTTTATTAAAATTCACATGGGTAATGGTAAATGGGATAATGAAAAAGAGATGGAAATGGATTGGTGGATTAATCATAAAAAATAGCCATGAAAATCTGCAATGCAACGGAATTTTGGAATTTAAATTGCTGTAGAGCTCGTTCTGGGAATTTTGTTGCTGCTAATTGTATATTTATTACTATAATTCGGCTGAGCAGCTAAAACGGTGCAGATATAGTAATCTCGGTAGTGGTTACACATTTAGCCGTTTGGTGGACCCTGGGTCCGTGAGGACCGGGAGCTCATCGCGTTTTTCAATGTTTATCAGAGTGCCTGGTTGATGCGACGTGTGACCAAAATGCTGGCACTTGTTTGGCTCAACGAATCAGCATTGCAATTCCACGAGGCAATGCTGCCAGCAAGTTGGGTACGCTACCTACCGGTAGTGGGCTGGAGCATTTGGACTGTCTATAGGACATCGCGGCTAGTATACAGTTCAAATGTTCGTTGTAGTAGATAGTGTAGCTAGTTTACTTACTAGTTTTTATTATTCTAGTAGTTAGTTTAAAGAATAAAGGCACATTGCCTGTTTATTATTATGTGATACCTAAAATGTATGATTCATCTTGATTTGAGTTGGGGTAGATGAGAATCAATAAATATACCAAACCTTAATTTTTTACATTATAAGTTTTAAGTCCAAAAATATATTATGGTAAATAAATATCTACCTGCCATTCCTGACTTGAAAAAAACAAAAGAAGCATAAAACGTGCCCTGCTCGCCACAACCACAGAACAATTAATAGTACGAAGCCACAACACTTTAATAATTAATTAGATATATTAAAAGTCCACTCGCTATCATTCAAAATCAGGCCTAAAAAGACCCAGGCTTAGTTTCCCAGCCCTAAATATTAATACACTAAGCGCGTGTAAGCCAAAATCGCCTTTTTGGCGAGTGTGGAGGGAGATACACTCAGCAAAAAGGACAAAAGTAATACACGACTCAGAACCACCTATAATAAGGCCATTGTTTTTATACAAATACAATATTGCGTTTATAAATCGGATAAGCCTACAAGTAACAGGGGATGGCGTGGAGTAGACTTCAATATATTTAAATCAAGATATTTTTCACCTCACTAGCTCGGAAAGATTCTCTTTGTCATTCAAAATCTGGGCGCAAAAACGCATTTTGATCGCTAGCGTGGAAAGTTGTTTTAAAATTCGAACGTTTCTATTCAATAATTTTCTCGTCAAGAATTGAGGATTTAATCACAGATCTGCCCGAATTTAACCTTCTTGATATCGCCAGTCCACTGAAAATTCCTTAATACCACAGACTACCTCCTAAAAGATACCATCTTTTTCTCGTTCACCAACCTCATTTTTAGAATAATCGCACTGTCCAGCACCAAAGAGTTATATAACCAATACGCTATCCAGCACGGCGACTGCATGGAAAATGGATAAAAAACACATTTTCTTTAATTTTCCATGAATCACGTGACGAGCTAGTCGTTTACCTGATGTTAAGCGTTACCGCCACCCATAGCTAAATTAATAAGCTAAAAACTAATCTTTTCTTAGCCTTTTAGCTGTTTTTCTTGCATTTTCCTCGCTGTAGTGAGGTGAAAAGTTGTGTGTTGCACTCAGCAGCAAAGTTTTTCTGCGTCTCGACCTTTGAAACCTTCGCTACGCTCAGGTTTCAATTCAAGTACTCGCGCCAAAAACCAACTTTGCAGCCTAGTATAACAAATAACTATTACTTTTTTTTAAGCGTGTGGGAAAATAACACATAACTTACATTAAATGTAAATTATCACATAATTTTTTGATGTAAAGTATAGCTTAATTCAGTACGTAGATATTTAAAACTATCTGGTTATGATGCTTTTCACAAAGTTAAACACAACTACCTAGGTAATAGTATAAGCATAATAAGTTGTCAAAATTATGTTACTGTGTTGATGAACCGTACCTATAATTATTTTTCATTGATATTATCTCTTATGATAATAATAACATCTTACCTTATTCACTCGTAAAAGTAATCTGAAGCACAGTCTGAAGTAAGTATTGTACCTGTAGTATGCCTATGTCTATGGTTGGTCTCTTCCTGTGTGACCGGCAGTGTCAACGGAGTGCGGGCTAGGATATTAATGATATCTAACTAATAAATCGAAGTATATCTCCAGTGCAGTATATTAACTAATTATCCTGAAACTAGGAACCTTCAAGATATAACAGTACTTAAGTAATTACTTCAGATTACATATCTATCAGTCACTCGGAGTAGGTATTTTATTTGACACTTTTTATTTCCTTTAGGAACTGTTAACTGAAAAAGTATGGTCATGCCAACTTTAGGAGTATGAACCTAAATTATTTTATCTCAACAATTTGATATCATCTCCACATTTTCCCCTGTCCACACACCACACAATAAGAAGATCGCGCGCGGCGGCATCCATGGCGCCAGTAGCTACATTTGTATTTATTTATTTATCCCGTGTCTGCACTTACCCATGGATTTATTCATTTTTGTACTGCCTAAAGTTATTACGACCTAACTCGATGAGGTTATGAGGCGTTGTCAGGTATTTAGGGCTTTGAGATTGGATTTTATAGTAGAACTCATTTCTTGGCTGTATATTTGTATAATGGGAGACTATAGGTATTTATGTTATAAATCGTGCGTGATCACATTCAATTGTTTACCCGTCCATAGTTTTTATTAGTTTTCTTCATCCATTACATGGCTAGTTGGTATAGATTATTTTATAGGTAGGTAAGTAGGTATACTTCGATATTCACTCTGTCAGCTGAGATATAGGTAAGTAGGTAGGTTCTTACTAAATATTTTCACTGTATCCCAATCATAATTTATGTTATCATTCCATCATTTAATCCCAGAAGTAATTCTGTGTTGTTTATATGTATTAGTAACGCCAGCCCATGGTTTTCCTACGTTTCTGTAACACAGGGATTGATAACGATTTTTACTTTAAGGCTAATTTAAGGCTTTAAAATAAAGTAAGTTTAGCTAAGAACACTTCAACTCACTTACTGTAAAGCTAACACGATATGCTTTCATAAACACCAAACAGCAACTACTCTGAAAGAAGAATTCCCACTTGGATGGGTCACCTCAAAAAGTGATATTTATTTACCTACAACTGAGCGCTACCGTGCTAATGAGTTGAAAAATGAAATGAAAATACATTTATTTGGACAAAGCATATAGGTAGGTAACATTTATATTAAGTTAAAAACCCTGGATCCCACACTAGGCTCAGGGCCCGTATTATGAGGTCCAGGCCTCTTTCAGTTGTCGTAAGACAGTGGTCGAACGGCCAAATCAAAAGCCTTTGGGCGGCCCATTAGACCGAATCCAATAACTCTGATACCAGGGCCAGGGGGAAAACTTTTCCGCAGGTAATGTCATAGCTAATGTCATTCCCATACATTTTGAGTTATCGTTTGGCGTTAACGCTAATGGAAAGGGATCTTTGCTAGACCCCCAGGGCTGACCTACACGAGAAAAAGAAGAAAGTCCTTATTTTCATCAGCATGCAGGTATGTTCTAAATCAGGATGTTTTTAAAGTTCATAAACCTCTCATCAAGCAAACACTCCAAGCATAAATTCCACGTAATAGTAAGTGCAGGAACCGCGGTGCTCCATCACAATTAGCTACTGGAACTGCCACACGTGCGTTTCGCCTTACCTTGCAATATTGGTGGATCGTTGATACCGTGTAAAATTGTGTAATTTTATGTAGAAGTTACCTAAATTCTGGCATAAGCATAAGCAAACGGCGAATCTCGAGTGCAAACTCTATAATCATCTTTATTCGACATTTAAAAAGAATCACTGTTTTCCTTCTAGCTTCTATTCCGTATTATTTACAAGAAGCGCCTTTTGTTATTTTTTTATTTTTTTATTTTTTTTTTCTTATATTTTGGCTCCACACATAGTGTATTTAGCCAGTGTCAAGTATTGTAGTCTTTCATCGTATTATGAAATATTTCATGTAAAGTCAAGTCTTAGTCACAGTCAGTCAGGGTAGTCTAAGTCAGGTAGTCATAATCCAGTCTAAGTCATACCCTAGTAAAGTAGTGGCAACTTTACTAGAGGCTTCTATGGAATTTTGGAAACAACACAAAAAACCACGTTTCATTACATTATATCACTTGCCCACACTTATACTCGTAATTCAGCACTTAATGCGTAAAATGCCACTAATTTTAAACATTAACACTAGAAAAAGCATAAGTTTTGTGAAATAATACAATGCAACGACGTGAACTTTTTCACGTTCCCGCCAAAACTCCCTGTTATTTTTTTATGTATGAATAGGCCAACCATTGACTGCATCTCACCTTGCTTATGCTTATGATGTTACGTGACGATGCAGTCAAAAGTGAAGCACGTAGACTTAAAAAATTGTAATTTGAAATTTCAGGTGAAATAGAAAAATAATCAGATTACACATATATACGTTTGTTCGCTACATTTGCTACTATTACCAGCTGCTGATGTCTACGGCTTCCTACGCGTGGTATGTTTACAGTTTATCGCAATAAAAGTACCTATCCTATGTCATTTCCCAGAGTTCAAACTATCTACATACCAAGTCACATCATAATCTGTTCAACCATTAGTCAGGAAAAGGTAACGAATAAAGAGACAGGCAGAGTTGCTTTTCAAATTTAATGAATGGATTATGGATAGATATCTATTAGGAAGAGTCCGGAGAGTAGTTACCTACCTACTAATTTACGTGATCCCGTAAGATCCTGTATAAGTAAATAAATAAATTAAATAAATAAATGTGTGCAAATTTCACACAGCGCCATCTAGCCCATAGCTTGTACAATGGGAACCAGATAATTGATAGAATACTTAGATACTTTTCGTTTGTAAATACATGCATATAGAATACAATATAACACCCAGACACAAAACAAACACCTATGTTCATCACACAAATGTTTGTCCTGAGTGGGAATCGAACCCGCAACCTATAGACCAGAAGGCAGAGCTACTACCAACTGAGCTAACGGGCCAGTCAACTAACTAAAGAACTATACCTAAATGAAGCTCTACTACAGCTTATGAACTTGTTATCGTTACTGTGTTCTCTGTATGCTGTCTGAGAGAATTATCTCGTCTCACATCTACTTACCTACTGTTTAACTATCGATTAAAAGTAATAAAATAACAAACTACACAGGCGCAGATTTTACGAGCGAGTAAAACTCTCAACAAGGTCGGTAAGAATGGCTATTTTATTAATTTAAATATTTAGTTGATTAGATGTAAACGTGCCGTTCACCCATGCGGTGCGACACAGCATTTCGTTCCTGTAAATTCTGAGTAGGGTGCGGTCCAAGTGATGAGCATAGTGATTTCGGTTCAAGGCAGATTCTGTTTAGGACAGATTTTGGATATGGCAAATTCTTTTTATGGCAGATTCGGTTTAAGGCACAAGTACATTGAACAACATAGAGTTAGTCTTATGTTTACTCAATTAAAAACTTTGCCGTTCTGATGTTAGGCGCTGCTACTTGTCGCGCTGTAATTGCTGCTGTGCAATCATCACCAACTTCAGAGTGGAAAAGTTTTGCTGCCGTTACTAGTAGACACTACGAGAGTTCGAGAGTATCAAAGTCTCGAGAATGCTAGAAAAAAAGGAGATGACCTTTTTTTTTTATAGTCGTTAGCATTGTATCATGATGTTGCCCTAAATTCACCATAATGTAGGTATACAATATATAACTTGACGGGTTCTGTTGTAATGTTCTCTGTCAAGTAGCGGGCATTTTTTTCAATGGCAGCCATTTTAAGTTTTTTTTACTGTTGGCATCTTAATTTAAGGGGAAACGTTTCACTCAGCGCGGTAAATTCAAATTTTCATGCGTTTTTTGCCAATCATAGCTTATTACTCAACGTGATTACATGAAAACTAATTTAACGTAAATAAATAGAATGGATTGACAAATTACGAGTAAAAGTATATGATTATACCTAGAGTTCTAGATAATATCACTGGACAGATTAATTTGTAAAGGGAAAATTTGAATTTTTGATTTGTTTTTTTTTTAATTTGGTTTGTTTTTTTTTTCTTTTACAAATTAATCTGTAGATTACGCTGAGCAGGCGATACTGCTATAAAAATCATAAATATTAATATCATTGGTTTAGCAACAAATGACAATAAACAAATTTCGTGTTGGCTTTTCAGTCTTTTGCCATTTGTCGCTAAACCAATGATATCTACGTGATATTTTTAATTGTAATTCGTTGATACATTCTATTTATTGGCGCAAAAATTAGTTTTCATGTAATCACGTTGAGTAATTAAGCTATTAAAATTAACAAAAATCGCAAGAAAATTTGAATTTCCCGCGCTGAGTGAATCGTTCCACCTTAATAAAACAAAGTTTGTTTGCAATCTTAATTTAAAAGCGCCTGTGCCTGTGAAGTTCTTGCACTTTACCTACTTACCAGTGAACAAATTGTATTCATTTCAATCTTGGTATCTCAATTTGAGCCCCGGTGATTCTCCGGTGAGTACCATTTACCTACTGGATGGCGGCACTAATATAATTAAACATAAACCTTACTCATCATCAACAGCCTGAAGACGTCCACTGCTGAACCTAGCTCCCCAAACAGAGCGCCACTTATGCACGCTCGCCTCCTGCATCCATCGGCTCCCCGCGATTTTCACCAGGTCGTCGGTCCACCTAGTAGAGGGCCGGCCTACGCTGCGTCTTCCGGTTCGTGGTCGCCACCCGAGAACCTTTCTTCCCTATTGGTTGTCAGTTCTACGAGACCTTCTTCTTTTCTTCTTTGACTCATCTTCTTCGTCTTTATCAGCAGCCTTCGTTTTATTAAGTAGCCACTCAATATTCTCTTAATCCATTCTTTTCATAGCTTACTCAGATAAATAAATAAGATAAAACGCTACAACTCATGGCGTGGTCTAAAGATGCTGCGCGGGCGCATCTCTACCGGCGGCAGGCGCGGCGACGCGTGTCGTTTGATGCGCCGACAAAGCACCGCCGCCTGAGAGTGCATGATGCTGTTGCCATCTCGAGAGTACCGCTGCTACGATATGGAGAGTTAGCAAAGAAAGTACTTCTTTGCTAACTCTCTACTTAACTTACATTACTTTACTTACATTTAGCTTGAATGAGAAACAGCTAAGAACACCGGAAAAAACAATAATACATTTTAGAAGTTGTCACGTTTAACTCTACAGATCAAAGCGGTGGATACTTCTCTATGGGTTCGATAGAGTTTTGGAGAGGACATATAGAAAACACACTTTATCAATATTGCATGCCTTTTGTCAATACTCATTATATGCTCCTTTCTTTCTTCTTTTTTTTATGAGAATGGGTGACGCGACGAGCTAGTCGTTCACCTGATGTTAAGTGACATGACCGCCCATAACAGTAACAATGTCACTCGAACTTTAAAATAATAAAGTTTCGCGTGACACTGCACTGCGCACGTGATCCTGAGACATCACACAGTCTAGTAATCAGATTACTAGACTGTGAAATCAAGTCATAAAGTCTCATTTGCCCAGTAATTTCACTAGCTACAATGCCCTTCAAACCGAAACACAGTAGTGCTTGCACACTACTACTTGGCGGCACAATAACTGGCAAAGCGGTGGTACCTACCTAGACGAACTTTGCAGATAAGTCCTACCACCTAGTACCTCCTTTTTGGTGACTCTCCACAGCTTCACCAGCACATCCAACAATAAGATTTCGTGATTTGATTCACCTAGAACTAGCTCACAGCGTCCATGTTTCATTTTTTAGGGGCTACGTTTGGCCGCCAACTCCCCTGATGGTAAGCGATGGTGTGGCCAAAGATGTAGCACGCACACCTAGAAGGTACCTATTCACTCTAGTCTTGAAGGTGCCCAGCACGGGTAGAATGGGCTGTAGAGATCGACACATCTCTCGAGAAAGCGTTCCGATGAAAACGCAACAAAGGGTTTTTGATTTGATCCACGTGACCGTTCATTGGTCTTCTTCTTCTTCTTCTCGTGTAGGCAAGTGGTCAGCCCTGTCAGAGTTTTAAGGCCACCCAGAGGCTTCTGACTTGGCTTAACGACCATTGTCTTACGACAACAGCCGGGACCGACAGCTTAACGTGCCCGCCGAAAAATGGTAGCGCTCAGTTTTAAATACCACTTTTTGCTGTAGCGGTCACCTATCAAGTAGTGACCGCTGCGAAAGTTGCTTAACTTTACCGATCGGTTAGAAACGGCTAGTCGTGATTCGCTATGAGCGCATTGGTTAAACGATTTCTTGAGGGAAGAGATATTTTGATTTCCAGAACTCATGCTAACCTGTGCAGGTTAAAGCTTTCAGGGAACAAGTAAAAAAAGAAATAGTTCCATTCGTCGGCAGATGAAAGTGGACTCCTAATCGTTATTCCAACAACGTAAAGTCGATCCAAATCCTTAAAGAATGTTCTTTACATTTTTACAAACACCAACCGTTTCTTACTAAAAACTGGCTTAGATTCTGTAGAGTCAAACTTCCAACTAAACGATAAAACAACAGTTCTCACCAAACACAAGGTCTATTAAAAAGAAGAGTTCACTTTTTAATTACCACCTAATCTGACGATCTACAACAGAGAGTAGAGCTTTTTAATTTTTTAAATATTTGAATTCGGAATACTACATCATAGCCGAAGAGCGGGTGGTCTCTCGATGATATGCCGCCATGCACCCTGCTGCGACCTCCTCACATACCGACCTGTCCACCGATAAAATATCGTAATACCTACAATACTGCGTGGCCTGTTATCAATCCTGGTTTAATACTTACAAAACTTGTCCTACATTTTGAAGCTGGCATTATGCGTACTACGTCCTTTGCCAAAACAAGAAACGTCAAACGGTATGCAAATAAGCTTATGTATAATATGTTATAATGTATAATCAATTAATTAATTACCTTTATATAATTATTGAGTTTTCAACCAGTGTATGCCAGTGATGACTTATGGCACAGAGACGTGGTCTCTTACTGTAGGCCTTATGAGTAAGCTCAAAGTCGCGCAACGAGCTATGAAGAGAGCTATGCTCGGAGTTTCCTTGCGAGATCTGAAATGAGGAGATCCGCAAGAGAACTAAAGTCACCGATATAGCTTTGAGAATTAGCAAGTTGAAGTGGCTGTGGGCCGGCCATATCGCCCGTAAAACTGACAACCAATGGGGAAGAAAAATTCTCGAGCGGCGACCACGAACCTGAAGACGCAGCGTAGGCCGGCCCCCCACTAGTTGGACCGACGATTTGGTCAGAACTGCGGGGAGCCGATGGATGCAGGAAGCAAGCAGCCGCTCAAAGTAGCGATCTTTGGGGAAGGCCTATGTTTAGCAGTGGACGTCTTCAGGCTGATGATGATGATGACTTATCTGATATGGAAGTGGGCTGGACAATGGACATGTGGCTCGCTACTCCAACAATAACAGGAGAACGAAGACTGTGACGGTGTGGAAGGGTCCTCAGTCCTCAAGGCTACAGACGCAGAGACAGACCTAAGGCGAGGTGAAAGGACGAACTTGAGTCCACTGCAGGTGAGCTGGTCAAATACCGCTTAGGATAGAGGAACTTGGAATACCCTGGGGGAAGCCTGTACCCGAAGAGGGTTCTACGTAGTAATAAAACAACATAAGTGCCAAGCTATAACAATATTAAATATATTTTATGATTTAAAAATTAATTGAAGTACTTAAGTAATTAAAATTTATTAAAACTATTGTGAATGAAATATTAGGTCAAATTAAACCTACTGTGTATTTATTAGGTGATTTTTATTTAATTTTTATTTTATTATTTTTATATGTTATGCCCGTCATCTAGTATAGTAGGTAGTATAAATTATTATTAGTAGGTATAGCAAAAAGTACGACTCACCCAAAATAATTGCCTTTATTACTATAGAGGCTAAAACTAAAATCCGAATTAAAAGCTATGGTGGATGTGCAAATTACAAATGCTAAAATAAAGTTAATTTGTAAATAGAACAAGCTATACAGCACAGATTTCGAATTTCAAACGAATCCGAATTTCTTATAACTAGAAACTTTCGCGGGAACATGCGCTAAAAAAGAAGAAGTTTGAAGGAACGCGAGCAGACATTCAAATAAAGAACATCGCGGGCGCGTTGGCGCCAACGTTCCGAGTTAGCTTTTTTAGTTTTACTTTTTTGGGACCACGATTCAATTTGCTGCGGATCACCGGTTGAGGTCACGATTGATGTCGCGACATGCGTTGGCTTCTTTCTTTGCTAATTTTGTGAAACACCGCAATTTGGACGCGAGCACGTGTAATTTAGAAGTGTGTGTTTGAAGGGGTCGATTTTAAATTCTTTTTTGGGGCTTAAGTAGGTACCTATGTAATGTATATATAATATCGCGAGCTTTATGGGCGCTTTACTTACCCGCAGACAGCGATTTAAACGCGGTTTTTTTAAATATATTTAGTTAAGTATTTATAGTTTTATATTAAGATTTAAGTAGATAGTTTATTTTAGTTTACATTTAATTTAGTTTTAGTCATTATATTTTGTTTTATAAAATTATATTTGGTGTGATAAATAAATACCTACTTTTTGACTTAAAAGAACCTTTAAAAAGTAGGTAATCAAATATGAATTGTATATATATATATGCTTAGTTTGTTTTTATACCTACATAACATGAAAAAATATTATACTTAAGTATATCTTGATGTTTGTGTTTTTTTATCGTTTAGTTATGTAATGGGTTTCATTTGATTTTTAATCCACCAATAGCCACTCAATAACGGTTGCAACTAAATTGTAAAGTTGCGTTCAGACCGTCGATGTCGCGTAACGTCTGACTGTCGTCAGGATTTTTTTTGCCGGTAAACGTCTAATCTACACCCTTGTCGCTATAAACATCCTGATACGAGACGAATACTAAACAATTTTGAAAACCGTATCTATTTTTATTGTGAAAAAGTTCTTAACTGTCTTGTTTAACGTAACCTGAGCATTCGAAGGGCCTATTCTAAAGAGATTGGATTGGCATAATCCTAGCAAAAAATATTAAAATACAATAGCAGACGACAGTTGGTTTGCTGCAATCGTAACTAAGCGTTCCTTAATTGTTTGCCTGTTGGAGTGTAATGATGGTTTTGTCAAGACCTTTCGGTGCTTTTGACTGTATTAATTTTATTGTCATTTCTTATTGCACTGTTGAGATTTAATGGAGCAATGAAAGAGCACTGCAGCTTTTTCCTTGGGGCTAATTTTTATAATTTGTATATTTTAATATTAAAATCTTTTAAATGTAATTATATTAACGTTAACGTTGTAAGCTCATTGGTTTTTTTTACATAGTTTTTCCTATGCTGTAGATAATTATTCATAATATAGGTACATATACTGGTTAGGTAGGCCGTGTGGTCCCGGTTTGCGAATAAGACCACTCCATCTCTTCCGTGGCAAAGCCAAAGCCTGCCAAGCGTTTTGATTATGGAAAGTCCTGCCCTACGATAAGCGTCCAAAGTGGCGTTTTATGGGGGAGGCCTTTCAGCAGTGGTCGTCATCCAGCTGATGATGTGAGGTACTTCAAAAAACTTTATCAAGGTACAGACTAATTTCATTGTAATAAGCAATTAGAATCACGATATAATTTAGCATTGTATATTTCAACACGGATAAGTGGCCAGCATGTTAGATACAGATTCAGGTTTAGATTTTTAATGCTTAAATAGTGTACATAGATAGAAAAAAGTACTTAACACAAATTGAACACTAATTTCAACATTATGAACAATTTGAATCACGAGTTGGCTCATATTTTTCCTTTTCAATAAAATAATGCATTTGTGTATTACGCTGAGCAGGCGATACTGTTATTAATCATTACACTTTATCAAACTACATACAATTTTAGTTCAGTTAAATCAAAATGAAACCGACTTGCGTTGGGCATTCATTATAGATGCACATATTATTTAAATTCAAACAAGAAATCAGTTTAAGGTGGAACGTTACACTCGCGCGGTCAATTCAAATTTTCTTGCGTTCTTTTGTCAATAATAGCTTAATTACTCAGCGTGATTACATGAAAACTAATTTTGCAAAAATAAATAGAATGTATCAACAAATTACGATGAAAAGTATCTCCTAGATATCATTGTTGTAGCGACAAATGGCAATAAACAATTTTCTTCTTAGTTTTTCAGTCTATTGCCATTTGTCGCTAAACCAATGATAAGTAGGTGATACTTTTAATTGTAATTTATTAATAAATTATATTTATTTGCGCAAAATTAGTTTTCATGTAATCACGTTGAGTAATTAAGTTATTATTGGCAAAAGAACGCAAGAAAATTTGAATTTGCCGCGCTAGTGTAACGTTCCACCTTAACGTAACAGCAGCAGGAAACGACTGTCACCACGATTATCCCAAATAAAGATGCAGCACTGCTTCATTAAACTAGTAAATAATCTAACATTTCGAACGCACCTTTAGAAAACTACCGAAATGTCACTACAATCAACCTCGCCTCGTTGGTTCCGAAAAAAAAACGGCACCAAACTTTGAAGAGATTAATTTGTCATTTGGAATGAAACTATTTTTGTAAATCGAATTTGCGGCCCCTAAATTGGTTGGCCGTTCGTCTTTACATTTTTGACAATGTTTAGCAAATATTTGGTTTAGTCAAATTGGTATTTGAAGTTAAGAAATTTGTTGAGAGTTTCGTTGCCTATTGAAACAACTTGTTTTATTTTTATTAGTCTTTTCCCTGATAACGAGATTCGTGTAGCCTATAACTAAATATTATTCCTATATTATCCATCTCTTTCTTATATAATTATAACAGAGAGATGGAGTGTATAGTCATCGATTTATGTGTAGAGCATCATCGGAGTATTATACAATCTACATAAGTAGTGCTGCAAACAAAATGATAGATAATCTAAATAGGTATTAAGCCAGTTTTTGCATATTTCATTTTCGAACAGCTTGTTAAGAAAAAGCTAAAAACTGGGAAACACCCAAAACAAAAAAGCAATGCCTAATGCCTATAGATACACCCAGCGATATAATAACATGTACCTACTATGATAAAACCTAATTTCCTTGTTTAATCTGTAAAAATTATTGTTTACAGAGAGCTAGTTTGTTTAATTTTAGTTAAATGTTTAAATCTTTTTGTTTATATTGCGCACCGCTGACTACTCTTTATGCCTGTGATACTATCCATCCAAAGATTGCCTGGAAGAGATCACTTTTAGTGATAAGGCCACCCAATGTGCTACCTACTTTATGTATTCTAATGTTTTAGTTTATCTGCACCGAAGACCATGGGCGGGCACCATTAACCAATATTGTGCCAGAACAAATTTAACTGGCCATTCCTGCAAAAAAAGATCTTAACCTCATTTTAGCGTGTGAAGCGTGTTATAGCTAACTAAAGTAAACATTCCTAGCTCATCACTTCACTGGGTGAAAAAGGGGGTATTATTACACCCGGCGTGGCCCGGCTATTTTCCGGATAATTTCCCCCAGGCCCGGGTCAAGAGACGGCTTGCTTTACTCACGGCCTCGAGTGACGTCATATCATGATCTAGCCTAAATGCGAAATAGCCATAGTGGGCCTGTTTTTATTTATTTTATCTATGTAAGTATGTACTAAAAATAACGCTAATAGTTTTTGTAAAGCTGGATTTCAGGTGTGTATACCTATTAATATAGAGACTACTTGGCCCTCCCCGGGCTATTAATTTGATACCTTACAAAAATTAAGTCTTATACTATCTGAGTTTGAATGGGTATATTATGCCGAAAGGGGATAAATCAAGGTAGACAATGTTTCTTCTACGACTTTTCTAAATTAATAGTTTTTCATTGAAGAAATTCCATGTAAAGTTTACATTCGAAGAAAGCCCTAGCGCAGCTGGGTGGTTGAACTACGTCCTTGACTGAATGCACTTAGATGAGTTTAACGACCTGTGTTTAGAAATAAATATATAGTATCTTGTTAACTCTCGTAGTGATCGCACGTGCAATTTTCTATGTGGATTTATTTTTTAGTATGGAGGTTTGGAAACACACAGTTTCATGTAAGGCTTGTGAGCAACTTGTGGGCTATTATGGTCTCCTCACCTTGTATAACTAGCAACTTAATCACATTCTATCTAGATTTTTTATTGTAATTATTTCGATTCTTATTGCCTAAGGTCAAAATCAAAAAACCAATTTACCTACATGAAACCTAAATTTATCTGTTTTGTCTCTTGTTAAAAGAACAAAGAACCGCAGCTTCAAGAAATATCCCACACAAAATACCTCACTGGTATCTCGAAAACTTTCGGGAAAAATTCAACACGATTAACCCCAAGCGATTTTCCTACAATGAAACTTCAGGACCAAACAGAAGGGGGTGATATAGGGTAAAAGGGGGAAAAGGGGGTAGCAAAGGTGAAGAGATAAAGTAATTTCGCTTAACTCAGGGTAGTTAGGGGTAACGCGAGATAACAAGGTAAGTAAGTATGGATTGAGATTAATCCGTGGATTTGCTTTGAAGTTTTTTTAGACCCGCAGAAAACGATTTTCCATTCGATTAAAGAAACTCTGAGGTTTATGTCGTTGTGCTTAATTTGAAGAGATAAGAATCGATGACACCAAATCTTGCTTTGACCACAGAATAAAATATAATAGCAATTCGTAGGTACAGAATTATTCCGCAAACACATTTGTCAGACAAATACTTGGAGGTTTTTTTGAAGGGGTGTTGTTCTCTAAAAATCTTTAGAGATATTAAAGAGAAAATGTAGAAGCAAACCACCCATTGCCTCATTTGGCCTCCATTTGTAGAACCCTACAAATGGAGGCTCTTCCTACCACTCGTATCAAAGTGCAATATTTAGATGGCACAGCGCTGCAGCCGCATCAAAAGTATTTTGGCTGCCCCCACATTGGGCGGTTGCGGTGTCGCCGCGATACCGCGATATCGCGGCGACGCACGCCGCACTTTAGTAAAATGTCGCGGCGATAACGCGGCGATATCGCGGTGACACCGCAACCGCACAACGTGGAGCAGCCTTAGCTCAGTTGGTAGTAGCTCTGCCTTCTGAACTATAGGTTGTGCGTTCGATTCCCACTTAAGACAAACATTTGTCTGATGAACATAGGTGTTTGTTCTGTGCACAGAGCATGAAAAAAAAATACGCTTCGCACCCAGATAGAGGCGCCTTGCTCAACACTTTTCATACAATTCAATCGTGTCAGGTATTAGAATGAAACCTCTATAGTTTACCTGCGCAGATGACTTAGATTGCACTTGTCTTGTCATTAGTGCCACTGCTATTAGCAAAACGTGCTGCGGGTGGAGTCGATACATTTTTATTTTCTGTGCCTGGGTGTTAAATTGTATTCTATGTATGTATTTACAAACAAAAAGTATCTAAGTATTGTATCAGTTATCTGGTTCCCATAGCACAAGCTTTGCTTAGTTTGGGGCTAGATGGCGCTGTGTAAAATGTCCATACATATTTATTATTTATATTTATTTTATATCCCAGCTCTTTCTATCGCATACCTATCTAATCTCCTACCTTTGCTCACGTATTATGTTTACGGGGCTAGCAAGACCAGCTGCGGGTCTTGGCGATTATTGTACTGTAAATTGTTACCATAACCTATACCATGTTTTTAACTGTCTTTTGTTTTTAAAAAAAGGAACGAGATGAGCTTAGGTATGGTTTCCTCGCGCAGATGAAAGAGAGAAAAGATGCTGTTTTGTCTTATAGCTACATAAAAGAAAGTGTTTTCCTCACTAACATAGCTAATGGCCAGTCAGAGCATAATGTCTGAGATAAAGCAAAGTGTTCTGATGACCTTTATCTTCCGTTATTTCGACAAGAGTTAGGTATCTTGTTCTTTTTGGAGTGTTATGGTTTTTCTACGTCATGTAGGCAAATTTTTGTAATTTAATGTTTTTTTTAACAAAAAATAAATACCCTGAAAGTTTGGCATTTATTTCTTGTTTGTCTATGAATGGCGGTTCTAATCTAGTTCGTCAACTGCACAATGATAATTATTAATAATATTTTTTGTATTCCTTCACTGTATTAGTTCATTTTACTAACATAGGTAGCTACTGTAGGTAGAGGTTGTTTGTTTTACCTGTGTTTTCTAACTTTTTTTATTCAAAACAAAACACTATCTTCGATTTCTTATTTATGGAAGCAAATTAAAAACGCCACTCAAACGTCAAATCGATACAGCCTTCACTTGTTTTTCCATCGAACCGGCAAAAATAAGCCGTATCCATTTCAAGCCAATCATATCCAATTTGAAAACAAATGAAAGAGAAAACTCTAGTCTACATGATACTGGCCGAAAAAAATAGGGAACCTCTATGAAAAACTGACAGCTTTGTACGTCACGTCACCTGTTCCGACCTCTTTCGTGGAAAAAAGTTATGTATTTTTTTTAATGGCTTTTTTAAACTTGTCCCAAAACCAATGAGCGTGAATGTAATGGTAGCCAAGAACACGGGCTTAGAGAAGATCGTCCGATCTTACGGTTTTGTTACCAGTTGAATAGTTAATCGGGTAATCTACAAGATGGCGGGACGTGATTTATAAATGATGCGCAGGCGCCGCCGTTTCCGTCTGGCGCGCCGCCTGCTCCTATGATGCTCAACCTTTAAGATATTAAGCTTCGATTTTTTAAGGTTGAGTATAATAGCGAGGGAGGTGATGATCATTACTTAACATTAGATTTATACTTTATCTATTTTTTTATTTTTATTTATTTAACCACCTTTAGTTTTCATTTCATATTAATAAAACAATAAATAAGATCTTAGAGTATAACTACAAAGCACATGCTTAAAGTATACATTAGCAAACCACATGGCTTTTGCATACAATTGGGTGGAAGACTTAAACAATTACCCCTTACCAATAAACACTGCATAACAGTGGAATAGCAACTCAGTGTTTTCTCTTGCTTTATCTCTGCCCATTTCAAACTCAACAGAGAAAGACAAAACACTAAATAACTATACATCTGCTACACAATGTTTATTAGTAAGGGGGTTAGTATTTATTTAAGTTCTAAGTATTGTAGAACTTATAATAGAAAATTGAATTAATTAAGGTTAAAAGTTGTAAAAGAGGCTTATGTGTACTTAACTGTAGTAGAACTTTTCTAGGTGGTAGGACTTTTCTGCAAAGTTCGTCTAGGTAGGTACCACCGCTTTGCCAGTTATTCTGCCGCCAAGCAGTAGTGTGCAAGCACTACTGTGTTCCGGTTTGAAGGGCATTGTAGCTAGTGAAATTACTGGGCAAATGAGACTTTATGATCTGATCACTCAGTCTAGTAATCTGATTACTAAACTGGGTGATGTCTCAAGATGACGTGCGCAGTGCAGTGTCACGCGAAACTTTATTGTTTTAAAGTTCCGAGTGACACTGCAACTGTTATGGGTGGCCGTGTCACTTAACATCAGGTGAACGACTAGCTCGTCACGTTATTCAATCTCATAAAAAAAAGAACATAATATTTTTTTGTATACGCTATACTACCATTTAGAATATTGCAATTGTGTATTTATTGTAGGTTAAGTAGTTTAGATATGTATAGACATAACACGTATCTATATACATATTTAAATAAAATAAATACATATTTGTAAACATTTTACACAGCGCCATCTAGCCCCAAACTAAGCACACCTTTTTGTTTGTAAATATACATACATAGAATACAATATAACCCACCCAGACACAGAACAAACAACTTTGTTCATTACACAAACGTTTGTCCTTAGTAGGAATCGAACCCACAACCTACAGTTCAGAAGGCAGGGCCACTACCAACTGAGCTATCAGGCCAGTCGATGTACTTTGGAATTAGATTAAAACTGAGCAAATTTTAATACTTAATTTTACTATTGAGGTGGAACTTTTTACTCAGCGCGGAAAATTCAAATTTTCTTGCGTTTTTTGCCAATAATAGCTTAATTGCTCAACGTGATTACATTAAAACTGATTTTGCTCGAATAAACAGAATGTATCAACAAATTACGATTAAAAGTATCAGCTAATATCATTGGTTTAGCAACAAATGGCAATAAACAAATTTCGTCTGGGATGTACAGTTTATTGCCATTTGTTGCTAAACCAATTATATCTAGGTGATACTTTTAATCGTAATTTGTTGAGACATTCTATTTATTTGCGCAAAATCAGTTTTTCACGTAATCACATTGAGCAATTAAGCTATAATTGGCAAAAAACACAAGAAAATTTGAATTTGGCGCGCTGAGTAAGACGTTCCACCTTAAGTAAATATAATAAAACAAAAAAATGTGATATAATAAAGTAAATATAATATAATATAACTTAGATTGTAAGTTTGAGCATCACTATCCAGTTAGACCAAGATCAAACGTCTGAGATAGTCGCGACAGTCGTATAAACGATTTAGGGCACACAACAAGAACAAGTGTGCGACTACCAGAAATTCCTGGGTCCCAATATATGTAATGTCCAACAAATTCATTAGAGAGCTTTCGACACGAATTTGTCAAGATACCTTGACTGCATCCTCGACTGCATACCTCTACTATTGAGGTCGGTTTAGTGTTGTGTACAAATATTCATGGAAAGTTGTTTTATATTTGTATTTGTGTAACAATTCGCCGATGAATGCAGGAGGCAAGCAGCCGCTCTAAGTGGCGTTCTGTGGGCAGGCCTATGTTCAGCAGTGGACGTCTTTAGGCTGTTGATGATGATGATTAACGTTTCTGTTTTTATGAATATAAAATAACTTCTATTAATATTCAAAAGTATGATGGAAGTTACGAAGTTATATACGTACCTACATAGGTAGGTATACAAATATATAGTTTATAAAATAAATAACTTTATTATAATTAAAATTCAAAATTATTTTCAGTTACCTAGTTATATGGCTGTCTGATTAATCCCTAAGTTATCAAAGCAAACGACAGAAGCATTGAATATAAAACATAAAGCTTTGTGTTTTAGCTTCGTGTAAAGCTTTGGGCGTACAGCCTCAGCTGGAGACTTGATATTTGGCATCTTATTTTATAGATTAGGGGTGTACTAAAAGAGATGTTTAAAAATTGAACTCCTGACAGGGTCAAAATAGTTTTTTTTTATTGTTTGATAGGCTTGCGCTTGAACACTATCTCACCTGATGGTAAGTGACGATGCGGTCTAGGATGTAACGCGCTTGCCTAGAAGATACCTGTTCTGTTCACTCTCGATTTGAAGACTCCAAGATTGTAGTCCTCGGGAAATACAGACGCCGGCAAAGCGTTCCACTCTTTGGCTGTTCGCACGATAAATGTGGAAGCAAATCGCTTTGTTCGCACATGCGGGATGTTAACCATGTAACGATGGCGTTTTTTCGTACATCTGGTTGTCCGATGGTGGAATGGTGATGGCGGAATCAGGTAAATAAGATACCTTAAAGAAACATATAAATGAAGAAACGCGAGTGAAACCGCGGGATGCTTAAAGGTTTCGCGCTATCAATATAAGAAGACTAACTAAATAGTAGCTATTTATATTTGTATTTTTGTTGTAGTTGTATTTTATGTTTATATATCTTAGAGAAAATAGCCCCTTGTTTTGAATATAGTTCATCTATCTATACAATTGTGGTACCTACCTATATTATAGGTATGCCGTGATGATGATAACTTAAATGCCTCTGTTTTCAAAATCAAATACAGCTGCCAATTTTGCCGTAATTAAGTTTATCTACTCACAAAGTATTAATGTTACTTATTTGGTCGAATTCTAAAACATACCTACCTAAAACTCCGGGAATGTCACACAGTCCTCTCAAAAAACTGTTATATGACTATGACGGACGTACTGCTCTGAATGATTATGAGCTTGGAACTAAAAAGCCAAAATCCAAAGCTAAAGCCTCAATTTGACTCTGAAAAAACAATAATCACCTGATCAAAAATCTAAAGCCATAAAAAGATACACGGCTATGATTCGGTAACGACAATCATGTGCGTCACGAAAAACCAATAAGGAAACATTTGTCAACACATATTTGGAGAATCACCTCACGATTGCTGACCATACCCGGCTTTTGCGTCCATCACGAAGGAGCAACTTTCTTCACTTGCCTTAATCAGTTACTAGCACAAAAGAAAGGGAGAGAAACAATCATCCAATCAGCAAGAACAAGACAGAAAATCCTGTATCCGTTCAAGTAGAAATAGACAAGGATGCCCAGACATTTGATAAGGTTAGTGAAACAGAGAGATGAGACTGTATGGGTGGCCACCCCACACAGTTGGTCGATGGCCATAAAAATGAGTATAAAATTGAAACATCAATATAATAAGCAATCAACGAGGGCCAGGCAAGGCCTAATTATACAGGGCGAGTTTGTGTTATAAATTACCTTATAACTGGACATACAGATGGGTCGAAAATCGACTATCACCATTGGAACTCTTTATTTCTATCTGATGTAGACTAGCTTTTGCTTGCGTTTTCGTTTACGAGGAAATAGAATAGAACACTGAAAATTTTACATTTTCACTAATTTAATGGATTAAGTATAGCCTCTTTTTTGCGTTTTGAGCATAGGTACAGAGGTATACCGCGACTTATTAATTTGGTTCAACACGATCACGATTTTTTCTGGCAGTTATATAATAATATGAAAATAGGATTGAAAAAAAATGTGAAAAAGTTGTTTTTTGAACAAAATGTTAGCTCAATTGGCGTACACTTTGACTAAGAAATGGATAGTCTGTAGTTGGTAGTAGCTCTGCCTTCTGAACTGTAGGTTGTGGGTTCGATTCCCACTCAGGATAAACATTTGCGTGATGAACATAGGTGTTTGTTCCGTGTCTGGGTGTTATATTGTATTCTATGTATGTATTTACAAACAAAAAGTATCTAAGTACTGTTATCAGTTATCTGGTTCCCATAGTACAAGCTATGCTTAGTTTGGGGCTAGATGGCGCTGTGTGAAATGTCCGCACATATTCAGTATTATTTATTTATTAAAAGGCTAACACGGCTTATAATACAAATTAAGTTACACTGCTATGATCCAGTCAGTTTTTTGTCGTAATAACAATTTGCCTGTGCTAAATAGAAAATTTACAAATGGGACCGTTATTACTAACGTATTGCATTGGCAGTTGGCATAAATATCTGCAAATAGTAGTATATTGCAGAAATTACAGCTCATTTACGATGACTTATTTCAATATTGGAGGGCTTGAGTAATATGCTCATTCAATTGCTCATTACTAAAGCATGTTATACTGTACTTTCATGCGCCACGGTTTACTCGCGGTTTTAAAATATTCAGCGTATCTACTGCTCTATCTCTTTAATGAAATTCATTCAAATCCATTCAGCCATCGCAGCGTGATGAATAAACAAACATACACATAAAACTACCACATTTTTATTAATTTTAGTTTGTCTGTGCTAAAGGATAGGTAGCTTATTGCGTCTGTCCTGCTGTATTTTTATAGTAGGTACCTATTACATATCAGTTTGGATTCCCAATCAATTCACGCTGAATTTGTATAAAGAGGACGAAGAAATAAGATTTCAAACATTTTTCTTTAATTCGGCATTACGAATCCAAAAAACCCCGAAAATAAAACCGAAAAATTCAATGAAACAGTCAGTTGTTGTTCATTTTTTTTTTCGAAAAAAATTCTAATATTTTTTTCCTTCGGATCTTACAACGATAATTCAATAATTACCGTTGTAATTTCCAACAAAAAAATTTGAAATTTTTTTAAGGCTCTACTATAACCTTCAAAACTTTATCTAACAAAAATATGTTTGTTAGTTCATCTTAAAACACGCTGTGAAGCAAGCTGCGGAGTCTGGCTGTCATAACTGGATAATAAGTATGATTAAATTCGGCCCCAGGGGCAGAGGTGCCGAGAGGTTCGGTTTGTTGGTTTTTCGACCCAACCTTTTTTGTTCTCGGCCAATTTCCGAACGAGGTGTGGACGCCGATGGTGGTTGAGTGGACTTCAATTTCATAATAATATTCTTTCCATTCACTGTATAAAAAAGAATTTATAATACTGAATGTGTACATTTAGGTTTTAAAGGTTTTTTAATTAGTAAAATACATTTTTCACCTCACGAGTTTTTTAGAAAAATATATGAACATTTTGCTCAATTAAGCTTTGGAGCTTTTAACCAAATATATGTATGTCTTGAACATGCAACCGAATATTACCTACTTATTAATTTCTTTCATCTTCCAGAAAACCAGTCCTGCAATAGAACTCCTATATAAGCTGCACAAAAACTAATCCTACTCCTATGTAAAAAAATTGTGGCTTTTTTTATCTACTTACTATTAATGAAATAATACTGGTATGTTTTTATTTTGATTTTATAAAGATGAAAATAAACTATCACAAATCTCAGACCATATCCTTCCTAATCCAACTCTTTAATTTGGCAGTCGTTACCCGAATACCCGTAATTTACGGCTGCATGTGATAATAACGTGCTTAGACCCCCACCTAGCAGGAAACCAGTCGGTGGGCGGTCACCGATCGTCTATTGATGATCGAGCTGAGAGTCATTGGACACTGTTGTAATGTTCTTGTACAGAAAACAACGTACATACACAACGTACTTAAAACCATAGAGAAAACTTAAAACAAAATAAAGCACTAAAAATTTAAAATCAGTCAACTTTTGACCTCTTCCCTATAATAAAAAATTGTTAGTTACCTTCGAAATGGCCACATCGTCCGTAGAACTGACAACCAAAGTGGAAGAAAGGTGCTCGGGTGGCGACCGGAAGATTTAGCATAGGCCGGCCATGCACTAGAGGGATCGACGATCTGGTCAAAACCGCGGGGACCGATGAATGCAAGAGGCAAGCAGCCGCTCAAAGTGCTGCTCTGTCTGTGTTCAGCAGTGGACGGCTTCAGGCTGTTGATGATGACTATACCTTCATTGATTTAGTCTAGAGTCTATGCGTATGTAAATTAGACATGGATCAAATCACAAGGAGCTGGTGAAAAATCATATGATTTTATGTTTCATACATCACTCTGCTACTTTTTGTCAGACACTCTGCTACATATCACAGTGTGATAATCACATTTAATTGAATCGTGGCTTCAGGTTTCATAATACGAAAGTAGCATAAGCGGTGAATATCAAAACATATAATTTTATTTATGCTTACAAACTGAAACCTAAAGAGTATAATTTTATTAATATCGTGGTGTAGCGGTGAACTTTGATCTTGTTTAACTTAAGAGAGTAGCGTTAGATTACTTAGTAATCATTTGTAGCAGGTCGCAACTTCACTAGGTTGCTCCTAAATCACATCTCTGTTCCATTTCATAAAGCACAGCCAATCACCATTGATCATAAATTCATTAGGTATATGAAAAATCACAGGCTGTGTAAAATCACAGGTGAAATCACAGTGATAAAAATAAATCATATGATGAAATAGCAATGATTTTAAAGTAGCAATCACTTCCATGGCTAATGTAAATTGTACCCACATAGTTTTTACTTACAATTTAAACATCCTTCCAAATCACATTGCATCATATCATACCGTTACCGTCAGCCTTTTTGTATCCACTGCTGTATATAGGCCTCCCCCATTAGGTTTGCCATAATCACCAGGCTTGGCAGGCATCTTGATGATCGTGTAGATAATACGAAGACCGCCGAGAATAGTACTACCCATTCCCTGGATATTCCCTGAACCAGCTCTTACGGCACCCACAGGAAGAGACATCCTTTCATTTGGTGAACATCTTGTAATTTTTAGGAGAAGGTAACTGAACATGATATATAAGGAAAAATGTTGTCTCCGGGTAAACTATAAGCTGGGAGTGCAGCTAAAGGGCATTGTTAAGTAAGTACACTTAGTTATACAATGTAGATTGCATTCACCAGTAATTTCACACAGTAGGTACCTACTCTTAAAACCAAGGTGACTATACTCTTGGCGGTAAAATATCTACGGCAAAGCAATGGTTCCTACCTTCTAGGTAAACTACAGCAAAAAAGTCTTACCATCTATTAAAACTATACTATTATTGAATCTGTAACTCTTGTTTATGATTTTCATCGTCAAATTCACTCATGCCTCCGCTGTGTGTGGCGCCATGGCGTGATCGGCAATCATTGCTGTATTGATTGCAATCAAATTGCCCGCTCGTGACTCCGAGAGGGTAATGTCTCTCTTTATCCACCAGTAATTCGTAGATTGTGTCGTCTATGGCTCGGCCAATTAGAAAGTTGAATTCTTTGATAGGTTGATGAATTCGAAAAGGTCAGATTGCCGTTCAACTTGTTGGATGATTGGGCAAGTGAAGGTATTTGATAGTGGTAATGTTGAAAGTAACTAAGGATTAGTTAAAAGTTTTGTGGTTGTCTACAATGATCTGTAATTGTCGATTTTAAACTATATCAAAAACATTTCTAAAATGTTGCGTCTTTTTGATATAGATCGATATAACAAGAACCATGCCGTAATAAGTATAGTTAACTAAGGCCCAATTTCACCAACGTTTATTCCAAGTATACGGCTATTCCTTACTCCTGGATACAGCTAATTGACAAATGAAATTACACAAAAAAGACGCCATTTTGATTGTATCCAAGGAGTAAGTCTTATTTCTTCACAAAATTGGTGATATAAGGGCTATATTCGCGTAACTCGGTTGTTCTCGGAAAGTTATACCTGGAATAAAATTTATTCTAGTTTGGAGAAATCGGGCCTAAGTTATATATTTTTCACCTCAGCTGCTCGAACAGGCACCCTTTGCTGCGGGAAAACAGTGCTTTCAATGTTGCATAACTATTATGTGGGACAGCCAAACAAAATCGAGTAGGTATTATTTATACATTTTGAAAGTAATCTCCTACTGTATTCTTAATAGTGTCAATCATAATATTATGATATGGTGTTGAGACTGGGTCCGTGGGGACCGGGAGCTCATCGCGTTTTCCAAAGTTTATCAGAGCGCCTGGTCGATGCGACGCGTGACCAAAAGCAGGCACTTATTTGGCTCAACGAATCAGCATTGCAATTCAACGAGGCAATGCTACCAGTATGTTGGGTACGCTACCTAAGTACCGTTAATGGGCTGAAACATTTGGACTGTCTATAGGCCATCGCGGCTAGTATACAGTCCTGTAATGTTCTTTGTAGCAGATAGTGTAGCTAGTTTATTAATTTATATTATTGTAGTAGTTAGTTTAAAGAATAAAGGTATATTAATATTATTTAGGCAAAATGACAGCATTGGTCTCAATTATACAGTATAGCTAAGTTGTAAGTTAATAGTTTACTCACAAACTTCGCGACTTAGTAAGAACCCAACTATAGCAAACCAGCAGTTAACCCCTGGAAATCACCTTTAAAATCGGCACGAGCAGTACATTACCGGTGTCACAATAACCGTGTGTCACGGTATAAATCATGTGATAAGTGTGGTCTCACCGTCTCAGGGACCGCGCCGGTGGCTCAGATACCACATTATCACCTGCGCAATCCGAACAGAGATGTCATGGAGTCGACAACTTTCTCGACAAACAAAACTCAAATTAAAACTAACAGTAAAACAATTTATAGCAAATTGTCGAATGGATTTAAAAGTGTACACCACAATTTAGATAGAAAGATAATCATCACTGTTCCAACAAAAATTTGCCAGCAGCGGAAATTGAGCCCACGCTTTCCACCTTACCGGATTAATAAAAGCTGTCCCAACTATAAATATAACATCATAATTTTGTACAGACCACAGACTGAACACAAATGTTGCAAAAACGTTTATGCCTAACAAGGTGTAGATAACGTTCGCAGAACTAATATATAGCGCTAATAACTTGGTTGACAATCAAACCAACGCTAAGCTAACAGTGTCAGTGAGTAAAAATTGTAAGGCAATTATTAGGTAAAGACCTATTAATTTATCACTGTAGCATAATCAACTTTTTGAAAGTATACTTACTACTACTTTATTCCTATTTTTCCTGATTGGAAACACTTATTTATTAGACGGGAAGTGCGGGAGCGTAATTGAGACGGTTACCAAGGAAAACGATCAATCTCTTTAGTTTTCTGTTTACTAGTGAAAACTACACTATATATTGGAGAATGAAAAATAAACAGATATTTAAGAGGAGCCATGGAACTATCTTGATGTATCTTGGGCAAAGGATGTAACGGAGAATGATCGAAAAGTTTTAGTCGTAACTCAGCTCCACGACTCTATTCCATTAAAACAAACCCACGTTCGTGACTCCAATCCTCATTATCGAGTTGCGTTTAAAAATATAAATAACAAGAGAGCGGCAAATTAACGTGTAATCCGGCGCTGTGATTACCCTAAATATAGATATTACCCTCCGTGGGTGGCGGGGAGTGGGAGATTATGACATGTGGGAGATTTGGGAATAGGAACTAACGAGCTCAGGTGATGGCTTATCCTAATACCCGATTGTTAACAATATCGGACTATTTACGCATTACACACACAAAATGTAACAGAATTGCTATAGTCAGTCAAATTATTTACTGTATTTATCGTCAAAAACGTATATCTATACATATAATAAAACTGTAGAGATAAAAAAGTCTGTCAGGTAATTGCAAGATATCAACAAAAAAATTACACAGGTTGGCTTAAAATTAGCCGCTGATCACGTTAAGCCACTTTTTAAACACTTTGTTTGTTTGTTTGTTTATTTGTTTGTTTGTTTGTTTGTTTGTTATGACTGAACTCCTAAAATACTGAATGGATTTTCATGCGGTTTTTACTAATATGCTTAGAAATAACCGGCGCTTAACATAGGATATATTAAATTTGAAATATCGTTTAAAAAAATTTGATGACAATTATTAAGATTTCATTACGGAACGAATCGGAGTTTTAAACAACATGGCCGCTTGATGGTTTTTTTTTTGGTTACTTATAGTAAGCATAGAGAAAATAACCGCTTACGCTGAAGAGATGGGACTCCCATAGAGAAAAAAGTTAATTGTATGAAACGTGCGCTACACGTACAAGTGTAGCGCACGTTTCATACAACTAACTCTTCTCTGTCTATCAATATTTTTAAATGCGTTATTGAATGAATGGGAAGGTTTTAGGTAAGTTTTTTTTTAAGATGGCTACTGTTTCCGCCATAACGGTAAGTTGTAAGCTGTGGTTGTAAGTTACCACATATTGTCACAGATTAGAAAAAAAAAACAATCGACTACACTCTGTGCCACATGTTTATCTGGAGGCAAAGATTAAAGAAAAAGACTCTGTGAATGGGTATGACCAAAGAGTAATATTAGTACCGCTACTCTAAGAGAATCAAAACATTTTATAGGTTCCCTATTTATATTTTTACAGGTTTGTTTAGCATTTTAGAAGTTAAATAGATACATATACCAACAAATATTAATAGTGTGAAAGTAGAGGTTTTTTTTTTATTTTGGCATTAGACGACATTTGTACTTAGCCAAACAGAAAAGTCAAACAGAAAAAACAGTTGACTCAAGTCGAAAAAATGGTACGGTGAAATTTCGCAAGTGTAGCTAATTACTATATGTTTGTTTCTTTCCTTCGCCACTGACGTAGCGATACGTGTGAGCAGTACAAATATACTATCGTTTTGATGATTCCTCTTTGCTTTTAGTCTATACTCTAAGGGTACTTAGATATAGGTAAGTATAATTATACTTTATGGTAAGATCCTCGAATTAGCAACATGGCCGTGTAACGTTCGATTTTGATTTCTTCTTCTTCTTTCACGTAAGTAAATGAGTTTTAATAGTTAAAATATTTTAGGTCTGTGGGCTTTTCAATGAACAAACTAAGCAGTTATATTCTATTTGGGACAAACCACAGGTTAGAGTAAAAATTATTGGTTACTCGGTTGCTCCAAGAAGGTTAATTATATCTTTCTATGCAATCAGAATTTAAACTTCTTTTTTCTTTTTTGGTGGTAATTGCTTGGCTCTACGGACAAGTTGTAAAGTTTATTAGAATTTGGCAAGAAGAAGAAAGGTCTTTGAAAGTGGACGTCTTCAGGACGTTGTTGTTAATGATGATGATTATGATGATGATGATGATGTTGATAGCCGTATTTGAATTAATTGATCATATATATCAATTTCAGCTTAATTATTTCCGTTATTCCTAAAATAAGTAATGGTCTCGACAGATATTTAGAAAGACAAACAGACGGACAACAAAGTGATCTTACCTCAAATTCATATTCTAATTCAAATTCAATTTATTTTACAGTTTGTAACATAACAGTACAAAAAAGCGTCTAAGGCGTTACAAATAAAATGTTTTAAAAAAAAGTCATTTAATGTATACAATATAAAAACAAATAATAAAAAAACAGTATTATTAATGTCATATTATATGATTTGCAGTTTCTAACTGACTATTTTATCAATGTGTAGGTGATCTGATGACACATGAAAAGCCATACCTACCTACAACCTAAACAACATTTTACACGTGTGCTACCTAATCTGCTAATACGTGCTGAGCTTCGAAAAAGTTTTGTGGAATTTTGTGATTTGGTATAGAGAAAAAGCATGAACTAAGCTATTATTAGACTACCTAAACGTAGAAATAACATAATACATGCGTGCGAAGCCGCGGGCAAAAGCTAGTTAATAATAGAAGTGAAATTGACTTGTGAAAGTTCTGTGGAACGCCGCTTGGTGGCGTTGTTGTAAACTGTCTTGGAGGTTAGGAAAATCTTGTCCGTGTCGCTGCCGCCCTTAAGGCAGGGCTTCGCTCAAAAACTTCAGTTTTCTCTTTGGCAGCGGAGTGGATACCACAGAACGTCCACAGACAGGGTGAGTTCTTGCCTAAAGATTATTGTGTTCTATTTACCTGCTTTTATTTCAAATTAAATAAACTATGTTAATATATCAGTCTTGGGCTTGCGTAAAATAAAAACTGGTGGTGAATATAAAAGTAAACTAACCAGTTGTTTTTTTGAGAATAAATCTAATGTGAATTATGAAGTGTTGTTTTCTTATAACATTCTATCCTGAAATATATCTGAGAGTTGTTTGTTAATGGAGCTGTAAATGGCTATTTTGTTTATACGATGAATGAAGGATAGCGTGTTTTGTGGTCAGATAAGTTGGTGAGAGATTAAGAAAATATAATTAGGGTACTGAAAAAGTCTTTAACGTACCTACTCGTACTTGAGAATTGTGAGATTATAAAGAGGTATAAGAGGTAGGGGTAAGTAGATAACATTGTTGTGCCCAACAGGGTCCATAATGATCTTAATTCTTAACTACACCATCTAATGTAACATTATGGAACGCAATAAACATTTGAATTTGAATTTGAGGTCGCATAAATTAGATAAAGACAGTTGAAAATCGTTACAAAGACAGTTGAAAAACGTTCTAAACATTAGCCGAACGAAAGATGTAGGTATAATGGTGAGCAATGACGTGAGCCAGCAAAACAAATGCCGATCTAAATGTACCTATTACATCATCTAACACAGTGGGGTAATTGAGGCCAAAATGAAGACAGTTGAAGATCGTTTTCATTTTGATAATGCAATATTGAAGCTTAACATAAACGGCATAAAAATGTATACGGCACTAAATAACTATTAACGAGTACGCTTTCAGGCTTGATAGTGCTACACAAGTAGAGAAAACTAAAGAAAACCAATAAGAAAATGCATTTGCCATTGAACCGTTCGGACCTTGTTCTGTAGCTTGCTCTAGTGTCAGTCGTAGAGGACAGACTACGAGCACACGGGCAGGGGTGGCCGCATTGTTCGACAGCCACGACGCGTGACCGGACCATTACTATACCGATAGCAAAAGCAGCACTATATTTGTAAGGCTAGGAATAAAATAAAAATTTCAGGTAATAACCCATATTATAATAAATTACAAAATATAAAAGTTAAAATAAAATGCTAAAATTATACTAAAACACATCACAATTAACTAGAACCCAATATAAAGTCTAATAAATATCATAAATTTCAATTACGTCAAATGCTAATGTACAAAACAAGACGACTTTGGCTATAGAAGGCTATGAGAGTTTCAAGGCTTCGGGTTTTATACATTATTGGGTTAGGTATACGAAACCCCCTCTTTTGAGCTTAGCTTAGATTTCGATAGCTTAGTCCTTATTTTCATTACATTTGAAGAATTATTATATTAATTCGAAAACAAGCTGATGTTGTATTTATAAGATAGTTTATTAACCGTAATTCTATATCTAGGAGTGACGTGTGTCGTTGTAAACGTGTCAAACGTTTGGGCAACGTTAAAAAATTATTCGTTAAATTGTTACATTTTGATGGTCTCAGGTTACGTTCCTTTTTGCAAAACTATAGTTCTGCAAAACGTAATTAGGTATACTTTTTATAAATAACGCGCTCATCGGGTTTGATAACGGTGATGCCAGATGATACGGTCTAAAAACAAGTCTGCCCTAGAAATACTTATTTATTGTTTCATTTGAAAAGATGTAGATTGTATTATTACGTTATAAGTTTTCTTTAAAACTTTCACAAATGTTTCAGACTTGCAACGCTGAGATCTGCGCTAGCCGCTGGCCTCATGGAAATCTTTGTATTTTTTTTACAGACTGTACTACAATCACCGCTTATTTTCACTCACATTAGTTTGGTGAAGTATAGTACCAATAAAATGTGTGCATCGCTTGCGTGATGTCTCCTTCCTTTGACGGAACCCCCTACTTAGGTGATTGGATTTTTTATGAAAATGCTTCCGCCCACTCTTTGATGTTAATATGTAAGTATGTAATGTGCTAAAGGAGTAGGTGGAAATGAGACCGGTAGTAGCGAGTTGTAAGTGATTTTCTAGTGAATCTAGTTCCTGCTGATATAACAAAGAACTAGGTTAGTACTAGTATCTATTTTGTGGTAGTACCAAAGAACTTAGTCCGAATACATTAGTAAATGCTAAAAAAAACTGTTATGGAATTTGTAGAGGAAAAGTGCTGTCTGCTTGGATGGCGTAAACAGTTCACATATTCTTTAGGAAATAATGGTGTTTTTTGAAAGAAATAGCTATTTATACAGGAAGTGTTATGTTTTTACTATTATTTTACGTGTCATGCTTCCGAAACTTCATGCACGAAGATGAAACGTCATGTGTCTTATATCTCGGTGATAGAGTTTAATTTTGCAAGGTCAGCCTAGAGCCGTCTACTTCTGAATACAGGCCTCTTCCATAGACCACAACTTTGAGTGACTGCACTTAGCTCTTCTATCCAACGGCTCTACTTTAGCAAAATAGCTATTGCATATTAACGTTTTTGTATGAGAACCATAGTTATTGTTGCCAGAATATTGCCAGTATTGTAAAAACCGCTAAAGAAGCTAATAATTATTAGCTCTACATATGCACAATTGCACGTGTATGTTGTAATTTTGGTTGAAACCCAATGAGCATAATATTATTATGGCTAGCAACGCGTTCTATATAAGCATAGTATTAACTACATTTTATATGCTCTGTGGTAACAATGACGTCACTTCACAACACCCTTTTTGTTTTGATTTTGGTTTAGGTTCAAGCGAAGTACAAAGTCATTATTAAAATTATAAACGATACAAATTACAATAACCGAGTCACAGAGGGAAAATACGTTATAAATCGTCCAAATATTTATTGCATTTACTACTGAGATTTGTGAAAGGGTGTCTCAGTCACGTGTCTCGTACATCTAGGGGTGGTTATCCATTTTACTAAGACCCCTCTCGCGCATATCCGACAACATTTTATGAGAGTCAACTTCAGTACCATGTCGCTGTCAAAAAAGTCCATTCTCCTTTTAAAAAGCAATTTAATGGGTACAGATTCATATAGCTATAAAACAGTGAAGTGCATTGGTTTTTTGCTTCGAAGTTGAAGGTTGCAATGTTGCAATCATTAGTATAGAAACTAATAGTCAGAGACGCGGGTCAGTTTAAAATGGTTCGGATAGGAATCAAAAGATTTTATTTAATGCGTTCAAAATTTATTAGGTTTGGTTGTTTGTGTGGCTGTGCTGGTTCGATATCGGACATTATGAAGTGGTTTTTTATTATCCCCTATAAAGTTTATAGTGTGACCAGTTATTGAATTATCACTATTTAGTGTATTAACCTTTTGAATTGTTATTTGCGCAAGGTAGTTAATATTTTATATGGACTGCCCATTTTGTTTTTAATTAAGTAGACTTGTTTTGGATTTCACGGTCCCTGTTAAGTTTATGACTTTATTTATTGCTTTCGAAAAGACGTGGCAATTAGTTTTGGAGTACGATACCTGCGTATGAAAGAATTAAAAGGATAGATGATTATTTGAATAAGGCGTAGGTATATGACTATTGTATACCTATTAGTTCTATAATCAACTTTGCAATCGGAGTACTCTTTCTTTTTAAAAGAAATAGAATCACAGTATGAAAAATGTAGGTAGGTTCACTTCATTCTTCAAGCCAAAGATTCGTAGATAGATATATTAAAAATATCTATATTTCTTATCATTGTGATGATGATATTTCTTATCATTATTCTTTCTTTTCTGAGATTGACTTTCCATCAGGACAAAATCTGTTTCAATAAGTAATAAATTCCAACAAAAAAACACAATCAGAATTTATTACTACCGCATCGAGACAAATCTCTACAGAGGGGAGCATAGACAAATTATTATTTTCCATAATCATCACACGACCATTACGCGTCGCCACCCGCGCGTGACCAAAAATTATTAGTTCCATTTTTCGCAGAGCGTTTTTTTGCACGTCCGTCGTGTGCCATTGTCGGTGAGACACTGCAAATTTTGAAGCTACCGGAAGTTGTAAAGTGGAGATTTGTAACGCACGCGCCGCGGCGCCTGACGGTACTTCCGGCAGCGTGCCATAATGACGGTAGCTGCGTAGATGTTACCCTCTAATGTCTTGCGTATCTATCCCCTTTCGCCCTCTGAAATTTTATCGTTCTTTTACTTTTATGCTCTGTTTAGCTAGAATTCACTCTCCATTTAATTACGGTGGCACAGTAATGTGTTTGGCAGATGACGTGGCTCCAAATGACGCGTGTAAATGTTTCACTCGAGTAGTGTCAGTGACAGTTGAGCTAGTTCCATAGGGTTGAAATGGATATCAATGGTGTTGGTGTTTGAGCTATTAGGAATATAAATGCAGATGTTTATGCCCATAGATATCTTAGCAGTAGGCATTAATGTTTTGCAACCTTAAAAAAATTATTTTAGAATTTTTAATATTTTTTGCAATATACGCACGATGATTTACTAAACAAATGAATAAATTCAAGACATGCGTACATTTTTCAAAATTAGGTTTAGTTTATTGCTTTTTCTGGTTGGCAACACTGGCTTGCACGTGATTTGACGAGACGAAGAAGGGGATGATTGAGTATTGAAAAACTCAATGGAAAAACAGTCTTCTTTTGTTTGCTAATGAAAGAACCAAGAATAAACAAAAGTTTAAGGTGGAACGTTACACTAGCGCGGGAAATTTAAATTTTCTTGCGTTCTTTTGCCAATACAACGTGATTACATGAAAACTAATTTTGCGGAAATAAATAGAATGTATTAACAAATTGCGAGTAAAAGTATCTCCTAGATATCATTGGTTTAGCGACAAATGGCAATAAACAATTTTCTTCTTAGTTTTTCAGTTTATGTAAAAATTTCCACAGTGACTATGCGCATAAACTGCGTATTGAAACTGTCAAATCCATACATTTTTGTGTTTCTATTGGTTGCAATCAAGTTACATGATCCCCTAGCTGGTTTTGTTTACTATACATAATTGGATGTTATTACTTACTTAACAATATAGAGAAACCCATTAAACTTTATTTTAGAAATCTGATAGAAAACGACATGAATTATTTATGTAACTATGATTACCAAGATGCCTGTATAGCATGGCTCTCCCAATGGTAGAGGCCTTACCTATATATTCAGCAGAAAACATCTACCGGCTTATTGTGTGATGTGGGTAAGTCAATTTCAGATCAGCATTCCGATAATTCGACTGTATTTATTTTAAATTAAACAAATAAGTACTACTATTATGTAAGTATTCTGTGCTACTATACTCTCAAAGGCCTATTAAAGGTCAGCTTACAATAAAATGAAGACTGCATCCCAGCATTGATGCGTCAAAACTATGCGATTGTTTTAAAACTACGTCTTATTTCAACTGCTTGTATGGACCATCTTGACACCTTAATTCAATCCAATCAAATGCTATATATACAGCTCTAATCAAAGTGATAAACCTATCGAGTTGCAGCAGCAGCAATTGCGGATGCAAAATCGATATTTTACTGAACGAATTTATCCATTGGGCGGTCTCGGAACCGTATTTATGGCAGCTACCGAGAGGTCTGAGAGCCTATATATTCGGCCTCTGGACAGGGTGGCTTTGCGGCGCCGGCACCGAACGTGCTTTCACGATGTATGGGACTGCATTGATGTGGAGATCCAGTGATAAACATACGTTGCTGAATATTGTTGGTAAGTGATCGTTTATAAATGTTGATTTCTACAGCGAGTGTTACTGCTATTTATTTTAGCTGCAATTCATGATACCTATTTCGCATCTGACTGGCGTCGTGCGTACAACTTTCTGCAATTGCTGCAAATTGCAGAGCTATGCAGAATGTTGAATGCTAAGGGATTGTGTTCAAATACAAAGAGTTTATTGCATTACAGTAATTACGGATATGCATTTACGCATAAGTCGTCGAAAAACATTGCCATTGAACCCATTAGTTCCTACGTGCATTTTAAAATAGACAAATAAATCATATACAAATATTTATTTATTTTTTAATATAATTGCTAAAGCAACGTTATCTGTCAATCAGTTTAACCAAATCATATCATAGAATATGTACTATTTAAAATCTTATATACACTTTATAATACAATAATGTGTCATTTACGTTTCGGTTGATTAAATGCTGTATGCAATTAAGCAATTGCTTTAATCAGAAAGACAGCAACATTGATGTTAGAATTAAAAAAAAACTACAAAAAGACGTTAACTATTCGAACGTTAACGTTTACATGACAATCCATTTACAATAATTGAAAGCTGCACCATACATGAGGGTGTTAACTAACCCATTAATTACACTTCCAGTGTTACAGATATGTCCATAGGCTACGATGATCACTTCCCATCAGGTGTATGCTTGTTTTTGCAACCTTAAAAATGAAAAAATGTGCTCAAAACGGAATTGGTAATGGCAGCATGCTACGTTGAATGACAAGCCTTAAACTATTTAGATATTAAAAATATTAGCATACTATTATTAAAACCCAAGCATTGAATCGATTCAACAATTTCAATTAAAACCTCTCCCACACGAATTAGCCCAACAAAGGCTCTATTAACCTCCACATTGAAAAGGACATCCCGATAAACATAATTAAGGCCCACTAAACTGATTTATGCCCACTCGAGACCCCCATAACTTTGCTTTCTCTTATATTTAATTGGGAGGATCTTAAAAGTCCCATTTCCTTCTTTTTGTTTGCGATGAATTACTCAGGAAATACGTCGTTGGTACAAAACTGAAAGGACTGTTTTTGGGCTCGGTTGCATGCAGATTGTAAAGAGCCATATGATATGACATATTTTATTGTCGGTGAGGATTCGTATGGGCAAATTAGCCGGATACATCAATCTTGAGTGCCTTTTTTGTCCATTTTCGGGTGTTTTGTACGTATAATTTGGTGTTGCCATTTTATAGTCTTACAAAATACCTTAAAACTATTACAAAATATACCATTCAAGTTTTGAGTAGGTAGATTATTTATTAAGTTAAAACAATTGGAAATTGATTTGTGTAAGCTGTAATTAACTAGTAGGTAGTACAATAACGTAACAAAATAATAAGTACCTAACTATTAATAAACCTAAATGTACCTAAATGTCAATAATTTCATTTACAACTGATAAGTTTATAAAATTGTAGATGTTAAAGTAGGTAGATATTGAATATGTATAAAAATACTAATAGAAAATATGTTACTAAGCATAATATTTTTTATTTCTTGGTGTTTAGTCCACCTGAGATGTCTTTTTTACTATATAATTAACCTCCCGAAGCAAGACAGACAGACATATTGACAAGTTCTTTTTCACTTATTTCTTCAATATGTGGTAGGTCTTCAGGTGTCAATATTTTCATCGTACCAAAGGTTCTTCAAAAAATACCCTCCAAATTGGCCAAATATCTCAACTCTGGCAACACTTTTCCGCAAAGAATCTTTTGCAGTTTGCCGCAGATTCGCCAGCAATGAATAGTAATGACAATTGTGGGATTGCCATTGTTTTAGCAGTTTAATTTTATGATCGGATATGTACGTCAGTTTTTAGGAACGAAAGAGATAGATGCGGCTCGTTAAAATTAAAATTCGTGTTTTTTACAAATTGGCAAACTGCGCAAAAACTAAGATGGATGTAGTACGTCTGGAGCTTCAAGTTGAATATCTTTTTGTTTTTTTTTATGCTTTAGTGCATTTTACGGATTTTATGTTTTGCGATATTGAAACATTCATTGGAAAACTTTGGAAAAAATATTTTGATCATCGTCACACCGCATAAAAATGTAAGTAAATGCATACGCAGTATAGCTTTTGTAATAATAAGTAACACCCATCATCTGATTAACTGTGTCAATTTACTTATTGCACTTGCACTTTGGAATAAATTCATGGTATTTGGCATTTTCGGACTGTTTAAAGTAACTCTTCAACTCTTGGTTAATGGCCTCTATGGTGTTGCCATTCCACCACAATTCTGCCAATGTCAAGTAGACCGACTGTTTAAAGTAGTAGTAGTAGTAGTGTGTAGTCCCGTTCGTGATTCAAATTATTCCTTTAAAAATTAATCTGTTTAAAGTAGCTTCACTTTTTGTACTAATAATTGAGTTTTGAGTCAAAAGAAACAAAATATTAGACAGAAAAGTTAAAATGATATCGATGATTTTTTCTTTGCCCTAACGATTGTATTTTTGGTAAAACATCTCTTTTACTCTGTTTACTAACCCGCAGATTGTTCTACTTCTTAAACACAAAACACAACAGCCAACACTACACTCAAACATCGCGTATGTGTGCGGGTTAGGGTTGCCCCATGTTTACCCACGAAATAGATCTGTTAGCACAGTTGATTGCAGATCGAAACTTTACAGGACTGACCACTCCGAATCGGATTACTGGTTCGTTAGTTTCGTTACCCACTATATTTTTGCTGTTTGCTGTTCGCCTGACCGCTACAATCCAAACAGTGTCAGTTTGTTTGAGGTATCATTTGTTATCTCATGTTTGTGTTTGTGGCAACCCTGATTATGTTACTCGGATGGAACTCGGATTGGAAGTTGGTTAATTGAATGGGGATAGTTGAATGTGATATTTTAAATTGTTTTGAATGCTTATTTTAATTTTAATTAACATTTTTTTTCAGATATTGTTTTACATCCAAGTTACAGTCTGGCAGCTAAAAGAAAGCGTGTGACAGTAAAAGTAAAAAGTAAAAATCTGAATCAAAACCGTGAATTCTGATCCTACTAGGTATATACATAGCTTCTTTCGCAAGTATGCGGTTAGGTAAGGATAGTAGGTAGGTACAGTATTTATAATTTTAATTCAGTTTTTTAATGTCATTGCAAGTAGCTTTCAAACGCATTCCGTCATGCGCAGCCGCATTCCGTCATTACTTATTACGTAAAAATGCAAACAATTTTTTAAAATTTAGTAGCTCTTTTTTGTTGTAATTGTGACAGCTTTCTGTGGTGTGGTGGTTGAGCAGGCCGGCTCAGAACCCAGAGGTGGAGGGCTCGTTTCCCTCGACAGGACAAGTATTTACGCATAGGAAAAAAAGCGCAAATACTTGTTCTGTGTCTAGGTAGGACCATGGTCCTAGATACAGGAAATCCTAGTTGGGTCCAGGTTCTATTATGCGATCGAAGGCATTAAAAAAATAAGGTATAATTTCTTAACCAACATGGCGTCCACGCTCTCCCCACACACTTTCCCAGAAAATATGCAAAATTATTATAATAAACAAACCGTAACACTAATAACGTGTTATTACACTCAATTATAGATGAGAGCGTTGTAATTATCTATGAATTTGTGCTAACATAATCTATTAGAGCGATATTATAACACAATTACGAATAATTTAGCTTTTTTCTCTTGTGGTTTTTAGAGTGGAATTACTCGCCTCGGTATCGCAGTCAGCGGTACGGAACTAATATGTTTACTTTTTTATATAAGAGACCATACTTGAGTATTTCCCAGTTATAGGAGATATTACTAGAGATATTTACATACTAGAAGTTTCGTTTGCATTTACTGCTTACTTTACTTTCAGTATTTTTCTTTGGCCTTTACAGTACCTACCTATAACTTTTTTATGTTAACAAATGACGCGTCGTTTAATGTAAGCGTCACGGCTGCCCATAACAGATTGCGGTGTCACTCGAAACTCCAAAGTATAAAGTTTTGCCACACTGCACTGCGCACGTCATCCTGAGACATCACACAGTCTAAAAATCTAGTAATACAATTTATTTAACATTCCAAAGAACGCACAAGAATACTTTCTTTGTACACATGTAGACTATAAAATTTAAAACAAATGCGTAACTAAATTAACCTGACGTATCTCAGACACCTTTCCTTCTACAAACACATCGCAATTAATTCAATTTTCTTATAAAAACAGAAACAGTATTTCATTAAAGTCTGAAGCGATGGAACTACCATTATAGACAGCTATGCGGCCTTAGTATGTGGTTACCTTCATTCCCCATAATAATTACTTGAGTTATTCTCATGTTTTATTTATCACTTTAAAGATAGAATGCTCTGTAGTTTTGTCACAAAATACTACAGAAATCAATCAACATAGTAATTGCGCTCGAGCAACGCACACAAAGACACCGCTCACCGACACGATGTCTCGGAGTCTTTCGGAATAGTGCGAGCGCGAGCGCCACTTACTTGAGACACGCGTCTGTGAACATTCTTGTAAAAAAAATGGAGCAACTAAAAATAGTTATTATAACTGTAACAGTGGATGGTTGTTTAAATTCAACATTAAACGGTGAGGTAGGGTTTGCTTGTTTTCAATAATCTAATGAGGAAGATGTAAATGTAACATAACCGCAACTTTTTAGCCTTCAAAAAAACTTTATCTAACTATATTAATAACTGCGAAAAAATTATTTCGATATCAAAGGAAGGGTTATGGTTTTAGCAGTCTATGTATGTATGTTTGTATTTACGTATGGATGATAAAAAAATACGGTCATCTTCCGCATTATAGTTATGATAAGTAGGTAGGTACCTACTGCTCGGCGCGGCGAGCCGGTCGCCCGCGCAGCCGCCGCCATCCCTAGCGTGATCGCCGAGCGTATAAAAAGTGAAGTACATGCATGTGATTGACTTCTGTAGTATTTTGTGGTTTTGTTTTGCTTGTGAAATTAGTAGATAGGTACTTGTAAAAGCTTACGGTAGAGTAAATAACTGTCAATAGCGCAATTCAAATTAAACCTAACCACAGTACAAATTGTATTGTAATAATTCACTTCTCTTTAGGTTTTCAATTAAATCGTGTTAAGAGGGTTTTTTAATCACTGAATAGGCCCGCATTTGACCGCAGTCTCACCTGTGACCTGATGGATAGTGACGACGCGATCTACGTGGTACATGCTTGCCTAGAAAATACCTATTTACTCGCGGCTTGAAGAGCTCCACACTGCATCTGTTAGGGCGGCCGTGACGCTGAACACCAGGCGAATCTCTATCTCGTCACGTTTTTATCCAAACGAATGTTGCATAAAAAGCCATGCTTGCTGTATTTTGTGGCCTGGAAGGTTTGTAAAGATAATTACACATAGTTATATATCTGCCAAACCTTATGATAATTATTGTCATGAATGGTAGCATAACTGAAAAATATGTTGAGCACTTCTTACGTACCCTACGTAATTATTATAACTTCGAGATAATTATGAATCGATATATTTTTTTTTTAACTGGCAATGTGTATCGATATAAAAAGGATTTCAAATAACATGGTACTTGCTGTACCTACTGTCTGTGCTTAAAAACATTTTATATATTTATTCATAATATTAATTGGTCAATTCGCGTACCTACAACTCTTTTAGACTGAACTCATCACGTGCCAAACATTGGAATCAACAGTCAGTTCCAAGAAACTCCAGGTGGGCGGGTCTCTCGGAAAACTTCACGGAAATTTATTGGAAACTGCACCTTATCGATGCGTTAATAAGAGTTATTATGAAACTGGAAATATCAATTTAAGTATGTGTTAAAGTCACCAACACCAACCCAAGGATCGAAGTTACCTCCTTCTTCAAACCTCTTAAACTTTGCACGTTCGTATACGATCCTTTAGCGATCCTTAAAGTTAATTTTTCAGACATTCAAATGTTTTTTCTCTAATCAGCTGTGATTATTCATTAGAAAAAAAAATTACACTCGCGCCCAGGAAGGTTAAATCCTCAATATGGAGTTTTGGCGGGAACGCGAAAAAATTCACGTCGTTTCATTGTATTTTTTTTCTAAACTTGTGTTTTTTCCAATGTTAATGTTTAAAATTGGTGGCGTTTAACGCATTAAGTGCTGAATTATGAGCATGAGTGTGGGCAAGTGATATAATGTAGTGAAACGTGGTTTTTTGTGTTGCTTCCAAAATTCCATAGAAGCTTCTAGTAAAGTCGCCACCACTTTACTAGGGCATGACTTAGACTGGACTATGACTACCTCACTTAGACTGGACTATGACTTGACTTCATTGAAATATTCCATAACTCGATGAAAAATTACATTACTTGACACTGGCTAACTACACTATGTGTGGAGCCAAAATATAAAAAAGAAAAAAAAATCCTCAATACTTGAGAACTCGCAGCCCGATAGAGACGCCTTTCTCAACACTTTTCATACCACAGACCTAGGGGATATTATCATTCATTCTAGGTCTATGTTTCATACAATTCAAGCGTGTCCCATTTTAAAGGCTACCTGCGCAAATGACATAAAATGCAACCTAAATAGTGTCTGCGCTCGGCGCCTATTGGTCGGCACCATCTCGGCACGGATATTGTTTTAGCCTCTATCAGGGCACAAGCGCAATTTGTTGTCCTGCTCAGTGTTTTTCATGTACAATAGCGTACAAGAACAAATATTAGATATCACACTTACACAGGCAATAACACGGGCCCCTGCTGCCGTTGAATAATTCAATAGAGCGGGTAACACTTGAGGGGGCGTCTAGACCGCGTTTTTGTTCAAACAAGGCGCTTGTTTCAGGTGAAACATGGTGTTTTGGAGATAGCTCTTGATATTATTTTTTGTTATAGGCTAAAAATACGGTCTAAATATAGGTTTGAAACAAGTCAGTATGAGAACTTTTGCTTCGAAAAAGGTCTAAAATAACATCTTCTAATTTTTGGTTATGGTAACACGCATGCTGGTCTTATTCTTTCATTATTTCCTTGTGTTACAAATTAATTTAATGCGGCAGTATTTAACAGAAACACTACACGACGTGGGACCTATAATATTTGTTTTATAGTGTTATACCAGTCCAAATTGTAGAGAGGTAATGGCTAATAAATAATTAAATTATTAGTCATTATTTTGGTCTCTCCGGTACCTATAGGCCCAAAAGCCACATATACGACTTATACAAACATTAAATTAGTTAACAAATAAAAATAAATGCCGATCGCGTATCCAATTCTAAACCAAAACGTGCTTCCTCTCAATCTACTGAAAATATTCCAATATGTAAGGCCTGTAACTCTGTAGGTAATTCCAGGCTGACATTCAGAGTCAATGCATGGAGTTTACTCCCATCAGTCTCACGTGAGATCGAACTCCGGACTCGGAGAGTATACTCCGCGTCGTTAAATTCAGAGACGAGATCAAACGAGAACTCCGTGAAGTTCGACTCCAGCCATAGACAAGCGTAGTTTGACATTAGTGAGCAATGATTTTCTTTCTTTATTTGGCAGTTTTATGTTAAAAAGAGAGAAACAATAGCAAATATTATATGAAAAACTGAAACAGGAGACCAAACTTGGTGGTGATATACTCTTTGAAGGAGAATATAAAAAGCGCGCAATTTTAGATTATTATTAACCTGTATTCTGGAAAGCGCGTCGTTATCTATTTTTGTTTTTCAAAGTTACAATTATTATAAATTTTGTTGTTAATTACCTAAATTTATTAAAAAAAACGAGTGAATTTTAGCGGACATAGCAGTAGGTTAAGTAAAGCAATAAAAAATAAATCGTCTTTAGTGTTCAAAGTTTTTGTAAAGAATATCCGAGGGAGTTAATACCTCCATACATACAAATTCTAGAAGCTAAAATGAATGCTTTTTATAAAATGAATACAACAAAGAAAACACACAGTAACTTGTCTGCCAACAATGAGTAACTGGTATATTTATTTTTGAGTTTTCCGATGTTATTTTGATTTTAAATAAAATTATTACTCAATTTTATTTCGTAATTTATTAATTTTATTTTAATACAAAACTAATTTCTTCAGAATAACCATCTTAAAAATTGATTCTAAACAGCATTGTATTTAAAAACAGGCGTGATAGCAAAGATGGCGGTGTCTGAGCACGGCTCGAGTCACCGATTTCGCGGCTCAGCCCGTCTCATTCTTAGCTGAGCTTATACTCGTACTCCATTATGCTAAACTCGACTGTGAATGCCGATACGATTGGAGTTTGAGTCTAGACTCAATTTCTGACATAACGAAGTTTGAGATCAAACTCGAACTCGTTTGTGAATGTCAGCCCCAGTGTTCCGTACTCAAGAAGTAAGTCTCCGCCTCTGCGTTCCACGTCGCTTTTATACACAGTATACGCATCACTAGCAAACTCCACAGACTAGCTAGACTACTACAAACACTCATTCCCTCGAATCCCTCGACAGGTCGCATCCCATCCCAACACTTACATACCAAACAGAGGTTTATCACCGTATCTACGATCCACAATTTGCGACGCTATACACGCAGCGAGCTCCGCCGATATAAATCTCCTATTGAAAGAGATGGCGTCCTCAGCCATTCACGAGGTTCCTTTCAGTAGTCTGTAGACAAACAGACAGACGGCAGCGAACAAACACTCCTGAGGGAGAGAGATCAAAGCGCGATAGGATACAGGACGCGGTTTAATTTGGCACCAACTGTTCTGACGCCATTTTGTGTTTCCGTGTATCTGTATCAGTTGACTATCTGTGGGACAATGTCTATTATGTATATCTTGTTCCTGAATCTTAGATATTTTATGTAAACAAAGGGGATAACAGTGCAAAAAATATCTTTTATAAAGGTAGGTTACTATATTTGACTAAAAAAATATTAAATATTATTTGTCTAGTCACAGTCTGCTTAATTATAAAATAAAAATCGTTTTATACTATCTATTTTAACATAATATCTGATATATAAAATTTTATGATAAAGAAATCGATTTTTGGTAGAAAATATTTTAATAGACTGGTAAGACTGTAGAGGATCTAAACATTTTTTCGTGTTCGTTCTGGGATTTATATGATGGTATCATACCATTATATGCCATGTTTTCTTCAAAGACACATGGTGCTACTTTCGTGCACTTTTCGAGATATGATGAAAAGTATGTAAAATATAAAAAAAACAGGTCAAACTAAATATCTTTTGATCAAATATGAATAAATCTCTCGATTTAAAATTACAGAATGATTGTCAGAATAATTTATAAGGTTTCTGGTTGGTTAAAAAACATAAGTAATGTATGTTAATGTTTTATTTACGTCTTCCTAAAATTTTACCTTTAGAAATTTGGAATTGCAAAATCCTACTTCATATCCTACTAATATTGTGTATGCAAAGTTTTGCTTGTTAATCAGTAAGATTGATACTCTTTAACTCTAGTTAATAAAAATATTTTTCACAAGTAAAAAATGTTTTGAGCTACTGGCATGTCACTTTGACAGTGACTTTTCGTGATATTACTTTGTTTACATAAAATATCTAAGATTCAGGAATAGAATATAGTCATTGAGTCATAAGTTGTGTTTAGGTTGAAATAGAACATTGTTAACGAGTTTCTACAGAAATACTAGATAGGTATAATACGCAGCGTAGGCCGGCCCCCCATAGGTGGACCGATGATCTGGTGGAAACCGCGGGGAGCCGATGGATACAGGAGCAGTCGCTCAAAGTGGCACTCTCTGGGGGAGGCCTGTGTACAGCAGTGGACGTCTTCAGGCTGTTGATGATGATTATGCACAAAGCCTAACTAAATCAGAGCATTTTGAAGAAATAGAAAACTTTGTTGGCTATCTAAGGCACTGCATTGCACTAATAACAATAATAATAACGCCCAACGATCACATATATAGATCCTGGACCCTAACTAGGATTCCCTGTATCTAGGGATCCAGGAACGACGAGGACCAAGGTCCCACAACACCCACACAGAACAAGTATTTGCGAATTTTTTTCTGTGCAGAAATACTTGTCCTGTCGCGGGAATCGAACCCGCCGCCTCCGGGTTATGAGCCGACCTGCTCAACCACCACACCACAGAGGCTGTCGCCCTACATAACCATTTCTCTATATTAGATAAATTATTTAAACGTTTATTTACCTACAGCTTTTTTCAGTGAAACTACTTACCTCCTTTTTGGATAAATCATTCATTCATTAATTCGACCACAATGACAAGCACCCGTAAGTACTGCCAACTCTGATTTAATGTTACCTACTTATTTACTTTTGTTGAAAAAGCTACTTATTGTTGTATATAACTTTTTGTTTTAAAAACTGTACACCTATCGTCTTTTTAGCCTTTGAATGTTAGTATAGTTAGATATCATTTTTTGAACGGGCTAAATGCTGTTGGTGTCTACCGACCTTTTACAGCGTTGTAGTATACCTTTATAAGGGCGTTGAACTATAGGCTGCTCTATCGAAAAGTTAACCTTTTCAACTAATATTCAAATCCAATTTGTAACACAAAATACCTTATTACAAACAGTGCACTTAGAGACAGTATTTAAGGTTCGCATAATCAACGCACTGCATTTATAAATTTACTTTTAGTGCCTTACAAATAACAATACAAATACAAATTTTGTCCATAGGCGACGGTAACTGCTTCCCATCAGGTGGGCCGTCAGCTTGTTTGTCCATCCATGTTATAAAAAAAAAACAAGTAAATGGCAAAGGTATATAATTATAACATATAAATTGCGCCTATAAAGTCAGCAGCTTAATCAGACTATACTCTACCTACAGTCTACCTATTACACTTTGCTCTACACCTAACACAGTTTATTTCTTTTTGGACATTATTCGTGTAAATCCAGTAAACAGATGAATCGATCATAATCACCAAGGAGGCGTCAAGGTTATGATTTGATCAGGATCTTATCAAAACCGGATCAAAACATAACCTTGACACCTCCTTGGTGATTATGATTTATAGTCGCAAAAGTTTAAGGAGTGCTATCACCAAAGAGGTCCCGTTTCTTTAGGGATGTTTAAAAATGACATGCTAAACATTTTATAATGATTTTTTTTAATCACTAAAACGGTCTAAAGGCAATACGGTATCATTTTACTAAGCTGCATTAATGTGAAGCTTGCTACGAATGCATGCTCTGTGCATTAAAGAGAGACCTGATACATAAAATAAGTTTATCACTACTTGGTTGCTCTAATTCTCACTTTATGGGGTAACGTTAATCGTGATACTAAGTATTTACATGAATGATTTCGTGTGTCAATGAGAGGGTATACATCTTTGGTAGTAAGTATCTTTAGATGGGGTCAATGTTTTTTGATAAATGGTATCTCATTCACGAAGCGCCCAAGCGGAGAGATGCTGCAATTCTGAAAGATTATGCAGATATGCTAGTGCTACGTGCCATAGTACCACAGTTGATTATCCTACATGTAGGATTAATAAATAATAAATAAATGCTTTTTATTTCCTTGCAAAAAAGGTCTACAAAAGTATCAAGTTCTTATACACTAATCCAATTATGACAATAATATTTACTACATTATTGTAAACCTGTGTTGCAAGGACTGGCGCCTGATGTAGGCATAAACAGCCTGTATCACAGATAATGAATGTGTGTGTGTTTAACCTATTACAAAATATATTATGATCTTATATACTGTATGTTCATTCTATATAGCTGCTTTAACAACACTAAAGAGCTTACGTAAATGGAGCTAAAATGTCCCAAATCTGTACTTTTATGGCAACATTTAATAGATTAAAATATAAATATTACGTTACACGACACCCCAAGGCATCGTTGTTCACATGCACGAAATAATATGAGTTGTACCTATATGGCAAGGGTAGTAGAAATTAGTAGCTAAGTTTTTGGTAGGTTTTTATTTAGGTAAGTAACTTCTTTCCAGCATTTTTCGGTTGCCTACATCGTGTGTACATTTAACGGGACCCTAAGGGATCTACAACCTAATAGATAACTATCCAATGAAAGTTCATCACGCCATATTTATTATTTTAAAAAGTTTTTTAATTAATTTTTTTTTATTATTACTACCTACCTAACCACCTAATTGTGCATTTAGCTACTAAGCATAGCATTTAGCTATTGCAGAGAATAGCTATAATTGGTTATTTTTTTGATACATAAGTGCTAATTTTAAACGCTGTTTTGTTATACAATTAAATTTCTGAAAACAGGTAAATTACGGGTAAAACGACATGTAATCTGTCAAAAGAAATTCTTATCATGTGGACAATACTTAGTGCATACGAGTAGAGTATTGAGTATTAGGTAGGTACACAGCATATTATGTATGTCAGGGTAGTCACTTATTCAGTAGTTAAACGTTTATGACAGAAAGTAACCTAATACCTATTAGATAGAATTAATCAATAAACATATCCGGAACAAAAACTCAATATAACAAAGTAATTTGATACACCAGCATACTAGAAATTATGTTAGGACAATCGTTGACGAAAGTCCTGTCATAGCAGATTGTCAAGAATGAAATATTTCTTTAGAATAGGTAGTCCCAAACATACCTACTTATTGTTTGTGACGTTAGTTTTATAAGTACTTGGCTTAGTTTATTATAATAAGATGAACCTTGGAGTGAACTGGCTCCCACAGACCACCACAGACTAAGGGTATCCTACTGCTAGTGTGTTATACCTAGTTTATACCTTTTTCTTCTTTTTTAATTATACTTACTCCAAAGCCAAAAATTACAACACACTTATAATATTATGCCTACTAGTATTATTGGCGGTCTTATCGCTTAAAACGATTTTTTCTAGACAACCTAAAAATAATACATATTTAGTTTACGGTATATAGTCTAGTAGGTATCTAGATAGTTATATCAATGGTGTATGAAAGCTGAAACTATCAAAAAATCTAATCCATGCAGACCAGCGTCATTTGTATCCTGACAAATGCGATCTAGATGGAGAGGGCTATCTATGCTCGGAGTTTCCTTGCGAGATAAGATCGGAAATGAGAATTAAAGTCACCGATATAGCTTTTAGAATTAGCAAGTTGAAGTGGCAGTGTGCAGACCGCATCCCTTGTAGAAATGATAACAGACCGATGGGCAAGAAAGGTTCTCCAGTGGCGACCGCGAACCGGAAGACGCAGCGTAGGCTGGCCCCCATCACTAGGTGGACCGGCGATCTGGTGAAAACCCCAAGGAGCAGATGGATGCAGGAGACGACCAGACGCTCAAAGTGGTGCGTTGTGGGGGAGGCCTATGTTCAGCAGTGAACGTCTTCAGGCTGTTGATGACGATGATGATTATTATGGTTAATGATCAACTTAATTCATTCATTTTTTCATTTTTCTATCAACACTTTTGTACGCGAGCTTATCTTTAGTGGCGGTCAGAATTGATGAGGTGTAGAGACGGAGCCGCTGTCAGTCTTCATAATGACGTCGTAATGTATTCAGCAAGAATGGAAATAGAATTATTCTGTTGGAGGAAATTTACTGGCTTGCATTCATGATTATACTTGATTAGTGGCAGTTCTGTGTTATATTTGTGGTTAAGATTTGACGTTCACATAACTTTAATGTAGGTTGGATGTTTTTCGCATCGTTCAATCACTGTTTTATCCGACTTTAAAAAGGACAAGGTTGTTAAAACGTAGCATATTATTCCTTTTTAGAGTGTTTAGGCCACTAACTCACCGAGATGCCATGGCGACGTCGCCGGCTACGTATCCAAACAATTCGCATTGAAATTTACGATGCCAAACCGTTGCCAAGTGAGTTTACTGCTATACATTTCGATATGAATTGTTTGAATTGAATCATGAGTGCCGCATCGAAGTCTGCTGCTGCCCATTCGATGCTGCGACTGCGGTCACCACAACGCCTACCAAGTGTGGTGATTATGGCAAACCCCACTCCCCTAATGTCGATTGTGGCTTGTTGTTCCGCAGTGGATGTCTTCCAGCTGATGAAGAGGGCTCTTATGGGAGAAGTGAAACAAATTTATTACAATCCTATTTATTATACCTCCATTATAAACTTCCTGCTATTTGAGATAATTTCAATCAACCCTCTCTATCAATATTCCACCCCCGTCACAAACTAAACATGACAATCAACTGTCAACAAACTATAAATTTTCTAAATCGAGTCAAAATTTTCTCTAAATCCACAATAGTTTTCCTCAAACCGGCAACGTCACGGCGTCAAACCGGAAGTGACGGCGGCGATGCGCGTGCGCTACTTCCGGCCTCGTGCGAGCCAAAATGGCGGCGGCGACTTCCGGTGAGAATAGGAAGCCGGAGGGTGGATATAAATTATGGTGAGGGATGCTGTGTTTATTCAGTTTATTGTGTTTGGAATGTCATTGCTGGGTGCTCGTGGCAAATGGGTAGAATTGCACAACCATCGTACCACTTTGACAACAATAAGTAGTTTAATATCTTACGACTAAAAATACATACATGGCAGAGGCTCTGGAAGATTTTGGGACAATTTAGTGCCTAATAAGAACCTGGCTACACACTTCAATGTCTCAAAATCTTTCAAACAACGCATAAATATTCAGTTAACTTGCCTAATATCATTATTGTCTGCAGCAAATGGTATCCCTTTTACCGTAGCAGTATATAATATCATAATTACGAACTTTTCACATTTTGATTTTGGTTTTTATTAACTTTTATTATATATTTATATTTATATTTATATTATATATAACTAATTTATTATATATTTATTATTATTTGTTTATTAACCTAGTTTTCCTGTAGCCCTACATCACTTGCGACCCACACCTTGAATTTAAAGTCTCGAAGATTGACTATCCGTTCTTAACCGACCGGTAACGTTAAGCAGCGTTCACTTTTGGGGTGGGTGACCACTACAAAAGTGGTATTTACAACTTAGTGGTACTGTTTTGGATTGGGTTGATAGAGGCCCATTGTTCTCAACTTTTATTTAGTTTCGTCTGCGGCAGTTCGCTACAAATTCACCAATTTTGTATACTACATATGACCATGGAAAGGAGAAAATTAATCGGAGCTTTAATAACAAATGTTTAACTTTAATAACCGGCCAAGTGCGAGTCGGACTCGCACACGAAGGGTTCCGTACCATTATCTATAAAAATCACGTTTGTTGTATGGAGCCCCCTTTAATATTTATTTTATTCCGTTTTTTAGTATTTGTTGTTATAGCGGCAACAGAATTACATCATCTGTGAAAATTTCAACTGTCTAACTCTCACAGTTTATAAGATACAGCCTGGCGCCAGACGGACAGAGAGACAGCGGAGCCTTAGTAATAGGGTCCGTTTTACCCTTTGGGTACGGAACCCTAGAAATGAGCACCATGATGACTTTTATACAACACAAAATACACTCTAAAGTTAGCCAAATCACATGAGTGAACTGGTCAAGTTACAGTAAACATTTTCCTAGGCAACCATCAAGTAAATTTTCCACAGGATACATTAAACATACTGGCAAGTCTGGCCACTGTAACTATACTTATTCCGCATCAAGAATATAAACTTTATAACTAGTTTATGGCTTAGGACGTTAATATACGGCCTCTTGTGTTTATTACATAAGGAGTACTTATTGCTAAGTCCAGAGCCCAAGGAAAGCACGCGATGGTAAGGACTATAGAAATAATCACAACTATATTTTATTATTTACGAAAAATTTATAAAATCTGTGCGAAAAACAGAGAAGAAACACTTAAGCGTGATAAACAATGAGCCTGAAAAAACTAGCTTGTATATACGTAGGCTTGGTTAACAAGTAATTTTGCTATAGATATACTTACCTACGAAGTAGTGCACCTTGGTAGATGCCATGGGTAATAATGCCTTATCTAAATGTCAATAATAATATATTAAAGGTATGACATTTTTTTTGCTGTATTTACCTATAAATAAGCTGCATTTAGACCACAGTCTCAACCGATATGGAAAGACGATGCGGCCGACAAAGGTACAAGCATTTGTCTAGAAGTCCTATTGACTCTCGAAGTATCTTGATAATTATTGTAAGTGTAGCACAAACAAAAAGTTATCTAGATCAAGACCTAAGCGAAGAAAGTAATGATACATTATCCAAAGTAAAAGCCGACTAACTTCGTCGTCTTCGCACTTAGAACCAGGAATAGCGCCGTCTACAGCAAATCAAACAAATTGTTACTGGCCAACAACAATCCCATCAAAATAAAACTTGATAAATCACTTGATAAAGATAATATAGATCCTATGAGTGGGCCGATGTTAGAAGAGTACCTACTAGATGTGGCGCTCTAGGAAGTAAGTGATCCTTTCCTTTGTTTTGGACAGCATACGGGGACTAACTCAAAAATATAATATTAAGTAGAGTAGATATTTGTCAACCCGCACTAAGCGTTTTGCTAAGCACTTTATAGTGCAAACACCCAATGCAACACCTTGCCGGCGTCCTTGTTTCTAGCTATGATCTGGGAGTCTTCAAGTCGAGATTGAACAGGTATCTTCTAGGCAAGCATGCACCATCGTAGACTGCGTCATCACTTTCCATCAGGTGAGACAGTGGTCAAAGGCTTTGCCTATACCTAAACTAAAAAAAAAATGCTTCGCACAAGGTTTTTCATTTACATTTAGATGCCTTATGACTTCTTAAGGCCTGGTTATCAACTGATGGTACGTAACGGCATCAAACTATAATCTACGGATAGTAAAACATATTGTACGTTATTAAGCACTTACGGATATAACAACTGCACATCAAAATTAGCAGGAATTTGAGCGATACCATAAGTCACCTGAATGGCTATCCTGACAATTGACTAATTCACCCCTTTCACATGAATAAAAAAGTGGCAAAACTCCACATAAAAATAGTTCTTCTGTGTACTAATTAATCACTTATTCTGCCGCCAAGCAGTAGTGTGCAAGCACTACTGTGTTCTGGTTTGTAGGGCATTGTAGCTAGTGAAATTACTGGGCAAATGAGACTAAATGATCTGATCACACAGTATACTTAGACTGTGTGATCAGTAGTAGTACTAGACTGAGACGTGAAGTCTCAGGATGACGTAGATAATTCAGAGTTCCGAGTGATACTGCAATATGTTATGGGCAGCCGTGACGCTTAACATCAGGCGAACGACTAGCTGGTCATTCATTTACATAAAAAAATGAGCATCAACAAAACCTAAACTAATTATTACGAAAGCCACATCCAAAAAAATTACATCTGCGCCCAGAGATAATAGCCGAGCAAACATTTCGGTTAGCTCACAAACAAAATACACCCTGTATTGCCAGTATTCGTACAAACTCAATAAGGGTTGATTCAGGGCTGATTCAGTTGATTGCAATCAGTGCTCCGATATTGATACCTACGTGGTGGGGAAGCGTATCTATATGTTGATTACTCTTTATTGGGCCGTAAAAATATCCACTTAGGTACCTGCTGGTAAGGATGTAGATATGCTGAATTGCGTCTTCTCGCTCCCACACATCATCAGCCGCAAGACGTCCACTGCTGAACATAGGCCTCCCCCATAAAACGCCACTTTGGGCGCTTATCATTAGGTGGGGCATTTGCCATAATCACCACGCTTGACAGGCGGTGATCGCAGACTTTACTGCCATGGAAAATCATCATCATCAGCCTGAAGACGTCCACTACTGAACATAGGCTTCCCCCACAGAGCGCCACTTTGAGCGGCTGCTAGCCTCCTGCATCCATCGGCCCCTCGCGGTTCTGCCAGGCCATCGGTCCACCTGGTGGAGGACTGGCCTAAGCTGCGTCTTCCGTCTTCCGAGAACCTTCCTAGGAGTATGTGCTGCCTATTCTCTGGATAGCAGCCTCTTACGACACCACGGGAAGATATGGGGCGGTTATATTCGCAAACCGGTACCACATGACCACGGCTTGTTACCATACCTGTACTGTAGTTATTTAATCTATATCTGCGAATCCAAGATGTATTGCCGCCACAGTATGTCATAGGTTGTACAGGACTAAAGGTGGTGTCGTGATTTTGTCGCACCAACGCGTTGCTCAAGCGTGGAAAAAGGGGTTAAACTATGGTTAAAACGACTTAAATTGCTTTAATTTCGTACTGACAATCACCACCACCATCATCATCATCATCATCATCAGCCTGAATACTGAGTACTGAGAATATTTGAATGATACATTACAACACATTGATCTGTACATTTTTTCCAGAGTTTTGAAAATGAGAGTTGATAGTAAAAAAGGTATACCTAGGAAAATCGAAAAAGGTGTGGTTGGACTGCGTAAAAATTATATGTGTGTTATAGGAGTGAATGTTGGGATGACGTCTTGCAGATATGAGTGGAAGAGAATAACATGATGCACCAACCCCATTTAAAGGGATGATAGGGTAAGCGGATGATGATGATATTTTTAGACTGGCTTGTTGGCTCAGTTGGTAGTAGCTTTGACTGCTGAACTACAGGTTGTGGGTTCGATTTCCATCCAGGACAAACATTTGTGTGGTGAATATCGATGTTTGTTCTGTTGTCTGGATGTTATATTGTACTCCATGTATGTATTTACAAACAAAAAGTATCTAAGTACTTTTATCAGTTATCTGGTTCCCATAGTACAAGCTATTCTTAGTTTGGGGCTAGATGGCGCTGTGGGAAATGTCCACACATATCATTTATTTATTTATTGTTCCAACTATTTTAATTTGAAATCCAAACTAATGAAAGAATTTTGATAAGATTTCTAAAAGACCAATCTACACCACTATTATAAAGAGGAAAGATTTGTATTTTTGTGTGTATGTTTGTAATGAATAAACTCAAAAACTACTGTGCCGATTTCAAAAATTCTTTCACCATTGGAAAGCTACATTCACCCTGAGTAACATAGGCTACACCACTACACGTGCGAAGTCGGGGCGAGCCGCTAGTATAAAATAAAAAACCTAAAGCTCAAAAAGAACCGATGTACCGATGTATATAACTGAAATAATAAACTTCTTCTTTTTGAAGTCGGTTGAATAAAATGTTGGTCCAACATTATGCTTCCACGGAGAGTTCGACCAAAATCGAATTAATGGTAACGAGCCCATCGTTCGGTGTAATTCGGTTTGGATAAATCACTGTCTATTTAATATGGGGAGATTCTGTGATCAATGTAGCCTGCGAGGGTTCTGTATAGGTTTTTATTTAGGGATTTTTTTCTTTTACTTGCTTCTCATTCTTGCCCTCTTGCTAATAAACATTTGTAGCAAATAATAGTTATTTTGTGTTCTGTTTCTTTCTATCAAATTTGTAATAGGCAATGTTAAAACAAGAGAAAACACTGAGTACCTATTCCTGTGTTCATCATCATCATCATCATCATCATCATCATCAGCCTGAAGACGTTCACGGCTAAACATAGGCCCCAAAGAGTGCCACTTTGAGCGGCTGCTTGCCTCCTACATCCATCGGCTCCTCACGGTTGGTTGCTGGTCCACCTAGTGGGGGGCTGGCCTACGCTCCGTCTTCCGATTCGTGGTTGCCACTCGAGAAACTTTCTTCCCCATCGGTTGTCAGTTCTACGAGGGATGTGGCCTGCTCACATGGCTCTTCAACTTGCTAATTCTCAAAGCTATATCGGTGACTTTAGTTCTCTTGCGGATCTTCTTATTTCGGATCTTATCTCGCAGCAGAGGTATCTTAAAAGCCAACGCTCTGGTCTAGTAGATCCCCTAATAGCTAGATTCTTATATTGGGAATCACAAGGGAATATATTCCCTTGCTTGTGACTCCTAATATAAGAACCAATGATGCATTTGTTGTCACCCATTGAGGAGCTTCTATAGTTTTATCTCGTACTCCAGCATCAGATTCTCGCCAAATTCATAGACCCAAAGAAAGTATAATCTATACTAATACAACTTTCTTGCATATACCAACCTGGTAAGTACCTGGTAAGTGTCTATAGGTCTGCTTTACACACAGCTCAACAGAAAAAAACTCATCATTCATATTAAAGTAACTGTTTAAAAATAATAATAAAAAGCAGACACCCGAATATAAAACCGTTTACTTATGTTTAAAATCACGTTAAAAATGCAAACTTAAAACTATACTATAGGGTTTTTTTATACAAAAATTGTACATTCCATTAAAATCTGTTCTCCAATAAAACTACCTTGCAAAAAACAACAGGCAAATCAGAAGAATTAATTCCTTTCGAAAACAAAAAGAAACCGACTTCCTCACTCCCCGTACTCCTTAAAATCACATGACACATTGCAAACGGGAGCTCGCTACAGATTAAATTTTTTGTATAACCACAAAAGTTTAGGTTATACTTCATAATTTCACTCTTAAAGTTATATAAATAAAGCTCGTTTTAAATTTCTCCCAGCAATCGTAATGTTGTTTTAAATAAGATGTGGTTAGACATAACTCAAAATTGGTGGTTTTCTTGAAAATTGACCGTTTTGGATCATTCATTAGACACAATTTGGTGGGAAGTTTGCGTACGTGATCATTGTTCAGTTTACTTTGTACTCTGTAGAAATAAATAATGGATATATTGGAAAGTTAAAAAAAGAGAACAGACGTTACCTGTTTATCTGATACACATTTTTTTATACAAAAGCTATAGGTGCCTATAGTCCGCGGTTTCTTTATCATACTTTAACCCCATTTTATGGGGTTACATTTTGGAGTATTGGGTTGGGGTTTTTTGAGTTTTTTAGTGCACCCCACGCTATAAAAGGAAGACATCCTCCAAATATCAAATCTTTACGGTCAGCAGTTTGGACTGTATGTAGTCTGTCAGTTGAGTAGTTATCTTTAGGTATCCTTATAGTAGGTACCTATTAGTTTATTCAAATTATATAACCTACAGAGAATACCTACAGTAATATAGGTACCTACTCCTTATCGAGTATCATGGATAAATATTTATATTTATGAAATCTAGCACAGTGATTCTATAGCGGTAACTAAGTATGAAACAAGGAGGAGAGGAATGCCAATACCTACACCAAGAAAACAGTAGATCAGATAAAGATTTAATACAAAAGCTTTATGATTCACGATACCGATGGCTAGTAATGTACCGACATTTGAATAAACTCGTATACTAGGAGTACTAGAGATTAGTAAGATGCCATCACAGTTACAATACCAACGTTACCAAGAAAAATACTCGAATAACAAAACAAAATCATACGCACACATTAATTAGTAATTCTACATTTAATAACAATACAAGCAACTGCAATTGTCTCTTCGTACCAGCCAGCTACCCGCATTATTCGCCCGAACATCTTTGTTCGATTGCGACTTCAAACAACTACTCTTTTTTGTCCTACAACATATTGTGACACGAGACAGTTGCTAAAACAATTATCCTAACATAATTGTCTTCACGAAAAAGGAACCGCTAAGGATAATACTGGATAATAGGAACAAATAGCGTTGCACAAAATGCCAGTGACAGTTTCTGACATTTGCAATTATTTCATCAAATAGGGGAAAAGTTTTTTTAATGATGAATAAATAGCGTCAGATGTTATCAGCTTTTTTGGTTCGTTATTAATTGGGTATTTTTTGTGTCAATGTTTTTAGTCTATTTATGTTGAGCTTACGAAATGGGCGAATTTGTGTCAGTTGTATATGATAGGACAACTCGGTGAGATAGAAGGCAGTAGTAGTAGGAAGTGTAGCTAATAGTTATTAGTTTATTATTGTAGTAGTTGGTTTAAAGAATCTGTATTAAATACTGTAGCCATCTCTGGGATGGTTCTGCTAAATACCAGCTCGAAGCCTTGGACTCCATTCAGAGACGAGCTAATAGACTTATTGGTAATGATGCGTGGGTGAAAGCTAAGCTCCACAGTTTAGACAACCGACGTAAAGTTGCCAGTTTATCTGTTTTTTATGGATTGTAATTTGGAGAGTGTGCGAAGGAATTACGCGATCTTATTCCTCCATCTCCCTTCTTTCACCGGACATCAAGGCGCACAAAAACACGGCACCCATATATGGTTGAAATTCCATCAACCCGCACTATGCGTTTTGCTATGCACTTTATAGTGTGACCAGCCAATACGTGGAACACCTTGCCAGCGGCGTCTTTGTTTCCAGCTAACTAAGTATGATCTGGGAGTCTTCAAGTCGAGAGCGAATAGGTATCTTCTAGGCAAGCATGAACCATCGTAGACTGCGTCATCACTTTCCATAAGGTGAGACAGTGTTCAAAAGCTTTGCCTATAAATTACAAAAAAAAACAAGGCATATTGCCCGTTAAAAAAAAATAGAAGGAATATATTGTAAGTATAAGTATATCTTTAAATTTATTTAAAGAACGCGTTTTTTAATTATTTGTATGGGTAGACTATGTTCTGTAATTTTTGTTGATTGATAATGAAATACCTAAATTGTAATTTAAGTCTCAATCAACGATGGTAAGTGAAAACGTTTTTGTGAATAAATTTTTGGAGGAAATTGGAATAACCCCTTTTCATTAGAACCATATGACAAAATATCCTGTGAATAAAGTGAATTCTTTTCATTGTAAGCTCTTAAATCAAGTTACATTTCAACCACAGAACAACAAAGGTCGCCGAAGGAAGTCGAGTCCGTTAACCGCCATATGTTTTACCACTAATAAGATGAATAACTACAATTTCACCCGAGCATGCTCGACCACAAAACGATGTGCCAATTACTAATTATTAAAAAAAACACCTCTCCCTAATATTTTTCTTGTCTCTTTTTTGTAGACATCGCGTGTCAAAGTTTTTTTAATTTTTTTTTTGTTAGAATTGATAATGGTTTCTGAATTAGCGTTACATTGAACTTTCAAGGGTTAGAATAGAATAATATTTATGGACTTGCAGCCAAATAAATATTAGCGAGCTATGGAGCGAGCTATGCTCGGTGTTTCCCTGCGAGATAAGCTCCGGAACGAAGAGATCCGCAGAAGAACTAAAGTGACCGATATAGCTCTTAGAGTTAGTAAGTTGAAGTGGCAATGGGCAGGCCACATCGCTCGTAGAACTGACAACCGATGGGGAAGAAAGATTCTCGAGTGGCGACCACGAACCGGAAGACGCAGCGTAGGCCGGCCCCCCACTCGGTGGACCGACGACCTGGTGACAGCCGCGGGGAGCCGATGGATGCAGGAGGCGAGCAGCCGCTCAAGGTGGCGTGCTCTGGGGGAGGCCTATGTTCAGCAGTGGACGTCTTCAGGCTGTTAATGATGATGAGCCAAATGGATTCCCAATAAGCATTACAATTCGGTCATGTAGAACTGTACTACGGATAAATACAAGAAGTAGGTATAGAGGTTCTTGCTATCAAACTAAGCAGAGCTAGTACTTACTTATAACTTACCTTCCTCTACTGTTAGAAACCGGATAGATCCCTGATAGGATATGTATCCTATCAGGGATCTATCCGGTTTCTTACAAACAAAAAGTATATACCTATATGTATAGGTACATACTTTTTGTTTGTAAATACATAACACACAGACAGAGAATAAATCACACAGTTGTTCGTCCAGGGTTAGAATGAGAATCCAACCCACAACCTACAGTACCAGTCAGTACATCAGAAGGGGCTACTATACCAACTGAGCTATGACGTCAGCCATCTTCTAGTATCCCTTATAACTACGAGTTTATATTCCGTCAGATGCCATTAATTTGCATAATAATAGACAAGCAATTAAAAGTGTAGGTACCACTATAGGTAGTAGGTACCAATAACAGTCGAGCTAATGACAGGGTGACGGTGACCTGTCTAGAAACTTTAAAAGAATATTTTCAAATTTTAGAGACAGATGTTAGAGTGCTTTTAGAATTGTACAAAATAATTAAAAATGAATTATCAAATCGGATAACAATTAACGAATGTATTTTTATTCTGTTTGAAAGGATATTATATGATCCAGGGGTTAAGAAAATCTGTTAATCAAAATTGAATTACCAAATAAGTCCTTTTCAAGCTGATGGACGGAGTGTCAGGCTTTTAGAACAAAATTACATGTTACTAGTAGTGTACACATTTTATTAGGTGGTAGGACTTTTAGTCTAGGTAGGTACCACCGCTTTGCCAGTTATTCTGCCGCCAAGCAGTAGTGTGCAAGCAATACTGTGTTCTCTAGTGAAATTACTGGGCATTATGAGACGAGACATTATGACCTGATTTCAGTCAAGTAATCTGATTACTGCTGAGATTGCCTCAGGATGACGTGCGCAGTGCAGTGTCACGCGAAAATTTATTATTTGAAAGTTCCGAGTGACACAGCTATCTGTTATGGGCGACCGTGTCGCTTAACATCAGGTGACCGACTAGCTCGTAACGTCTTTCATTATCATAAAAAATCATGCTATCGAAGTTTCTTCATAATATCGTGTTGGAATAGTAGGTAAGACGTAATCACTAATCAGGCTAGCAGTTGTCCGATCACGTGTTTTGTTTTGTTCCTTACTAGGAATCGTAATGGAGAGAACAAATTCGTTTATTTCTCAGAAATATATGAAGACATTGAAACTTGAACAAAAGTTCTATTAAACTTACGCTAAACTAAAGTACCAAAGTATCCATATAAATTATTGGAACAAATCAAAAGTTACATAACAAACGGCCCACTAACGCAATTTCGTCGCATTTAGAACCTTTTAGTTAGTACGCAAATATTGGCAACGGGGTAGACTGAGAGCGGAGTGAGGAGCGGGGGACAAAAGAACGCCGCTCCTTTGATGTCGGCTCACACCGCCACCTGTGTGCTACCGTCTGGATGGTCGAGATGTATTTATTACCACATCTTAAATTCTCATTGTCTTGAATAAGTACCGATAAAAAAACACGTTGAATAGATTGAGCATCTGTAAGGTTTTGAGTTACGCGTATTGAGGCGGCGGCGGGGCGGCGTCTTTTGGATATCTTAGCAAAGAGATTACATGATGGATTAGAAACGATAATAGGTGAACGAGATGGTATTGGAAAGGGTAGCGCTTGTAACGACGCATTACTAGTCATCCGCAGTAACGACCCAACGTTTATGGAACCCTTCTGCACAAGCTTACTCGTTTGGTGTTTTCGTCTAGCTTACGGTTTTAAAACTACCTATGAAGGTGTACCTAACCAGGTAGGTATCCTATAATAAAAAACCTTTTAAGCCTAACGCTACGTGGTTCAGAGGGCACGTTATAATAATAATGTGTCTACAGCGAAGAAGGCCTTATACCGAAGAGCCTCGACCAATACCTCGAGAGGCTCTTGCTAGACGGTTGGATCAATGGTCAGATTCAGAAGACAGTACTCCTTGACACGGCATGTATTGTCAGGAGGTTCCTCACTCTGCAGCCCTAACCACCGGTAGCTTGGGTCCTGCCCCGCTGCCGGCGCGGCGGCACTCCAGGTTTAGGTTTTTTATTGTACTTTTGTCGTGTATTTTTATAACAATATTGTAAATAAACTTAAGAAAAATTAATAAATGAATGAGTATACGTATAAGGCCCGATTTCACCAAACTAGAATAAATTTTATTCCAGGTATAACTTTTCGAGAACAACCGAGTTACGCGAATATAGCCCTTATACCACCAATTTTGTGAAGGAATAAGACATTCCTTGGATACAATCAAAATGGCGTCTTTTTTGTGTAATTTCTTTTGTCAATTAGCTGTATCCAAGAGTAACGAATAGCCGTATACTTGGTATAAACATTGGTGAAATCGGTCTTAAGATACATAGTCGGTTTTAGTTGTTGTCACAGACACCGGTCGGTTTGTTTCGGATGAAAAAAACCTTTACGTTTTGCTGGACTTACATTGGCGCAGTCTATTATATTTGTTATTACTATCTACTTTCGTTTAATTAAGATCATGAAGGAAGGAGTTTATATTTTTTGATATTTGCTTATTATATTCTAATATAGTTGCGAATTGGATGTAAAATTAGTTTTGGTCAACCCTCATACTAAATCCTATAATCGCCATAAAACCAAACTGAGCCACCCTTCTGCTTCACAACCAAAGCATAGATGCCGCAATAGTTACCAAACCAGCCAAAGTACAGTCAGTTACAATATGTAGGTACCTAAGCCACGCCTGAAAGATATTGGTTATACTAAGTTACCAGAAGCAGGCTTCTTACAAACACCTCCAATAATTTCACAAATTGTTATAGGATCAATTTTTGTTGTGTTAATGTTGATTTGCAAGGAAACGTCTTATTTTTTCTTGACATTTTTTTTATAATTCATAGGCATAGCATTTGACCATTGTATCACCTGATGGTAAGTGATGATGCGGCCTACAGTGGTGCACTTGCCTAGAAGATACCTGTACACTCTTGACTTGAAGACGCCCAGGGGGCGTACCGTGAGCTCTTAGCGCGATTCAAAACAGAGCCTATACTGGCTCGCTTGTCAAAATCCCCATACAAAAAAAACAAAGCGATCCAATATAGGCTCAGTTTTGGATCGCGCTAAGAGTTCACGGTACGCCCCCTGGTTATAGTTAGCTAGAAACAAGGAAGACGGCAAGGTATACCATTCATTTGCTGTACGCACTATAAAGCTTGATGCGAAACGATAATAGAACTAAGTGGGTACGAATCATTTTGTTCGAAATTTCAGCGTAAAGTCAATCAAGCAAGCTGCATTTTTAACGACTAATGAAAAAATAATGCCGCTGACTGTACAAGACTGCCGTGTTTTAGTACCCAACGACATCCTATTGAAGCGGCCCCTCACAATCACTCGGTCAATTTCACAATAGCAGCGGCCCCCTGTTTTCAAAATATTTGCTGCAGACGGACCAAACAATTTCAACTAAGTGGTCTGCTGGACCCCCGAAATGTCAATTGAATGTTCCTGTGACGGTTATTAATGTTGATTACTGTGGAGAATGGTTTGAAATGATAGGTGTAGGTTGCGACACAATCACTATAGTGTACCTATAGGTAGGTACTATTGTCCTATCTAAATTATCTAAGTGGTTAAAGTAATTTTTTAGGGTTCCGTATCCAAACGGTAAACGGACCCAAAATGGAACTAAGGCTCCGCTGCTCGTCTATCAGTCTGTATGTCTGTCAGTCACCAGGCTGTAATCTCATGAACCGTGATAGTTAGACAGTTGACATATTCACATGATGATGTGTTTCTGTTGCCGAGAGAGCGATGGTGGCCGAGCGGTAGCATGTGCACTTTGCAATCTTACAGCACCGGGGTCGATCCTCGGCCCTGCACCAATGATTTATCTAGTAAGTTATGAGCAGTTTGCGATACCATCGCTCCGTGCCTCGGAGAGCACGTTAAGCCGTCGGTCCCGGTTGTCATAAAAACATCTGTGGCAATCGTTACGGGTAGTCAGACGCCTGATAGAATCTGACACCTGGTCTAACTATCCCTGTTACTGGTTCCTTATGGGTTGCGAGGTCAGATGGCAGTCGCTCGTGTAACTCTGGTAGCTCGCCGCTACAGGTTAGATTGGGAGCCGACCCCAGTAACAAATGGGGGGCAAACAAAGGCAAAGAGGATGATGACGATAATGATGATGTGTTTCTGTTGCCGCCACAATAACAAATACTAAAAAACAGAATAAAATAAATATTTAAGGGGCTCTCATACAACAAACGTGATTTTTTTGGTTTTTATAGATGATGGTACGGAACCCTTCGTGCGCAAATCCGACTCACACTTGACTGGTTATTTAGGGAAAAATTGGTTGTAGGTTTTAAACTAACTAATAGGTAGATAGGTACTTCGATAATACCAACTACTACTAAATGCTAGTAACTACACCACCTACTAAAAAGATGTGGACTGCATACCTATCTGCGTGGTGACCACGGAACTTTGCAATGCAACAGGAGAAATTTCATTCCATGTTTGAAGATTTCCACAGTAACTATGCACGTAAACTGCGTATTGAAAGTGACAATTTTTTTATGCTATAGGTAGCAAACAAGCATATGGCCCTCCTGAGGGAAGAGGTCACCGTAGCCTATGGACATCTGTAACACAAGACGTGCCACTGATGCATTGCTTTTTTTTTTTTTTATGTAATTGAATGACGTGACGAGCTAGTCGTTCACCTGATGTTAAGCGTCACGGCTGCCCATAACAGATTGCAGTATCACTCGGAACTCTAAATTAATATAGTTCCGCGTGACACTGCACTGCGCACGTCATCCTGAGACATCGCACAGTCTAGTAATAAGATTACTAGACTATGTGATCAGATCATAAAGTCTCATTTGCCCAGTAATTTCACTAGCTACAATGCCCTTCAAACCGGAACACAGTAGTGCTTGCACACTACTGCTTGGCGGCAGAATAACTGGCAAAGCGGTGGTAACTATACCTAGACGAACTTCGCAGAAAAGTCCTACCACCTAGTGCTTACCCTGTGATAATACTCTCTTGACCTTCCTTTTAAATTGCTGCATGTTGCAATCCACACATTTTTGTGTTTCTATCGGCACTTCTGCACACGCTGACTTCTAGACATTAGGAGTCCAATGTATCAGCCCACTCACTACCAGTAGCACAGAAAATAGTAATAGTAGGTATCGTGCAGGTACCTACCCAACATGCTGGCAGCATTTCCCCGTTGAATTGCAATGCTGCCAGCATGTTGGGTAACCATACGCTACCTCCTATTATTATATTCTGTGCTACACAACTAAGTACCTACGTATTTTTACTTACATCCTTTCTCCCGAGAGAACCGTGCCGAGTTTCGGGATTAAAAGTATCGTATATGAACTCAAATCATGCCAAGTTTCATTTGAATACATTCAGTAGTTTCGGCGTGATGCTCAGCCAAGATACAGATACAATTACTGGGCAAATGAGACTTTACGAACTGATCTCATAGTCTAGAAAACTTTTTTAGACTGTGCGATGTCTCAGGATGACGTGCGCAGTGCGCAGTGTCACGCGAAACTTTAATTTAGAGTTCCGAGCGACACTGCAATCTGTTATGGGTGGCCGTGTCGCTTAACACCAGGCGAACGATTAGCTCGTCACGTCATTCGATAACATAAAAAAAAAAAAAGACAGACAGACATCAGACAAAAATGAAAAACAATGACTTCAGCATCGATAATAGAGAGCCCTGCAAAAAAAATCTAAATATCTTCAATGTACAGAATTGAACCTGTTACAATTTTATTATAAGTAGTATAGATAAATCTTAACAACCAGCTCAAAACGAACAAGTTTGTGAAATCTCAGATTCTGTAATCTTCGTACATCGTGCGTAATGCTATCACCATAAGCGCCCGTCCCATCACCATCACGATCACATAATTACCATCATCACTTGCCATTAAACTATAAACCTTATCTATTGTTAAATAAGTTTTACATTGGTAAGTAATTTGTGTACAGAATGTTTTCTAAGCGCGTCGCACATCGCCAAGTAATGTCATGTCATTGTCACGATTTCGCCCCAGGGTCAAATGGGACTTCGTTAGATCTTATCACCAGGTAATAGGGTTCAAAATGGAGCAGCTTTGAAGATGTAAGGCGTTGATAGAGAGGTGGGTGACTGTGGACGTTGGCATGAGAGACTTTCCCGCGGTTTGAGCTAGAAGTCACTTGTTTTTTTCTGGGTTTGCGTTATAGCCATAGACAAAATAAACCGCTTAGTTATAACTATCAAAATTCATATATCTACACTGAGAAAAATGACTTCGGTACTTCATTAAATGTTAACATGAAGAATAATATTTTATTCTGACGCCTACAATATTATCATGAACATGATGAAATATAAGTCAGTCAAATCAATTTACGCTTCATTACTACTAGTTTAAGGGAATTTAATGATTGGTTATCATTATTGTTTATCATTTAAAACTTAAGTTACATAATATTGAATTGTCGGTTCTAACTTGGTATTTTATCGAGAAGATCACGACAATTTAAAAGTTTGACCTGATAGAGATGTAAGCACGACAATTTATAAATAAATTACCTTGCATGAATTCGTAAGTTAATAGAAAATATCATATTTCATGATAAACAATCGTGACAGTGTGATTTCATGATAAACTTTCGTGACAGGCACAATAGAATACATTTTAACGGATTTTTACGGGAAAAGGAATTTGTTAAGTGCATAATAGTCATTATCAACAGCAGGAAGTCGTCCACTGCTGAACATAGGCCTCCCCCACGCCACTTTGAGTGGCTGTTTGCTTCGTGCATTCACCGACTCCCCAGGGTTTTAACCAGATCACCGGTCCACCTAGCAGGGGCCGGCCTACGCTGAGTCTTCCGGTTCGTGGTCGCCACTCGAGAACCTTTCTTCCCCATCAGTTGTCAGTTTTACCTGCCCATTGCCATTTCAACTTGTTAATTCTAAGGGCTATTTTAGTAATATAGAACAGTATCGAAGTATTTATTTGAGGCTGTGTAAACTAGATGGCGTTAGTAGAAAAGTTAGCACGCGGTGGTGTTTTGTTCGTAGCAATTAAGTAGGTTTTGTTAAATGCACAGTTTTATTTGAGTTTTCGGTACCTTGGAATTCACAGTTATCATTACGATACCAACAATCTATTATAGATGTTTATTGCATCATATGAGTTTCCCATGAGTAAAATATGAGGAAGCTCGTTAAACCGCATTGACCATAATGAAAAATATTTTTAAGTTTCCTTTAACGTTATTAGGAAATATCTTCATACAATTGTGATGTACAGACCAATTTAACATTGAAATAATGACTCTATACCATTACTTCTCCAATTTCTATCATTCCCATCATGATGACTCGACATTACCGTTTGAAGTGTTCAAAGAGTTCGTCATGATAATTTGTCATGACGCGTAACGATAAAACATGAGTATACAGCACTTAGTAATATCGTGCTGTTTTCTGATGTTTAATGGTGACGTCTGTTCATTATAGTTTTTTATGATTTACGTACAAAATGTTAGTAAGAACTCTTGGTCCCTTTTTGTCAGGAATACGGATATAAGTGCCGGAATTCCTTTCAAATTGTTCGTAATTCATGAAAGTATTTTTCTCAGTGTACCCTTATGATATCAGAGATATTTTATGACGAGCGAGTGTGGCTCAGTGGATACCCATGCAACTTTCAATCCCAAGCCTCCAGCTTCAAATCCTGCTCGGCACTGCAACAAAGACGTTTCAATTTATGTGAGGAATTATCGCTCTTACAACGCTGAAGGAAAACAGTGATGAAACCGGCAGTATTATGTTAATAGATTACAAAATTCGAAACTGCACTTGCCTTATACTGGGTTTAATTGAATTCCTTTGAAACTACATACCTAGACCTACTCATGACACCGATCAAGTATGGATCAAAATTTTTGAAATCTAACGCATCGGTTTGGTATTGATAATAACTACAAAAATGGGATAACTTACTTTATCAACTGCTACAGTAGGTAGATAGATAGATAAACTCTTTAACAAAATACAAAACAAAAACAAATAAATTAAACAAAAACTAAAACAACATAATGAAATTAAAATAATAAAGTACTGTTATTATTTATTCCATACAAGTAGCATACAAGGTAAACAAACTTTTAACAGTATCCAAATCGTTCGTGCCAACTACGTTAGGCGCGCGCCGCGGCAATCTTTATAATATTCAATAACAATATTTTTAGTGTAGCTAGTTTAGTTTAGTTTAGCTTAGTTTAGTTTAGTTTAGTTTTTATTATTGTAGTAGTTAGCTTGAGTAATAAAGGCAATTTGCCCGTAAAAAAAAAATTATAAAAAAAAAAAAAAAATTGCACTCTTTACTTTTTAACAATCATCAATATCATGCATTCAACTTATGAATGAAATTGCATCCTGTATAGTTGTATGCGCACCACGAAAAAACTTGTCGTCGCTGGTAGAGTGAGACTTACTTAGGCGCTACCATTTACCATAGTCTTATCACGACCTCAGCTCAAACGAAGTGTCAAGAAATTTTTGTCGCGGTGCGCTTGGTAGGCCTAAATAGGTTACCTATTATCTCCACGTGAGAAAAAGCCCGAGAGCCGCATGTCCCATCAGTAGGAATTTATTGAGCTGATGAATTAGTTTTAATTTTTCAAAACCGACTCAACCTAAAATAAAATTATTACATACATAATTTCAAAACCAGTGAGGGTGGTCTTCGAAATGATGGTGACGGTGCTGCCACGTTTATGCTTAGTACTGCTACTCATCGCTAGATGGCAGTAGCGGTGCCGTGTTATTTTATTGCGGAAAGTAAAACGTAGCATTGTCCCGCCATCTATGAACGAGTAGCAGCACTTTATTGTTCAGGGCATTTTATTTCTATTGTATTAAAAATAGACCATAAAAGTTCAAGTTCTAATTTTTTTTTAAATCTTTAATTACCTTTAACACATTATTAAAATTGTATTGTACTATGGTGGTTGCCATTGCTTTTTACAAAGTAAAATGAGATATGGGAAACAAACAAACACTAATACGCTTAGAATATTATTCTAAGGTACTATATTTCTTCCTTTTATAATATCTCAACAACGAACAACAAATTTTTTCATAAGCAATGTACATTAATAATTAAATTTAACACTAAGTCATCTAGCGTAAAACTCAAATACCATAACTTGATTTTCTGATCAATCAAGCGCAGTCACAGTTGATTAGTTGCAACTTGCAGGGAATGTTTAAAGCTACTCCAGTAGATGGCGTAACATGTACCTACCTGATGTTGTAGGTTAGGTCCTTAGATTTACTGGAACGGACCAACAGCTGTTGTTGGCAGCATAGAATTATAAGTGAAGATTTGATTGGGTATAGGTACCTGCCTACTTACACGTATCTACTCTATAAATAGGTACCTACCTACGATAAGAGGTCAAATAAAATAATTACGTAAAGTGCGATTGTACAATTCAGGCCAAAGGGCTTCCCCTTCTGTTTACCTACTTTATAAGTTTCTATAAAAATACTGGGTGTTGATTTGCAAACCCGCAATATTTACAGAGGTTGATCTACTGCACTTATAGAACAAGAATCAATGAAAAAATAAATACCCAAAAATTATACTTTACAAAAAAAAATCTTTTCTAAAAAAAAACCGTACGTGTGTGAGAGCTCATTTAAAACAATTTGTGTAAATTGTGAAATTACCTTGTCTGAGGCGTTCCAGGCGCCACACACACCCACACAAAGGCCTCCTACGGGGCTACTTGTGGTTCATCATAACATAAAAATGACTTATTAAATATTTGGCTACTAATTATGTGTGGAATTAGAACTACATTATTACCGTTCGCGTTTCTATCGATGATTCTTTACATATATTACCTATATACATGACGCGGTTTCACCCACATATAAAAATTACTTATTCTAATGATAATCCAGCATGTACCTAAGTAAGCTATCACCATTCTAAAGATTCATAATCATCCAGCCATTGCGGCGTGAAAAAAGAACAAATACGCACAAAAACTTTCGCATTTATTAAATATTAATGTGAAGTGTGATTAGCTGATTATGATTAGGCAAAATAGCACTTATTATGATTGTAAGTAGGAATGACTTCGGTTTCAATAGTCGGGTCAAAAATCAACACAGTACCTATCAATCTCGCTATATTAACTTATCAATTAGGCACAATGATAATATTATGATGTCAATTGCAGTATTTGTGGAAGTCAATACAATGTTTACAATTATAAATAGGTAGGTACGTATATCAAATAAAAACGTTACCTACTATTTCAATGTAAAGTAAGACGTAACTGTATAGTAAAAAACACCACAGTAAGTATAACTATATATATTGATTCCGTTGTGTGTGACCAAGTGACCCCAACACTCCCACGATTAACGAAAATTATCTTGTACTATCGACATCAAAAATGCCACAAGCAATCGCACTAACTTTATAATAACGCCAGATAAATTACGGCTCTAGTTTCCAACAAGACGCTCGTCAAGACGGTCACCCGAGTCCACAGTATCAGAGCCATGGAACTCTTTGTAATATTTGTTTTGTGTTTACTCGCTGCGCAGTACGAAACGAGATCTCTGATCGACGATTACACTTGTCGAAGAAACAATTTGATACAAGAAGAGAAATTACTGTCATTGGGAGGTAAGCTCACTCTCACCGATGAAGAAGAAGAAGCAAATGAAATATTAATGCGATGGAAGCGTAAAGAAATCGAGGAATCATTCCACGATCCACAGCATTTTAATTACTCCAAACATTACTTCACATATCGGAAGCATATAGAGACTTCGAAAGTATTTGAAATTATACGGAAAATGCCTAAAGGAGCTGCGCTGCATACACACAGTACCTTTATGCTAGACGCTGATAGTCTGGTTCAACTGACGTACGAGGACAATTTATACGCTTGTTATCATAACGATTTAAAATTACACTTTTCCGACGACGTCCCCACACTAGAATGCCCAGTTAAGTGGACGCTGCTCAGTGAATTACGTGACGCTTCGGATAACGTGACGTTATTCGACGAAGAACTTGGAAGACATTTCACTTTAGTTACAGATGAGAACGTTAATAATGATGAAAACATAAACGATGTTTGGAACAAGTTTGAAAAAATTCACAAAACAACGAAATCTCTCATTTCATACAGACCAGTGAGAGAGAAATACTTCTACAGAACCTTGGAAAGGTTCTATGCGGACAATGTGATGTATATAGAAATTAGAAGCGGTTTAGGAGAACTCTATGAGCTCGATGGAACGAAACACGATAAGCTACACATTGCAAGACTTTACAAAAATATCACGAACAAATTCATTGAAAGTCATCCAGATTTTATCGGCATTAAAATTATACTAACATGCTATCGCGCCGCAACTGAAGAAAAAGTGCTTGCAACACTTCACCTTGCGAAAAAGATGAAGGAAGAGTTTCCAGACATTTTTGCAGGATTTGATTTAGTTGGTCAGGAAGACTTAGGGCGTCCACTATCGGACTTTATTCCTATACTGACGGAGTATCAAAATGATATAAAATTTTACTTTCACGCGGGAGAGACGGTCTGGTTCGGGACTCCGACGGACGAGAACTTGGTTGACGCTATTCTCTTAGGTTCAAAAAGAATCGGCCACGCATACGCTTTGCTGAAGCATCCAAGCTTGCTGAAGATGGTGATTGAGAGGGACATTGGTGTGGAAGTGAATGTGATATCAAACGCTGTGCTAGCATTGATTCGTGATGTGAAAAACCATCCTCTTGCATCGTACCTTGCTTTGAATATACCAGTGGTATTATCAAGTGACGACCCCAGCGCGTGGGGGGCACAGCCTCTATCACACGATTTCTACGTTGCCTTCGTCGTTGTTGCCAGTAAGAACTATGATTTGCGGATGCTTAAGCAATTAGCTCTTGACTCAATTAAATACAGTGCTTTAGATGAAAAGGGTAAGGAAAAATTTTTGAGGGTGTTTCATAATAAGTGGAATATGTTTATACAGGACCTGAGAGGGAAGAGTCAGTTACATCGTACCAGTTTTGAGCTAAGTTTGGATGTTTCGATTGAGAAGTGACCTACGAATAAGAATGAGCATGCATAACAAATCCTACAATTTTGGCAGAAACCAATTTTGGTTTTGGCTACTATTTTGGTGCTTTTAGCAGAAAAGTCAGTCAAAATGGTTATCCCGAAGGTCCCAGTACGGTGTAGCCATCGCGATGTTTGAATAAGTAGAAAAGTATTTGTATCGATTAAAAACTATAGTAAAATTATAAAGCCCCCCCCCCCCCATACACATTCAATTTTATTGATCAATCTTTGTGATTGATCAATTTTATTGATCGTGTATGGTTAGTATTGGTTAATGTTTTTCGGTTTACAGTATGGAGAAAACATTGACGGAAGTGGTCTCGTCAATTTTATTAAACTTAATATTAACTAAATATTTTTAGCACTGCTATTTATTTATTTATTTTCATTTACCATGACCATTAAGTTCCAAGCATATTTTTTTTAAATAATTTGTTTTTACTGTTAATGGTCTATACTTACTTAGATTTTTTAAAAGATAGTGTTAAGTTTTACAAGTAATAAAATTTTGTCTTAGGTAATGTAGGTAACTATACTGACTTAACATTTTTAATATCGATATTTGTAGATGTATTTCTATGTTACGCATTTCTATTTGTTTTATTATAGCAATAGCAATGTACTTTTTCAAGCCTTGACCTTGTCAGTAGTTATAACTTTTTATCGAATAACTCTTACCTACGTGCCAACTCAATATTTTATTATTTTGATAAAATATAGATTCTATTAACCTATAAACATTTTGTTATTCAATAATATTTTAACAGTATTATTATTCCATTGATTTTCGAGATTGAACTCTATAGATTATTTTTACTTTGGTTCCTAGCGTTTTGATCAGTTTTTAAGGTACTTATGGTTCCATTAATTTTGTACCTAAATTAAAATAAATGAAGGTACTTATATAAATAAATAAATAAATAACAGCCAACGATCACATACATTATAGATCCTGGTTTCTAACTAGAATTCCCTGTATCTAGGGACCCAGGAACTACCACCCTGGTCCCACAACACTCAGACACAGAACAAGTATTTGCGCGCTGTTTTTTTCATGTGCACAAATACATGTCCTGTCTCGGGAAGTGAACCCACCGCGTCCGGGTTATGAGCCACAGAGGCATTTATAATTGAATGGCAAATGTGTGTCATTACATTTGTTTTTTTTTTCTCTTATATTTTGGCTCCACACATAGTGTATTTAGCCAGTGTCAAGTATTGTAATTTTTCATAATGATAGAATATTTCACGTAAAGTCAAGTCTTAGTCACAGTCTGCGTAGTCATAGTCCAGTCTAAGTCAGGTAGTCTCAGTCCAGTCTAAGTCATGCCCTAGTAAAGTGGTGGCAACTTTACTAGAAGCTTCTATGGAATTTTGGAAGCAACACGAAAAACCACGTTTCACTACATTATATCACTTGCCCACACTCATGTTCGTAATTCAGCACTTAATGCGTAAAACGCCACCGATTTTAAACATTAACACTGTAAAAAGCACGAGTTTTGAAAAATAATGCAATGCAACGACGTGAACTTTTCCGCGTTCCCGCCAAAACTCATTACATTTGTTATTCATGATGATAATTATAAATTTTATAACGTTGTACAGACCTAATTGTGGCTTTGTGTACAAAGTTTTCACTAGCTTTTCTTGTAGCAATATTCTTGTTTTTTATTTATATTATAGATATTAGTTAAAGATAGACACCCACTTGTATTATTATATTGTTATGCACGGCTAATAATACGTGTATATGCCTGGCCCGATTTCGAAACTCTGTGTGCAATAATCATACCTCAATGGCCTTTCTTGTGACTGGTGAAATCCACTTTCAAATATTATTGGCGTAATTATTTGTTTTTTTTATTGCCAACTTTTATAAAGCTGTCGGGGGTAGACAAAAATATAAGCTACTTGGTCGGGGGACATCACTACCGCACAGCATATTATACAATAATTACACTTATATATAATAATATTATAAAGGCGAATGTTTGTATGTGTATGTTTGTTACTCCTTCACGCTGAAACGGCTGGACAGATTTGGATTAAATTTGGAATAGAGACAGCTTATATACTGGATTAACACATAGGCTACTTTTTATTTATATATGTATAAACACCTCATTCGCTAGAGAGGTAAACATTATTTTATAACATGTAGGTAAAGAAAGAATTCTAGTTGTTATTGGCCTATTTTGTAATTTAACTTACGTATAATAAATAACAAGTGTGTTAGCTGCTGATCTTCTCTTCAATAAATAAATAAATATCCTACTTATATAAAACATTATAAAATAATTGTGAGTTTATAATTATTATGATACCTACCTAGGTATGCGCTAGTCTCTGGAACTACTGATCCGATTCTGAAAATTCATACAATCTAACACCCTATTTCGACACTATAGAGGTTGAATTTTCAAAAATTGTTTCTTAATTAGAAGCGGTCTGTTAAGGTTTTTCTCACAGGAAAAACCCTTGCTATTATCTTTATGTTTCTTTTGATTATTTTTTTTTTATGTAATCGAATGATGTGACGAGCTAGCCATTCACCTGGTGTTAAGCGTCACGGCCGCCCATCAGATTGCACTGGCACTCGGAACTCTAAATTAACGTTTCGCGTGACACCGCGCACTGCGCACGTCATCCTCAGACATCACTGTGTATGTAGGTACCTACTATGCATGTACTCTGTGCCATTAGGTAGTTACGCAGTTATGAAAATTCTTGATAAGTTTGCATCACTGTTGTTGGCGATCTGTCATAAATCATTATGACAGATCGCCAACAACAGAACAGTTGGGCCGATTCTTGGAAAAAACTGTTATCGTACCTTTAAAGTTTATCAGAAGTTGTAGGTTATGTGTTCTAATACTGATACCATTTGCCTAATAAACGTACAATAATATACCTACACAGCCAGTAATAATATGCAATATCTTAAAAATCACCACTTCCACTTCTTCTTTCTTCTTTGTCATCACTTTCCATCAGGTGAGACAGTAGTCAAATGCTCTGCCTATAAGGGGGAAAAATAGCAAAGACATAGAAAACGGAACTTTGGAATTCGGATTGGTTTAAATATTAGTTTATTTTATTAATTTCAGTCTGAGGTGATTTGTAGGCGTAGACTATTTAACGATTTAAAATAAATTCTATCACATAAATGATTGAAGTTTTTGTCGGACAACGTAACATATTAGATAAACACAACCGAGTGCACTTGTTAATACAGATTTTGTGATTTTACTAACTCATTAGGTTATTTTAACCTTTTACCCAGTTAGGTGATTAACTAACTGGTTAACCTAACTGGGTAAAAGGTTAAAATAACCTAATGAGTTAGTAAAATCACAAAATCTGTATTAACAAGTGCACTCGGTTGTGTTTATCTAATATGTTACGTTGTCCGATAAAAACGTAACCGTAACCTATTTTTTTTCTCAGTGTGGCCTGATAGCTCAGTTGGTTGTAGATCTGCCTTCGGATTATAGGTAGTGGGTTCGATTCCCACGCAAGACAAACATTTGTGTAATGAACATCGATGTTTGTTCTGTGTCTGGGTGTTATATTGTATTCTATGTATGTATTTACAAACAAAAAAAAAAGTATCTAAGTATTGTATCAGTTGTCTTCCCATAGTACAAGCTATGCTTAGTTTGGGGCTAGATGGCGCTGTGTGAAATGTCTACAAATATTTATTATTATCTATGATAAAGCTCTCACATCGCACAATATTAAAAACTGTGAGAACACAAACTTAGCAAAAGTGTACCTAACGGTTACGGGTTTTACTTACTTAAGAGTGATCTCTAGATCACTCTTAAGTAAGTAAAACCGTTACTATTAAAATCACCTTTATTTGATTTACCTAACTACTACCTAGGCGTAGGACTTACTATACAGGATGGAATTGAATTCATTAGCATAAATGGAGCACATAATACACATCATTTATTGATGATTAAAGGATTTACAAGAGTGCTGATTAATGAAAATATTTTTTACTGATAATTATGAAGATTGCCGCGGCGCATAATGTAGTCGGCACGAATAATTTTAATACTTTTAAAAGTTCTTTTTACCTTGTATGTAATAATCATAAGAAGCACTCAATTATTTTATTTTAATTATGTACTATAGCAGTTGATTAAGGCCCGATTTCACCAAACTAGAATAAATTTTATTCCAGGTATAACTTTCCGAGAACAACCGAGTTACGCGTTATAGCCCTTATATCACCAATTTTGTGAAGGAATAAGACTTATTCCTTGGATACAATCAAAATGGCGTCTTTTTTGTGTAATTTCATTTGTCAATTAGCTGTATCCAGGAGTAAGGAATAGCCGTATACTTGGAATAAACGTTGGTGGAATCGGGCCTAAGTGAGTTAAGTTCCAAATTTTCGGAGTTATTATTAATATCAAAATTATCAAATCGAAGCGTTAGATTTCATAAATTTTGGTGCACACGTGACACCTAGTTTACAAAGGATGCTAATGAATTCAATTACACCCAGTAGAAACTATGCTCAAAACAAATCCAAAAATAGAGCAGTTCCGGATCATATCCGAGGTACTATAATTATCTTATCTTCCCGCGTTGACATTCGTCTTCATAGCGTGAAAGTTAACAGTTACGCCTCATTTGCAGTCGCGTCTGAAGCAATTAGGTAGGTACTTCTAAATGCGTTTAATTGGAGATTCGTGGACTGAATTATATACGTAAGTTTGATATTTATTTTCTTTTCTCCATCATCATAATTGGTGGAATGCCACAATAAGTTATTGTTAGACCTGTTATAGCCGTTTGCGACGCACGCTGAGGACCTAAATAATATTTTTTTATATTGATTTCAAAAGAACTTAACCTAAATTTTAAAAACCATAGGTAATACTTAGAAGATTTTTTAAGCAAGCTAAATGTTAACTCAATGTGCAAATGTAATCTACAATAATCTGTATAAGATAATGTGTAGATAGGTAAGTAGGAAAAAGCCATAGGTAAACGTGACAGAACGGCGTTTGTGCGTAAAAATCCAGTGTCGGAAAGCATTGTTGACTACGAACCGCTCGATACACACCTTTGTACTTAAATTTCTTGGAGGACCACATAACAATCTTTTTTCAAATCTAAAAATCTTCATCTTACCACGTTTTTGTTGTATGTCCCCGAGTTCACACATTGAGTTGCGCTCGATTTCATAAGGTGTTCGCGCTAATTGGTGTCAACACGGCACATCACTACGATTTACTGCTCTAAACTTAGTTATCCTGTAACCGACTCATTAGCACAGATGAGATTCGCTTTTGTCTGCAGCTTTGTCCGCGTGGACGTATTACAAAGACTACCATCTGAATTCATTTCTTCTAAATTATACTTACTTGTGCAGCAGGCTTTATATCTACTGAAGCAGTGTAATAGAGTCCATTGAACATTACTGGAAGTGCTGGATTTAGAGAAAGATTAGGGATGCCTAGATTCTTAATTATCGATACTTGATATTTTTATTATTATTAAATACTAGGTAGGCAACCTAATTATCGTTTTTCAATCGTCTCTATAATATAGACAGACAGACATTAAGCCACCACAGACAGGATTTCTGTCTCAGACTTTAACTATTCAATCTAGGTTGGCTATAAGTATTTGATACATTAAATAGTTTTTAGGGTGTTGTTTCAGGTATTCTATTATCGTCAAGTGCGAGCCGGACTCGCGCACGAAGGGTTCCGTACCAGTATCTATAAAACCAACGAGCAAAATAATCACGATTGATGTGTGGGAGTCCCCTTAAATATTACTGTATTCTGTTTTTTAGTATTTGTTGTTGCCGCTATAATATAGCGGCAACAGAAATATATCATGTATGAAGATTTCAACTGTCTAACTATCACGGTTCATGAGATACAGCCTTTTGACAGACGGACAGACAAACAGACAGACAGACGGATGGACAGCGAAGCCTTGGTAATACCGTTTTACCTTTTGGGTACCCTAATAAAGCAAAACATAAATAAAATACGCAACATACCAAGCCAAGTTGGTTTGGTCTGTTTAAAATATTGACCAAAGAAATATGACCGAAATAAGTAGGTTCAGATTGGTCCCGTAGAAAACTCATCAAAATCGATTCATTTGACTGGTTATTAAACCAAAAATACAGTCAAAAATCACCAATTTGGTAAATGAATGACGGAGATCTGGAAGCAACAAACATTAGAAGAAGAAAAACCGAATTGAGAAAATCCTCCTTATTAGGGTTCCGTACCCAAAGGGTAAAACGGACCCTGTTACTAAGGCTGGGTTTATGATCTGTTGTTAAGGTAACCGCTGGTTGAAAATGCTAACCAATGGTCATAATTTATAAGAATTTTTAACCGTTGGTCACCTTTAACTACTGATCAAAAAACCCACCCTAAGGTTTCGCTGCCCGTTCGTCTGTCTGTCTGTCTGTCTGCCCGTCTGTCACCAGGCTGTATCACATTAACCGTGATAGTTAGAAATTTTCACAGATGATTTATTTCTGTTGCCACTATAACAACAAATACTAAAAAACAGAATAAAATAAATATTTAAGGGGGCTCCCATGCAACAAACATAATTTTTTTGCTCGCTTTTATAGATAATGGTACGGAACCCTTCGTGCGCGAGGCCGAAACGCACTTGACTGGTTTTATTATGAAACCGGTTGAAAAGTGGTTAATAAATCATTATAAGCTAAAGATAAAAGCGTAAAGATAGCAACACTTATCTTCTTAAATACTTAGGTATCGAGGGAATCACACCGATTGATTTACAATGGGCTATTTAATCAGATAGATTATCTATAGAGTAAAAATGTCCTAGGCTCATTATCTTTCGGTATACAGAAAAAAATACGTGATACATACCTGCGTCGTTGATTGCTTAGTTATTATGTAAAAAGTAATTAGGTAAGTACCTACCTACTCAAGTAGTTATTAAATCATATCAACGGCAGTGGAAAAATGTCACTCTAGTGAGTCACAGAGACAGAGGGCAAACGATAAGCAAATTATTGTAATATTATATTGGGGGTTTAGGTTTCCTTTTACGATAACTTTGTTCATTTTTATAACTATTTGCGTACTTACTGTTACTCTTTTACCTACTTATTAAAAAAGTAATTTTTCATTAAAAAAAAAATTATTATTATTATTTTTGTCCGAATACCTATGTAAACCCTGATTTACCCGTATACTTATTCTACTTAAGTACCTACATAAAAAAAAAAAAATATAATCTATCCACAATAAATGTAAAAATGGCTGCCATCTCTAGTGTGTGAGGGGTAAGAAGACATATATAAGGATATAACTTATACGTAAAAACATTTGAAAATTCTTTCAAAATCATGCCCGGAAATATTGGCAAGGTCATAGGTACCACGATTATACGCTATATGAAGCAAAACGATCAAAAATCGAGCCAGAAATAGCCTGACGTAATGACTCTGGTTCCCTGGAAGATGGGGCGGCCTTTAGTGTGGGACGCTACCTTGCGTCGATACTATGGCGCCGTCACATCTTCCCGAGACTCACGTTAGGGCTGGCGCCGCGGCTAAGTCTGCTGAGCAGTTAAAACGGTGCAAATATAGTAATCTCGGTAGCAGTTACATATTTGAGCCGTTTGGTGTTGGGTCCGTGGGGAGCGGGAGCTCATCGCGTTTTCCAAAGTCTATCAGAGCGCCTACGCGCCTGGTCGATGTGACGCGTGACCAAAATGATGGCACTTATTTGGACCAACACATCAGCATTGCAGTTCAACGTGGCAATGCTACCAGCATGTTAAGTACGCTACCCACCGGTCGTGGGCTGGAGCACTTGGACTGTCCATAGGCCATCACGGCTATTAGGTATACAGTCCATAAGTGTTTTTTGTAGTAGGTAATGTAGTTAGTTTAGTTCAGTTTTTATTATTGTAGTAGTTAGCTTGAGTAATAAAGACACATTGCCCTTTAAAAAAAAAAAGTTTATGTTTGAGATTGGGGCAGATATATTTCATTCATAAAATTAAAAAAAAACACGTGAAAGATTTTAAATCACTGTATAATTCTAGCAGGTATTATTACACTTTGTGTGGATAACAATTCTTTGGTATTGGTACTGATTCGGTTGAACAACGTTTGTTTCAAATAAAGATCAGATTCTGATGTGACACTGGATATGAACTTGATGACCTTTAGCATGCCTATAATAATAACCACGTTATCTACAAAAACATTCACGTTATATTCCATTCATCTTTGACCAGAGAGTCGATGAACTTCGTCCAGCGGATTTCAAACTCATACACTAACTTGTCCTTATTAGGATGTGTGCTGTGGTACAGCGAATTTAATGCAAGCTTCTTCAAAAGTCTCAAATCCGAATGTCTACTGGCGATTCCTACGAATGCAACATAATAGTCATGGGATATAGGATCTGCTTCCCATATACCCGGATCATCACTCGATAAGACTACAGGCAGGTTTTGGGCTAAGAATGCAGCTAGCGGATGATTTCTCAGGTCATCGACTAATTTTAAAACATTATTGGATATTACATTAACTTCGATAGCGATTTCTCTTTTCTTGACTTCTTCTAACAACAAAGGGTGTTTGATAAGAGCAAACGCGTGACCAATTCTTTTAGAATTTAACACGATCGCATCTATTAGGTTCTCATCTGAGGTAGATCCATACCAGTTAGTTTCACCAGCGTGGAAGAAATAGTCCAGATCGTTGCTTGCTTCGACTAGTTCGGGTAAGAAATCTTTGGTCGGCGCACCCAAGTCTTCTTGGCCTACTAAATCAAAACCAGCCAGGAAATCTGGCAATTTTTTCTTTATTTCTTTAGCTATTTTAATATATTCTTTTAAAGTTTTCTTATCTACTAATCTAAGTGGAGCATAGATGAGTTTCGCCCCAAAAAAGTCAGGGTAATCTTCTACGAATTCATCAACCACTTTTTTGTATATTTTTGCAGTTTCCACTGAACCGTATGTGTTTCCTTCTAAGTCGTAGAGCGATGGCAAAACGCTTCTAATTTCAAGATACATAATATTGTCATCTCTTAAAGCTTTCAAAGTATCGTAAAAATATTGTTCCCATACCGGCTTGAACGTCATGAGAGGGCCGGTCTTGATAAAGTACTGTTGGAACTTGTTCCAAACAATATTTATATCAGTGTATTGTTCATTAGGGTTATCAACGACAATTGTAAAATGTTTCCGCAGTATTTCATCGAACTTTTTCACATTACCAGATGAGTATCTTGCGTCGCTCATAAGCTGCCATTGTGTACCACATGAAGAAGTAGGCGGTGTAATTGAGAATTCAAAATTAATATCATCTTCGTCAAAGCATACGTATAGATTATTTCTGTATGTTATGGTCAGCACATAATCTGGACTTAGCAATCCAGTGTCATGTGCATGGAGGACGGCTCCCTTGGGCATTCCTTGAATTAGTTTGTACAGTTCAGTCTTTTTAATTTCATTTTTATATTCAAAAAAATGTTTAGACATATTAAAGAGCTGCGGATGATCGAACGCGTAATCTAGCTCTTTGTTTTTCAGATCCATAATAATTTCATTGGCAATGATTTCACTATCACTTAGTATTATGTCACTTCCTAACATCAAGTTTAACTCCTTATGCAACAACTCTTGTCGTTTCTCGGTTACATCTTGTAAGGGATCTCCGGATTCAACAGCGAGCAAAACACAGAGAACTGTAAAAAAATCAGTCCACATCGTCGCACTGTTGCGGCAATACTAGCAACTATATGGTATAAAGTTTATACCTAAATAAGAAAAGCAGATAAAGTCCAAGGTTGCTATGTCATAACCGATAGTAGGTAGTCAATCGATAAAAAATCAGATAGGTACCTATTTCACGCTTCGTACGTGTAGAAATGTGACATTGCAAGTTGACGTGACTTTGTTTGGTTTTAAATAGGTACCTATACGTTACGGTTAGATGGTTATTAATTTAGAACACAAGCCTGATTTAATTCGTAAAAATTGTGCTATTACCGCTGGTCATTTGGAGCATTTCAATTTCAATGACAAAGTACCTATAGGTACTCATTTTCATTTCTACCCTACCCAAACTACTTGATGTTTTATTCGGTTAAGTAATATACTTTTTTAGTTTTATTTTCTATTTAAACTATTATCTATTTTTCATCTGATTACTTTATTACCAAAGTCACGTCGCATCTAGGCGTTAAGTATTTGTTGATTTTGTAATGTGCATCTCCGATGTAGTATAGGTACCGCATGCTTAGTAGGTAATAGGTAGATAGGTAGGTGCATATTTACTTCGGACTTGAAGACACCTAGTTTATAATACCTGTCAGGGAACACAGAACAGAAGAGATCATCTTCCTAATAAAATTATGGTAGGTAACGGTAAGCCGTTTAGCGAATAGGTCCAATATCGACCATACCGAATGTAGATATCTGAATCCGACACCAAATCCAATCAAACCAAATAAATTATTTATTTGCTAAATATAGATACGTAATTTTCACAGGTGTTATTAGTGATTATATTACAGTTCGGTACATTTAAACATTCTGGTAGCTCGCCGCTACAGGTTAGATTGGGAGCCGACCCCAATAACAAATGGGAAAAAGGCAAAGAGGATGATGATGATATTTAAACATTCAAGTATGCAAGTATTTTAGTATTTATGCCTAATAATAATAGTAATGCCAATTCATATTAATGATTATTTAAATGTATAATAATTAAATGAAAATTGTATTAAACTATTTGAATTTATGATAGATTATTGTTATTATTTACTAGGTGGTAGGACTTTTCTGCAAAGTTCGTCTAGGTAGGTACCACCGCTTTGCCAGTTATTCTGCCGCCAAGCAGTAGTGTGCAAGCACTACTGTGTTCCGGTTTGAAGGGCATAGTAGCTAGTGAAATTACTGGGCAAATGAGACTTTACGAACTGATCTCACAGTCTAGAAAACTTTTTTAGACTGTGTGATGTCTCAGGATGGCGTGCGCAGTGCGCAGTGTCACGCGAAACTTTAGTTTGGGTTCCGAGTGACACTGCAATCTGTTATGGACGGCCGTGTCACTTAACACCAGGCGAACGACTTGCTCGTCACGTCATCCGTTTACATAAAAAAAAATATTAAGAAAATTTACACAATGGTCAACAAGACATTTCATAAGTATCACTCTCACAAGTAACTATCTCGGCAATCATTATCATTTGAACTTGTCATTTAAATACTCATTTAGGTACGTCATAGTAAGCCTTATTGAACAAAAATTGTTTAAGTTTCACTTTAAAGTTAAGTGGATCCGTACATTCCATTTGTTTTGGTAGATTGTTATAAATGCCAACAGTCAACTAGTCGTCCGATGATAGAATGGAAATTAATTTGTCTCCTATAAATAATAATGTACCGTTTAAATGCACTCCCAAAAGCGTATCGATAAACTTAGCGACTCTCCACTGATGTTCAAGATTTAAAAGCACGATCAGAAGCCTTGCCTCGACCAAATTTTATTATTAGTAGTATTCCCGCGATGTTTCAATATGCAGTCTTTTAAAAAGGGTATCAAAAAAAGCCTTACTGAGCTGGCAACGCGTCGACAACGCCCCTAGTGTTGCAGATGTCCATAGGCTACGGTTACCGCTTTCCATCAGGCGGGCCGTATGCTTGTTTGTCGCTCTTAACATTAAAAAAAATGTGTCAATGCTGATGAATTTCTTGGCTCAACGCTCAACTTTATTCCAACATCTGAAGCTATTTTGATCATCATTATCCTAAAATGATCCTAAATTGTACTACATCTTTTGTTCTGCTGACATCTTGCTATAGGAAATTATTGTCGGAAGTCTGTGCGGTAGGTAATTGGAATTTTCCTGTTTCATTTTAAACCGATTTGTCTAATGGTTTTACAATGATTTCTGATAAAAACAGCATGGCCATGAGGTGTCATCAAAACATTTTAAAAGTCTTTGTACATATAACATAAGCAATAAGTAGGTACCTAGGTACCTAAGTAGATACCTACTTACTAGCTTACTAGCTGAACCGCCCCGGCTTCGCGCGGGTTAATTAGCTTTACGTCTAATCTTAGAGAAGAGAGAAGGGAGGGGGGAAAAGATAAGGGAAAAGGATGAATGGATGAAGGTGAAAGGTGGTAGATCCATTCGCCGTTTCATCCATTAAGCATCCATTCATCCTTTTCCCTTATCTTTTCCCTCCTCCCTTCTCTCATTCCCATAGTACAGGATAGAAGTGGCTTTGGACCTAATACTGAAGGTTGGATGTCTGTAATTTCTGAACCACAAAACCAACGACCTTGAAATATTTATGGCACAATACTTAAAGTACCCTTTTTTTAAGAAAAAAAAGAATGAATAAAATCGGACCACGCGTTAATGAATTACAACTAAGTACATATTTTAACTTTCATCCCCTCTCCCGAGGGAACCGCGCTGAATTTCGGGATTAAAAGCATCCTATAGCCTACCTCGTAATGTGAACTCAAATCATGCCAAGTTTCATTTGAAGCCATTCAGTAGTTTCAACGTGCTGCTCAGCCAAGATACAAACAGACAGACAAACAGACAAAAATTAAAAAATATAGTTTTGGCTTCACCATCGAAAAACATTTGCAAAATATCTGCAATGTACAGAATTGGACCTGTTACAGTTTTATTATAAGTACTTTAGATTTTTGCTAACTGTACCTTTTTTATGTTGTTTTCAGTGGAAACAAAGGAAAACGCATCAGTATCTATTCAAACCGGCACGTTATTCGTACCGCGGTAGGTAGCGGTAAATACCGCGCGGTATTTTGTACTGAAGTTCCGCGGCTGGCGCGAAACTTGAGCGAAACTTCATCCAAAATACCCGGGTGGAATCCTGCGCGGGATACCGCTACCCACCGCGGTACGAATACCGCGCTGGTTTGAATAGGCCTCAATACACAAGTCGTAAACCAAGAAACTGCATCATATCAGCTGCTCGTAGACTCCCGGTAGAGTATTTGGTAGGCTAGGCGCGGTATTTCCCCCGTGGAAAATGCGGTCTAGGAATATTGAGGCATTAATAAACAAATAAGCCGTAAAGTTGATATTATTATGAGGATGACATAATGGTTTTATTTAAATGAGATGTTGTGTGTTCAAATGCTTGATCTAAATAACTTAGTACAATCAGAGTACAACCAGCAGTGACAAAAATTGCTGAACAAATTCAAACATTCATAGGCCTAGCACGAATATTTGCGTAAAAGTAAGTGTATCGTTAACGTGAGCCATTTGTATGGCATTTGATCAGTGCCCCTACCGGGCGTAAAACGAATCAAAATTTGGTAGCGCAAAGGGTTTTGGTTACTATCGTATCACCTTCGTAGCGCCGCGTAACGCTAACGTTAGACATTTTGTATGAAAACGCGAGCACGAATATTGCTTAGACGTAAACTCGAAGGCTAGCTATCGTAGTGTCATCGTAAACTTACGAAGGTTTACTCACTTGGAATTTGTTCGATATAATATTTCGATAGTCGTAAAATTTGCTTCGTGCTACCACCTAGCGTCGCCCTGCGTAAGTGTATACGGTAAACTCGATACGTTAACCGTACGATTTATTGAAATATTCGTGCTAGGCCCTGGCCCGTTATTACGAAACGACGACGCTCATTCATCGTCGATCGGTACCAATCGGTTTTTTTTTGGACGGTCTAACGATGTTGTACTCTACCGACTTTTACAGCGTCACCGGGCGGGAGGGCAGGCGCTTAAGGCGCCCAGCCGTCAACCATGTTGAAGAGAAACCAGAGTATCGGTATCGGTGCTCAGTACACCTAGTACGAGCTTAGAAGCTTTGCTTACAAAAGTCGAGGTTTCATCAACGAGCAATCTAATGATCATTTTTATGAATTGACTTGAGCACTTATTCATACTCGCCTAATAGTGAAGAACGCAGTAATTAACCTTTTTGGCACAATTGACTTAGATACATATTCGGAATCGCCAAAAAAATATCTATAAGTTAGTATTCTGTTCTTTCCCACGTATCAAAATTCCACCTGGAACCCAAAAACTCAGAAATTCTCGAAAAAATGTTTTGCCTACTTACTGCATTTTTCATAAGGACGTTCTGCCTCAGTTTAGTTTTGATTGGCATATGATCAGGTAATACCTATAAAATATGTGCCGGTAGTATAACTGAACCCAAAAAACTACACTTTTTATAAACCTTGCATGTTCTTGGTCTAAAAGAATAAATCTCACTAGCTGTTGCCCATGGTGTTTAAAATTCAGTTTCGTTTCGTAATGAAATATTAATACTTTTGAGCAAATAAAATTAATGATATTTAAATTTTAATATATCCTATTTGAAGCGCCGGGTATTTCTAAGCTTATTAGGGAAACCTGCATCAAAATCAGTTCAGTATTTTAGGAGTTTAGTCATAACAAACAAACAACGACAGTCCAGAGTCCCTATGATTTTTTTTTACAGCTGTTTTGTTAACAAAATAAGGTTAGCAATATTTTCATTTATTTTTTTTAGTTGTCTTCACCCAGCCTTTCAATAACCCATTGAACTAATAAATCAATAGATATTTCGTAAGATAGCTACCTATCTACCTAAATTAGGTAAGTACGTATTCAATTAATACTGATATAGGTTATATACCGCATGCCATTATCGAAAAAAATTGTCGATGCCGGCCGACAAAACGTCCTAGGTACTTAGGTACACATTCTGTTTTAAAACAATGTGATAAGCTAAGCATCTGATAGAGTCGCATAGTTACGAATACACAATAAGTACTTTATTTATGGTGCGGATCATGATTAGGTACATATTTGGTTCTGGTTCTAGATTTGATTAGATTACAGCGGATACTTCAATAAATTATTTTAACATTTTTTAACCCACTTCACAAAAGGGGGAGGTACAATAATACAATAACGCCCAACGATCACATACATAGATCCTGGACCCTAACTAAGATTCCCTGTATCTATGGGACCCAGGAACTACGAGAACACCTAGACACAGAACAAGTATTTGCGGTTTTTTCCCTGTGCACAAATACTTGTTCTGTCGCGGGGATCGAACCCGCCGCCTCTGGGTTATGAGCCGACCTGTTCAACCACCACACCACGAGACTGTCAAAAGGTGGTCTGTGTTTGTCTGTTTCTTTTTTCTCTTTTTATGTTTGTTACCTCCTACGTCCATCATTTATAAACCGATTTCGTAAGTGCTTTAGTATTTCTCTATTATTTCCGTAGGATTTTTATCAAAGCTTACTTATTGCTTACTTATCATGGAAAATTTTATGCAAATCACAAATTGTTTTTTTTTAATTTTACTTTTACATATTAATAAGAATAACACATAGGTAAGTATAACTAACACTTGGGAGTTACATCGCAATCAGATGATTAAAGGGAAGCTCGAAAGGTGACAGTGACAACTCCTTTACTTTTTACCAAGTCAGAAATACAAAGGTAGAAGCCAAGTATTTGGCTCGTGCATGCAACGCCATACAGCCATGATTTTTTCTCCAACAAATGCATGCGGGGCGGTACAGCAAAGTGCCACTTAATCCTTCCCCAACCCTTCGCATAAAATCAGCATGGCGGATGACGCAGCCTTTATATTTCTTTTAATACTTTTTTCCCGTTTCTCTGGAGCAAAGCTTTGAAAACGAAACCCCCTTTTGATAGCGGCTGTAATTTACACCAGGTTCGGTTTCGAGGGTGGGCGTACCTAAGGTGTGTTAGAGAGGTGACGATTTTAAAAAAGTTTGTAGAGTTATAAGAAAACGCTTTCTAGATCTTGGTCTCAGATTACAGACATCCCGAGAATGCCAGTAGTTTGGTGTTGGACAGATTCTGGATCGGACAGATTCGTAATACCGTAGATTCTCTATTCGACAGATTCATAGATTGGGCAGATTCTTGGATTGAACGGATTCGCTATACGGCAGAAGTACAGGTCTAAATAGAATAGCAAGTGGAACCAAAATTAGAACTTAATACCTACGATTTTCACTGACCGTAAACGATTGGGGGGCCGAGAAATAAAGTTAAAACTCTAATCTAGTGTATATCTAGGTACCCATAATATAGGTACATAATATGTATATACCAATACCAAAACGGTAGTCAATTAGCCGTGGATGTCTTCAGGCTCTTCAGGGTCTTCAGGTTGATGATGATGATGATGATGATGATAATGTGATATAAAGATAATGTTAGTGTACTTTAGGGCTGAAAATTAGATCTATTCATAAACACCTATTTTTAATACGTGTCCTCCCATCCTGCGCTTTCAACAAGATTTGCTCTACAAGACGAAACTTCATAATCTGCTTATCTGTTTTGTGACGTCACCAAAATTTTTATTTTATTTGCTGGCAGAAAGCTATTTATAGGTCTGTTTATTTTTAAGGGGGTAATACCCCTGGTCCATTGCGCTTGACTCTACCCTGATGAGTTGATGACTTATACCTACGAATAAATGTTATGGATCTATATGGAATTTTTTTAAATGGCTATGACTTATGAGAGTATTCTTTTGAATTCCTAGACAATATAGGAACGTATAGAGCACTTAGTTGCTCTTAGTTTCTTTTAGTCTCTTTGGCGTGGCGTGGAGTAGGTACCTAATTATATTATAAAAGGTACCTACTTATTAGGTACAATCTGTACCTACTTCATACCTTTGATGGATGCTTATTTTCTATTTATGAATGCACAAAATCTTTCCTTTGAATCTTAGTTTTTATCCCGCTCATACAAATAGGGAATTTAGTCTTAGACGAGGTCGTAAATAAATATTAAATCAAGAAATTGTTCTAAGTGGCACTGCAATTACTGCCATAATAGCCGTGATGCTTGACATCAGGCTAACGACTATGACGACCAACGTCAGGTAATTTGTTAACAAAAAAAAAGTTACTATTCCAAGTAGTTACCTACTATAAAAAAGTGTGCGTACTGCGTACGTACCAAGAGACCGTCTCGCGAAAGATGACCCCCGCAGACGCGTCGGCACACTCGCGCGACGAAATGTTGCTAAGCTTTACTATTTAAGACTCCCCAAACAATATAAAATAATTGGTGAATATCGATTTTATTTAGTAAATTAAATAAAACATTATATATTTACCTTATACATACAGAAAATCATATGTAATGACAGTTAGTTCCACTTATTCTATCACTTATTATTTCCGCGGGACTTCTTTCGTGAGACGAACTCTAGTACCTACTATAAAAAAGTGTGCGTACGTAGGTACGTATGTATACATACATAATAATACCATATGTGTAATCATTAGTATTTATTACACATATGATAATACGTAGGTATGTCTTCTATCTGTCAGAAAGCAAGGGTCAAATAAGGTTATTCTGCTATCAGAATTTATTGTTATCGAATTGAATAATAGTTGCTGACCGGAAATAACGCCCTACCTACTGTTAATGTTATGAATGTTACACACCCACGTATTTCCGCAAATTGTTGTAATATTGAAGTAGGTAATGGTATGTAGGTACTTACCACTACTTACTTACTTAATTACTTACTTTGGTAGTATAGGTAAAATTGCATCAAAATGTAGGTATTCTTCATTAAATGTTCACTATAGATACAATCAATGTCCTATCATTATACAGGATGCAATTGAATTCATTGGCATAAATTGAGTACAAAATACTAAGTACCTAGGTACCTAGATCATTATATTGATGATTTTTAAAGAGTGAAGAATGCAAATGAAAATATTTTTTATTTAAAATTATGAACATTGCCGCCGCGCGTTACGTAGTTGGCACGAATGATTTTAAAACTTTTAAAAGTTTTTATACCATGTAATGTAATTAAAAACAGTAGGTACCTACTCACAGATCAAGTTAGATAAAGGTACGGTACGGCCATGATACCTCTTTGCGGCCATGGGAAATTTGGGAATATCAATATCCAGGAAAACCGGTAGGTAGGTACAGGAGTCAGTGTTGTGTTGAGGTACAGTGGCACCAGAACCCTTCAGAGACAACAATATGTCCCTGAAGGGGGGCGCTACACAATAACTGTGAATACTTTTCAATAAACAAATGTGACCTTTTTTGCATACTATATCTGTAATAGGAATACAGTTCAGTTTCATTTACATTTAATAAACCGGATGGACTGCAGATTAGAATACACAATACACATGCTGTGCTGTAATGTGATGCAGACTTAGTATTTGTTGTGTGTTGACACGCGTTACACGTGCCCGCGACCACGACCCTTGCTGAGATCACAATATGAAATTAGTCATCATTCAAATTTGTCTACTCGTCCAAGTAATGTGCGATCCCAATAACTACTTTACAAAACGGGAACTTTTAAAAAGAGCTGAGGTTTACAGCACTCTCGGAGGGAACACAGCGCTGAGTGATAATGAAGCAACAGTGAATAATTGCCTGATGCAACGGAAATTCAAGGAACTTGACTACGCGTTTGATAACCCGCAATACTTCAACATGTCAGAACACTACTTCAAGTACAAAGACAGGATGAGGGAATCAAAACTTTATAAGATAATACAGCGGATGCCTAAAGGCGCGGCGCTGCACCTGCATGATATGGCGTTATTAGGTGCCGATTATCTTATGAACATCAGTTATATGGACGACTTATATGTTTGTTTTGACAAAGACAAGATACATTTGAAGTTTTCTAAGAGGACACCAACGAATTGGCAACATTGCGGGCATTGGCAACTGATGAGTCAAGCAAGACAGTCAGTCAATAACGTCTCAAAATTCGACAAAGAACTTAGAAAACATTTCACGATGGTAGTCGATAACCCTGATAAAGTTTACACAAGTATTACAGACACTTGGAGTGCTTTTATGAAATATTTCTCTACTGTTATGGAACTACTAACATACAGGCCAGTTTGGGAACAATATTTCTACGATGCTTTGAAGAAATATAGAGAAGACAACTTAATGTACTTAGAAGTAAGGTCTATTTTACCACCACTTTACGAACTGAATGGAACTGTTAACAGCCAGCTTATGACAGCTAAAAGTTATAAAATAGCGACACAGCGCTTTATAGCAGACTACCCAGATTTCATTGGAGTAAAGGTTATCTTTGCCCCATCCAGAAACGTGGATAGAATGGTAGTCGACAACTACATTGAGATAGCGAAACAAATAAGGGATGCTATGCCAGATACGTTCGCTGGATTCGACTTGGTAGGCCAAGAAGACTTAGGTAAGCCGCTAATAAACTTCGTGCCTCAGTTGCTACAAGCTACAGGCTTGACTTACTTCTTCCACGCCGGAGAGACGGACTGGTACGGAACATCGACTGATGAGAACTTGTATGATGCTATTTTGCTTGGAGCGAAAAGGATCGGCCATGGATACGCATTGGCTAAGCACCCAGTTTTGATGAAAGAAGTGAAGCAACGAGACATCGGTTTGGAGGTGAACTTGATTTCGAATGCAGTGTTATCGTTGGTACGTGATATGAGGAACCACCCTCTAAACATATTCCTGGCAAATAACCTGCCAGTTGTGCTGTCGAGTGATGATCCTGGTGCGTGGGAAGCGGAGCCTGCATCAGACGATTTTTACGTGGCATTCCTTGGAGCATCTAGTAGACTCTCCGATCTTAGGCTTTTAAAAACTTTAGCTTCAAACTCTTTAAAATACAGTGCTTTGGACCCGGTGAAAAAACAACAAGCATTGGATGCATTTAGTTTACAGTGGAATAAGTTTATAAATGAATTTGATTGTTCTGTTTATTAAATTATCATCGATTTATTGAATTTGAATGGTCTGGTTTTGAAATGTAAAACTTATTGCTCATCAGATAAAGAGAGTCTAGGCGGAACAGAGCTGATGTTTGACAGACTCAAATGTTGGACTATAAGGTAGGTAAGTATCTATCTATTTAATTTATAAATACCTTTATAAGTAGGTAGGTACTTACCTAACAGTTTTCGTGAGTCAACATTTAGCTTATACAATACTATGGTCGACATTATGAGTATTATGAACCTTACCTACCTAGGATGTGTTTAGATGTTGTGGTAGGTTACTATTGCTAGGTACCTATCTCTTTCAAAGTCTCACGCACTCTTGTGACTGACAGGATACTTAGCTTTGAGTTTGAGGCGTTTTTACCTCGCATAAGCGTCGGCAGAGCAATTATAGTCATCCGTGTTCCAAGTAACCACAAAGCACCAAGAGATGCTTTAGGTGGTATTCTTTAGAGTGGAATCCTCAGAAATTTCAACCATACTACCTAGGAATAGGATTCATATGGTAAAAATTATGTGGTGGCATATTAATTTTAACCCAACTTTGAACCGTATACCATTGGGATAAAGATGTCATTGAAGTTATGCGGATAGCAGTAGTTACATACCATACATTTGTTTCTCGATTGTGCCCGCAACAGATGAAGCAGTAGTTTGTATAGGACGTTCTGGAGTGACACTCTAGATAAGGGTACTCCGTTTCCACTAACGAACTCATTGTCTGTGCCCATCTCGCTGTTGTGCATCTACTTTGAATGAATAGAGAATGAAAATGGGACTGCATAGATTATGATAAAAGTAGGTATAGGTACCAATGCAGTATCAATTAGTTAAGGGGGAACGTCACACTCACGCGGAAAATTCAAATTTTCTTGCATTCTTTTGCCAATAATAGCTTAATTACTCAACGTGATTACATGAAAACTAGTTTTGCGGAAATAAATAGAATGTATCAACAAATTACTATTAAAAGTATCTCCTAGATATCATTGGTTTAGCGACAAATGGGAATAAATAATTTTCTTCTTAGTTTTTCACTCTATTGCTCTACTCTAGTTTATCACGTAATCACGTTGAGTAATTAAGCTATTATTGGCAAAAAATTGCAAGAAAATTTGAATTTGCCGCGCGAGTGTGATGTTCCCAATTAAATTACCGCGGTCTAAAATGTTGCACATAAATCAGTTGCAGTACCTATGTATTTATTCTGTGATTTAAAAAAAAGAAACCATTTATAGAATACAATAAACCACCCAGACACAGAAAATAACACCTATGTTCATCACACAAATGTTTGTCCTGAGTGAGAATCGAACCCGCAACCTATAGTTCAGAAGGCCGAGCTACTACCACTGAGCTATCAGGCCAGTCAAATTATAATAGGTAGGTAGGTACCTATAGTTAAGTACCTATTTGATGTCAGCGTTTCTTTCCGAATTATTAATTTTCCATATTCTAGTATTATCCATATTATTATTTTTCCAAAATCTGCTTTTTTCATATTCTGAATTTTCCGTATAACTAAATTTCCACATTCTTAATTTTACAAATACGTAAAATTCCATATTCTGAATTTTCCATATGAAAGTACAATCGTGATAAAAATGTAATCAATATTTTTTTACTGCGGCTGGTAGGTACTACCTCAAAAGTGCTTGTGGTTTAACCAGGTGAACTAAGCAGGTGGACCACGGGCAATGCTCATAGTAGCTAGGTTCAACTAGGTTACTTCTTGAAGGTATAACAGCGTAACCGTGTCACTACACTTCAATTAACTTTTTATTTTTTTGCGTTGTTATAGCTTCAAATAAGTTTATTATCGAGTTTAATTTTCATAGATGTAATTTGCAACACGTCTGCTCTGTACGAAGCCCAAAGCCGGTCTCTGTAGTTATTTTGTAATAAATTTCAATAATTTAGGTATTATAAAATAACTACAATGAATATAACAAAAGAAAATAGTTTGTTAGATTGGTGTGACGGTGAGTCTGCGCATTATCTTAGGCTCCGAAGCGAAATAAAATTGAGGTCGAGAAATCGCTGTTTCGGTCATACTAATTTTTCATACCAATAGGACCACGAGGATATACATGTCCTCGTGGTCATACTGAGACTTTATATTTTACGAAAGAGGTTTTCCATCCTCCTATAGATATAAATACTTTTTCATCACAGTTGCTCGTAAAGTGGCTCTTATCCCACCGCTTCGGATCATAATCCAAGAAATTTCCAACGCATGCTTTTTACTTTACACTGCCGCACGTTGTATCTCACTGCAAGTTATATCGTCGTTTCGTTTCGTTCCAGTTCAAGATTTAGTTTGCGTTCCAGTTCACGTTCACGTTCTAGTTCACGTTCCAGTTCCAATTCACGTTTCAGTTCCAGTTCACGTTCCAGTTCCCGTTCTAGTTCCAGTTACAGTTCCAGTTCCCGTACTAGTTCCAGTTCCAGTTTTCGTTTCGTTTCGTTTTGGTCGATGTCGATTTTGTTCGCGCCGCCATCAACACGGCCGGTTTTTCTCTGACGCCGCGTGAAAATACAAAACAAACCTCTGCGAGGTTTACTGATGCTAGTACGTAAGCCCATGTAAAATTTGATACGAATAAATTAAAATAAAAACAAACATATATATATAGGAAGCCTGCACGACGAAGCTGTTTTTTCCTCGCAACTGTGATGAAAAACGTCGTATGACATGCGTGTTTAATGATCAACTTTGCACACTTATATCATAATGTACTATTCTGCATATTGACTCATGGACTAGAGGTTTATTAAAATAAATAGTAAGTCAAAATATATAGGTACCTAATAGGTAGGTTAGGTACCTATAATAAATTATTACAGGAATATAATGTTATGTTCCATTAATTTTTCTTTGTGTATGAAACTGTACTTGTTAGGAAAATTAAGAATTTGTCCAATTTCTAATTAGGAAAACAAAGAATGCGGAAAATTCAGAATTCGTAAATTTAAGAATTCGGACTATTAAGATTGCGTATTATTAAGAAATCGGAAAATATAGAATGTGAAAAATCCTGAATATGGAATTTATCGCTGACACCACCTATTTATGCCACAGTGCAATAATAATCCCCAAAAGAAGTTCTATATCACACCGCCACCACTTAGAACACGAGTAGATAAGTATATTATCTGTGAGGATATGTCTGCCTAGCTAGATGAAATGAAATTTCTAGGTTGAGAGACAATTTCCCTGATATATTGAGGCTTAGATATATTGTCTGTGGGCCCTAGAAACCTAATAAGTAGTAGGTAGTTGGGGTTGAGATGTCTTCCATACCATTCAGCGGAAACCTTTCATGCTCTTCACCTATTTCATAGTACCTAATAAAACAACACGAATAAGGAGTCTCGAGAAGTCGATGCGTCATCATCATCATCATCATCATCAACAGCCTGTAGACGCCACTGCTGAACATAGGTCTCCCAGAGAGAGCCACTTTGAGCGGCTGCTCGCCTCCTGCATCCATCGGTTCCCCGCGGTTTTCACCAGACCGTCGGTCCACCTAATCGATGCGTGGCTATAATTATTTCTTTCCGTATGCTAGTAGTAGCACCTTACCCACTGGGTGTAGTTTAAACCTACTCCTGACACCGGTCACGTGTGGACCAAAATTTATGGAATATAACGCATCGATTTGGTACTGATAATAACTCCAAAAAATGGGATAATTTACTTAATTAACTGCTACAGTACAAAATTAAATTAAAATAATTAAGGTTAAAAAAACTTTTGAGTGTCAAAATCGATCGTGTCAACTACGTTAGTCGCCGCGGCATTTATCGTAATATTCAATAAAAAATATTTTCATTTCCATTCTTTTCGCTTTAATAATCATCCATAAGTGAAGTACTATCATGTAGGTACTCAATGTGTGCTAATGAATTCAATTGCACCCTGTATAGGTAGGTATCTATAACAATATTTTTTTAATTAAAAATGTGTTCAAATAGTAAATTAACAGTTTGAAAACTTTACGGTGTTCGTTCGCAATCGTATAAGAATAAGAATAAGAATAAGAATAAAATGTATTGTGTGAAAACTGTGTACAAAAATGGTCTTAAGTTAAATTTAGGTAACAACAGTTTATCCACTTCGGACGTACAATACTGTGCATAAGCATAAGCTAGTGATTAGGTAGGTACCTACAATTGTGAGCGAACACCATAAAGTTTTCAAACTGTTAATTTACTATTTCAACACATTTAATTGTTATTTTGCATAAAAATGTAGGCACATAGCAATATAGTCATATCGTAGCATCAGTTTCCAACCCTCGAACAATCGATGACTCTCGAATCTGAAGCTTTGTTTTACGTTCGATCCCTATCTCTAATTAGAAACACATCCCTTCATGACCCAAGAGTGTAGCCGGCTACACACCGCTTAGGTATTATTTTTATATGTGTATAGGTAAAATAAAAATCGTTCTTTACAAATGGTACTCTCCTAAGGTAAGAACCATGTAAGTACTGATAACAACACATCATTAGTATTCAACACATTTTTATTAGGTACCTACTCCCGACTAAGCGACATATTTTCAATATCTCCAACAAATCCACTGATAGCTCTTCTTTTCCAATAATATTGATTTTTCCTGTGGTTTTCACTTCTACCACTTTTCTTCTTCTCTTTCTTTTTTTCGTCGTGCCGCCGCGCCGCCAGCCGGAGACCGCTAATCTTGCACCTTTTTGTTGCAGCGCCCTCTATGCATTTCATAGAAAAACTGCTCTTTCATTGGTTTATTATTAATAACGCTAACAGAAATAAGAACCATAACCTCGAAAGTGTGCTTTTTGACGATGGCGAGCTTGTTGTTCTCTATTACCTTAATTACTGAACTACCCTGCGTTCCCGGTTTCTCGTTTGTTTGTTAAAGTTAAACTCATGTCAACTTAAAAATACGGAACGCTCATTGGTTGCCTGTTGATCCCCGGCTATCTTCAACCAATGAGCGTTTAGTATTTTTAAGTTGACATGAGTTACTCAGTTTTAAAAAACGTACGAGAAACCGTGGGTAAACAACATAAAATTAGTAACAGTTTGAGGCTGGTAAAGAATTTATTAAAAACTAGCTGACCCGCCCCGGCTTCGCATGGGTTAATTAATTTTACATCCTAACCCTGTTCATAGGAAGAGGGAAGCGAAAGGGAAAAAGATAGGGGAAAAGGATGAATGGATGGGCTGGCGATCGCCTGCCTCCCTTCTATTGCCGTCCCATCCATTCATCCTTTTCCCCTATATTTTTCTCTTTCCCTTCTCTCTTCCCTTCAACAGGATGAGGACATCCAAACTCCGTGCGACTTGGCTATATTTTACTCAAAAGTTTTTCCTATTCAATTAGAGCTTATTGTTTTAACATGAGTGGCGACACGTGCATAATAATATATATAAAATAAAATATCTTTAAAAGAATTAATAAAACTCTGAGAGTGCAATTTCTGACCGAGGCCATCTAGCGTTCAGTAGCGGAACTCGCACCACAAACTCAGCCATCTATTGGGGAGTGGCAGATCAGTTATATAAGTCATGCTTTCTTCCATCCACGGATTTATTACAGACATCTATAAATTAGATGTCTGTGAGTAGAGTAAAACTTATGTCAATGGTACGCTCTGAAATGAAATTACTGGGCAAATGCGACATTATGATCTGATCACTCAGTCTAGTAATCTGATTACTAGACTGGGTGATGTCTCAGGATGACGTGCGCAGTGCACTGTCACGCGAAACTTTATTGTTTTAAAGTTCCGGGTGACACTGCAATTGTTATGGGCGGCCGTGTCACTTAACATCAGGTGAACGACTTCATTCAATAACATAAATAAAAATAAAAAATAAAAAAAACGCTCCCGCTGCGTCGCTAGATGGCGATGGTGGGCTTTAGTTTGAAAATTTAATTTGGAATAAAATCGTGGCACAGATAAATATAATACAATACTAGATCGTGCTAAGTTTTGGATAGCAGTCCTGCTAGCCTTGATTGGCTATTATTCCTGTTTATGATACTACTTCATATTATTGTTAATTCTGCGATAATAAAGCCCGCATGTGACGTCGTGAGGATGATGAGGCGTATTGAATACGTAACGCAAGCGTCAAGTGTGGTAAATATTATTGAGATAAATACCTACTTAAGTTTTTACACAAATAAGTGATACGAGATTAGTAATAACTAGGTCGATGTCGATGGTCGTGAAAATAACTGATTCAAATTATGCTATTCTTGCAATGTGTTGGTTCAAACTTCAGTGTTCTATCTTATTAGAACTAGGTATAGGTATAGATAATATACGTTCAACTTCCTTAGTAGAGTATATAATATATAGATAGTATTATATTATCTGTGGTAAGGTTAAGGGTTTAAGGTGGAACGTTTCACTAACGCGGCAAATTCAAATTTTCTTGCGTTCTTTTGCCAATAATAGCTTAATTACTAAACGTGATTACATTAAAACTTATTTTGCGCAAATAAATAGAAAGTATCAATAAATTACAATTAAAATTATCACCTGCATATCATTGGTTTCGCGCCAAATGTCAATAGACTGAAAACCTAAGACGAAATTTGTTTATTGCCATTTGCCGCTAAACCAATGATATCTAGGAGATACTTTTAATCGTAATTTGTTGATACATTCTATTTCTTTACGTTAAATTAGTTTTAATGTAATCACGTTTAGTAATTAAGCTATTATTGGCAAAAAACGCAAGAAAATTAGAATTTGCCGCGCTAGTGAAACGTTCCACAAAGGCAAGGCGAGCAATGCCACAATGCAATGCAATCCAGAATAAGCAACCTGTCACAACCAAACTGCCTAATGTTCAGTGACACGCATCCATTTACAGGAAAAAAAAAACGGGTCTTGAGTGCCAATTCACGACTGAACGTAGGCATGGACCAAGGCGCAAAACAGATTTATATAAACTTATAGGATACCTATCTGTTTTGTGGCGTAATTCTGTAATACGGGCAATAAAGACAATAGACATACAATCGACTCTATAGGAGCTTATAGAAGGCTATTCCCAATCCCAACGGCATTATTGGAGTTTTTATCTATATAATTATCTATCTTTCTATTATTTATTTCGTGTCAAAGGCCGGCCCTCACTAAACCCACTTTCACTGCGCCTCCCCCAAAGACATAAACCCTACATAAAAATTTATAAGTACGGTAAATGACCGTTGACAGAATCTTTGTCTACCACTAATTTGTTTTACTCACTATTCATAGAACAAGCCAGTAATTAATAAAAAAAATATATAAATATTATGTAGTACATTTATTACAGAATTATGTTCATGTCTTACTTAGATATATAAATGCTGCTAACAAATGAAAGTATAATTGTTACAAGCTGTTAAGACTTAAATTCACCTAAAAAAATTTAAGTCATACATTACTCATATCACATTGATAAAATTATATAAAACAAACTACTAATCTTGTTGAAATTGTTGTTTAGCGCCATCTACAGAGCACATAGCGAAACTTTTTATCATAATTTTAATCTTTTGGAAAACTGCGGAAGTATCTATTGAAAATGAATAAATAAATGTGCGGACATTTCAAACAGCGCCATCTAGCCCCAAACCAAGCATAACTTTTACTATGGGAACCACATAACTGATAGAATGTTTTTTTTTGGCGGGAACGTGAAAAAGTTCACGTCGTTGCATTGTATTATTTCACAAAACTTATGCTTTTTCTAGTGTTAATGTTTAAAATTAGTGGCATTATGAATATAAGTGTGGGCAAGTGATATAATGTAGTGAAACGTGGTTTTTCGTGTTGCTTCCAAAACTCCATAGAAGCCTCTAGTAAAGTTGCCACCACTTTACTAGGACATGACTTAGACTGGATTATGACTACCTGACTTAGACTGGACTGTGACTACCCTGACTGACTGTGACTAAGACTTGACTTTACATGAAATACTTCATAATACGATGAAAAACTACAATACTTGACACTGGCTGAATACACTATGTGTGGAGCCAAAATATAAGAAAAAAAAACTGATAGAATACACGTAGAATACAATATAACATCCAGACAGAACAAACATCGATGTTCATCACACAAATGTTTGCCCCAGGTGGGAATCGAACCCACAACCTACAGTTCAGAAGGCAGAGCTACTACAAACTGAGCTATCAGCCCAGTCAATCAAAAATTTTTAACAATCTACTATCTATAATAAAGCTATGTATAATGTATACACAAATTATATACATCATTTAATTCAACTTTCCTGTGAGGACAGTAGGTAGGTGTGTAACTACCAGTAACATAATACTATGCCAAGTCAACATGCGGAGCAGACTTCAAACATAAAAATTAACACACCATAAATATTATTTATGTACGTCTTATGCATTTATCCTTTTCGATACACATGTTTCATACACCATCAAAACAAACAAAAATTACAAGGAAATATACGATATTATTATAACTTCTGATACACTTGTAATAAGCATGTTGATTTACTATAAATGTACAGCCTTATTCACATAAGTATGCGTTTTATTTCGTCAGAAATCCCTCCACACTGATAAAAATAACTCGCATCATCATCATCCTCTTTGCCTTTTTCCATTTTTGTTATTGGGGTCGGCTCCCAATCTAACCTGTAGCGGCGAGCTACCAGAATTACACGAGCGACTGCCATCTGACGTCGCAACCCATAAGGAACCAGTAACAGGGATGGTTAGATCAGGCGTCAGATTCTATCAGGCGTCTGACTACCCGTAACGATTGCCATAGATGAACGGGACCGACGGCTTAACGTGCTCTCCGAGGCACGGAGCGACGGCATCACAAACTTCACCTAACTTACTAGATAAGTCATTGGTGCAGGGCCGAGGATCGAACCCGGTGCCGTAAGTTTGCGAAGCGCACATGCTACCGCTCGGCCACCATCGCTCTAAAATAACTCTCATCATAAAAGCGATAAAAACACGTATTCCTGGATCCTCTATCTCGCTCGCGCATTGTGACATTTTTAAGGTATTTAAAAAACATCACCAAAAAACACATTAATCTAAACAAGTTTATCATACATAAAAACAGAATCACACAGGTTAAAACGAAAAACTTTCGATTCTGTTTCTATGTATAAAAACTTGTTTAGATAAATGCGATTTTTTGTGTTTTTTTTATATAGGGCTTTCTATGGACAGATTTTTTGTTAAATACCATTAAAAAATGTCGCAATACGCGCACGAGATAGAGGATCCAGGAAAACACGAATACAGTGTTTCCAATCGATAGTCGACTATCGGTGATTAATCGATGGTCTATCGATAGCCAAACGACCGAAACACTATCGATAGTCCTATCGACACTATCAATAGCTCAGAACGACGCAAAACTATTAAATGAGGCAATACTATCGATAGCTCAGAACGACGCAATACTATTGAACGAGGCGATACTATCGATAGTATTGTTGCTCGCGAAGAATAAACTATCGATAGTATCGGTACTCGATTATTTAAAACTATATATAGTTTTGTGTTTCATTTGTACCATCGTTAGTACAGTTTTTTATTCACGATCATCTGTACTATCAATAGTATCGACACTATCGACAGTTAATTCTTTTCAAGCAACAATACTATCGATCATCGATAGTATTGCACTCATTCAGTAGTAATGCCTCATTCCTGAGCTAGTGAGCTAGCTAGATAGTTTTACTGATACTTTTCATCTGAAAAATCCATGCTATCGATAGCTCAGGATAGCATGGCTTTTTCAGATGAAAAATATCAGTAAAACTATCGATAGTTCGGCAACAACTAGCCTTAATAAAGATTTCAAAGAATGTTTAACGGTTTCAGACTACGGCCATTAATTAACCTTGGTTGATTTAGTGCAAATCTGATATCAACCAATTAAATCGGCGTGACGCCGATATCGACAAATACAAGTAATAATAAATAACATATTAAAAAACGAACTTCTCTCTAAGTGATCATACACATATAGAAAGTACCTACAGGTTTCAAAATCTATTTTAGCGAGATGCAACATAGTATTCCAAGTTTTAGTTTTATGCTTCAGTCACACCGGTGCGTCTGCGGAGCGACAGCGTCAGCGACGCGAAACTATTCGGTACCCATCGCTGCCTTCGGGGATCACGGCGCGGCCGACTACGAACAAGGGCAGCCATGGGTGCTGAATAGCCGATTTTGTCGCTTTACTGACGCCACGTGACGCGCCGGTGTGGCTGAAGCTTAATAAGATAAATATTATCACTTGAAATGTCTAGTCTTCGCCCGCTGGCACTGCATCTTCTAATCTCTTGATGTACTTCACACGCAGCTCTGTTGTGGAATCTCCTTTAAGCTGATCCTGGAATGAAGGAGGTTGATGCTTTATTGTTTGTTTGTTATCATCATCATTATCAGCCTGAAGATGTCCACTGCTGAACATAGGCCTCCCCTATAGAGCGCCACTTTGAGTGGCTGCTTGCCTCCTGGATCCATTGGCTTTCCGCAGTTCTGGCCAGGTTGTTGGTCCACCCTAGTGGGGGCCGGCCCACACTGCATCTTCCGGTTCATGGTTGCCACTCGCAAACCTTACTTCCCCATCAGTTGTCAGTTCTACAAGCAATGTGGCCTGCCCACTGCCACTTCAACTTGCTAATTCTAAGAGCTATATCGGTGACTTTAGTTCTCTTGCGGATTTTCTTATTTCAGATCTTATCTCGCAAGGAAACACCGAGCATAGCTTTCTCTATAACTCGCTGTGCAACTTTGGAGCTTACTCATAAGGCCAACATTTGTTTGTTATAATAGTTACTAAATAGTTGAAAAAAGTTTTTGCTGGTTCAAGAAGTTCTTAGAAAAAAATTCACTAGCATCTGTAGAGATGGTACAAATCGTCGGTGCGCCTACCAAAACCGTTATTTTTTTGACCTATTTTTTTTCCGCTAGGTTGTTTTAAAATTGAATTTTGCATCGACTATGTGTTATTTCGATAATACATAATATTTTTTGCCACCATACTGCATTTTTAATTAATTGATAAGTCTTTCAATCATTAAATAAACTAGTTTTTTGTCTCCCCTGAAAACTTCACTAAACACACATAGAGGTTTTGGCAAGCGCAACGACGAAATACTCATACATAGATTATGATATTAGATCTTAAAGGTATACAGAAGAATTACTTACCAAGTTACCAGGTGTAAAACAAAGACAACTTTTTTACTTACTAGGGTATTTTTAATTTTTCTTGTACTGAGTGGGTAAAATTTATAAATATTATGCTCTAATAATTATTGTAGTGATATTAAGTTTACATAATTATCATTTATTTCAATCTGGTGAATCCGCAGGAAGCCGATGGATGCAGGAGATGAGCAGCCACTCAAGGTGGCACTTTCTGGGGGAGGCCTATGTTCAGCAGTGGACATCTTCAGGCTGTTGATGATGATGATGATGATGATCATGATAGTAATTATTTTTACAATTATAACTGGATTTCTGATAAATTACTAGTTTAAGGTAGTGTTACCTTACCTTGTGTCTCATTACAACAATAAATTACAAATAATGCCTTGAGTTGCACAGCTAGATCAGCTAGTATACATATTTTATTAGCTAGGTTTCATCAATAATTTGTTCTTACCTGTACAAACCAGCATTGTACATCTAGCTGAACCATTTGCAATGCACCACGAATAGCTCCTGGGATTAATGCACAATATTTAAGTCCATTATTGTTTGGCATTTCTACCCACTCGGAGAGAGGGCATTGATCCCACACAAGAGAGAATTCATCTCCAGAACTGCTCCAACTGGTGACAGTAGGCTGCATGTTGAGATATAGTCTGTAATTGGTATTGCATGTTATTAGAATCTATAACTATGAAATATGCAAGATTATGGTTTTGTTACCAGTGTCATTAGTATAGGTTGTCTTTGTAAAACTCAAGCTGATAAGTCATATTGGCTTTAATTCAAGGCTTCTAAATAGCTTATAAACTTCCTGGGGCAGTTAACTTGCATTGCATTAGCAAACAGTGTTTATATGATGAGTTATTCCTTAAATAGCATAGGCACTATATATCTTTTATGGTAGTGGGGTGTACTGTAATGAATGACTACAGTAAAAAATGTAGTGTATATATAACAAAAAAATCAGATTAGTTAGGTACCTGAATGCTTGCTGCAGCTTATCAGCCGTCTCTCTCATCTCCAAGCAACGGGTAGATGTTGTTCTAGCCAGGAAATCTTCAATGAGTCTAACGCCCATGTTATACCCAATTCTTTCCAGTTGTTTATTAACATCATCGGGATTTTCGACATCTTTAAGTATTTGCGACACTAATGCACCATAAGTAAGCGTAAGCAGCTCGGAGTTCTGAGAAAAGTGCAATGAAATAAACGAAAACACCCATAGAATTTGTGTGACACCCATTTGATTTTGATTTACTTACAACTTTTTTAGCGTCGAGTCTAGAAGTTTGTCTGGACATTTTGGTATGGAATTCAACTGTAGTAAATTGAATTTTTCGTTATTGTTTCCCTTCAACTTTCAAAGCAATTTTCTAATTTAATAAATATGAAATATCTGTAAATGAACGGAAACACAAACACAGCTTAGCTTACACAGCACCACAGACTACTAAGGGATACTACGTATCAGCCAGCACGAACCACAGAGTAACTTTGTTTTTTTCTCTAATCTGTGGCACGAACGCACGGCCCCTTTGCTTGATTGACTTTGACATAAACAGATCCGCTCCCTAATTACCTAACTCGCGACAGGCGTAAATCTCGCGGTGATTGCTGTCATACATCATTAGTGGCGTAGCGGCTACGCCACTAATGATGTCTGACAGCAATCACCGCGAGATTTACGCCTGTCGCGAGTTAGGTAGGCGTAGCGGCTACGCCACTAATGATGTATGACAGCAATCACCGCGAGATTTACGCCTGTCGCGAGTTAGGTAATAAGGGGGCCGTAATATGTAGCTAGCTACAGATACGACAGTGACTTTTTAAGCTTTGTTTCCAACTGTACCGTTCTGGCGCTGTAGCGGCATTTTAGATATTTGTACTCTGTAATTTAGATCTGACAGATAAGCAGTGCATAGTGACTACTGTAGTCGATAAAAATACTATCGATACTTTAGTGATGTACTAATGATATCGATATTTTGTAATAAATAAATATTATATAGGTTTTAAATCTTATTATTTACATTTAATGAGGAGTTTTATTTTAAAAAAAGAAATGGTGTTTTATGTATGACCCAATAGATGGCGCCAGTTGTGGTTTTACCAAAATCTGTCACTGTCACTGTTTCAAGCATAGACCACAGGTTTTAGGAAATGTGTCACGATACTGACTGACAACTCTAAACTGTTTCGTTTGTTTTATTTTCGTTGCGCGATAGCTCGGTTTAATTTTGGATCATAATATTAACGTTTATCTGTCTCGCAGTTCTGCTGTACTTCAATTTACTTAAGAAGAATGCACCACAGACTACTTAGGAGATACTACAGAGAATATACTCGTGGTCCACTCAACTGAATTTGACATTTCTTTGTAGGTAGTCTAAGCATTTTCTTATGTTTAAACCTAGTGGGAATTCTGTGGTTTAAACTACTCTGTGGTTTGAAACGTTTAAACTATGTACTTACAGCGCCATCTAGAAAAGAAGCGGAACTAGCGTTTTTTTAAAAATAAAAAGCCTCATTAATGAAATAAAAGGATTATTTTAGATTTAGTTTCCTTTATTTAATACTTTTTTCTCAATTTCAAGGCGTTAAACTTCTTATACGCCATTTTTGGTGGTTCCTCCATTTTAAACACATACTTTTCTTCTATCACGCCCTTTTAGAATCTGAAAAAACCGTTAAATAGAAAAAGAATTAAAATGTTTTAAGTATAGTGTACTAGCTGACTCGCCCCGGCTGTGTACGGGTTAAGAGTTTTACGCCCTAACCCTGTTCAAGAGAAGAGAGAGGCTAGAAGGATGGGAGAGATGGATGAGAATGAAGGGAGGCATGTGGCGGTACCTGTCTCCCGTTGCTATCCCATCCATTCATCCTTTTCACCTATCTTTTACAACTGTTATGGGTGGCCATATCGCTTAACATCAGGTGAACGACTAGCTCATCACATCATTCTTTAATATAAAAAAATTAACATACCACTTCGTTTCTGAATAAGGCTCTTCGGAATAAGTGGTCTTCCGACTATGGGTTCAGTCACTTTTGTAACAGGCCATGAGGGCTCTGCGACAGCATCTAAAACAATGTCATATGGTTGGATACATCATCCTCCTTGTTATGTTTGAAACTGAAGAACTCCATGCACAAATTATATGCTCTATCTTCTGTTTGCCCATCAAACAATCTGTGTAACTCCTGCCAGACTTCATACGCTGTCTCAAATCTCATGATTTTCTTTAATGTGTCTTCTGACATATTAGTGGTCAGTATGAGTAGAGCGCTGCTCTCGGCCTTTCGAAACTTGCCCATTTCTAGGTTGTACTTTTTTTTTTTTTTTTTTTTTTATGTGATTGAATGACGTGACGAGCTAGTCGTTTGGCTAATGGCAGCGTCGCCTCCTACCTCAGAAAGGATTGGTCTACGTAACTTGCCCTCAGCCACCTCCATGGCACCTTCTGTACCCCGTAGTATTATAGAAACTTTGTATTTCCATGTGGCCCAGTTTTCTTTCCCTTCTAAGTTACCGATTTGTTGTTTTGTAGTAAAACTATCCATCTTCAATCAATGATTGCTATCTTCTACTTCTTGGCTGGTCACAGAACCTAATATCGTGAGGTCTGGATCGTAATATATGCAGTGAAAATAAGAAGGAGATATCAACACTATGAATTTATATTGAATAGTCTATCAAAAATACATTCACTAAAAGCAGGCACAATAACAAAGATTATAAAAGAACACAACACGTCTTTTCTCACAGATACTTTTTTCTTGGAACAACTGTCGAAGTATAAACAGCTCGGTAGCATAGCAACGAGCATAGATAACATAAAGGCTGTTAATATTGATGTATGCTACCTCCTTTAACAGATCAGCGATTGCAGCACTAAAACGGTACATTTGGAACTAAGCTGTCATACCCGTGTTGACATGAAATGAGATTTGTTATGTCATGTCACTTATGTCACTGTTAGTGTCAGTATGTCATTTTCACTTCTTGTTTATGGCATTTGTGGAGTTGCCGTACTACAAATCTGCCCATGTCAAGTAGACCGACAAATCCAAAATGGAACTCAAACCGTAGGGCAAAAAAATTTGGAACCTCTCACGGTTTTGAGTGTCATCTTTGCACAGAGGCCATGCTGTGATAAATTCATGAGCTATACTTATTTTTTTGTATCGTTCCAATCATATTGTCAAGTTTGACCGAAATCCCATCCAATGATCAGTTTTCTTGTCAATTTGGCTCTCTCATCATCAAGCGATGACTCTCGCGCATATTATGGTTTTTTTTAACTTTATATAGTGGCAGTGGAGAACTTCGTTCAGCTAACGTTACAAGTTTTAAAAACATTATATAATACCTACTGTTTCCAAAACTGTAGCCAATGCCATCTAGTGAGAAATAAACAATGCTAAAATAACATTACGAAAACTGCTCATTTTAGGTTAGTATAATAAGCACCTACTGCCGAAGCAAGCATAATTTCACATTTCTGACAATCATAGAGCGAGATTAAGTAAGAAATATTCAGAAAGTAAGTATAGGTCTACCAGAATCTGATGGCAAATAGGGAAATAAAATTTGTAGTAGGCAGCACCGGATATAAATGGATTACTATGTCTTGATACTTCCTTCACTTTCGGTGGTCTTGGCAACTAAGTTTCTCAACATAGTCAACTTTTAAGTCATATTTTTCTGTTATTCATTGGATCAAAACAAAAGCAGTGAAAATAAAAGTAAACTCTATAAACATTATTATTGTGAGCATAGTAGCGTTTACTTTTTTTAAATTAATATATCATTATCATCATTCTCTTTGCCTTTATCCCATTTCGCATTTGTTATTGGGGTCGGCTCCCAAGCTCCCAGTCTAATCTGTAGCGGCAAGCCACCAGAATTACACGAGCGACTACAGGATCGGACCGTGAGTTTGCCTAATTCTCAGCTGTTCTTGTTTTTCATTAATCCTGATAGTTTCAGGTTTCACACATTTATAAGTAAATCTAGATAAGACCCGTTAAATTTCAGTGGGGGCTGTCCCTTTATCTCCACGGCACGCTGGGCTGAAGCTCAAATTGCCCTTATACAAGATCTGGCCCTGAGCGACTGCCATCTGATCTCGCAACCCATAAGGAACCAATAACAAGGATGGTTAGACCCGGTGTCAGATTCTATCAGGCGTCTGACTACCCGTAACGATTGCCATAGATAGTCTTATGACAACCGGGACCGACGGCTCTCTAAGGCACGGATGGCATCGAAAACTGAACATAACTTACTAGATAATTATACATACATACAAACTTATTAAGTTTGTATGTATGTATAGATTAGTAGTCCTTTATATCGTCGTTTCCTTTTGTTCTTTTCCTTTTCTCGAAATTGTGTTCATTCGTCTTCGGTGTTTATTATATTTATATGTTAATAATAGGTACGCTATTACTATGTTAAAATTTATAGTATTGTATGTATAATATTTAGGGTATTTATTAGTTATAATTATTAGTGGAAACTTGTAATTGGCCTTCTGTCATTTGTGTATTTACTTGTGTTTGTTACCTAGCTGTTAGTTTTCCAAAAATTGAAAAATAAAATAAAATAAAATAAAAAAATAAATCATCGGTGCAAGGCCGAGGATCGAATCTGGTGCTGTAAGATTGCGAAGTGCACATGTTACCGCTCTGCCACCATCGCTCTTATTTCAAATTATATACCAATTAACTTAATCAGTTGAGCATGGGCAGTGACTGTGGTTATTGATCAACACTATGGCGACGCGAAAATGTCATGTTGAAGCTTGCAAATAATAAAACTCATCGCCTGTTAAGTATCCCAAGGGACGATAAATTACGACAATCATGGTTGTCTTTTCTGATTCCTACAAATACTGAGCTCAGTGGTCTGTCTTAGTGAACAAACGTGTTCGCCAAAATCACTTTGATATACCCCTAATTTGATAGGATGGGTAACCGTCTTCTGCATGGATATTCTTATTCACTGCAAATGAAGTGTTGCACGGGATTCCCTTGAGTTTATCTGGTGAGTAAACTCAATTTGAATAGCAAAAATAAATAATTAAAATAAAAATGGTTTCACCCCAAAAAATGGCCTAAAAATGGCAGTAAAAATACAAAGCACTTAGGCTAAGAAATAAAAATAAATAAAAGCTATTTCAGTCTCATTTGTTTCATTTAATCCTTATTAGCGGGTGCTTCATCTTCCTGTAGTATTAAATGTAATAGGTTAAAATAATAATAATAACTTCCTATGTAACTTTCATGTCGATTTTTTTTGCTGTGGCACGTCACTATGCTATCGATATCGATATTTGAATATGGAGCTAGGTGCATCACTATGGCGACACCAGCGCTTAGCGCAGACACGGGAACTAATTGTCAATCATATAGAGCTGTCCTATCTGTCTTTGACTAGTATAGTAGCTAGATATCTGTGCTGTAGTCTATGATTCTTATTTACAAATAAAAGTCAAACATTTTTGAATGAAAATAAATTGGAACCGTTTACAACGTAAAATTGCTATGTTGTTGTTGTTATTGTTATGTTGACATTAATTTGGAGAAAACAATCTAATTTCAGTAACTATTTTCAAGAATGAATTGTGATGAAGAAGATAATTCAGGTGTTCCGCCGGCTCGAAGAGATGATGAATCTCGGAGTGCTGTGAATTCCATAGTTTTGGATTATTATAAAAAGTTTGGAAAAAAGAGAGATTTAGAACAGTATTTTTCTTTATCAACAGCCCAGAATGATATTAGGGACCCGTCGAGTATGTTCTGGTCGAGGATGAAGGCGGAGACCGAATCTTCTGATTCTGGTGAGAGAAGTGACAAGAAGAGTGATTCTTCGCAGGAACTTTGCAGAATTTCTATAAGATTTCCTGCAGTAGATTCTTGCACCCCGAAGGTATGTACCCTACGTTGTATCTGTGCTATTTAAATTCTATTGTCATGCTGCACAATCATAAGTCACAGGGTTTAGCTTGATTACCATAACTATAACCTACACTTATTCTTCTTATCATAATCATCAGCCTGAAGATGTCCACTGCTGAACATAGGCCTCCCCCAAAGAGTGCCACTTGTCGGTCCACCTAGTGGGCTGGTTGTTTCTTATACATGTAGGGAGAGCTGATAAAATTGATATGAAATCTTTCGCAGCATTCAAGTGGCAAGATAGATTTGATACTAATTTTATCAGCTCTCCATACATCTAAGTACCTACCTATGTGTACAAGAAGCAAACTCATAAATATTTGTTTTTAAACGGTGTCAAAAATCTATTACTAATTTTGGTAGTAAGAATCTGTCATTAAATGATTTAAACATAATGCTGGTATCTTCCTATTAATACAAAAGTGGTATTAAACAAACCTCCTTAACAGCACCGGTCCTGGGTCAAGATACAGTGAGAGCCTGTCGGTGCCTTTTGGTTGGCGACACTTTCACATTACATAATTTGCATTTCAGTTTGTAATAGTACTCACTAGTAGCCACTTATACATGAGGCATAAAATCATTGTAACAAACTTTCTAATAGAATGACTATGGCAGTACAAGCGCGTTTGCTAAAAACAATATATAGTAGAAATATTAAAAGCGCAAGCGAAGCGAGCGCAAAAATTGTTATAGTTGCCGTATTGTATTTCAGAAAACATGTATAGCAATTCAAACATGAAATACATATCAGTCCGTACAAATGCGATTGCTATATAACAAAATACAGTAGAAATATAAAAAGGGCAAGTGAAGCAACCACAATATTTTTAATATTTGCTGTATTGTTTTTTTTTTTTTTTTACAATTTATAGGCATTGTAGTTCTGAAAACACGTATGGCAATTCAAACATAAGTACATGTCAGTCAGTACAAATGGGGTTGCTATAATTATAACAAAATAAGTTATTAAAAGCGAGAGTGTCCTTACATATGGCTGCGTAGTTTGGTGGGCTCACACAAATCTGGTGACAACTATCGCCAAACTACAACAAATCCAACGACTGGCTTGCACCATGATCAGTGGGTGTACAAAAACGACACCCTCTGCAGCTTTAGACATTATTCTGGGTCTGACTCCCTTGCACCTGCATATACAGCAGGAAGCAATGGCATCAGCTCTCAGAATAAAATCAACAAACCAGTGGAAAGGCAATTCACCTGTTACCACACATAGCAGAATATTAGGGAGAGCGACTAAGATCATCCCAGAAGCAAGTCAAGGTACTGACAAAATAGCCAGTACACACCTTGATAGTAAAGGGTATGAGCTGATTACGGAGGAGGGTGCCCTGGAAGGTCTCATACCCTCTTGGAACATTTACACAGATGGTGCAAAAAATAAGACAGGGGCGGGCTGCGGCTATTATTCGCCGGAACTTGGGATCTTGGATTCCAACGCCCTGCCCAAGAACACCTCAGCGTTTCAAGCAGAGAACATGGGACTGTTACTGGCGGCCAGAGCACTCCCGTCATCGGATGCAATAACTGTCCCTCAAGCATCAAGTGAGAAGGAAATTCTCATTTTCACGACTGATAGCGCAGCAACACTCTATGCACTCAGAAGGCCCACAACCAGGTCGAGGGTTCTAGTGGAGTGCCATGCAACACTACAAAAATTGTCTCATAAGTGTAGAACAATAGTAAGATGGACGAAGAGCCGCGGCTCATGCCCAGGTAATTTTAGGGCAGATCTTGCCAAAGAAGGAACCACGAAAGAAGTTAATGCTGACGTTGTGGGTCTCTGCAAGCCATCAGCGATGGAAGTGCGGGACTCACTACGCCAGCACACTGAAAGAGCGCAGCAAAACATCTGGGATAAGAAAAAGGACTGCAGACATGCAAAATGCGTTTTTCCAACCATTAACAGAAACATCACAAATAATTTGCTAAAACTGCAACGGCAGGATCTCCGGCTTATAGTAGGCCTGATCACAGGCCACTGTAATTTGAACTACCATCTGTATAACACCGGCGCCATGGACAGCCCCCTATGCAGAGGGTGCCTGAGTGAAAATGAGACTGTGGAACACGTGCTAAGATACTGCACAGCCACAGAGAAAGCCAGACACACATCAGAAATGTTAACATGAGAAGACGCTCAACATTCTGCCCAAGAAATCTCGAATGCCTCATCATCGTCACTCCAACACCCAACATCAGTGCCACTGGAGCAGCTGTGCCAGCAACCTAGAGCCACACTCCGCTATTTTAAGGAGTTGGGATGGCTCGGATAGATGCTGGCAGGGGGAAATGCACAATACACCCCGAGCGGGACGTCAGTGCAGGACTTATCACCCCCACGTTAAATTAGAATTAGAAGCGAGAGTGAAGCGAGCGCGAAAATTTCTTTAGTTGCCGTGCACACATGTCTATTTATATAAAGAATCACTTGATCTCCACTTATACAATAAATAAATAAATAAATAGAGGTCAGTGTACAGAAACCTTTGACAATTTAAGCAACTATGTTATTTCCCTAATTATTTTATTAACTTTTCCTTTGTTCCCTAGCCTTATTGAGAGTGTCCATGTTCTGACTGTATAAGTACATTATTTTTACTTTTAGGAAGAAGATTCTAAATCAAAGATAGAGTCTGTGTCTCCTCCAATCATCATTGAAGAAATATCTCAAGACTCTAGACAAAACTCCGATGATGATGATGCTATGAAATCTGATGACAACCATTCGCAGAAGTGTAAGAATTTGAATCCTGCAATTATCAAACTCAATACATTTGCTAAGACACATTATTTAATTTTCAACAGACTTAAGACCCTCCCAGTGGCTTTGTTATTCTATTGTTATGAAACATGCTTCAGAAGTTCCAGAAGTTAAAAAACTGAGGAGATTCTCAATTCTGTTGAACATTTTCTTTTTCTATTTTTGATGTTTATTACTTCTTATCTCCATCATGTATAAACCATTTTGGAAAATTCTTTTTTTATTTGTTAGGATATACTTACAGATCCCATAGAAGTTCTATCAAAATAATTAATTATTAACAAATTAAGGCAATTGACGTTGGTTTAACCCCTTTTTTAAAAGAATTTTACGTTTCTTATATTTTCAATGACCTCATTAAGAATACCTCTATTTCAGCTTATGATGTGCTTTTGGACACATCCATAAACAAACTTCATTCACCATCAAGTAGCGTTACATCACAGCGCAAACTAGAGTGGGACTCTCTGGCCGATGTTGGTTATGCAAATGAAAGTGATAGAAAAACCTCTGCATCCAGTCTCAGCACCTTAGAAAGGCTAGCCTTGAAACAACAGTATTCTAACAATGACACTCAACAAAATAGCAGCTTAGGACTCCCTGCAAGCCATTCAACACCTTTAGATGAAAATGAAGCGAAATCTAAAATTAAAAAAGGAGTGGGTAAGAAATCTACAAAGATTAGTAAGAAAGATGTGGATTTTCTTGAGGTGAATGTGCCTCATTCATCCAATATGAATCCCACACAGTCTATCAATGTCAATTTGACTAAGCACATTTCTTTCAATGTTGAAAAAGATGGCAAAGTCACTGTTGATAATGTACAAAAAGATGTCAGTGTTTCACCGGAGAAGGCTTCAGTTGAAACTGAGATAGATCGAAAGCTGAGGATGGATAAAGAAATTCAGACTTCTCTGACAAAAAGTAAGGAGACAAATGTTTTATCCCACATTCCTGAAAATATTCAAGTTCAATCACAACCACAAAGGATTCCCATATTAATTAGTTTGAACACTTTGAGGAATCGTGTTAGAAGAAAAAAACTGCGAAAGGCTAGACGCAAACTAAAAAGTAAGAAGCGAGCTGATAAAGAAAACATCCCAGTTCAAGAGAAAAGTGGAGAACAGTTATCTGAAGCAGAAAGCTTTGAATACATGCCTGGACATATATACAATCAGAATAAAATGAGCGCAAATGATAGGCGTCCCAATGCTGCAGGTAACAAATCTAGCTTAGAATCAAGCGGAGTTCTTACTACCGATTCTAGTAAAGGATCAAGCCATTCCTTCACTAAGGACTTAGAAAAAAGTATTGATCTACTTAGAGCAGCATTAAAGGGGCGCTGTGATGATGCTGCTTTAAGAAAACAACTTGTAAAGCAAGTTTGTCAAAGACTTATTACATCTAAATACAGAGATGATGAGAGCACAACTGACTTTTTATCTGGGCTGAGCTTCAGTAGCAAAAAACTTGGCTTGGGTGAAAGAAATAATACGACAACTAGCACTTCTGATGCCAATAATTCAACAGAAAAGTCTAAAAGGCCGAAGAAGTCCATACTAAGAACTGACAAGTTTAATTCGGCGGTAATCGCCTCTACATCACAAAGTGTTCCAAATCTTCCAGTGGCATCAAAGAGCGAAATAGTTGTGACTTCCAATCTCGCTAAAAATTTGACAACATCTAACACTGATTCTGACATTTCTGGCAAAGAAAAGTCTTCATCTGATAACATGTTTGCTAGAACCTCATCAGAAGAACTGTACCAAAAGTACCTCCAAGCTCTAAAAAGAGAAGAAGCTTACAAAAGGCACCTGAAGGATAAAGAAATGTTTTTAAAACAGAAATTGGTCAGTTCTGATAGTGCTTTCAAAGTGCCAGTGACAGTTGAGGTAAAGCCAAAACCCAATAACAGACTCAAGGATTTAATTAATGATTTGACTAGAAACAACTATGATGATGGATCAGGAGATGCTAGTAAATTGGAGGGAGGCCCAGGTTCTAATACAGACTTTGATAGATATATACCTAACAGAAATCAAAGGAGCCATTCTGTTTTTACTCTCTCGTCTGGAAATTCTGATGGTAATAATAAAAAACCAAACTTGAAGAAAAGACTTCAATGCGATATAAAAGATTTATCGTCGCCAGGGCCAAGTAAAGATAAGCATTATTGTTGTTGTCCACACCATTCAAGAAATCTTAAAGTTGGTGTCACTGATAGCTCTGTGCAAGTTAATATAAAAAATCCTTGCAGTGAAGAGTCTTGCCCTGCCAGACAGAAAACGTTAGTAAATATCGCAACAAATGAGGGGCCAAAGGCTGAGCCCTATAAGGACTCACCAAAAATTATTTCTGATGATGCAACAGGTGATATCAGATATGTGTGTCTTTGCAGTCATAAAGTAAGCCAAGAAGTTCCTGATAACTTCTTGATTTATAAATGCTCCCGATTAACTAACCAAGGTGTACAATTAGAAGAACCATCTTCAAAAGCTCCAGTTTTTATTCCATGCAATGAACTAACTTGTGACAAAAAGAATTTACAAAACGTTCCATGTACTTTTATTGCTCCAGTTAACAAATCATCTCAAACTAACATGCTGCTTAAAATGTCCAACCAAACTCCCATCGAAACTAGTTTAACATGCTTAGATGACAAAAAATTGTATGAAAAAGACGATAATAAAATGAGTACTTGTGATGAAATATCCACAAGAGGTGCAATATGTGAAGCCACAAGATGGATTCAAACTGAAATAAGTATAAATCCAAAAATATCTGAACCTACATTGTCTGATATTAATATTGTAAGTGATACTAATTGCGCTAAACTTGTTTGTGAATTTAGTAGAGAGCCTTCAAAGCCCTCACTCACAAAAGTATACAGTCACCAACGACAAAGCAGTGCTAAATCTGCTAGCAGTGGTTCTTACAATTCTTCAGGGACTCTTAAAGATGTCAACAATGAAGCTCAAGGTGATATTTTTTTAGATGCAAAAGTAAAAAGTAAAAAACAAAACACTGAGAGTAAAGAAATGAATGTTGAGCATTCAGATAATTTTACGATACCAATTCAAGGTACAAACATGACACTAATGGTGAGTATAGGCTCAGAACCTATGGTGCCTGTTAAAAAGAAAGACGAAATAATGTTCAATCAATGTGTAGAGACTGATAGAGTTAATGCTATTGAACAAGCCACTTGCTTGACAGAAGAGTGCTCTAAAGGAGTGCAAGCTGATAAGCTGGCTTGTGGATTTGAAACCGATCGTAACAATAAACTAACAGAGACTGCCAAAAACTTATGGACAATAAACACGTATGCAGTCGTAGAAGACCCGAAGTTCAACACGTACCCTAAAAAAAGTCCAGTAAATGAACTAAAACTGCTTCAACGTTCAAACACTGATACAGCCATGGTTGAAGAGGTTCAAATAGGAAAATGTAGGTGTGGTTGCTCACATATCGAAGGCTCATGCAAAGGAAAGTGTGCCGATAATAAATTAGAATCAGTCGAAAAATTATTTTACAAAGGTACAAGAAGCAACATCGACCAGGTAGGTGCAGTGACGTATTCTAGCAGATTATTACGTAATTTACCGGATAAACAAAGCGAAAACAACTGTTATGGAAATGGTGGATCTAAGGACAGCTGCAAAGAAGATTACGATCAACGAAAATCTACGCCAAAAGAACATGAACCATTTCCAGAAAAAGATATACCATTGCAAACTGATGTCCAATCAGGTGGTGCAAAAGACATTTCGGACAAGAATAGAGAAAGTTGTTCATGTGGATGTGGCAGCACAAAAAACAATTGCAGAAATATATGTACTGAAGCCAAGTCGGCAACAACCTCAACGCAGCAATGCATACAGTCGAATAAACAAAAAACAAACCAAAAGGATTGTGTGGATGTTATAGGCCAAAAGTTCAAGGAGAAACCATGCGTAACACAGGCCGTGGGTAAACAAATATCCACTCAAAACACAGCTACAGCTACAAGTGAAGTATGCTCGTGTGGGTGTGACGGAATAAAAGAGGATTGCAAAGAAGACTGTATAGAAAATAAAAAGTTGTCATTGGATATTACACAGGGTAGTGACGAAAGTATTCAAAACAAACAAAATGAATGTCCCTGTGGATGTGGCGGCACGAAGGATAGTTGCAAAGAAGACTGTATCGAACTGAAATCAACGCCAAAGGAGTCAAATAAGATACAGTCTACTGAGAAAAAAAAGTCGTGCAATAAACAGCCCATTGATAAAGAAATATCGACACAAAAAGATTATCCAGATGAGCAAAAATGTCATTGCGGGTGTGGTGGCTTAAAAGGTAGATGTAAAAAAAGCTGCAAAGGTTTTAAAATATCACCAAGAAAACAATACAAAAAACAGCCCATAGTGGTTGGTTTGGTTAGTGATGACAAAAAAATTAATACCAGTGAAAAAACTTCAGATTTACAAAAAGAAAAATGTTTCTGCGGATGTGGAGGCATCAAAGAAAATTGTAAAAATGATTGTAGTAAGATACCCTGCGCAAAACAAATCGAAAAAAAAGAAGTTGGAACTCAAAAAGATCAAGGAGATTCTCCCAGAAACTTCAAAGAAAACGACGAGGTTCCTAAATGTGTTACGCGAAGTACTGAAACTCAAAATACTCCCAAAAGTGGGAGTTTTAACAAAGCAACGAAAAAAGTTGATAGTCGCGCAGAGCAAACTGATCTTAGGTCTTCAGATAATGATCGAAAATCAACTACCGAGACTGAACAAACAGACACAGACCCTATATTAAATATGATCCATAATATCACAAAAAAGTACTCGAAAAAAGAAATAGAGAAAAATAAGAGAAAGAAATGCTTCAAAGAGATAATAACAGTATTGAACTACCTTCTAGAAACAGATGACACAGCAGGACTGAAGGAAGGGTCAAAGATCACTTGTGAAAGTACCACAACCAGCGACGAAACTGATGATAGTATCAAGAAGGTGTCAGAAAAAACCAACACTGCTAGTGGCAAAAACGTACTAGATACATCGAGTACCAAGAATATATCAGTAAATATATGCAGTGAGAAAGTTCCCAAGAAACTGGTGGATAAAGGAGTCCAACTTTCCTCCCAAAAGACGAAAAGTCAGCCTTGCACAACAGAATCCTCTGATCTACCAGCATCTACTGATATCCCTGGAACATCGTCCGATTCGGCTACTTGTAAAGTGTTGAATAAAATCAAAAAAGAATGTGAAAGGTATCACCAGAAACGCTGCAAGATTCATAATGCAAAGAAATGCGATGGGACTAGCAGTACATCTATGAACTGCGATCAATGTATTCGCATACACCACTGTACATGCAGAAGCCATAAATGTAAAGGACACAAGAAAATGAATGAAAAAATGCTGAAAGGTTCAGTAGCTTACAACTTGATTCTTCAAACGTCAGAAAGCATGGTCAGTGAGTCACCGCGTGAAAAAACTCGTCTGTTGAAAAATATAATAGTTAAGGTCCCTAAGAAAAAGCATGCTGAGAGTGCGCCGTTCAGAGAAATACATTGCACCGCTACAGATACTAGATCTTGTAGGTCAAAAAGTTTGCCAAATGAAAGTGAAATATCAAGTATGGAGGAGATCCTTAGAAAGTCCCAAGGTGCAACAGTGAGAGAATATTTGGAGAAAAATCGACCAGACTTCATTGATAGAAGCTCTCAACGGCAGAGCTGTTTGAAATACATCAGTGAATCAAGGTAAGAAGACAGCGCGATGTATTTTCCAGTAATACTAGCTCATGATATTGATTGGCACAGATAATTTATTCCACCAAAAGATTGCGATAGCTGAAAATTCGCGACCAAGGGGCAGGCTTTTCACCGCTTTGATTTTTGACCCAAAATCGACAACTCCTAGCTGTTGACGATGGTCCATGCAACTCGAGTAGAACTCACCAATTTTTCTTACTTCAGATGCGAAGACCCGCGCGCACCTTCTAGTTTGAAAATGGTCGTTATTCATACGCCAAGTTGTACGGGAACTTGCAATCCTTACTATGAAGGTACTTTCTTGGTCCCAATTTCAATTGTTCATACTCACTAGACCATTGTGATAATATTGTTACACGTAGCTAGGCTTTCGGGTATTTCCTCGTGGTTCCAGGATTTTGTTCCATAATACATTTGTAATGACAGAAGAAGCCCTCTGGCAGGGTCGCCATGTAATGACATGATAGCGCTGGTGGGATCGCTATCTATGTCTGGTGAGCTGGGCTGGAGGAGCCAGCTCCGAAGGTGGTCCAGGTTCTGATGGTGGTGACAAATGAAACAGGTGTTCGGTGGTACTGCAGTGTATTGAGGCGTCTACATGATGGAAGGCGTGAGCTTGTACTGTTGGGCGTCTTTACAAGTAGTTCGGACGCATGTTGCGGGTGTTAATATGATGTAGCGGTGCAAGTCCGAATTCACACACTACATCACCCCCCTTATTGAAAAAAAAATGGACTTACTACTTGTAGGGACATTTTTTTTCTATTACAATTCATTTTACGTCATACTTCATATTTCAAAATAACAATATCAACATTATCCGTCTTACTTCAAATTTTATAAAATAACATTGGTATACCGTCATAATTCAAATGACTAATTAATAAACAAATTGCAAATTCAACAGAACACTATTACCGAATACCGTTTCATATGACTACCTACTACTTATTTTTAAAGGCTAATGTTACATGATATTTTAAAGTTATTCTAATTCTGTACCGTTTTTATTTAATTTCTTTATTTTAATTCTACATATTTTATTTTACCTTGGTTATAGTAAAGAAAAAATCAAAACATTATCATCTAAAAAAACTTCATTAGTTTCATATTCGTATTAAATTAAAAAAATAAAACAGTTTTTTTTTCGTATTAAGTTACACTTTAAAGAGCTTATCTCTTAATACATAGATTATAACGTTCCTATTAACATTTTATAAAATCAATCAACACACAAAAAAAAATATCAGGCCATTTTCCACTATTTACTAACTTACTTTTATATTTTATACTTATTCCCTTTTATCTAAATATCTCATATTAATAATTATCTAACTATCCACTAACATAAAAAATGCCTACTGTTGTCATTATATAATCTATTTAAGCTATCTATCCTATCTAAGTTATGCCTACTGAACGCCTGTCATACTTTTCATTAAATAAAATCCGTTCAAAATAACTCTTTCTTTCATCTACTAGCATTTTTTCATCAACACTTTCCTGATAATATTTCGCTAACTCTCTTTCTTTCCTATTTTCTCTCATTGTAGTTACCATGTCCCTTAGTTTTCTAATGGAACTGGCACTTTCCACAGGTTTTTTGTGCCTGGGTTCGCAAGAGTCTTTATTTGTCAAGTCCGTGAATATGTCTTCTACTTCTAACTCTGTTTCTGACTTTATGTCACCTTTATCGCTATTATCTAACTCTTTATTCTGAACCTTCTCTATGCTTTCTAAATTCTCAATTGATTCCCTATCTTGAACTAAATCAAAACTCTCTGTTTCCAAAAATAATGTTTCGATATTACAATCATAATCTTCCAGAGTGGGATCAGATTTCATTACTTTGGATTCGTAACTATCTTTAAAACTGCACAAATCCTCAGCGTGACGGTGTATCTGCTGATCACGCAAATATGGAGCGCGGTCTGGAATGCATGACTCGGACACCTGATACCTCGTTGTTATCGGTGCGCTTCGCTTCTGCTCTACAATATTGTTCCTCATGTTTGTTTTATTCGTATTGTTACATGAGAATAAATTGAAATTTACTTGATCTTGATAACAAAAAGTTTCCTGAAAATGATTTTTCCTGAATGATAATATTGTATTTTCATCTATAGCGGTCTGGATGGCTTCTTTTAATGACTGAAATTGCCTCGCTATTAATATAATATTTATTCGATTATTATTTAAACCATTCGCAAAACATCTGATCGCAAAATTCTCATTGATTGGTCTCAAAACTTCAAATTTATTCCTGTCACCTTCTGACTGAGCCAAAGTTAGGTCATAAAATAATTCTTCTATCTCTTTACCAAAATGTACTATAGACCTATTTCCTTGTCTGCAATTAAATAGTTGAGTTTGAATTGCAACTGAACACTTTTTGGAAATTAAATGCTTTTTCATGTCCTTCAATAAACTTTCTACGGTATCGTAATTTGCTTTCAAATAAAATTTAGCTACTTGTGTTAGCCTGGTTTTCAGCACAAAATTAATTAAATATTTGTGGGAACTCTCATGAATCATTTCGCTATAATATTCAATGTTGTCAATTAAGGACTTAGTTATTTGCTCTTGTCCTGTCATCTCAGGTAACAAGGCGATGGCCGTTTCCATATCAAAATTCTCCATTTTCGTTTCAAAATTGTATAAAGTCAAGTAAAATAATAAAATATCTCAGTGTAAAAAAAAATCCTCAAGAGTTAGTAAATTATGTAAAATTGTAAATTAAGAAAATATAGGCCATAAAATATTCATAAAATCAAAAAAATAACTTTCATTAAAAAAATCTTTGAAGGAATAAATACTTACTTACGTTTTCTTAAAAAAAATATACCGTTACTTATTACGATAAACATTTTTACGACGGCATAGGACGGGGCTCTCTTCAATCTTGACCTCGAGTCTTGAGTCGGTGGTCTTCTTAGGGTAGCCTGGTGGTGGTACGCAGAGCTGGTGCTCGCTGCTACAATCCTTACGTTTGGGCCGGGAATTCCCTGGACACCGATCCTTGCTCCCGTGCTCCTTGATGCCGAAGAACTCGTTCAAAAAAATAATTCAATAGGCCTTTTAATAATTCAAGGCACTAATACTCGCCGGTAGAGTCGGTGTATATTATGCCGGTAGAGTCGGTGTATATTATACCGCTCTATTTTAGAAGTCTTCTTGTTATGTGAGTTAGTTTCTTCTATAATTATGTAGAACACCTTTGTATATTTATGGTTTATGTTCATAAATATATTTTATCATCACCATTAATCATTCATTTTATTTTGTAGTCATAAAATCTTCAATATACTTCTTCATAAAATAAACTTTCTTCCTTCTTCTTATAACGCCTCTTCTTCCTTCGTATTATTCTTCTTAAAAAATCTCATCTCTTCATAACAAATCTTCAAAAATAAAATCTTTTCTTAAATAAAATATTCATTCTTCATAATTATTCATCTTCATTATTCATATTTATTTTTCTTCTTATTATTTATCTTCTTTCTTCATAACTTTTCTTCTTATTGTTCATCTTCATTTTTCATAACCTTGTCTTCAAAAGTCTTCATTTTCTTTCTTCAATATTATTTTCCTTATAATTAATCTTCTTTCTTCTTAATAATTACGCGCCTCTATTTTTCTTCATAAATAACATGCTTACTTTCATTTTAATTCATTTCTTCTCAATTTCTTCTTAGTCGGTAGCCACTGGCAGGGTCGCCATGTAATGACAGAAGAAGCCCTCTGGCAGGGTCGCCATGTAATGACATGATAGCGCTGGTGGGATCGCTATCTATGTCTGGTGAGCTGGGCTGGAGGAGCCAGCTCCGAAGGTGGTCCAGGTTCTGATGGTGGTGACAAATGAAACAGGTGTTCGGTGGTACTGCAGTGTATTGAGGCGTCTACATGATGGAAGGCGTGAGCTTGTACTGTTGGGCGTCTTTACAAGTAGTTCGGACGCATGTTGCGGGTGTTAATATGATGTAGCGGTGCAAGTCCGAATTCACACACTACACATTAATGGGTGGACGAGTTATAACTACACGTTACGCGGTCCCTTTGTTGTGGTGTTGATTTTAATTTTCCATCCTGGATAAAATTACGTAGTTGTTATTACTTAAACTCAGATTTTTTTCATTTAATAACAATCATTTCATAAGACTAGAGTGTCAAGCTGAGTGTGCAAGACGTATAGACAGCGTGTGTATATGCTTAGAAAAGCGCGATATGTAGTCATTAAAGCTACCCAAGATGGGTGTCTAAAGAGATACATGTTGTAGGTGTCCCAAATGTACCAACCTACATGAAAAACCAATGTCCTGAACCCCGCGTCTGTACTATGCAATCTGGAGTACCAAGAATTGGTGAGTTTAGTGGTCAGTAGGTAATGTACATTGTAGAGATCGGTAAATTAAATGTCACAAATTATGTAACAGTCATTATGTGTAATTTTATGCATCGTTAATCCATTACTTTTCCACACCAGGACCCTTATTCTCTATGACCAATTTACGATTCCTTACTTCGAAACCACGTGAATTCCTTGTCTTACATAAAAAATCTGCAAAACTATTTTCTTTGGAATGAAAACGAAACCGCGCGAAACGAATTTGGAATTGGCGCGATTTGAACTGGCAAAAATCATGATGTTCCACTGAGACGCGTTCCGAAACATCACCACGTCAAAAGTTACCACAACTTATGTCAATATGTATTCAAAATAAAAATAACTTTAATGTAAAGCGAAGGTATTTCTAATGCTGTGACACTATTTGAACAAGACACGATAACGACGTGGTTTCGTATCGTGTGGAATCTGTGTTTTCATACAGAATTAGGCATCTGAGCTGGGGCTCAGACTGACATGACTAAATGACTGCATGTCCCAACATGGACGGGCCTTTTCACAGAGAGAGAGTATAGGCCATTATCCACCAAGCTGGCTAAATGCGGGTTGGTGCATAGATATTATTAGATTCGTCGAATTTTGTAATTTTATAAACATTCTTCTTTCGTTTCTTCACGATGAAACCTTGATTTACCGATTAACGTTGTAAGATCGAGTCTAACTCCACACATAACTTGTTAAGTCATTGTTGCCGAGTGGGTTAGCGCGATGCCGAGTGGGAATGGGTGGTGCCGAGTGGGATTTGCAAAATGGTGCACAGTACTGGAATGAAACCAGCTACCTCTGAGCAATATTCGCTCTTAATACATTCTAAATCCATGTCGTCCCGCCGTTGTGAGAATAGGACCATCCCATCTTTCACCGTGAGGGTCGTAAGAGCCGGCTAAGGGATACCCAGGGACATTAAAATCTTCTGCGATCACCAAGCCGCCTGCCAAGCATAGTGATTATGACAAACCACCTCTATCATAAGCGTCCAAAGTGGTGTTTTATGGGGAATGGTCTATGTTCAGCAGTGGACGTCTTGATGTGATATAGTCTAAATTAAAATAAATGATTATTTAATTTGACTGGCCTGTTAGCTCAGTTGGTAGTAACTCTGCCTTCTGAACTATAGGTTGTGGGTGCGATTCCCACTCAGGACAAACATTTATGTGATCAACATCAATGTTTGTTCTGTGTCTGGGTGTTATATTGTATTCTATGTATGTACTTACAAACAAAAAGTATCTAAGTGTTGTATCAGTTGTCTGGTTCCCATAGTACAAGCTATGCTTAGTTTGGGGCTAGATGGCGCTGTGGGAATAGTCCACACATATATTTAAAAAAAACCTATATTTAATGATTACAGAGCCACCGAGCGCGCGATCAAACGCGACCTGCTGTCACTGCACGTGGCACAACTGCCAGATGTGACTGCGCTGAATACAGAAGATCTGCGCCGACTGGCTAAGGACTTGGGCCGGCATATGAGACAAAAGCAACGTGAGTATTGCCAGGGTAGACTTGGCGCACTCTAGTCTTTCGGTACCAAGCTTTTTTTTTATGTAAATAAATGACATGACGAGCTAACATGACGAGTCGTTCGCCTGATGTTAAGCGTCACGGCTGCCCATAACAGATTGCTGTATCACTTGGAACTCTAAATAATATAGTTTTGCGTGATACTGCACTGCGCACGTTATCCTGAGACTACGCGCAGCTTAGTAATAAGATTACTAGGCTGAGTGATCAGATCATAGGTCTCATTTGTCCAGTAATTTCACTAGCTACAATGCCCTTCAAACCGGAACACAGTAGTGCTTGCACACTACTCAATTCAATTCAATTTCAAAATATCTTTATTAGAACAAAATAAGCAAATTATACAATTACCAGTGTATATCTATCCTAGGTAGTATAATGCAATGATTTTGATAACGTTTTTCGGGCACATATGCTTATTCAAAAACTTACAATAGGAGCTTGCACACTACTGCTTGGCGGCAGAGTAACTGGCAAAGTGGTGGTACCTACCTAGACTAACTTTGTAGAAAAGCTCTACCATCTAGTAAACTTTAGTAAGCTTTAGTCGGTCATCATCATCACCAGCCTAAAGAGGTCCACTGACCATAGTCCTCCCCCTGTAGAGCTACTGGGAGCGGCTGCTTGCCTCCTGCATCCATCGGCTCCCCGTGGTTTTGACCGGTTTTCGTCAGTCCACCTAGTGGGAGCTGACCTATTTTAGTAGGTACTAGGTACCCTTTGTAAAACCTACTGGGCCCATTCTTGACGTAAAGCTTCAGAAGAGGTAGGAGATATGCGCTAGAAAGAGCAGGGATTAGTATTTGAACATAATTCTAGGTTTGACGCGCTGTGCTAGCTGAAAGGCACTTTATTGCAATGTAACAAGAGTTGCTATTTAAATGTCATTGCGGAGTGTATCTTTCGTATCTCTCTCTTCTATGTTCTGTGATCGCCTTGAATCTCCTCAGTCTGCATTATGCGACTGCGATCATCTCCCCATCCCTTTCTAATGGCGGAGGCCTATGTTCAGCAGGATGAGCAGTGGACATCTTCCAGCTGATGATATGATTAACTGTGCCGCCCCCTTTCACAGCTTATGTTACGTGCCAATAAGCCCTGGCCTGCAGGCCTAGCATGCGCACCGCGGCAAAATTTTCTCGACACTTTCTCGTGAGAGACCGTGACAAGGCTATGGTAGCATCTAAGTGTGTCTCACTCTAACGGCGACGACAAGTTTTCTCACGGTGCGCATGCTAGGGGGTCTGGCCTGTTAGCTATGTCTGTGCAGTGGTTAAGCTATTAAAAGGTAACTGACAGATAAAACTCGTACCTACTTCCGAAATATTCATGATTTATCGCAGTATTGCTGCTATGCTTGGCATAGTAAACAAAAACGCTACTCGTTATACAAATTTTTGCTTTGAATCTCTAGCGGGTCACATAAAATAACCAAGTGAGAGTTGGACTCGCGCACGAAGGGTTCCATACCATTATCTATAAAAACGAGCAAAAAAATCACGTTTGATGTATGGGAGCCTCCTTAAATATTTATTTTGTTCTGTTTTTTAGTATTTTTGTTGTTATAGTGGCAACAGAAATACACTGAAAACTTCAACTGTCTAACTATCACGGTTCATGAGATACAGTCTGGTGACAGACCGACAGACAGGCACAGGCAGCGGAGCCTTAGTAATAGGGTCCGTTTTACCCTTTAGGTATGGAACTCTAAAAATTATCTATTTTTGTTTTCAGCTGTACCAAAACTTATTAGCGAGCGTGAGATGAAGAAACATTCTGAAAAAATATACAAGTCCTTGCCCGAAGTTGTCCAGAAGAAAGAAGAGAAAAGAAAGGAGAACATTAAGAAAACTAATTTGCTGATGGCCAACATGTTTAAAAAGGTTCGTAGATTTTAAATATACACTTTCCCTAAATAACTATTCACCAGTCGGATGCCATTAATTTACGTATTAATCATCATCATTAACGGCCTGAAGACGTCCACTGCTGAACATAGGCCTCCCCCAGAGCACGCCACCTTGAGCGGCTGCTCGCCTCCTGCATCCATCGGCTCCCCGCGGCTTTCACCAGGTCGTCGGTCCACCGAGTGGGGGCCCGGCCTACGCTGCGTCTTCCGGTTCGTGGTCGCCACTCGAGAACCTTCCTTCCCCATCGGTTGTCAGTTCTCCGAGCGATGTGGCCTGCCCATTGCCACTTCAACTTACTAACTCTAAGAGCTATATCGGTCACTTAAGTTCTCCTGCGGATCTCCTCGTTCCGGAGCTTATCTCGCAGGGAAACACCGAGCATAGCTCGTTCAGCTCGCTGCGCAACTTTAAGCTTACTAATGAGGCCAACAGTAGGAGACCATGTCTCAGTTCCATAAGCCATCACTGGCAACACACACTGATTGAAAACTTTCGTTTTCAGGCTCTGCGGTATTTTGGACGAAAAGATAGGACGAAGCTTCCTGAACGCTGCCCAGAGCCGAGTTGGGTTCTTACATATTAATAGATGAAATTTAAAAAAAGTGTACGACTGTCGTACACTAAATTTTAATATTCCTTCAGCTAATTTATTTTTCTCTTATTTTGGCTCCACACATAGTGTATTTAGCCAGTGTCAAGTATTGTAATTTTTCATCGTGTTTAGAATATTTCACGTAAAGTCTAATCTTAGTCACAGTCTGGGTAGTCATAGTCCAGTCTAAGTCATGACCTAGTAAAGTGGTGGCAACATTACTAGAAGCTTCAATGAAATTTTGGAAGCAACACGAAAAACCCACGTTTCACCACATTGTATCGCTTGCCCACACTCATGCTCGTAATTCAGCACTTAATGCGTAAAACGCCACCAATTTTAAATATTAACACTGGAAAAAGCTCAAGTTTTGCAAGCATGAACTATTCCGCGTTCCCCAAAACTCAGCTAATTTTACAAAGAAATGTTTTTTCACAGAATCTCCAAAAGAAGACTTTACGCGGTTCCGTGAATCTCTCGAATTACAGCACAGTTATAAAGATCTGACACAAACTGCGCAGCTGCGGATGTCATCACAATATACTTACAAGGGAAAAAAGTGGACTTAAACTGAACTTTTCAGTTCAGACTGGGTAACTAGAAGATTTAAAATCTTAACTCTTGCCTCTACTTTTTTAATGTATACGTCATATTATATTACTTAGGTACTTTAATTTTTCGTTACCTTACGTGAAGTACCAGCGAAAATAATAATGCACATCGATCTAATGAGGGAGATAGCTAATTCAGCTTCGTATAGCGTGGTCTCGTTCACACGGAGCACTAGTGACAAAACGACACAATGTCCAAAGCTTAGAGTATAGACTAAAGCATAGAGAGAACTTGATTATATGTCAAGCGTACCACTTTTTTGGACACTTTTTATTTTATGTGGACACTTTTCTTTTTTTTTCTTATAGTTTGGCTCCACACAGTGTATTTAGCCAGTGTCAAGTATTGTAGTTTTTCGTCGTATTATGAAATATTTCATGTAAAGTCAAGTCTTAGTCACAGTCAGTCAGGGTAGTCATAGTCCAGTCTAAGTCAGGTAGTCATAATCCAGTCTAAGTCATGTCCTAGTAAAGTAGTGGCAACTTTACTAGAGGCTTCTATGGAATTATGGAAGCAACACGAAAAACCACGTTTCACTACATTATATCACTTGCCCACACTTATATTCATAATTCAGCACTTAATGCGTAAAATGCCACTAATTTTAAACATTAACACTAGAAAAAGCATAAGTTTTGTGAAATAATACAATGCAACGACGTGAACTTTTTCACGTTCCCGCCAAAACTCCATGTGGACACTTTGATGTGAATGAGTCTGACAGATTTGTATAGAAAAAACAGTTGACTCGAGTCGAATAAAATGGTACGGTGCTTAGCGCAAGCGTAGCTAATTACTTTGTGTTTGTTTCTTTCCTTCGCCACTGACGTAGCGATACGTGTGAGCAGTACAAATATAATATCGTTTTGATGATCACTCTATGCTTTAGTCTATACTCTAAGGTCCAAAGGGCAGACGACGCTTTACCATGCTGACAATAGTCAATCATCCCTCTCTGAGACGACGCTCTACAAAACCGACACTAGCCGATTGTCTCCCTCTAGCTTTATTGACACTCTATCTATCTTGTGGTACTAATACACAACCAAAGTTATGTATAACATGCATAAATGTTAAAAGGGAGAAGATGGCGCACGTTCTCACATCATTTAACCAATATTACTCTGCGTCTCGCTCTATGTCGCTCAGGACGCTTGTTGCTATCTTTTTCTTTCGCACGGGAAACTGTATGCAACTAATTTAGGTTAAATGCTGTCGTTTCGCGTAATTATTTTATAGATGAACAATTAAAATGCGCAATTGTCGTACGTTTAAGATTCCTTGGAATAAACGAACCACTTTTGAGAAGCTAATTAGTGCCTCATCTTCCCTTTTTAAATTATAATTATGGTCTATCCATTTAATTAGAATTTATGACAGAGTATTATGATGTGACTTCACTATACAAAACAAATGTTGTAACATAACTGACATCATTTGCAGATCATTCACGGCTTTCCGTGTTCTGTAGCATTTGTTTATTCTGTGGTTTGGTATAACCAACACATCTTTTCTTTTTAATCTGTGGTTTAAAACGTAACGTCCATACCTACATTTTAGTAGATGTGACCCCGCGGCTTTGCGAAAACTACGGAAATTAGAAATTATGACTTATTCAAACACACGATACTGGCTAAATACGCTAGTTGCTTAGAGCCAAACTATAAAAAAAATATCCACAGCGCCATCTTAGATTAGTTTTGCTCACAGAGCATTAATAAATATGGCGCTTCAGAAGCGTATTTTTTTTCTTGCTCTGTGGTTTTGTTGCGGCTCTTGGGTTCACAAAAAGGTGTCGTGTTAGCCAAAGATATGACACAAAGTGCGTAACTTTATACTTAGATTAGTCATTAAATGAAATTGTTGTGTTCAAGAATGTACGTTGCGGATTATTGTTGAATCCAATTTATTTTATAACAAAGGCTATGTTTGCCTGTTTTATTGACTACTTATATTTGAAATAAAATTTAATTTTATATATGTAATGGCTATTGTTTGATAGTAAAAGAAAACCTACGTAAGTCGGATTAGTTTAATCTAACCATACAGGATTACTGTTTTTTTACTATTACTAAATAACGATTTTTAGTCATAGTATTATTTATCCTTATTGATACCGGAAATATCTCGCGTAACTCCTGTAAGCACAGAACACAGAACATCTAATAGTATTTAGCATAGGCAGGGAAGCCGTAGCCAGCCATGCCGTTAGAATTATCATAAAAAATTTAACTATTTTTTAAAGTTTGTTTATCTATAACGTCACGACTGCCAACAGTCTTTTTACCAGTAACCTCGTATCACGCCTATCTTGATAATCTTATGCGCCACAGAATACATAATAGAAATATTACGTACCACCTACCTAGAGTAGAATAGGTAAGAAACGGGCTCAAGCAACTTACTTGTCTCATGGTAAACAATTCAACAACAAACAAGGTTATAGTTTACCGCGATAAGTTTTATTATGCACGTAACATTGATACATTTGGTTACATATTTCATTTTATTGCGACATATTGTGTGTTGTAATGTATTGTATCATATATTTTGATAAATTCATTGGATTTTGTCGCTTCGGAGCATAATGTACAACACGCGAAAGAGCACGACTCTCAAAATGAACACTACGTAAAACTTACAATATACTATGTGCAAACAGTAGAATGAGTACAACATGCAAAACGTAGGTACAAAACTCAATATGTACAATGTAGTCTTAGGGTCAATTCACATAGAGCGGCAAAATGCTCGAGCAGTTTTTAAGTGCTATTGGAATATAAACCTTATTCCATTTAGACAAAGCTGAAAACAGTATGTAACATTAAAATCTTACCTATTTTAATGTTGCATACTATTTTCAGCTTTGTCTAAATAGATTAATGGTTGATATTCATATAGCACTTAAACAGTGCTCGAGCATTTTGCTGCTCTGTCTGAGTTGAGCCCTAGGCTTCATTCACGTGATGCTGTATCTCGGGTAATGGTACCGTATTACGGTTTACTAAAACCCTGATAGGGTTTCGGGCATTGGTATAAGTACAGAATTACTTTTGTACCTATTACCTACTTCATATACTAACCCCCGGTTTCACGTACGTTTGTCACTCATCTTAACGTAGCAAACAGTATACGCTCATTGGTCGAAGACAGCCGCTGGGCAACAGGCAACCAATGAGCGTTCAGTATTTTTAAGTTGGCATGAGTTTAACTTTAATAATCGTACGAGAAATGGGGGCTAAACCCACAGATGAGTAATATGCATGGAATTCATCATTTAAAGAAAAGAGCACGTATTGGTATTTTATGATAAACTCATGTGTTTTACCACCATATCCTCAAATTTCCCTCTTGGACTCCCCTACTATAATGATTTGTGCGCTCCCCCCCCTACGAAATTTCTGTATCCGCGCCTGGTAGGTAAGCAGGCTACGCACAGAACTCATGAATTATAGATAGGTAAGGTACCTACTAAGGTATAATACAAATCATAAACGAAAGAAGTAAAATCTTTTTTAGTCTGTTTGAGTTCTAGAACGATCGGATTCATCGCAGCAAGTCATCGAATCCAAGAGTTGCTCGGTGCCTCCAAGCAAGCATTTACTTTACTCTCAGGTACCTATGTGGAAACCGCAGGGAGCCGATGAATGCAGTAGGCGAGCAGCTGGTCAAAGTGGTGCTCCCTGGGGATGCCTATGTTCAGCAGTGGGCGTCTTCAGGCTGTTGATGACGATGATGATGACTTCTTGAAGGAATGGAATGCCCTTATAATTACACTTTATGTGGTCAAGTTTTGGATTGACACGAGTGGCTACTGTCTGCGCTGCGTTGGCAAATAAAATTTGGTAACCTTATCCAAGTGATTACCTTTAACCAAATCCTTAATTTCTTGAGCAGTGACATTATGTCCGGGCTTCTTCACGACGCAAGCTACGGGCAATTCTCCACATTCCCGATCGGGGAACCCTGTTACTGCAACATCTTGTACTCCTGGATGTTGTATGATAACACCTTCTATCTCAACTGGTGACACCTGAAAAGTACTTGGAGTTTGGTCTTTACCAACCTTCATGTTCATATACCTATTCTGTTTCTACATGTGCACCTTTACAGCGTTTACGTTACCCATTTTGTAAAGGCGCCGCTAAAATAGGTGTGGCAGATATCAAAACTAGGTAGGTTAAGTATCTCAAATGTGGCAATTATCTCTAAGACACGGTGTAAGCCCACCTCAATTTAGGCTCACTTTTCAATAAGTGGGGAGACTAGGGAACTGTATGGAAAATACTGTGGGTAGGTACTGTGGTAATAAGCAGACATTAATAAGAAGTCCTGATGTAGTAGGGGCTTCGAAACAAGAAGAATCCCTATAATACTCACGTCATTTGAGTCGCCACAAGTGCACTTTTCTTGCCTTCTAAAGCTAGGTTTAGAACACATCCGCCAGATTCTATTTTCGGCAGGTCATTGAATAATTTTTTTCCACATAGGTACTTATGTCAGAATTATTAGATCGGTAGTGAAACAGTAATTGCCTTGATTATGATTCCATATTTGACAGATAATATTCCGCAATCATAATTCCGCAAAATATTCATGGTGCGGATTCGTGTAAATGACAAACACGAATCCGCACCAAGAATTTCACGTGGTGGTTGCGTTGCAGATTCTGTTGCGACCAAAGATTATAAAGCCCGGTTGCGACGTTTTTAGTCACATTCTACATTCGACATTCATATGACGAAAGTGAACCAAACTTTTTTTTATGTAACGAATGACGTGACGAGCCAGTCGTTCACCTGGTGTTACACGGCCGCCCATAACAGATTGCAGTGTCACTCGGAACCTCGGAACTCAAAATGAAAGTCTCGCGTGACACTGCGCATTGCGCACGTCATCCTGAGACATCACACAGTCTAAAAAAGTTTTCTAGACTGTGAGAGCGCCTCCATTTGCCCAGTAATTTCACTAGCTACAATGCCCTTCAAACCAGAACACAGTAGTGCTTGCACACTACTGCTTGGCGGCATAATAACTGGCAAAGCGGTGGTACCTACCTACCTAGACGAACTTTGCAGAAAAGTCCTACCACCTAGTAAAACCTTGGAACTTGGAAACCTTGGAATAATTTCGATTTATGACGAAAGTGGAATCTGGTGGATGTCATCCAAATCACTACCTATCTTACCTGGTGGTTCCTATACTTTAACAGCAGCTTTATTCTTTCCATGAAGTAGAAGTTCCATGCCTCGTCTCTGTAGAACATATCACCAGTTTTGAACCAGCCATCTTCTGAGAATACTTCTTTGGTTGCTTTTGGGTTGTTGTAGTATCCCTATAACATAAATACTACTATTGGATAGGAGTGGTGAGCTCACAAAGTGTTTCTATCTTGCCGCAGTTTTAAAGAACTGCACTAAGGTACCAACTACATGCTTTGTACACTAAAGTTTGGTATTGCTACATCTAAAAAAGAAGAAAAGAAATAGGTACTTACCTTGAAAAAACCTGGTCCTTTTAGCCAGAGCTCTCCATTTTTATTTGGCTCGTTTACACTATTTCCTGTTTCAGTGTCAACCAACTGAAAATTTTAAATATGAAATAATTAAAACGTAGATCATCATCATCATCATCATCAGCCTGAAGACGTCCACTGCTGAACATAGGCCTCCCCCAAAGAGCGCCACTTTGAGCGGCTGCTTGCCTCTTGCATCCATCGGCTCCCCGCGGTTCTGATCAGGTCGTCGGTCCACCTAGTGGGGGGCCGGCCTACGCTGCGTCTTCCGGTTCGTGGTCGCCACTCGAGAACCTTTCCTCCCCATCGGTTGTCAGTTCTACGAGCGATGTGGCCCGCCCACTGCCACTTCAACTTGCTGATTCCCAAAGCTATATCGGTGACTTTAGTTCTCTTGCGGATCTCCTCATTTCGAATCTTACCTCGCAAGGAAACCCTGAGCATAGCTCTCTCCATAGCTCGCTGCGCGACTCTGAGCTTATCCATAAGGCCAACAGTAAGAGACCACGTCTCAGTTCCATAAGTCATCACTGGCAACACACACTGGTTGAAAACTTTCGTTTTCAGGCTTTGTGGTATTTTAGACGAAAAGATAGGTCGAAGCTTCGCGATACTACGTAGATAATTATACTTTAATTTTGACAGATTTTAGTTTTAAAAGTAGGCATAGAAATCGTATAATCATTAAAAAAACTTACCCTGTATTGAAGACACCCCATTGGCTTCCCGCAGGAGTGAGGTGGAGAAGAGAATCCGTGAGAGAACGCTAAGCAGGTCAGCTCACTCATGCCGTAGACGTTCACGATTTCTGCATCTGGTATCAATTTCTGAAATAAATCATCACTGTATGGTAGTGCAAGGGCAGTGTCACTACGACAAAGAGCTTAGAAACGTGAAAGGAATTATTGAACCGTAATTATTAGTGGCATATATTAAGTACCTAGGTAGAGGTAGTACTTATTATGTTATAGTAGGTACCTCATCATCATCATCATTAACAGCCTGAAGACGTCCACTGCTGAACATAGGCCTCCCCCAGAGCACGCCACCTTGAGCGGCTGCTCGCCTCTTGCATCCATCGGCTCCCCGCGGCTTTCACCAGGTCGTCGGTCCACCGAGTGGGGGGCCGGCCTACGCTGCGTCTTCCGGTTCGTGGTCGCCACTCGAGAACCTTTCTTCCCCATCGGTTGTCAGTTCTACGAGCGATGTGGCCTGCCCATTGCCACTTCAACTTACTAACTCTAAGAGCTATATCGGTCACTTTAGTTCTCCTGCGGATCTCCTCGTTCCGGAGCTTATCTCGCAGTAGGTACCTAATATATTATATTTTCAGCGGCATGGAACATTAAATTGGTCGAAGGCGTCTACTCACGATAGTATACCTACCTGCTTCGGTCAAATGAGAACGAGTCATCCAAGGAGCTTGCGACTGGTTTTAAGATGCCACTTAACTTTCAGTGGTGCTTAATAGGTGGATCCAGGTGGGGGAGGTGGGCATGTGCCCCCCAGCAGGCAGTTCGAAAAGAGACGCCATGAGATTAAGGGTGCTACTCTAAGTGTCTCCGTTTCAGTAGCATGGGCAAAAATGATTTCATGTCCGTCCGGCGGATGTCAGGCTGACCTTTATAGGTCGCATTTCTCAACCGAGTCGCGTGATATTTGTAAGCAGGTGCGATTAGGTATTTATAGATTTTTTTGTTGTACATTTCTTGCAAATTTTTTAACATGCGTAAAAATAGTTTTTCAGTTTTAACCTATGCATGTCTCGCGAGGTCTACAGCTCGCAGAACCACTAGTAATAGTAATACAAACGGCTCAAAGACAGCCGTGACACATACTATTTACCTTTAGCTCAGAAATAAGATCCGCATATACAGCGCTGCCGCCCAAGTAAATCAACTTAAAGCAGGACAAGTCGCAGCGCTCCCGGTCTCCCGGCCTCAACAGCGTTGTCATCATGGTTGGACTCATGATCGTAAACACTGGCTGAAATAGTTTTTTACAGCATTCTAATTCAAGGAAGAGACTCATGACATCTGTGAAAACGTTACATTCAATACACACAAGAATACACATTTAGTGACAACCATAGAGTAGTAGGTATACGTAAAGTGATAACTTACACAATTTACACATGAAAGATTGCGTCTAACCTTGCACAAGGTCCTTGAGCTGCGCGTAAATTCGTTATATTTACAGTTATTTATAATGATTTAGGTACCTACAGCTCCTAGTTTATCTTTTATCATTTTTACTACAGCGCAGCGTTTCGCGCCAGCTTCACAGCCGCCATTACGTTTGAATCACACTTTACCTATCGTTCCGGTGACGGCTAGGGCACAGATTACTAAATTATGTTACTACGTAAACTAGGGTGTGTTCCACTCACGTCATGTAGGAACCTATTGCAATACTGTGTCAGGAACAGCATTCTCAGCAGATTATGGTTTGGTATAGATATTTATAGTAATCTGTGGTAGAAACTCACCTTATACGTATTAATGAGATGATAAAGATGTTCCTGTGTCGAGGGCAACGAAGACTGTATCCTCTTGAACTTAAAAACCGGTGCATACATAAAATTTATTATTGCTGAGAGCCACTGTAGAGGCGATGACACTAGCGAGGATCGGAAGAAAGGAATTTCCGTTGTGTTCGGCCTAGAAGAGACAGAAGATTAAAGTGAGACATAAATCAAAATTATCTGCACTTGCAAGTGCCTTAACCTGATAGGTATACCTCTACCTATGATAAGTCTATGGTACCTGCCCTACGTAGGTATTAAGACCTGACACTGAAACTGTACGTGAATGCAGATAAATTAGTAATTTATGAATTAATGGAAAAACCAGAATATCCTCAAACTCTGTTAACCCAAATATGATCATATTTTTAGTTCAATAACTCTAATACCCATATTACCCATAGACACGCATTTGATGCATTCAGCATCGCAGGCGATGACTGCTATTTTATATCAAGCGAGACATTGGTCAAAATGTGTTGCGTATAGGTGCGAAGCGTCAAATTGTTTAATGCTCTGTGGTAACCAATAAAAACACAAAAGACTTCATAAGGAGTTTTGGCGGGAACTCGAAAAAGTTCACGTCGTTGCATTGTATTATTTTTCAAAACTCGTGCTTTTTCCAGTGTTAATGTTTAAAGTCGGTGGCGTTTTACGCATTATGTGCTGAATTACGAGCATGAGTGTGGGCAAGTGATATAATGTGGTGAAACGTGGTTTTTCGTGTTGCTTCCAAAATTCTATAGAAGCTTCTAGTAAAGTTGCCACCACTTTACTAGAGCATGACTTAGACTGGACTGAGACTACCTGACTTAGACTGGACTATGACTACGCAGACTGTGACTAAGACTTGACATTACGTGAAATATGCTATAGCACGATGAAAATTACAATACTTGACACTGGCTAAATACACTATGTGTGGAGCCAAAATACAAGAAAAAAAAAAACATCTATTAGACATTATGAAGTCAAATGAGAACGAGTCATCCAAGGAGCTTGCGACTGGTTTTAAGATGCCACTTAACTTTCAGTGGTGCTTAATAGGTGGATCCAGGTGGGGGAGGTGGGCATGTGCCCCCCAGCAGGCAGTTCGAAAAGAGACGCCATGAGATTAAGGGTGCTACTCTAAGTGTCTCCGTTTCAGTAGCATGGGCAAAAATGATTTCATGTCCGTCCGGCGGATGTCAGGCTGACCTTTATAGGTCGCATTTCTCAACCGAGTCGCGTGATATTTGTAAGCAGGTGCGATTAGGTATTTATAGATTTTTTTGTTGTACATTTCTTGCAAATTTTTTAACATGCGTAAAAATAGTTTTTCAGTTTTAACCTATGCATGTCTCGCGAGGTCTACAGCTCGCAGAACCACTAGTAATAGTAATACAAACGGCTCAAAGACAGCCGTGACACATACTATTTACCTTTAGCTCAGAAATAAGATCCGCATATACAGCGCTGCCGCCAAGTACAAGACTTAGACTGGACTATGACTACGCAGACTGTGACTAAGACTTGACTTTACGTGAAATATTCTATCATTATGAAAAATTACAATACTTGACACTGGCTAAATACACTATGTGTGGAGCCAAAATATAAGAGAAAAAAAAAGACTTCATAATGTCTAATAGATGTTTTTTTTTTTTTTCTTGTATTTTGGCTCCACACATAGTGTATTTAGCCAGTGTCAAGTATTGTAATTTTCATCGTGCTATAGCATATTTCACGTAATGTCAAGTCTTAGTCACAGTCATAGTCCAGTGAAGTCCAGTCTAAGTCATGCCTAGTTGTCATGCCCCAGTAAAGTGGTGGCACCTTTACTAGAAGCTTCTATGGAATTTTGGAAGCAACACGAAAAACCACGTTTCACCACATTATATCACTTGCCCACTCATGCTCGTAATTCAGCAATGAATACATAAAATGCCACCAATTTTAAACATTAACACTGGAAAAAGCACAAGTTTTGAAAAATAATACAATACGACGACGTGAACTTTTCCGCGTTCCCGCCAAAAGTCCTAATAGAAGTTTTCAGCAAAATTCGCGTACCAATATAATAAGATAACTGTGTGATTGGTCAATTTAAATTGTTCATCTTGAGAGCCCCAAATATTTATAAGTAGTAGATTATTACCCAATTATTATTACCATTATTACCCTAACCTAACCCCCCCCCCCCCCCCTGATTATTTACCTAATATTAATTTATACAATATAGTTCACAACACTAGCTAAGACCACAGTAGATACTTAAAATTAGAAAAAAAAATTAGTCTCTAACTCAAGTCTTGAGCTCCGGGAACCTGATAGTAGGTAAGTAAATTGATCATGAATTAAACAAACAGTAAAACGATATGTGATAGAATATCACAAAATGCTGTGCTCACCAGATATAGGGGCACATTACAGCAAAGTTTTTATGTGTAGCAGCACCAGATTTAGGCAGTCCAGTTGTCCCACTTGTTGGTATCAGCATCGCTATGGTTTCCGCAGGGTCAAAATCTGCGGCCCTAGAAAATAGGACGTTTAACATTGATTTGATAACTCTTCAGCAGATCTTCGGTGCAATGTGTGCTGGCTTTTTGACCGACCTAGCTCTATATTTTTATTAAGTTTGTACCCTACCTACTTATTTGATATTGATTTTTTGTCTGTTCAGTATCTCTGCATTGATTTGTTTAGATATTGTAATCTTAAATTTATTCAACCAAACATTAGTTACCTGTAGTTTTCAATGGCCTTCTCATCACTCCCAAGATCTAGCAGCTTGCAGAAAGTGTCATCGTGACTACCGCTATCGAAGCTGACCACTTTAGCGTCAGCATTTGATTTGTTCAGAGCTGCTTGGATGTCTTCTACCTTTTCATTTTGACAGAATATTATTTTTGGTTGGTTTACTTGAAAACTATCAATCAATTCACCTAAAAATTAAATTTTCGTACATTGTATAGTGTGTGTCCGACACTTTTGCCGATTTCTCTCCAGGGAATGGAGTTGAAATCTATTACTTACTAACTCCGAATGTCTTGTCAATGGGAGCAATAATAATTCCTTCCAAAAGCGCTGCGTAGAAAGGCACAATGAGATCTAGATGGTTAGGGGCCATCAGAATCATGACATCACCTTGCTGCAGCCCCAGCTTCCTGAAGCTGATGGCACATTGTATGCTCCGTTTCAGCAGTGACGCGTTGTTTTCGGCCTGACCTGTAGCTCCATCAATCTAAAAATGCCAGAATAGTAGGTAAATTTAAGCATGGGTTTTCTGAAGCCATATTACTTATTACGGATGTTCTACATTAACATCTTTTTTTAATGTTTTAGTATCAGTTCATCACTAATAACCTCATGAATTTAGACGAGACTCATGATTATAATTGTACAGCAAAGTTTTACTAAGTATTCCTGTACCTATACCAACCTAATATTGAACTCATATCAGCATCTTACTGAACCTAACGTATCTAATGATCCTTTAAGTCGGTTCTTCTTTGTATTTGTTCTGATGATTTATGTTCATTATCATTAATTTAGAAAGAGAACGAACAAATTTTGTCTTCATCGTCTGATCTCTCTTTCTCCCTCCAATTTTCAAGCTTTTTGTGAGACTACATGAATCTTCAAATGCGTCGAAGGATTATATCACCTGTGCCACCATCTCAGGATCATCCTTCAAACTCTGCAATATGATCTTCCCTAGATGGAATCGGTCACTTGGGATCCTCGTCTCTGCGATGATGCGAGATGTGATCTCGTTCAAGTGCCAATGCACTGCGTCGTGTACGTGTGCGTGTATTTTGCAGGACATCGTCTGTAAACAAAACCTTTTTTTATTGGTTTATAGGCATGCGTTTGACCACTGTGTCACCTGATGGGAATTTTAAGTGACAATGCGGTCTAAGATGTAACACGCTTGCCTAGAAGATACCTGTTCACTCTGGATTTGAAGACACCAATTTTGTAGTTCTCGGGAAATACAGACGCCGGCCGGGATACCTAATGTGGAAAAGGCTTTCACTCTCAATATCGAAAGCCATTTTACCGAAGCACATTTCCGCAACGCAATCGTAAAGCTATTTAATCGAAAGATGTCATTGAAAGGCCGTAAAATATTATCGAAAGGCTATTGCAGCGCTGGGACGGAATGGAATGCCATCGCCTATCTAAATGCGCGAATTCCCATGCCACGGATTATAAATTTATAAATTTCTTCAACTGCCGTTGATATTTGAAGATCATATTCACGAAATTTTTAATAAACTTCATGTAACGCAAAAATAGGTAGGTAGATCCATAGAAGAATAACGCTGGTAGACACAGAGCAAGCAATACGCAGAGCAAATACGCTTAGGTGCGAAGCGTCATATTTTTCAATGCTCTGTGCTGGTAGATCTACCAAAGTTGTAAATACTTCTTTAGAGACGTCCCTCACAGAGCGCCACTTTGAGCGGCTGTTTGTCTCCTGTATCCATCGTCTCCCGCGGTTTTGGCCGATAGTCGGTAGTCTTCTAGTTCGTGTAAGTCACCACTCGAGAACTTTTCTTCCCCATCGGTGGTTAGTTCTATTCTACGAGCGATGTAGGATAGTGCTGGTGTGTAATGTGGCTTGCCTATTGCCATTTCAACTGCTACTTCTGAGAACTTGATGGCTATATCGGTCACCTTACTTCTCCCGCGGACCTCCTCATTTCGGAGCTTGATATTTATAGTAATGCACATGTATAATACAAAACTCACCTATTTAGGTACCTATGGGCATTGGGCCTTACGTCTCAGAAAGCACCACACTAACACAAAAATAATGCAGCACCAAAAAGCAACAGATGAACTATTAGCTAGATCGTGCGCTCGTAATGTTTAAAACGTAATTAATAACTTGTGATATAATAATGCGCTTACTTTTGATAAGGAAAGATAAGAAAGTTGGAAACATGATAATTTATTATCACACAGCTTATACACCTACCTATCATCTTACAGCAATAATAGCTATATCTAGGTACTTACGGCACAGTCATCTACCTACACGGTGTCACAAAATACTACAGAAGTCAATCACATGTGTGTACTTCACTTTTTATTCCTACGCTCGGCGCTCGCGCTAGGGATGGCGGCGGCTGCGCGGGCGGCCGGGTCGCCGCGTCGGGCAGTAGGTACCTACTTATCATAACTATAATGCGGAAGATGACTGTATTTTTTTATCATCCATTCGTAAATACAAACATACATACATAAACTGCTAAAACCATAACCCTTCCATTGATATCGAAATATTGTTTTCGCAGTTATAAATATAATTAGATAAAGTTTTTTGATGGCTAAATAATGCGGTTATGTTACATTTACATCTTCCTCATTAGATTATTGAAAACAAGCAAACCCTACCTACTTACCCCTCTGAAACAACTGGTAGCTTAAAAAACGACAATTCACCGTTTAATGTTGAATTAAAAAAACCGTCCACTGTTACAGTTATAATAACTATTTTTAGTTGCTCCATTTTTTTACAAGAATGTTCACAGACGCGTGTCTCAAGCGGGTGGCGCTCGCGCTCGCACTACTCCGACAGACTCCGAGACATCGTGTGGGTGAGCGGTGTCTGTGTGCGTTGCTCGAGCGCACTTACTATGTAGATTGCGTCCTGTTAGTATTTTGTGACAGTGTCCCAAGATCTAAGGATTAAATAAAATCACATCATATAATTATAATAGTAGGTACACCTACTATATATTATGTCACAATGTGTCCAATGAGCTACCTGGTAGTCAGTAATTGGAGATTGGTGAATATAGGGCCATAGAAATATAACGCTTTCTCTAAGCATATATAGGGCGATTCCAGTAGGATGTGTAAGTATTCTACTATTTTATATATTAGTTTAGAATGAAGCTACGCGCGTTTTTAGCCATTTTTACCCGACTACACTGCAAATCGGAGGGTTATGTGACTGTCTACGGTAGGTACATTACATCCAAGGAAGTTGGGACGTATATTATTTCATCATCATCATCATTAACAGCCTGAAGACGTCCACTGCTGAACATAGGCCTCCCCCAGAGTACGCCACCTTGAGCGGCTGCTCGCCTCCTGCATCCATCGGCTCCCCGCGGCTTTCACCAGGTCGTCGGTCCACAGAGTGGGGGGCCGGCCTACGCTGCGTCTTCCGGTTCGTGGTCGCCACTCGAGAACCTTTCTTCCCCATCGGTTGTCAGTTCTACGAGCGATGTGGCCTGCCCGTATATTATTTACTAGATCCAATATGGCGGACTTTATGACCTACGATTCCACGTCATAGTGTAAGAAAATTTGCTAAAAATTAGGCAATCAGCCATATTATTACGTACAATCAGCCGAAATAATTCGTGGAGTCTTTAAAATTAATATAATTTATTTAAAACTAGCTTTTGCCCGCGGCTTCGCACGCTTGTATTGTGTTATTTCTACGTTTATATAGGTAGTCTAATAATAGATCATGCATTTTCTATATACCAAACAACAAATCCACTAAATTTTTTCGGAGCTGAGCACGTATTAGCACACGTGTAAAATGCATTTACCTATACGATGCGTACATAATTAATTTTGTTAATACTAATTAGAAATTACAAATACTTAAGTACGCTACTATAAAACGAGTCGACATTTATGTGTCCACTATTTTCCACGTTGTCTCATTTCACTGTACTTTCAACATAGTGGAGGGAGTGAGGAAATAACATGTGTACAAAGCTCAAATCAGGATCGCTTTTGGAAATAATGTTTCATTTTTAGGGTTCCGTAACAGTTTAAAAATAAAGGAACCCTTTGTGGCGAAGTTGGGTATGACATCACAAGTACGTCTCCACACTATCATGCCTGCATAAGGTTCCATTATAGGTAAGGTGTAATGTACCTACGCCACAAATGAAATGTTACAGAGCATCATTGAAAGGAATAGAGGAAATAGTTCTTAGTTTTACTTATTAGGTGAGAGTCGCCTTTGATACCATGAAAACACTGAGAGCCACAGCTAAGTGGTATAGGATCCTCTCACCAACGAGTGAAGTCATTATCAGATGCGAACTTACTTCTCTTCACCTTAAACCTTCGGGACCCGAAGGTCCCGAAGGAGGGTCCACCAGCCGTCCCATTTGACCTGCCCTTACCACCGTGCAAAACTCATTCTAATTCCTCTTTATTTCCCTTTCAATAAGACTCACATCACAAGTTAAACTCTCATCACAAGTTAAGTCTTTGGTCACAAGTTATCTTTGAATCACTTATTACTTAGCCTAGCCAGGATTATTAACAATTACCTCTCGTAATAGTTTCGTTGAGGTTATTCATTGCTACACCAAATTTTCTTGCACTAAATATCGTTTTACTTAAATATCGTTTCGCTTCGCTATCTTTTTCTAAATAAAACCAAGGCACCACTCCCGCCTTTTTTGCTCTCATACAATATTACCAGCACAGATAACCTAAAACTCGGAATCGATTCACTTACACAGAGACTTTTTTCTTTAATCTATTCCTCCAGATAAACATGTGGTACCACAGACCTGTGTGTGTGGCACAGAGTGTAGTCGATGGTTTTTCTCTAATCTGTGACATGTCATAACTTACCGTAAGTAGCCAAAAAAAAAAACACCAATCAGCCATGTTGTCTAAAACTCCGATTCGTTTCGTAATGAAAACTTAATAATCGTCATCAAAAAAAATTAATGATATTTCAATTTTAATATATCCTATTTTAAGCGCCGGTTATTTCTATGCATATTAGTGAAAACCGCATGAAAATCCATTCAGTATTTTAGGAGTTCAGTTGGAACAAACAAACAAACAAACAGACAAAGTGTATAAAAAGTGGCTTAACGTGATCAGCGGCTAATTTTAAGCCAACCTGTGTGATTATTTTTTTGATATCTTGCAATTACAGACTTTTTATCTCTACAGTTTTATTATATGTATAGATAATACGGCATTTCACTCCCATACAAAATCTGAATGTCGCCATGCCACTTTGCGTTCAAAAATAATAACTTGTCTTGAAAATTGGCACAGTTATACTTTGAAGTATACTTACTGATGAATATACTAAAACTATACGATGGTGGGGGGTGAACCGAGGGGTTTGAATGTCACTTTTGTCACATATTTGCTCATATCTCAGAAACCTTTAGAATTAGGATTACAATTACTTCTATGAAATGAAACTATATGAAATCCGCTATAAAAAAGATTCTATTCATTTTAACTGTAGGATCAATACTTTGACAGGGAGTTGGATTTTATAAAAAAAGAATATAAATTGGTTTTAACAAATTATGTACATATTTACAACAAAAATCAAAACTATTACACAGTAGTATTTTTTCCCGTGTTCAACCTTCCTGGCTGTACTAAGGGCAATTTTTTTCTTCCCCTGGTACACCTGTATTATGGATATTATATGTAGGTAATAGGTATTATTGCCGGCAACGAAGATGTAGCCAGTACTTTTCATGTCGAAAGAAAAAGGGAAAGGAGAGGGGAAAGCTACGGGGTAATTACGTATAATTTGCAACAGCAGTAGCGAAGCGACAGCAAACACTTAGCAATCGGTCGCATTGTCAACCGCCTGTCGCTGAATGCGTTTGGCCTTAGATACTAGCGCCACTAGCAACAGGACAGCAATAGACGGAAACAAAATAATACACTTTTTAGTTCAACGATTGTCCGATAGTCGGTGATCTAGCGCTCGATCGCTTTCTGCTCTGCCAAAGTGACGTTTGACAGCAATGATTGCGAAATTTACGCCTGTTGCAAATTATACGTAATTACCCGCGGGACGGCGAAGGCATCTGGGTTAGCATGGACAGTAGACAAAATTGTCTTTCCCCGTTTTACGTCACTTTCTTCATACTTGCTTGGAGTAAAACAGGGGAAAGACAGTTTTGTCTACTGGCCGTGCTAACCCTACAGGTGGCCACCTCATATCTCCCTTCTCTCTTGCCTTCGTAAGGGTTTGGGTCAGCTAGTACGAAATAAAACTGCGTGTTCATTAAGCCTTAAGGATTTTATTCAAATTGACCTGACACTTAAAAAAATGTAGTTATTTTATTCTCTCTTCATACTGAGAACCATGGTTTTAATCTTTCTCCTATCGAGCTTGGTAGAGGCTGTAGTACGAAGCTGGTCCATGAACACCACTCCTCCTCTCAGCTGTTTTATGTCCGTCAGTGTATCTGGAAAAATAAATAATAAATAAATAAATAAGCTCCTGGTATGTTAATTTTAGTATGAAGGTTTAACGATTCGCACGACTAATGTCCAAAGCCAATGTTCTTTAATATAAAAGTAATGAGTAGCTTAATTACTAGGTGGTAGGACTTTTTTGCAAAGTTCGTCTAGGTAGGTGCCACCGCTTTGCCAGTTATTCTGCCGCCAAGCAGTAGTGTGCAAGCACTACTGTGTTCTGGTTTGAAGGGCATTGTAGCTAGTGAAATTACTGGGCAGATGAGACTTAACAACTGATCTCACAGTCTAGAAATCTTTTTTAGACTGTGTGATGTCTCAGGATGACGTGCGCAGTGAGCGGTGTCACGCGAAACTTTAATTTTGATTTCCGAGTGACACTGCAATCTGTAATGGGCGGCCGTGACGCTTAACACCAAGCGAACGACTAGCTCGTTGTCATTCGTTTACAAAAAAAAAACTTCATCACTAGTAATTAGACCCACACATACACAGTGACATTTAAACACAGTAATAATTTATATAACACTACAAAAGGTACCAGTAAAGTCACTGACCTGTACCTGGGTAAAGTATATCCATTAATTTTTTATATCAGACAGACATTTATAAAAAAAAGAAAGCCTTTTAGGTCATACAATGATCAGTCATCAGCTTCACGGCTTTACTTATATAGCCAGTAACTATATGTAGTGTGTGATGTCAAGTGATGAATTGACACGAGTAGGTGATGTCTTCGTTGCGTTAGTAAATAAATAAGTAAAAACTTATCCCTTTATATTACTTTTAACCAAGTCTTTAATCTCTTGAGCAGTGACATTATGTCCGGGCTTCCTCACGACGCAAGCTACGAGCAAGTCACCGCATTCCCGTTCTGCGATCGCTGTTACAGCAACATCTAGTACTCCTGGATGTTGTATTATAACACCTTCTATCTCGACTGGTGACACCTAAAAAGTATTTGCTATTTCGTCTTTACCAACGTTTACAAAGATAAAAGAAGCCATTCAAATTAGGTGTGGCAGAGATCACGAATATGTGGCAACTATTTATAAGGCAAGGTTAGAGTCCCACCTCAACTTAGGTTGTTTACATGCCAGGGAGACCTAGTGGACTGTATGGTATTGGGATAGGTACATAGTAATAAGTAGATCTTAATGAAAAATTCTGAAGAAGGCTTCGAATCAAGAGAAACGGTTGCTCCAGTCAGATTGCACATTCAACATTCATGACGAAAGTGAACCGAAAATGAAATAATTCGATATATAACGAAAGTAGAATCAGCGCCCGTATTATGTAAAAGTTGGAACAGCAGTAGCAAAGCGACAGCATACACTTAGCCATCGATCGCAAGATGTCACTGCAAATTGTAAGTCACCCGCCTGTTGCTTGCCTGTCGCTGAATGCACTTTTGGCCTTTGATACTAGCGCCACTAGCAACAGAACAGCAATAGATGGAAACAAAATAATGCATCGATTGTCTGACAGACGGTGATCTACCGCTCGATCGCTTCCTGCTCTGCCAAAGTGATGTTTGACAGCAATGATTGCGAAATTTACGGCTGTTGCAAACTTGTTGCGAGTTACGTAATTAGCTAGCCGGTGGAAGTAATCCAAATAGTTGTCTTACGTCGTTATCCATGTAGTACAACAGTAGCTTTATTTTTTCCACGAAGTAGAAGTTCCATGCCTCATCTCTATAGAAAACATCACCAGTTTTGAACCAGCCGCCTTCTGCGAATACTACTTTTGTTTCTATTGGGTCATTGTAGTAGCCCTGTAAAAAAAAGATGCGGTGAGCTCACAGTCTTTATTTTTTTGCCGCAATCAGAAACCTACCTATCTACTTATACAGTTCAGGGTGCAATTGACTTCATTATTATAAATTGAGTAGGTACATGATAGTATATCATTAAAAATGATGATCACAGAGTAAAGAGTGCAAATGAAAATATTTTTTTAATAGAAACTAGTTGGCCCGCCCCCGCTTCGAACGAAATGTAATTTTTATGTATGAACAGAAGCACAAATATTTATGAATTAAATATAATTTAAATTAAATATAACCTGTGAAAAAGTCCAACATCTTGGGTAATTTTTAATTTATCCATATTTAACTGGCTTTTACAACTTGACTACAACGATACGGAAATACTTATACAATTTGACAGCTAATTTAACAATTGTTGGTTGAAAAACCTTGTGCAGTTAATGGTCCCGGCCATAAGCACCCCATGCAGGTATGTATGGGTTCGTCTAGTGGGCGTCGAGATCTTGTTTGCATCAATTCCATGTACACAAACCACACCACACTCACACACACAACACACCTTCCACACACTGTTGCATCCATTAATCATTATAGTTTAGTTTATTATTAAATATGTTAATTTATTATATATATACTAACATCCACACCTTCATCCACATTCGTACCAATACACACAAATATATCGTTTCAAGAAATAAAATGAGAATCAGACTATTAAAATGATCAATAGCGTAAAACTTTTTCTAAACATAATGCTAATATGTATGTAGTCAACATCATGAACATAGTGAATAGACGATAGACATGCATTACATTCTTTTAATAAGAACAAAACGTTCGTACTGTTCATATTATCATAATTATAGTTTATCTATAACTTATTTGGTTCATTGCTCAAATATTGTTTAGTTACAGGATATTTACAATGTAATTTATTTTATTTCAAGTTACTAATATTAGTTACCATGGAAGTGTAAAATCTTATAATACTTAGTTTATGCTACAATTTTCCGATATTCATGTATTTCTTCACCCAATGCAAACCTAATTGTGCCCATAAATCAGGTATTATACCTTGTGATGGGCATCATTACGTTCGTGGGGCAAATTATGGGTACTGTGCTGTATAAAGTAAAAAATAGGCATTTATTATATTAGGTATTTAGATAAATAGTGTAATGAGAAAGCACTTATTTCATTTTATTTTTTGTTTATACTATGTTAGGTAACTGATCTGATAAATGTACTTACCTATTATGCGACTACGTTATGTCTAAGACCTAACGGGTGACTGCAGACAGATGCATCCATTCAAACCTGTGACTCAGGGTGGAGTCCCGCACCCTGAGATACAAGTTGATTCTTAGTTCGGGGGCGGCGATTTCACTTCTGGGAAGCGGGTGTACACGGAAATGCATCTGCCTGCAGTCTCTTGTTCAATGTTGGGTTGTTAACTTGTTATGCTTTACTAGTGCCCTTGGCCTTACATAAAACTTGTATTATTTTTTGAAATAAAAACATGATTGATTGATTGATTGATTGTGTCTGGGTGTTATATTGTATTCTATGTATGTATTTACAAACAAAAAGTATCTAAGTATTGTATCAGTTATCTGGTTCCCATAGTACAAGCTATGCTTAGTTTGGGGCTAGATGGTGCTGTGTGAAATGTCCACACATATTTATTATTTATTTATTTATTAAAAAATAGCAAGAAAAAAATAGCAAGAAAAATTTATCTTGCGTCGCGCAAACGCTACTTTATAGCTTTTCGTATGTATAAGAGCATGACTACCTACGAACAACTGAATAACTGTTTTTTATCATTGACTAGGCTAGCGTTTGACCACAATCTCACCCCCTTAAATTATGTACTGTAGCAGCCGATTAAGTAAGCTATTCCATTTATTGGAGTTATTACATATCAATACCAAATTGAAGCGTTTAATTTCAAAAATTTTTGTCCACACGTGACCAGTGTCAGGAGTAGGTACCTAGTTTCAAAGGATGCTAAGGAATTCATTTACACCCAGTAGAGTTATACACCTACAACTACATATACTTCTAAACCTAAGTACCTATGGCTTTGAGATACAACTGCAAAGAGGAGAAGCCCCACATAGAATTACATCTTTTATTACCTTGAAGAAACCAGGTCCTTTAAGCCAGAGTTCCCCATTTTTGTGTGGTTCGCTTACTTCATTTCCTGTTTCAGGTTCAACTAACTGTACAAAAAAATAACACAACACTATTAAGTATCTGGCATAAATAATATATTCAACAGTAGTAGAAACACGTAAGATTTTAAACTTTCATGGTCACTTATACATTACTAAAATATTATTTATTAACGGGATATTTACCAATTGACCATGTACCTACGTAATTTTATTTGTTTCGAGTTGCCGATATTTCGGTGCTGTTGCAAGCACCAAGATCACGGACGACTTATAAATTTGCGGGTAGATGATGATAAGTTATGTGCACAATTGCACGTAGTAAATATCCCGTTAATAAACAATATTTTAGTAGAAAGATATGTAGGTTACATACTCTTTGGTATAAAGCAAAGATTAGGTATAAAGCCCGTTGATAGCTCGTGAACATGATTTCTCGTACAAACACGACTCTCCTGCGCGGGCAGGGGGCGAGGTAACAAAACGAGACAAAGCTATACGAAATTACAAAGGACAGAGCAGGATGGAACAAAAGACATCAACGGGTTCCCGTGATTTGTTTGAAAATAGTAGTTGAAATACGCTACTAATTTGTAGTTTTATCATTGATCAGCTGGATTTATAGTCAATGGTAGAAAGGTACGTTTTTATACATATAAATAAGAAGGTAGACCTATTTAGGTACCTACCTACTACTCTACTCTAAATTTGTGAACTCAATCCCACAATCATCTACACACCTTAAAAAAAAAACAAGTATATACCTACTACTTATTGTATAAATAAGTCAAAAGTAGTGTGACTGCGAAGAATTAAATTCTCGAGTGTCACACTGATGTGACTATGAAGAAAAAGAATTCTTCTGTTCCACACTGGTGTAACAAAATAGTATGATGGTGAGGTCTGCCCTCAACCAAGATAGTATTGATACTATCTTGGATCCTTGGTTGGGGGTTGAGCGTAGGTACGAGAAACCGGGGGTTAGTTTGAACTAACCCCCGGTTTCTCGTACCTACGCTTGTTAAAGTTAAACTCATGTCAACTTAAAAATACGGAACGCTCATTGGTCGCCTGTTGATCATCGTCTGTCTTCAACCAATGAGCGTCCAGTTAAGCGTTAAGTTGACATGAGTCTAACTTTAACAACCGTACAAGAAACCGGGGGTAAGTATGAGGACACTGTTACATTCTTAAAGACAGGTTCTGTGGTATTGTGCTTGAGGTCGCCTGAAGCTGCGAATTCGATACCCACGGGGCAAGAATTTAAGCATTGAAAAAACAGCGCAAATACTCATTTTATTACTTGTAATAAAACAGAAATGTTTAATGAAACTAAGGGCCCACACACGTCGGGATGGTTTCAACACGGCCTCGCTTCTATCCGGCGCTGGCGCTAGAGAGGGCCGCCGCACTGCGCCCCGATTCTATATAGCATCGTTGATCCATACAAAACTGGTTGGCTGGTTTGAAACCGGATTGTGTAGAAACCGTCTCGAGTGTTATAAGCCCTTAGCCTTTACCCTGTATTGAAGACATCCCATTGGTTTCCCGCAGGAGTGAGGTGGGGAAGAGTATCCATGAGCGAACGCTATGCAGGACAGCTCACTCGTGCCGTAGGCGTTCACGATTTCTGCATCTGGTATCAATTTCTGAAATAAATCATCACTGTTTAACAGTGCAAGGGTCTTGTTTAGTGACAAATGACAAGGCGACAAAGAGCTTTGAATTAAAGCGTAATATAAGTGGTAGAGTTGACTGGGTACGATTGTAACGATTTTCATTTGATCGTCCATAATTTTGTTAGTATTTCAGTTATCTACAAGGAAGGTAGCATCAATAATTTTGATAATAATCACCAATGTTATCAGTCAAAAAGTTAACTAAACGGGGCCACGCGCGGGCTCACTCACGCGCGGTGACCGTCGCGGGGCCCGCTAATTATGACGACTGTCACAACCGTAACCTTTTTTTAAGGCGGGGAAATGCCCTCTCACTTCCCTTCCACCACGGGGGTGATGGCAGGGGGTATGTGGAATTAAACCCACTAAAACCCCCCGTGATCCGTCCGCCGCGCCGCTGCGCTGGGATGGGGCGAGATAGGGTCGCGCTAGCATTCACTATCTCGCTCCGGTGGTAGGCCCTTTCGGGCCTCTGCGCCAGTGGGTGGGTAACCTTTCATCTCAGTTACCCACCAGACGTATGGAGCCGTGTGAGCACGGCGGCGGAGTCCCCCGACTCTCCGCCGCCGACCCCACTACGGAGGATGGAGAAGGTGCGCGAAACGCCTCCTCAGTCCGTCTGTGCCGGAGCCAGTCAGTGTTGGGATCATCCTCCCTGACCCACTCCGCGACCTCCTTCTGCGTCATCACCGCCTCGCAGAAGGAGACCATGGCCTGCCACGCTCTCTCGCTGCCGAGCATGGCATTCACCACGCTCGGCAACGAAAGATCCCGGCCAATGATCGCTGAAAGTGCGCGCCGCTTAGACCCCCAAGCAGCGCACACTTCCAGCGTGTGGGTGGGGCGCTGTATCCTCCGGCGCCTCACATTCGTGGAAGGCAGGGGTCGCCTCCCGTCTCGCGATCTGGTGCAGGTATTTTCCGAAACATCCATGTCCGGAAAGTTCCTCCACCAATCGGAAGGTTAGCGACCCGAATGGCTGCCGCACCCACTCCTGGAAGACGGGTGGATGGCCTCCACCGTCCTCTGCCCAGGCACCGTCACAACCGTAACATGACACAACCGTACCCTGTCTACCCTTACCTATATTGATTCCGTAGGTAAAAGACTCTCTACTATTTATTCAGTGCGGCACTGGCATAGAAGATGATTCGCCCAAGTCTACTCACGGACGGTATAGTGGTCATGGCTTGAGCTATCCAAGGAGCTTGAGACTGATCTTGATATAACATTAACTTATATTAGTAGACGTATTTATAGGCATAGGCGAGTCAAGGGGAAGGGGAGAACGGTCTAAAAATTTAACAATACTAACTACTCAATAATACAAACGGCTTAACGACATGCGGGATGCGGGCCACATATTCTTTACCTTTAGCTCAGAAATAAGATCCGCATACACAAAGCTGCCGGCCAAGTAAATCAACTTAAAACAGGAAAAGTCACAGCGCTCCCGGCCTCCAGGCTTCAACAGCATTGTCATCACGGTTGGGCTCATGAGCGTGAACGCAGGCTGAAATAGATTTTTCATCATATGCATACCTACATTGTATTAGTATAGAAACACTCGCCGTCTATCGTATAAGTATGTTTAGTGACTTGTAAGATTGTCTTATTAATATCAACTAAATAAAAATAAAGTTATACCTACCTAATTACCTATATAGAAAAAGAATTCTTTATTTACCTGGATTATACAGATTCAATATTTATGATTTTTATAGCAGTATCGCCTGCTCAGCGTAATCTACAGATATACTATACTGATATATTTCTCAATAGATGGCGCTGCCAACCCCGTAAGTTGGTTGTAAAAGGTGAAGCATAAATTCGGGCACGAGACCACTTGTCACGGTAGCTTAAATAAAGCATGTCCCGGCTTTAGGGACGGATGGATGCGGGTTCAAGTCCCGCTCGTGATTCAAATTTTTCCTTTACAAATTAATCTGTATACCGATTCAGTAGGTATTACCTTAGTATTACCCACGTATTAGGTACCACTTAACTTACGAAACATATTCAATAATCTGTGACTTAACTATAGGTAGGTAACAAAGAGTTTTTATGCGGCTAAAACCTAAAACGTGTCTAAAACAGATTTTCTATAAATACCACGGATTAGAGAAAAAACAACTATGTGATAAATACATTGTAGGTAGGTACCTCCAGGTAGCTCCTTATTAAAAAATATTTAATTTTGTCAAGCTATTCACATTAAGTTATGTTCTAAATACGAATATTATAAAAAAAAGAATATTATAATATACCTTTACTAGGTAATACGGTGCGAAAATCTGCACATATATCACAAAAGATAATAAAAATACAAGTCTGTTTTTCTTCGCAACTGTGATGAAAAACGTCGTATGACACGCGTGCATTGATCATTACATTCTCGGCTCTCTTATTGGTATACCGCTTCGAGTGCAATGACAATCTTCGCACACTTGTATTATAATGTACTATTTCACAACTGATTCAAGAAAGAGACTGTCGTATCATCTGTAAAACATTAGATTCGATACACACAAGAACGAATAGGTAGGTAGTTGGGTAGCTACACATGATTATTCCCGACAGCGTGCGATAACTATTGTACAAATGGGAGATTAGTCAAAAGGTTCTTCAGCTATGCGCGTAATACACAGATAACCCCCAATAGATGCCGCATTACGGGATTTTTGTTCGGATCCTAGCTCACCAAAACTGGAGGAAGGCGCGGGTTGCGGGGACTGGAGCCAATGCGCTATTATTGGCTGTTTCGAGTGACGCCCTAATAATGAACTCTAATAATTGGTCGAAACTACGGCCGTGCTGCGAAGCGGCGATTTATATAGAACCATTTACGCCAATGCGTGGTGCGCGGTCGTCGTCTTTCATGCGGTATCTATTGGGGGTTATCTGTGGCGTAATAGTACCTAACCTACACTACATTATGGGACAAAGGTGCTAGGGTTGACCATAGCAGCATAGCACTCGAGGTGGTATTATGAGCGCGAGCAGTAGGCGAGCGCTAAGTATAAGGGAGCCGAGAGCGTAATGATCAATGCACACGCGTTTCATACGACGTTTTTCATTGCACTTGCGTTGTACACAACATGTGTTGGTAATATACTTTCGACTGTATATTATCCGGGTAAATAAGAATTCTTCGCCTACGTATGTACCTACATGGAACAAAGAAGGAGGTTGTTACATGCTATAACTTGCGTAATAAGAGCCACTCACAGATTAGAGAAAAAAAAACAATCCCTTTACATCGAAATTCGATGCCACTTTATGAGCAAATGTGATGAAAATTAATTTTATATACAGCAGATAATTAGGTACATATATAAAGATTTATGTAGGCTGTACAGCTTTTAATTTATTTTTATTATTGTCTACACCATAGACCAAGCATGTAAGTTTTCTAGGTCTGATGTAAATAGGGCGAATTCTGTGCAAAAAATAATAGCAGTTAATAATACGTAATCTGGTATATAGAACCTACCTATCTAACCAAATGGGATTACATATAATAAAATTACGTAGGTTGTTGTAAAACCTAAATGATCGAAAAGAAAGAGAACAGATTGCTGTATAACAATGAGGCCAATTTTGAAGGCTTTAGTTTTAGTTTTAGGACTCATTAAAAAACTTAAAACTAAATGGTAATTTAAAGGCACCACTTTTTTGTCATTTTAGTAACTTCAAACTCAAATTTTAATCGAAATGAATGAATGATTTGAACGAAATCTAATCAATTTAGGATTTTAGGTGAAGGTGTTAATTTGAAGGCGCATTTTAGCCCATCAATTAGCTGATTAAATATAATGATACTTGTAGTAAGTATACTGTGGAAGAGACTCACCTTATACGTATTAATGAGATGATAAAGATGTCCCTGTGTCGAGGGCAACGAAGACTGTATCCTCGTGAACTTTGTAATCGGTGAATGAATAAAATTTATTATTGCTGAGACCCATTGCAGAGGCGATGGCACTAGAGAGGATTGAATGTAAGGAATTTGCGTTGTTTTCGACCTAGAACAGACAATATATTTAAATGAGCTGCTTATTGACTTGTAAGTATAATGCTGCTCAACTGGCTCACGCCTGTGAACGCTTTGACAACCAAACAAACTAAAAAAACATTGATGATGAATATTGACTATGGGTGCTTACTTCCAAAACTTGATCTAAATCTATGATTGATGAATGAATTGATACATTTGTAGTTTGTATAAATAATACCAAAGTTTTCATCCAAGACGCAACTGAACCCTGCTACACCAACGGTATGGTAAAATTTCTTCTAGTCGAATAACTCCAACAACCAGGCAAGCATTCACCATAGTAGATTATGTTGTCCGTTATCGCTTTACATCAGGCGAAGCAGATACCATAGGTACCTAGTCAAATAGAGGCTTTATAGAATAGAGGACTACACTATGGTGAATGTGCACGACCTAATTCCCCCATCAGCACCATTCCATTACCGGAACTAGATGCTCGGCTATGCACTACTTCCTACATGTTCAAAATACCACGCATTCGTACCAAACACTTCCGATTCTACGTTCATAATTAGAACATCTGAGTAGTAGAATCCGTGTCTTGGAGCTAATTTGGCTCTCGTCTATGTGCCTGGCTTAGTATGATCCAGGCGTGTTCAAAAGAAGAGTGAAGACGTATTTACGTAGCTAGCAACTAGCATGCTACTACACCTTTGATCGCATCGTCACTTCCCATCAGGTAAGAGCGTGGTCAAATGCTAGATAAGCCCAATATAAAAAATGTTTACAAAATTTGCCTGCTTCTCACTCTAACTCAAGTATTGAGCTCTGGAGAATCTGATAATGATCATAAATCTAACCAATCGTATAAGTAGATACCTATTAATATTAAGATGATATGACATATAATTACTATAATAAGCAACACTCACCAGAAGTAAGGGCCCATAACAGCAAAGTTTTTATGTGTAGCAGCAACATATTTAGGCAGTCCAGTAGTGCCACTTGTAGGTGTCAGCACCGCTATGGTTTCAGCAGGATCAAGATCTGCGGCCCTAGCATAAAAAATGATGTTTGGCTTAGATTTGGAAATACCTTTCTTGACTGCAGTTCTACTACTGTTCATTAATAGACCAAGTGAAGGAAGCGTGTGAAATCTCTGTTTTAATTCGTCTACTCTCATCTGTCTGGATGTTGGTACTCGCGTAGGTACATGTCGTATTTTTCTACTAATTTCTTGGTATACAATTTCATAGGATTTATATCGTCAGTAATTTGGAGGTGCGAAACACCTTCACCAGCATGGGGCACTTCATCGCCCTATACTGGTGCGAAACATGGACACAATTCACTAGTCACTATTGCGTGACAGCATGCCCAAAATTTACGCTACAAGATTTAAGTCTACGCTGCGTCTTCTGTTGTTAAATTCAAACTATTCAAAGTTCTCTATTAGGTATCGGCCGAATAACACCAATTATTGCAATAAAAATTTTGATCTAGAGGTCTACTGTTCGCATGATTAGGTAAGATTAATGTTTTTTTTCAAAATCTTTGCAGTCTACTGCTATAGTACTAACAACGAGACGACTTTTCTGTGAGTTATAAATTAATCTCAGCAGATATAGGTACTGAAATTTATAACTAAATAGGTATCTGTTACCTGTAGTTTTCAATCGCCTTCTCATCACTCCCAAGATCTAGCAGCTTGCAGAAGGTATCATCATGACTACCGCTATCGAAGCTGACCACTTTAGCGTCAACATTTGATTTGTTCAGAGCTGCTTGGATGTCTTCAACCTTTTCACTTTGACAGAATATTATTTTTGGATTGTCTACTTGAAAAATATGAATCAGTTCACCTAAAAATACAATTTTCGTATATATGCAGGTACCTGACACCTTTTAGCCGACTTCTCTCTCTATACTTACTAACTTCAGATGTCATGTCAATGGGAGCAATAACAATTCCTTCCAAAAGCGCTGCATAGAAAGGCACGACGTGATCTAGATGGTTAGGGGCCATCAGAATCATGATATCACCTTGCTGCAGCCCCAGCTTCCTGAAGCTGATGGAACATTGTATGCTCCGTTTCAGCAGTGACGCGTTACTTTCCGACTGACCTGTAGCTCCATCAATCTAAAAATACCAGAGAAAATGTTTGTTTAACTTCATTATATCTACGCATGGGCTTAAGCTGAGACTCGTGTGATTATTATCGTATAGTGGAATTTTGGAATTTTGATGATGATGATGATGAATGATACTGAATCCCGGACCCCATTCAATGACGACTTCAGTCTACGTATATTTTCTAATGAGATATCTTAAAAGAAAAGGAACGAACATCAACTCCATTACCCGAAGGTCTTTATTGTTCCCTCCGAGTTCTTAGTTTGGTTTATATAATTTTATATTTGTGAGACACTCGTGAAACTGAAATACGCTGAATTAAGTATTATTTATTTTATCACCTGTGCCACCATCTCAGGATCATCCTTCAAACTCTGCAATATGATCTTCCCTAGATGGAATCGGTCACTTGGGATCCTCGTTTCTGCGATGATGCGAGATGTGATCTCGCTCATGTTCCAGTGCACTGCGTCGTGTACGTGAGTGTATATTATGCCGGACATCGTCTGTAAAAAAATTACACTTAGTGGGGAAAAAGAACAAGTTCTAAATATTTCTATTAAAGACACTTCTGAATTTTTGTTTAATCTGATCTCTGATTTGATCCTTACCTCTCAGACACAACACAATGTCACCATGAGAGGTCACTGCACTCAGTTTACTTATTTATTAATGACGCCTTCAACACGGTTCCTGAGGGATAATTCACGCGGGCGAAGCCGCAAGCAGAAGCTTGTCATCTACTATACTGTATGTAATTTAATTCATTAGCATCTTTTGACACTATAGGTGATCTTGACACCGGTCAATTATTTAACACTTCATCTGCTGACGGTACTTTTAAGCTAAATTACATAGAAAAGATAAAAATAAATGGTGATCCTCCGGGACGGGGGCCTCGGGGATCGGGGCCCTCACATTGTGGACCAAAATGTATGAAACCTAACGCATTGATTTGGTATTGATAATAACTCCAAAAATGGGATAATTTACTACAGTACAAAATTAAATTGAAATAATTTAGTACCTACTGCTTTTAAATATGACATACAAGGTAAAAATATTTTAAAAGTATCAAAATCAATCGTGCCAACTACTTTAGGCGCCGCGGCAATCTTCATAATCTTCAATAAAAAATATTTTCATTTGCACTCTTTATTCTTTAAAACTTATCAATACATGATGTACTATATAACGTTGTGTACTATGTAGGTACTATACCTATCATTATACTCAATTTATGCTAATGCACCCTTTATATTTTTCCAGTTATCCGAACCGATACTAAACCGATTTAGATACCTATATTTTTATGGGACGAGTAAAGTAAGTATACACTTATATATAACTAATTTTCAAATAAAACGAGGTTTTAACTAATCAGTTTATAAATGACGGAGATTTGAGGCAACAAACAAATATAATAGAACCGAATTGAGAACCTCTTTTTTCGAAGTTGGTTGAAAAGTAAAAAGAAATATCAGCATGAATTTATAGATACTTTTGCAGGATCTATGGCGATTAGAATTTACGGATTTCACACAGCTTTTGAAAATTGAATATATCTTCTATCTATCTTCTATACATATAATAAAACTGTAGAGATAAAAAAGTCTGTAATTCAAGATATCAAAAAAATAATCACACAGGTTGGCTTAAAATTAGCCGCTGATCACGTTAAGCCACTTTTTATACACTTTGTCTGTTTGTTTGTTTGTTTGTTTGTTCCAACTGAACTCCTAAAATACTGAATGGATTTTCACGCGGTTTTCACTAATATGCTTAGAAATAACGCTTAAAATAGGATATATTAAAATTGAAATATCGTTAATTTTTTTTTGATGACGATTATTAAGATTTCATTACGAAACGAATCAGAGTTTTAAACAACATGGCCAATTGGTGTTTTTTTTGGCTACTTACGGTAAGTTATGACATGTCACAGATTAGAGAAAAAAACCATCGACTACACTCTGTGCTACACACACAGCTCTGTGGTGCCACATGTTTATCTGAAGGCACAGATTAAAGAAAAAAGTCTCTGTGAAGAATGTATATGACCAAAGAGTAATATTAGTAGGTATGATACTCTATGGAGTTTTAGATTATCTGTGCTGGTAACACTGTATGAGAGAAAAAAGGCGGGAGTGGTGCCTTGGTTTTATTTAGAAAAAAGATAGCGAAGCACACGCTTCGCTATCTTTGAATGATATGAAGTAAAACGTTATTTAGTGCAAGAAAATTTTGTGTAGCAATGAATAACCTCAACGAAATAATTACGAGAGGTAATTGTTAATAATCCTGGCTAGGCTGGGTAAGTGATTCAAAGATAACTTGTGATCAAAGACTTAACTTGTGATGAGAGTTTAACTTGTGATGTGAGTCTTATTGAAAGGGAAATAAAGAGGAATTAGAATGAGTTTTGCACGGTGGTAAGGGCGGGTCAAATGGGGAAGGCTGGTGGACCCTCGTTCGGGTCCTGAAGGCTTAAGGTAAGGAGAAGTAAGTTCGCATCTGATAATGACTTTACTCGTTGGTGAGAGGATCCTACCACTTAGCTGTGGCTCTCGGTGTTTTCATGGTATCAAAAACGACTCTCACCTAATAAGTAAAACTAAGATGTTTCCTCTATTCTTTTCAATGATGCTCTGTAACATTTCGTTTGTGGCGTACATTACACCTAACCTATAATGGAACCTTAGGCAAGCATGATAGTGTGGAGACATACTTGTCATGTCATGCCCAACTTCGCCACAAAGGGTTTCTTTATTTCAAAACTGTTACGGAACCCTAAAAATGAAACATTATTTACAAAAGCGATCGTGATTTGAGCTTTGTACACATGTTATTTCCTCACTCCCTCCACTATGTTGAAAGTGCAGTGAAATGAAATGAGACAACGTGGAAAATAGTAGACATAATAATATTATAAATGTTGACTCCTTTTATAGTGGCGTAAGTATTTGTAGTATATATTCTAATTAGTATTAACAACATTAATTATGTACGCATCGTATAGATGAATGCATTTACACGTGTGCTAATACGTCGTGCTCAGCTCCGAAAAGATTTAGTGGATTTGTTGTTTGGTATATAGAAAATGCATGATCTATTATTAGACTACCTAAACGTAGAAATAACACAATACACGCGTGCGAAGCCGCGGGCAAAAGCTAGTAAATGATAAATAAATAAATGCTTTTTATTTTCCTTGCAAAATGGCCTAAGTACAAAAGTATTAGGTTCTTATTATACTAATTAGTTATGACAATAATATTTACTACATTATTGTAAACCTGTGTTGCAAGGACTGGTGCCTGATGTAGGCATACCTAAACAGCCTGTATCACAGGTCACCAGGCCTCACCTCCACGGATCCACCTTATAATAACTATTATTATCACAATAGGTATTTACCTATCCTAGATCTTACTTACCTACCGTAGATCATAATCCGCGTGAGGCTAAATACACTGTGATGATAGAGAGAGTGCAGCGGAAGTTTGCCAGATATATCTATAAAAGAATGTATGGGTTTTATCCTTACCTCTACCCATCTTTATTTGTGTCAGGAATGATTGGACTAGATACATTGGAATCCAGGCGTAAACTACTTCTTGTGATCCACTATTTCTCGATATTGCATGCTACAATTAATAACCCGGATATACTAGCTTCTATAAATTTATACGTTCCTAACAACTATTTGCGAACTGGGCGTCGTCGGCACCAGTTGTTCGCTTGTCCAGTACCGCGGACGCACCACTGCAATAATTCACCCACGTTGCGGGCACTAGCCTTACTAAATGCATTTACTCACAAGTGCCAGCATGTTGATGTATTTCACGATAATTTACGGACCATATGTAATAACTTTATGATTTATACCTGTCACCATTGCAATAGTTAGCGTTTTGGTAATACTGTAAGCTAACTATTATAAACTGAATAATAAATAAATAATAATAAAGTTTTACTTTTACATATTATTACATTTTTAACTACCGTCGGTAACCCAACGTGGAGTTCGATGTATCAATCAAGATTATAATACTTATGAGTAGTTTATTCAAGGTGATTACAGTGAAGCAACTTACCTAATATCGTCGCTTGTTTGGCTAAGTGACGTATCTGACATTTTTACGTATCTGAAATTTTAAATGTAGCTTTTATCTACTTTCAAAGACGCGTCGAACTGTCTATCAACGTATTTGTAGAAAAAATGTCAGATACGTCACTTAGTTAAACAAGCGACGATATGTTACACAATGTACCGCGGGAATTAAACTCTCACGTATCGGACTACACTACAACAACACAAATAATAATGTAGACTCAAGAGCAACAGATCGACTAGCCGGTTCGTGAGGTCGATATGACTAATACGTCGTTGGGTAGGTACTATAGGTAGGCCTAATGATAAGTGAAGATTAGAAATTAACTTGATAATTTATATAATACTAGCTTTTGCCAGCGGCTTCGCACGCTTGTATTGTGTTATTTCTACGTTTAGGTAGTCTAATAATAGATCATGCATTTTCTATATGCCAAACAACAAATCCACTAAATATTTTCGGAGCTGAGCACGACGTATTAGCACACGTGAAAAATGCATTTATCTATACGTGCGTACATAATTAATTTTGTTAATACTAATTAGAATAGAAATTACAAATACTTAAGTACGCCACTGTAAAAGGAGTCAACATTTATAATATGTCCACTATTTTCCACGTTCCCAGATAGCAAGCTCACTTGCTGCAAACTTGCTATGTCAAATATGATAAGGCAAGTTTGTGACAATATTGCTGCAATATTGCTGGTATAAGGATGATGGCTTAAGTTTGTATCAAAGTTGCTGCAAACTTGAATTTTGTTTTATGTTGCAAAGATAATGTCTCAATTTTGTTTTTAACTTGCCACAAACTTGTTTTTTTTAGTGATGCCTACCTAATAGTTTCATGGCAAAAAAAATAGTTTGGACATGTTCCAAACATGTACGCTTTGGCGTTGTATTTATCACTCACAATCACAACGCCAACTGGGCTACCTTCAGAACCTTTAATTACTTATGTACCTAATTGTTTAAATGTATTTTCAAAAAATTTTAAAAACAGAAGTGTAGGGTCAGTTTTTGTGTCGTGCAGAGTAGCGCTTACCATCAGGCTAGCAACCACGTTTGCTTAGTTTTCGTTATTCTATTGTTAAATGTATGTCAAAATTCATCCGTAGTACATAAAATTAAGTTGTATATTTAGTTACTACGAATGAAACTAGATGGCGTTACTCACGTGGCTCCAAAATCCTGAATCGCGCAAGCGTTTTGTTACACTAGCTTCATGAGGTGCTTGAATATCTTTGTGAGCCAATAACCATAAATAATTAATATTAATATCACATGTCTTCAGTCATCGTGTGGTGTGGACCTTAGTCCTTACCTTAAATGTACCCAGTAACGGTACGGACAATATTATAAAGGTCGAAGGACATGATTTTAATTTTGAGAAAATATCAAAACTAAGTCTGAAACTTGTAAAAGCAAACATTATACAAGTTTGCTATTGCAACTTTGTTTAAACTTTGAAGAAACAAACTTCATGCAAGTTTGATGCTGGGAAACTAGAAAGTTTGATTCAAACTTGCCTCAAGTGTACAGACTTGCCATGACAAGTTTGAAACAAACTTTCACTTTTGATACATCAAAGTTGCTGCAAGTCTGATTCAAGTTTAAATTGCTATCTGGGTTGTCTCATTTCACTGTACTTTCAACATAGTGGAGGGAGTGAGGAAATAACATGTGTACAAAGCTCAAATCAGAATCGATTTTGCAAAGAATGTTTCATTTTTAGGGTTCCGTAACAGTTTTGAAATAAAGGAGGGTTCTTTGTTCCTTTGTGGCGAAGTTGGGCATGACATGACAAGTACGTCTCCACACTATCATGCCTGCCTATGGTTGCATTATAGGTGTAATGTACGCCACAAATGAAATGTTACAGAGCATCATTGAAAAGAATAGAGGAAACAGTTCTTATTTTTACTCATTAGGTGAGAGTCGCCTTTGATACCATGAAAACACCGAGAGCCACAGCTAAGTGGTAGGATCCTCTCACCAACGAGTAAAGTCATTATCAGATGCGAACTTACTTCTTCTCACCTTAAACCTTCAGGACCCGAAGGTCCCGAAGGAGGGTCCACCAGCCTTCTACATTTGACCCGCCCTTACCACCGTGCAAAACTCATTCTAATTCCTCTTTATTTCCCTTTCAATAAGATTCACATCACAAGTTAAGTCTTTCATCACAAGTTATCTTTGAATCACTTACCTAGCCTAGCCAGGATTATTAACAATTACCTCTCGTAATTGTTTCGTTGAGGTTATTCATTGCTACACCAAATTTTCATGCACTAAATATCGTTTTACTTCATACCCGCTTCGCTATCTTTTTCTAAATAAAACCAGGGCACCACTCCCGCCTTTTTTCTCACATTACAATTTTTTTTTTTTTTTTTGGTTCGCCCTATTGGGCAGGCTAAAGTCATGAGACCATACCGCCTAGTCTTTCGTAGGATCTCTCATTACAATGTTACCAGCACAGATAACCTAAAACTCCATAAAGTATCATACCTACTAATATTACTCTTTGGTCATTGGTTTGGTGACTGGCCTGATAGCTCAGTTGGTAGTAGCTCTGCCTTCTGAACTGTAGGCTGTGGGTTCAATTCCCACCCGGGACAAAGATTTGTGTGATGAACATAGGTGTTTGTTCTGTGTCTGGGTGTCATACTGTATTCTATGTATGTATTTACAAACAAAAGTATATAAGTATTGTATCAGTTATCTGGTTTCCATAGTACAAGCTATAATGCTTAGTTTGGGGCTAGATGGCGCTGTGTGAAATGTCCACACATATTTATTTTATTTATTATTTTATTATATACCTACATTCTTCACAGTGACTTTTTTCTTTAATCTGTGCCTTCAGATAAACATGTGGCACCACAGACCTGTGTGTGTGGCACAGAGTGTAGTCAATGGTTTTTTGCTCTAATCTGTGACATGTCATAACTTACCGTAAGTAGCCAAAAAAAAAACACAAATCGGCCACGTTGTTTAAAACTCCGATTCGTTTCGTAATGAAATCTTAATAATCGTCATCAAAAAGAAATTAACGATATTTCAATTTTAATATTTCCTACTTTAAGCACCGGTTATTTCTAAGCATATTAGTGAAAACCGCATGAAATCCATTCAGTATTTTAGGAGTTCAGTCTGAACAAACAAACAAACAAACAAACAGACAAAGTGTATAAAAAGTGGCTTAACGTGATCAGCGGCTAGTTTTAAGCCAATCTGTGTGATTATTTTTTTGGTATCTTGCAATTACAGACTTTTTTATCTCTACAGTTTTATTATATGTAGGATAAACTAATAATTTTCGCTTACTTTATTATACGGCAATAACTGCTAAATAAATCAACTAATGCCTACTTAAGCTACGTTATGAATATTGAATACAAATAAATGTCACAATGTTATAAACTGTAAAAAATGTTATTCTATGGCTATTTGTTTTGGATAAATAAATTATCTTATCTTATCTTATCTTATTAATTATGGATTAAAACAAAGCAGGTGGAATACTACATTATGATATTAGTGTGCAAAGTTGATCATTACACTCGAGCCGGTAATATAGAACTAGAACGGGAACTGGAACGTGAACTGGAACTGGAACGAAACGAAACGAAAAGACGAAAATGTAAACTTGCAGTGAGATACAAACTTAACTGAATCGTGCGGCAGTGTAAAGTGAAAAGCACGCGTTTGAAACTTCTTGGATTATGATCCTAATAGCGGTGGGATAAGAGCCACTTTACGAGCAACTGTGATGAAAAAATTCATTATGCTGATGGGCATAATGGCGCAGTCACTCGAGGTACCATGCCCATCAACCTCTCACTTGAGTCTCACGACAGGCTGATCGGATGGACATGGCAAAGACGAAAATTTTGTCCACCAGTATGTCTAGCAGGGAACCAACTTGTATTCAGTTTGAGCAAGCATTCAGAAAATCTTTTATTGTCATAATATAATGAAACTATGAGGCGATTAAAAAAAAATCTTAGATAGGCTGATGGTGGTAAGTGATGACGCGGAAATACCATTAAAAAAGGCCTATAATATCAAGAGTTTTATGTACCTACATAATAGAAACAATAAATTGAGTTTTTATATGCCTAATTTTTAGCCCCAATTATATTAAAAATATAAGAGCTTTGAGTGCTCTGACATACTCTTATTTTTTCTTAAATTTCTACGTGAGGGAACTATTAATGTATTGAATTTCATAGGAAAGGCCATATTGAGTCATATATGACTGGTATCGTTATAGATTAGGTTGAAGGAACGCAAATTATTAGTTTCCATCTGTCCCATCTCTGAGAGCTTCGTAATGAATTACGTGGATTAGGTGGATCCAATGGATTAGGTATTTGGAATAGGTATTTTTAGTATTAGGTGGAACGAATCCCGAATTTACCTAATCCAACCCATCTCTACTACATACCAGTGATACGTTCGATCTTTTCCTTGTCATTTTCACTTCAACAGATGTTCATGTGTTTTCACCATTAAAACCGTTCAAGTCTTTATAAGAGGATCCAGTAAATTTTTTCTAGTTAGTAGGTATACCTACCTATTATTTAGGCAGCTTAGAAAAATACAAAACAATCACTGTTTTTTGTTGTTTTTCTGCTGTTTTGGTCAGTTTTTCATATCCGCGCGCTTTTCGTTCGCAAAGAGTATCTTTGTTGCATTCATTGAAAAAGGGCGGGAACCTGGGAAGTGAAAAACAGCGCTTATACGACTAATATTTTTTAAAAATCCCAAAGTTACTGTTTATTTGTATATTTTTCGTGTAAATAGTCCTGTATATAGCTGTAAATAGAGCACAAATTAAAAGAGCGCCCAAAGATGGGCAAGAAACGTAAAAGGAAAGGAGATGACTCTCCACCCGATGAGCAGCAGCAGCGGCAGGCCTCATCCTTTGAGTCTTGTGACTCTGATTCGGACTCTCTGAAGTCGATCGCTGTCGAAACTCCAAAAAATAAAAAGCAGGATAAGTATGAAATCTTTAAGGTACGTGGATACTCGCGTTAGTACCCCGAAGACTCGAAAAAAACCGAACTGATCGTGTTTCTTTCGCACGTGGAAGAAGGCATTACTTTCAGCGACAGGGATCGTATGGCACTGTCCAAGGGTTTGCGGGAGCATGGTGTTTCGGGCGTCATGCACCTCAAGACCATAAACAAGTACAAAGTAGGTATAACCTTTGATTTACCTAACAACGCCAACATGTTTCTGCAAAATAAAAAGTTACTGGACCAACTGTCCCTGAAGGCAACTATACCGGCTGGAGACACCGAAGTGACGGGTGTACTCACTTCGGTGCCGATCGACATGTCTAATAAGCAGATATTCTCACTAATCGGAAGTTCTAAGAATGTCATACAGGTCAGGCGCTTTATGCGCAGAGTTAGAGTTGATGGTGGCGCTGCTGGCACGTCCTTCGTACCCACGCAGGCAGTCGCAGTTACATTTGCGTCTACCAACCTTCCCGAGTATGTTTATCTTGACTCATGGCGTCATGAGGTGAAAATGTACATACCTTCCGTAAAACAGTGTTTGAAATGTATGTCTTACGGCCACATAGCCAAATTCTGTAGGAACACCGGTATATTCCCAGTTGCCCCCACATGCTTCGCAACTGCAACTGGCATAAACTGGGAATAAAAATTCCCAGTTGCCACCCGGTGGAGACTGGGAAGCTATTGCCCACACTTCATTCGCCGTACATTGGTGCGTAGATCGCCAACCCCTTCATTACTGTTCAAACGTAATCTATACATTGTTCTTGGGGGGAGGGGGGCAAATGCGGTCCAAAATTACTGTTTATAGTTTACTGTTTAATGACAACAATTGTAAGGCTTTTTCCTTGGATTTTTACAGATGTAAACTGTTAAGTTAAAGCTGTTGGAAACCTTATTCGATTTTCATGACGTAATATTTCCGAAGAAAAAACTTAATGATGCATGACTGTCTCGAAGGCGAAGTGCTGATTCCTGATGAAGAAGCTGCCCAATGTATAACTACATTTCATTACGAGAGTGGTGGAAAGATAAGCAATCCCTTACTTACCCCTCTCTGAAACTGTGTCAAACAATTGATGTTGGCACCAACTTATTCGAAAAAGAAGTTTTCATAAATCATTATTAGTAGCAGACTTGACACAGCGTTTAAGTCTCCTATTAATAAGGAATAAATGCAAAATTGTAAACAAAAAATATGCATTGTCGGAAGAAAATATATCAGATAGTATGAAAAAGTAGAGTAAGGTTTCACAAATATGTAATATATGTGTAGTCTGTAAATAAATAATTAGTTACAACAATCTTTGTATGTTTTTTTACTTCTTAAATATTGATATTAGATTTGATATTAGTTCCCATTCATTCAATATCACCACATTTAAAAGTATCGATAACGTGGAATTTACACACAGATTAAAGAAAAAAACAAAAATTTACAGAAGTGCACAACACTATTTTTGAACTATCACATTGGCAGCATTTACAAATATGTCACTGCCATTTGTAGATGTCAACATAAGTGTCGCTCACGTTTCGTATAACTTTTTTCTCCATGGGAGTCCCAGCTCTTCAGCGTAAGCGGTTATATTCTCTTTGGGATACACCACGCGGGCGAAGCCGCGCGGGTACAAGCTAGTAAATAAATAAGCCTTTATTGCTGTTTGTAGTACAAATCAATTTCAACATTACGATATTTTATTGTTAGTTTTGTTTTGTTTATTTTCGTTAAAAATATCGGCACCGGTTCGACCTCTCTTTGTAACAGCTTGTCCTTCGACAAAGGCCTCCTCTAAAAATTTCCATTTTGTCCTGTCCCTTGCTGTCCGAATCCATTCTGATTTGGTATCTATGATCAAATCATCATCATCATCATCATCATCATCATAATCGACAACAAAATCCTGAAGACGTCCACTTTCATAGAGTTTTTGTGTTCTTTCCAAATTCTAATAAACTTTACAACTTGTCCGCATACCCAACCAAATACCCCTAAAAAGTTTAAATTCTCATTGCATAAATATACCCAAAGATATAATTAACCTTCTGGGAGCAACCGAGTAACCAATCATTGTTTGCTCTAACCCGTGGTTTGTCCCAAAGAGAATATGACCGCTTAGATTGTTCATTGAAAAACCTATACCCTACCCTATACAGACCACATACAGACCTAAAATATTTTAACTATTAAAACTCATTTACCTACGTGAAAGAAGAAGAAGAAATCAAAACCGAACGTTACACGGCCATGTTGCTAATTCGAGGATCTTACCATAATGTATAATTATTCTTACCTATATCTAAGTACCCTTTTAAATTATTTTTCATAAAAGATTTCGTATCATTCATCATCAACAACCGGAAACGTCCACTGCTGAACACAGGCCTCCCCCGTAAAACGACAGTTTAGACGTTTTTTTTTTTTCTTATAGTTTGGCTCCACACATAGTGTATTTAGCCAGTGTCAAGTATTGTAGTTTTTCGTCGTATTATGAAACATTTCATGTAAAGTCAAGTCTTAGTCACAGTCAGTCAGGGTAGTCATAGTCCAGTCTAAGTCAGGTAGTCATAATCCAGTCTAAGTCATGCCCTAGTAAAGTAGTGGCAACTTTACTAGAGGCTTCTATGGAATTTTGGAAGCAACACGAAAAACCACGTTTCACTACATTATATCACGTGCCCACACTTATACTCATAATTCAGCACTTAATGCGTAAAATGCCACTAATTTTAAACATTAACACTAGAAAAAGCATAAGTTTTGTGAAATAATACAATGCAACGACGTGAACTTTTTCACGTTCCCGCCAAAACTCCAGTTTAGACGTTTATCATAGGGGGGGAATTTGCCATAACCACCACGTTTGGCAGCCTGCTTGGTGATCGCAGAAGGTTCTAATGTACCGAGGAGAATGCTGCTGCCCATTCTCTGGATATTCCGTCAGCCGCACCCACGGGATGGGATGGGGTGGTCCTACTCGTAAACCGGGACCATACGGTGAATCATCAACGGTTCGTATCATTGGCTAAATACAAATAACGTCTATTATCGACGTAGAAGCCAAAACTATTTATTTTCATTTTTGTCTGTCTGACTTTCTGTCTGTATCTAGGCATCACGCCGAAACTACCGAATAGATTCAAATGAAACTTGGCATGATCTGAGTTTTTATTACGAGGTAGGCTATAGGATACGTTTAATCCTGAAATTCAGCACGGTTCCCGCGGGAGAGGGAATGAAAGATAAAATATGTACATAGTTTTAGTTCATTAACGCGTGGTCCAATTTCATACATTCATTTTTGTTAGAAAGGGGTTACTTTTTAATATTGTCCCGTAAATATTTCAAGGTCGTCGGTTTTGTGGTTCAGAAATTACAGACATCCAACCGTATCAGTATTAGGTCCAAAGCCACCCCTATCCTGTATTATGGGAAAAAGAGAAGGGAGGGGGAAAAGATAAGGGAAAAGAATGAATGGATGAAGTGAAAGGAGGCAGGTGTGCCAGCACCTGCCTCCATTCGCCGTTTCATCCATTCATCCTTTTCCCTCTTCCTTCTCTATTCCTTTAGACTGAGATAAGGCGTAAAACTAATTAACCAGTGCGAAGCCAGGGCGGGTTAGCTAGTTAATAGTACGGCAAGATAATATAATTATCATATTATAATAACAATATATTATAATTTAAGTAGCTTATGCTTATCATCGTTTACAGCATTAATCGCTAAATAAACAAATTATCTACTTATGGTACCGACACCGTTGTGAAATACATGCTGTCCCAAGATCTAATTAAGGACAAAAAAAGCAGGTAGAAGACTATTGATTACGGAAATTGTGCTGCTACTATTTATCTGCAGTTCAATCAACAACATCATCGACAAAAGGTAAAGGAAAAAAGAATAAAAACCGACACATGACATACTTACATTTACTCTGATTAAGTAGGTAAGCAATTATTGTGATTGTGAATATACAGAAAAACTTATTGCAAATAAAATAAAATTGTCGAGTTATTCTTTCTCCATGTTCGTCACCATTTCTTTGAGTCGTTGTCGGTGCACTTTGGTAGATGCCGTCATCGGAAGCTCTTTCATGAAGATGACACCTCCTCGAAGTTGCTTAGTTTCCGTCAAGGAATCTGATGAGATAGAAAATAAATCAAAAGTCAAAATATACCCATACTAGCAGCGCCCCGCGGTTCCACGCGCGTTCCTACAGGAACCGTTCCCGTTTTTGGGAGAAGTCCCCTATGTTTTAATCCAGGGTCTAAGCTACCTCCATACCAAATTTCATCCAAATCCGTCCAGCTGTTACAGCGTGAAAGAGTAACAAACATACACACATACGCACAAACTTTCGCCTTTATAATATTAGTGTGATTAGTGTGATAGTGTGATGTACAAATAGTGGAAGAATTTGTCCTTGAATTTTGTCTGGATGTACCTACTTATATAGGTAGGTATAAGGAACACCGATTATTAGGTTGAATAAAAGAGCTTCCTTTCTAGAACACCAATAGTATCAACGTCATCGATCATCATCATCATCATCAGCCTCGAGACGTTCACTGCTGAATACAGGTCTTTCCGTAGAATGCCTTTGACCGCCTCGCTTCTTGCCTCTTACCCAACGACGAGACGCCGACGGCTCCCCGCGAACGTCTCAGTTCAACGTCCATATCGAGAACAAGCCAGACATATGAATAACAACTAGGTAATGCTGGTCTTCTCACTGGTAATACCTAGTCCCTGTGTTGTGATGTGAAGACTGTAAGATTTACAAATCCATATATTTCTTTTTAAATTAAGTGATGTTAGGTATATTATTAGATAGGTATGCTCATTTACCGTATGATCCCAGTATGCGAATAGGACCACCTCATCTCTTCCCGTGGGTGCCGTAAGAGCCGGCTAAGAGAATATCCAGGGAACGGACAGCAGCATATTCCCCAGTACAAAATCTGCGATCACTAATCCGCCTGCCAAGCGTGGGGACTGGTGATTATGGCAAATCCCGTCCTATGTAAAGCGTCTGAAGTGGCGTTTTATGGGAGAGGCTTATGTTCAGCAGTAGACGTCTTCCAGCTGATGATGTTGACCAATGCTCATTGGTGACCCAATAGCTAAGATGAAGTGGACTCAAGCAGGAATGGGGCAGTTATTATATTTGCTATACGGGGGGTCTAGTAAAGATATACCTTTCTTTTAGCGTTAACGCCAAACGATAACTCAAAATGCATAGGAATGACACTACCTGCGGAAATCGCTTGTCCGCAGGTATAAATGTCAATCCCATACATTTGGCGTTAACGCTAATGGAAAGGGATCGGTACTAGACTCCAGTTTACATTCATTCGGCTGTGGCCACGACATCTCGCGTTTTGATCCGCTTTGGACAAAAACTTAATAACTTATACAACTAACTTAACTAACAACTTTAACTTGTACAATAGGCGGTCTTATCGCTTAGAGCGATCTCTTCTAGACAACCTTTGCATGGGAAGGATATCAATTAATCTCAGAATCACTTAGCTTAGTTAGACTAACTCGAGTTATAATATCTTTACCTAATTTTCTAACGTTCGTTCTTACTTTTAACTAAATCCTTGATTTCCTGGGCAGTGACTTTGTATCCGGATTTTAGGACTATGCAGGCAACCGGTAACTCTCCTGCTTCATTATCTGGGATTCCTATCACTGCTACATCCAGCACTCCTGGGTTCTGACGAATAACCGTCTCCAGCTCTAATGGCGATATCTGTAACCGATTAAAATATCGTCCCCTTAATAATAAATATGTGTGGACATTTCACACAGCGCCATATAGCCCCAAACTAAGCATAGCTTGTACTATGAGAACCAGATAACTGATAGTGGGCTGGAGCATTTAGACTGTCTATAGGCCATCGTGGCTAGTATAGGTACCTACAGTCCAAATGTTCTTTGTAGTAGATAGTGTAGCTAGTAGCTTTTAGTATAGTTTTATTATTGTAGTAGTTAGTTGGAGTAATAAAGGCATATTGTCTGTAATTAAAAGAAAGTAAGTATACATACACCTGTAGGCAATCGCGTAATTTCTCTCAAATGGCAAACATGCTGGCTTCCCAATAGTTGTTATTTTTTTAATTCACTGACCTGGTGGTTCCTATATTTCAACAACAATTTGAGACGTTCGACAAAATAGAAGTTGTAGTTCTCATCTCTGTAAAAGATGTCACCAGATCTGAACCATCCACCGTCTTCAAACGATTCTTTCGTCACCTCGGGGCAATTGTAATATCCCTGAAAGATGAATATATAAGTAATATAAGTAGATTGATAATGAATTACGTTTTATAACAAATTAATATTATGTAAAAGTATAATGTTTTGAATGCAGATGTGCATGTGACGTGATGAGCTTAGTAGGGCCACAGATAATATAATACTATAGCTACTAGGTTGAGCTGACGGCTGCCCATACCAGTTGCAGTGCCATTAAACTCGGAAATCTAGCATGACATACTTTTGCGGACTTTTTTCTGAGACATCACCACGATCTGTAATATTATTTCTATAGACTGTGAGATCAGCCCACACCATCAACAGCCTGAAGACGTCCACTGCTGAACATAGGCCTCCCCCAGAGAGCGCCACTTTAAGCGGCTGCTCGCCTTCTGCATCCATCCATCTAGTGCCACCTAAGTCCACCTAGTGGACCAGCGAATGCGCTGCGTCTTCCCGTTCATGGTTGCCACTCGAGAACCTTCCTTCCCGGTTGCCAGTTCTACGAGCGATGTAGGCTGTCCATTGCCTTTTCAACTTCCTACAGTGCCCCACAAACCGCCTTACTCACTAGCTATTATTGCTTAATAGCAGAATATCTGTCAAACTAGTAGTGACCTACCTGAATGGACCTTTAGTATTATATAGCATAGGATCTATATCTATTGTACACCTAAGGGTCAATTCAGACAGAGCAGCAAAATGCTCGAGCACTATTTAACTGCTATTGGAATATCAATCTTATTTCGTTTAAACAAAGCTGAAAATAGTATGCAACATTTAAATCTTACCTATTTAAATGTCGCATACTATTTTCAGCTTTGTCTAATTGGAATAAGGTTGATATAGTATTTCTTAAATTCTCGCGATTTGAACACATATTTATGGTTTAATACAGGACTTAATCACGCTAAAAACATTATTTATTTACCTCGACGTTTCAACCAAGTTGCATTGGCCGTGGTCACGAGTAGACTGGAGATGCGGGTATCCGTGCACGAAAAAACGAGTAGTTAACGCAAAACTACCCGCAAATGAAACTTAATGGTTGTAAACACACGTAGAAATGTCACGACACACAACACTAACAGTATCCGATTTGTCCGGGCGCAAGTCACGACGCAAACACTTGCCCAACACTGGGTTCCATGACGAAGCCAACCTAAAACCATCCTCCCGGTTAAAATTTTTGTGCTTCCTAATTTCAACCGCTTCACGTACAATCCTAGAGTAGTAGTGTCGTTCTGTGGATAAGGTTGATATTCCAATAGCACTTAAAATGTGCTCGAGCATTTTGCTGCTCTGTCTGAATTGACCCTTAAGATCAGAATAATTTTGTTGACAGAATTATCAAATCATGTTTACCTTACAAATGCTTGGTCCTCTCAGCCACAACTCTCCCTTGACGTGAGGTTCATCGATGTCTTCTTTTGTTTCAGAGTTCACTAACTAAAAATAAAAAATGTATCTAGGTAAGGTGTCCCATGGTTTCACCCGCAAATAATTATCTATTTTCCTGGCCGGAACTTTCAATTTTCCGAGATGAAAATATCCTATGTTGACCTCTGTAATCAAGCAGCCCATGTGCAAAATTTCCTCCAAATCGGTGCAGCCGTTTTGATATCAGAGTTACAGGAAAAAACAGACAATGATTCAATTTTAGTTATTTAGTATGATTTTGTAGAGATAGTATGTTCTTCAATCACACCTCTACATTCTAATGTAAGTAAAATATTTCTGATATCTTATTTCAATGCCGCCGTCTCATCCATTCATCCTTTTTCCCATCTTTTTCCCTTTCGCTTCCCTTTACCCATGAACAGGGTTAGGCGTAAAACTAAATTACCCGTGCGAAGCCGGGGGCTCAGCTAGTATTTAAATAAAAAGGCTATTAACTTACTCTATATTCAAAAAGTCCAATAGGTCTTCCCATAGAACCAGGTGCGGGGTTTTTATCATAAAACGCCAAGCCACCTATTTCACTTATTCCGTACAACCCCAACAGTTCAGTATTTGGAGTGATTTTCTGAAAAAAAAAAAAACTGTTAAAAATTTAAATTGAACATTTGGGTAATGGGGCGTTTCACACCGCGCTCGGTTCACATCGTGGTGTGAATCGACCAAGTGCTCTAATTGAATAGGCTCTTTCGCACTCGTGTGAATTTCGTGACCCAAGCGGTTAGTCTGATGGTCCAGAAGGTGATGTTAGCCCGAAAATTGTAGGTATATTACCTATTGGGTCGGGATACACGGTAAGGAAACAAAAAAGAGGAAGAAGAGGAATGTTGCCGGTTGGGTGGCAACGACGGCCGCTCATAAAATATTATGTACCTAAATACTAAATATTATAGGTATACTGATATGCAAATAGGCTACCAGCTTACGTGTATCCTTTCCAAAAGCTCCTGCGGTACTGCGCTGCCTCCAATGCATATAAACTCAAAACAGGATATATCACATTTGGCAACGTTCTCCGGCCTGGTGAGCGTCGTGATCAGTGGTGGACTAACCGTCGTGGCAGTGGGCTGAAAATTTAAGAGCAAACTTTATTCAGAGTTCTTCCATGAGATGCGCAGTTGTACAAGACTTCTATCAATTAGGTACGTAATTATTAATCACATTCTAATCTCGTTTAAATTAGGTACCGTGTCAGTATTTTTTCTATTTTTTTTTTCTGCATTAAAGTCGACATCTAATTTGGCACTTATCTCTATAGTCCCTCGTGTCAAGTCAACACTGTCAACACACTTAATACTGTTCGCTCATTGGATAAAGACAGCCACTAATCAATAGGAAAACAATAAGCATTCAGTATTTGGTGCGCCAAGTTCATACGAATATTATAACAAAATTATGAGAATCCAGAGAAAGTGTCGCTTAGCTAAATTGATTTAATTGTTGAATGAGTCCTGTGTAGAACAAAAAAAACTATGTTTAAATATCAAGAATTTAGCTATAATGCTGATGTGTCAGGATGCCGTACGCGGCGCAGTGTCACGTGAAACTTTATATTTTGGAGTTCTGAATGACACTGCAACTGTTATGAGTGATCGTGTTGAACGACAAGCTTCAACACATCATTCATAAAAAATTGCATACGTATATACTTGTACTTACCCTGTACTTGTTGACGAGTTCCACAAAATGCTCTGATGTAAATGGGGCTGAAGTTTGGAGCCGAGTGTATCTAAGGATGGGGGAGAGCATGAAGTGAAAGCCTGCTGACAGCCACTGGAGAGGAGAAGATACCAGCGCAAGCCGTGTGGGCGTCGGGAAATGACTAGACCCAATCCTGTAGAAGTAGAAAAGAGAGTAGAGATTTTCATCCTACCCATAGAGAAAATAACCGCTTACGCTGATGCTACCGAGCAATGTTTCTGCCAAATATCAAAATTGGCTGATGGCAAAAATAAAAGAATATACGTCGCAGCAAACTAACTTTTTGGGGAAATCTTCGATCAGGTATAAAACTAGATCCCGCGTCACTCGTATTTTTATTCGTGCTATGTGCTTGATGTCCAGCGAAGTTATTGTACCTAGGTCTGTGATTTGATCACTGTATTGTTTGCTTTTCAGTTGTACAGTGTACACGGTCATGAATAATAGTAGTTACAGTTCATAATTCTATCATTATTATCTGCAAAAACCAGGAGAAACTTACCATACAAAAGGAAGAGAGAGCATGAAGTTTTTGTGAGTGAGAGATGCAGCCTTCGGCATGCCTGTGGTTCCACTTGTAGAGACAAGCATTGCTATTGTTTCAACAGGATCGAGATCTGTCGCTCTATAAATTTAAACACATCATTTCTTATTAAGGTGCGTCCGGGTAGCCTACAGGTGGCAAAATTACCAGTTAAAAACGCTAAAAAGAATGTGTGAGCAAAAGTTGCGTTTTTAACTGTTTTCGTTCACCGTAAGGATAGCTCAAAAACAGCTAAAAATGCCATCGTAGGTAAACTGCCACTGCCACTTTTGACCTATCACTTTTAAACTTTGACGTTTTATTTCATTTGGGTAGTAGGTTCATGCATGTACCATTCAAGTGTTGCTGCCAAATTATTTTTATATTGATTTATGACATAACACACCACATTAAGGTTATTTTGCGTTCGCTTTAGGTCGTGAGCAAAAGTGGCATTATTGAAAATTCTCAAACCGAACGCTTTACATCAAAACTAATTTTGCAAATGCCAAAGACGCTACCGATCCCAATCCGAACGCACCTTTATTAATAAAAAGAAAAACTTATTTCAATAGATTTTACCTGAACTGTTCAACATCAGCATCTGCGCCATATTTCTCCAAAAAATTGTAAAATGTTATGCATTCATCACTGTCATTAAAAGTAACGATTGTAGCATCTAACTTCACGTTCTTCAGAGCTTCTTTCACAAATGGAACCCTCTCGTTTTGACAGAAGACTACTTTGGCTTCATTGATCTTGAACATGGCCTCGAGTTCCACTGAAATAGAAGAAAAGGATTGTGTTTATGTACGGACAGATAATTAATATCGAGATTTGTTTGACATAGATCCGACGATCTGGTAAAAGCCGCGGGTAGGCGATGGATGCAGGAGGCGAGCAGCCGCTCAAGGTGGTGCGCTCTGGGGGAGGCCTATGTTCAGCAGTGGACGTCTTCAGGCTGTTGATGATGATTATGATGAGATCTAGTCAGCCTCTGTGGTGTGAACAACACCCAGACACAGAACCAGTATTTGCGCTTTTTTATCTTATGCACAAACACTTGTCCGGCCGTGGGAATCGAACCCGCCGTCTCTGGATTGTGAGCCGACCTGTTCAACCACCACACCACAGAGGCTGTCATATCAAGTGGTTGCAGTAAATACTTCAGTGCCTCACTCAAAAACTTTATTCCCAAGAAAAGTTCCCCGTAAACGTTCCAAGTTCTAACTGATTCTCGTAGAATAGATTAAGTATCATTATTAGTCTAGTGAATCAAATTCCATCGATCATCGATCTTCGCAAGCTCTACCAATTAAATAATACTCACCAACTGTCAAAAATGCGTCTAAAGGAGCAATTCCGATTCCGAGATAGAGCGCCGCGTAGTAAGGTATCGTCAGGTGCAAATGATTCGGAGCCATCAAGGTTATGTTATCTCCGTTCTTCAGCCCTAACTTCTTTAAACTGACTGCGCAACGCACTGTCCTTTCAAGGACTGATTTATATGTCTCAGACTCGCCTGTCGCACCATCGATCTGCATGAAATTAAGATGAATAATAAGAACAATTATTATACTACGTCGACAAATCATGCGTCTACACAAATAGAGAAAAAACAATTGACTTTATATGGTCATGTACGATGCGTCCTCTGATGACGTCACTCAATGTCTTCCTGTTCGATGAATTCCTTTTATTCCTTACTTTGAATAAAATTAAAAGTTTGTCGTTGATAGCGCATTATTTGAGAAAAGCTTGACCAATTTGGCTGTTATTTTTGGTTTAGCTCGAACTATTTTTTTTATAGAAAGAAAAACTGATTCTCTTTCTCAGAAAAGAAATTATATTCGAAAAAACTGAACGTCCCTTTTTCTATAGGATTTTTATATCGGTTTGGCCAGGACAACGTTTTTTCCTCAGGTAATGTTATTCTCATAAATTTTGAGTTATCGTTTGGCGTTAACGCTAATGGAAAGGGATCTTTGCTAGAATGGCCCCAGCTGAATTACATTATTTTACTGATAATCAAATTGATAGTGGATTATGCCATGCCAAATGTAGGTACTCTACAATAATAGTGCTAAATATCAAACAAAACAATTATCTAGCTTCCCAAGGCCAAAGCCATCATGAGTATGTTCCACCAGACTTACTTGCATCACAAAGTTCGGCGCATCTTTCAAACTCCGCAGTATCAGCTTCCCAAAATGATGTCTATCACTGGGGATCCCTGTCTCGGCGACTACACGAGCACCCAGCTCACTCAAGAACCAGTGCACAGCATCATTTGCGTGTTTTATTGGTGCCATGATATTATTCCAGTAATTAATATAGAACAAACAATATATGCCTAAAAACGTGTGAGTTCTCGAACCTTTTGGTTCAGACTGATATTAATTAATTGTGGCATTGCTGCTTAATAGAATGATAACATGATATAAACATATTTATCATTACTTGTAATTATGAAATGCACGTATTTGATAACGGTTTATTTACCTTAATAGGCAGGACCCCCACTTATAATTGCCAATGATAATACAAATAGGTACCTAAACATCTTTATCACAGTGTATATAAATATCTATCATATAATATGCATCATCATTACTAATCACATCACATCAACGGCCGGAAGACGTCCACTGTTGAACACAGGCCTCCCTATAAAACGGCACTTTGGACCTTTATCATGGGGGGGGGGAGAGCGGATGCCGTAATCACCACCCTTGGTAGGCAGGCGGTTAGGTGATCGCAGAAGATTTTAACGTACCGAGAGGAATGCTGCTGCCCATTCCCTGGATGTTCCCTTAGCCGACTCGTACGGGACTCACGGGAAGTCCGACTGAAGGTTAGACTCTGATATGGGTGCGGATCTTAACCCCGCAATCAAAATGTTCTTAAAACATTCAATCTACAGATTTAGCATAGGTAAGTATACACTTTTATTAAATTACTTTGTACTTTGTAAGATTAAATGTAGGTACCTATATATCAAACATCTACCTAACATTCGCTTACAAAAATCAATTAGTTACTACCTAGGATTTTAAAAAACCAATCATGATGATTATGTAGGATTCATTATTCTCTTGACCTCTGCCGCAGAGGCTGTGTCAGCATGATCCGGAATAAATAGTTGGCTCTTTTAGGAATAAAAATAAGCTAAGTCATTATGAAGAAGCCTGATAATTTTGGAATTAGTTAATTGCCTAGATTTATATTATAATGCTGAATCTGAATGTTATATTTCTGAATCTATCTACATTATAATAAAACTGTAGCTGGACTAAATCTGTCCATTGAATAATTTAAAAAATATTTGAAGAAAAACTGAAAATAATGATTGCAGTGACTGCAATCTGTTATGGGTAGCCGTGACGCTTAACATCAGGTGAACGACTAGCCCACCATGTCTTGCAATTACATTTTAAAATTGGATTTCTCTGTAATTTGGTATCTATGGGTAATTGGGCATACTTAGCTAATTTTCAGGATAACATCTATGATACTTTATGTTTTCCAAAAGCTATGTGCGGGTTGCACTGATTTTTAAACGAGAACTTTTTGTTTGTATTTTTTTTTATTTATACTTATCCTGTCGAAGGGAAGAGAAAAAGGAAAGCTAAAAAGAGGACCTGCGAAGGAAGTCCTCCCCATTGCCGTCCCTGCCATTCATCCTTTTCCCCCTATATTTTTCCCTTTTGTTTCCCTCTTCCCATGAACAGAGTTACGGGGGACGGGTAATGCTATAGTTATACATATATTATACCTACATCGTCGTCGTCGTCATCAGTGCAATACGTTCCCTCTGGCTTGAATACACAACACCAGGCGAACGACTAGCTCGTTAGGTCATTCGTTTACATAAAAAAAAGTACGGGTTGGTGAATATTACGATCAGATTTAAAACAACCTTGTTTGTAGCTCTTCACCGACTACAACATTAATTGGTGGTAGTTTGGTGGCTTTACCTACTTTGTTGTGGTATAAATTTTAACTATGATCAAATGCATGCCCTTCGCACAGCTACAAATTACCCATAATGCTATGGGACAATTGTACGACTGTCATTATGGTTTCAATTATGCAGCATACGTACAGACAGAACTTGGAAACTTTAGTCAGGGGTGCTTATTTTATGCCGGTTATAGTGTACGAATAGTCAGCCATATGGACCAGGAACTATTTAAAAGATTTTTAAACGATGAAATAATGATATATGTTATCAAATTGCAGTGAGCATTTGTACCATTATTAAGTAAGTAAGAATGACTCTGGTTCTGGTTGGAGCTATGGAGAGAGTTATGCTCGGTGTTTCCCTGCGAGATAAGCACCGGAACGAGGAGATCCGCAGGAGAACTAAAGTGACCGATATAACTCTTAGAATTAGCAAGTTGAAATGGCAATGGGCAGGCCACATCGCTCGTAGAACTGACAACTGGTGGGAAAGAAAGGTTCTCATATAATATATCTCGTATAATAGTAATCTTGGTAGCGGTCCCAAATATGTATTTGAGCCGTTTGGTGTTGAGACCCGGGGACCGGGAGCTCATCGCGTTTTCCAAAGTTTATCAGAGCATCTGGTTGATGCGTCGCGTGGCCAAAATGCTGACATTTATTTGGGTCAACGAATCAGCATTGCAATTCAACGAGGCAGTGCTGCCAGTATGTTGGGTACGCTACCTACCAGTAGTAGTAGTAGGCTGGAGCATTTGGACTGTTTATAGGCCATCGCGGCTAGTATATAAATAAATTTTCTTTTTTAGAATATAATAAATTTTCTTTGTAGTAGATAGTGTAGCTAGTTTATTAGTTTTTATTGTAGTAGTTAGTAATTCACTTGAAATTGTAGACAATCCGGACAACGTGTCGACAGATTTTCGGTACTTTTCATGTCATATCGTTCGTGACCTTTGTTTAATGCGCAAAGTGCCTTTATTCTCTAAACTTATAATATAAATAATTAACCTTCTAGTACCTACTACAATCACACCAACTAAGTACAACAAAATGAAACTACCTAGCTATACTAGGTACCTATCACAACTAACATCTTGAACTGTATAAGGTAAGTACTGGCCGCGCTGACCTACATATTTTATATCTAGACAGTCCATTAGCTCCAGCCCGCCAGCAATAGCTAGCGTACCTAACAAGCTAGCAGCATTGCCCCATTTGTATTGCAATATACTGATTCGATTCCTTACTAAAGCGGGAGATATAGATACCCTGTCCCTCACTAATAAACGGGTAATGGGGCGTTTCACACCGCGCTTGGTCCGCACCGTGGTGTGGATCGCCCAAGTACTCTAAATGAATAGGCTCTTTCGCAACACGGTGTGAATCACCCTCTGCTATTAGAACACTTGAGTGATTCACACCGCGGTGCGAAAGAGCCTATTTATTTGGAGTACTTGGGAGATTCACACCGCGGTGCGAAAGAGCCTATTTATTTGGAGTACTTGGGAGATTCACACCGCGGTGCGAAAGAGCCTATTTATTTGGAGTACTTGGGAGATTCACACCGCGGTGCGAAAGAGCCTATTTATTTGGAGTACTTGGGAGATTCACACCGCGGTGCGAAAGAGCCTATTTATTTGGAGTACTTGGGAGATTCACACCGCGGTGCGAAAGAGCCTATTTATTTAGAGTACTTGGGAGATTCACACCGCGGTGCGAACCAAGCGCGGTGTGAAACGCCCCATTACCCTAATAAACATCATGTAGCAGAGGAATAATTATTTGTTTTGTTTCTCTGTATTGAGTTTGAAATGCGCAAAGATAAAACAAGTGAAAACATCTGAGTAGCTATTCCGCTGTTAGGCAGTGTTTATTATCATCATCATCATCATCAACAGCCTGAAGACGACCACTGCTGAACATAAGCCTGCCCCATAGAGCGCCACTTTGAGCGGCTGCTCGCCTTCTGCATCCATCGGCTCCCCGCGGCTTTCACCAGATCGTCGGTCCACCGAGTGGGGGGCCGGCCTACGCTGCGTCTTCCGGTACGTGGTCGCCACTCGAGAACCTTTCTTCCCCATCGGTTGTCAGTTCTACGAGCGATGTGGCCTGTGTGTGTGTGTGTGTGTGTGTGTGTGTGTGTGTGTGTGTGTGTGTGTGTGTGTGTGTGTGTGTGTGTGAGTGTGTGTGTGTGTGTGTGTGTGTGTGTGTGTGTGTGTGGCTGTGTTTATTATTCAAATTCAAATTCAAATTGAAATTTATTTATTTGCATTCATGTAAAGTTTCAGTGTCAGATTTTAATAACTAATGATCGATTTAAGCAAGATTATAAAGGGGTTTAATCTCTTTGGGACAGGGTCGTTTTTTCAATAAGCATGCCGGAAACTGGCCGGAAGCACAGCGCATGTCTAGATAGCTCGTTACATATTTAAGACACTATCATACACAAGCCAATATTCTGTCGCTTGGATAAAGACGATTACATATTATTTAAATAGTTGACATCGTTTTCCAACTAAGTTGCGTATGCATAGAATGATGAGAAATTCATTCTAGCTTGGTATTAAAGAATATTAGTGATATCAATGTATTATTTTTATGCTATTAAACTACCTAGGTAGTATTTACAAGTACTTGTATTTACAAGAAGTAATTTAGCTAAATAAAATTTATATTTTTTTAGACATTTCATACAGCGCCGTCTAGTCTCATACTCAGCTAAGCTTGTACCTATTATGGAAACCGGATGATTGATAGAATACTCAGATACTTTTGTTTAAGTACATAAAATACAATATAACACACAGACACAGATCATACACTATGTTCATCACACAAATGTTTGTCCTGGGTGAGAATCGAACAACCTTCAGTTCAGAAGGCAGGGCTACTACCAACCTACCAACTGAGTTATCAGGGGGTCTAGCAAATGCCTTTCCATTAGCGTTAACGCCTCACACTAACTCCAAAATATATGGGAATGACATTGCCTGCGGAAAACTTTTCCGCAGCTAATGTCATAGCTAATGTCATTCCCATACATTTTAGAGTTAGCGTGAGGCGTTAACGCTAATGGAAAGGCATCTTTGCTAGACCCTCTGGCCAGACAAGAAGGATGAATTCGGTAGGCTTACGCTACAATGTTACGCTTCTGGAAGATTTTTTAGTATCTAAAATTGCTAACATATTACAAAATAACACAACATACTTCATGTACAATCACCTTAGCTGACGGTCTTGGAATTATTTATGCCCGTTACGACGTTGGATCTAGTTTCCCATAGCAGACCGTATCAAGCCTTCAGCCAGTTAGGTCTTCAATTGAGCAGCAATTGGCCATTATTTATTGTAACAAGATATTCGTCAGAGGTGAGTACTTTATACTGTGGTTGAGTCTAGACCCGACATAAAAATATGGAAATCTATCCTAGGTCTTCTTTCACCAAACCTATATAAAAACTTATTTCGAAGAAGTAAAGTTGTCAATATAATTAAACTTAAATATTAAATTAACCTAGCTAGGCCGAATCCATTCATTACCCACGACAATTATCGATCTTGGTTTAGAATATAGAGATATGGGCTTAGTCCATAGACATTCATATATTTCATCATCATCATCAGCCGAAAGACGTCCTCATAAGCCTCGCCCATAGAGCACCACTACACATCACTTTGATCGGCAGCTTGCCTAATGCATCCAACGCGCAACGGGTAACGGGGCGTTTCACACCGCGCTTGGTTCACACCGCGCGGTGTGAATCGTCCAAGTGCTCTAAATTAATAGGCTCTTGCTCCCCGGATGCTCATCGGTCCATGAAGTCTATCTTCTTCTTTTTATTTAAGAGGCCTGCTCTTGTCGGTGGAGTAATCGCCGTCTTTCTCTATCTTCAGCCAATGCTTTGACTTCCCCGTACGACATGACATTTATCTTTTCTTTTATTTGATCGGTATATGCCCTTCTAGATCTGCCTCTTCCTCTCTTCCCGTCTGCCTTTCCTTCTATGATGTTTTTCATGAAGCTGTCATGTTTTACAGGGTGGCCAAACATTTTTTCTCTTCTTGTCTGTTCCGCTTTTCTTGAACAAGGATCAGTACTTCTTCGTTCGTTTTTCGCTCAGTCGCGCTTATTCTTTCCATACGTCTATAACCCATTCATATTTATATAACCGAAATGAGGTGTTGCATGGTTCTTCCCTTCGTTTTCTATAAAGTCTTCTATAGTTAGACGAGGGTATCCCTGGTTTCTAAATTATTGTTGAAAGGGGACTCTGTAAAACTGGGAAACTGTAGAATTGGGATCTGTTGAAGTTGGAGTCTGTAATAGAAATCTGTCGAATTGGGAACAATACTTGGGGTTACTTTGAAATGCTTGAATGACTTTTCCCGACTCGGTCGCATCGGCCCCGGTAGAGGACAAATTATCCTAATCACGTGCCAAAATCCAGAGATTCTAGTAGCTCGCACAACTCTATCGAAAAAATAGTCGAGTTGATCGAATATAACTTAACACTATACCTATAGAAAAGAAAATAACTGCTCACTATAAGGATATGCAGGTTGATGATGATGCTGATGATGATGATAAAGTGTATAAAAATAATAATTGCAGAGATGCTGAAACGTTCAGTAAACGACTCCGTACATTGGTACATGAGCGAACTGACAGCACGCATTGTCGCGGAGTCAGGGATTCCTGATGACAGATTCCACCTCGGGAAGATCATTCTTCAGTGCTTGAAAGATGATCCTGATTTAGTACTGCAGGTAGGTCCTATTCAAATACTTACTAATAATTGTCGAGTCGATAAGCAGCTGTAACATGCAATGTGATCTTTGATATTTAGGTAGGTACAAGCGGTGGTATAGAATTTGTAAGAAGCAATTTTATTATAGGCCGCGTATGTTTACTACATAAAGCTATTTCACAGAGGCACCTTACATATTGATAGATTTATTTCAATAGGAAAATCTAGTTAGTTTCTTGCTAACTGGTTGATTTTGGAGAATTAGTAAAGTCGTCATCATATCTTATATTATTACCTATGTGACAAATGACATGATATTTGATATTTGTATGACTATTAGGTACTTCCACGAGTCCCTGTTATTATTATCATCTCAATTAATACTTATTTATTTTGTTTATCGTAGCCAATAGTAGGTATACCAATAATTGGTTCAAGTACAATTATATTCAAGTCGTTTTCTAATAGGTATCATAAATTCTTATTTGGTTTGGGTTTGGGGAACCTTTTTACGCAATATAGGTATCGCAATATTACTTATATCACGAGTACGAAGCTCTGATAACTATTAGTAGGTAGGTATAAAAACCAACTATAATTTTGATCACTTTGAGTAATCATACTCACACAGTATTAAAGAATTATAAGTACACTTATCAACGTATTTTACGTAATTATATTATGTTCTTATGAGGCTGTTATACTTAATACGTCCATTAAAATCAAATTATCTATCAGCATAAGATAATCTACCGGGTTTTTCACAACATAAATAAATTAGACAATAATATGGTGGCCGAGCGGCAGCATGTGCGCTTCACAATCTTACGGCACCGCGTTCGATCCTCGGCCCTGCACCAATGACTTATCTAGTAAGTTATGTGCAGTTTTCGATGCCATTGCTCCGTGCCTCAGAGAGCACGCCGTGGGTCCCGGTTGTCATAAGAACATCTATGGCAATCGTTACGGGTAGTCAGAAGCCTGATAGAATCTGACATCTGGTCTAACCATCCCTGTTACTGGTTCATTATGGGTTGCGAGATCAGATGGCAGTCGCTCGTGTAATTCTGGTAGCTCGCCGCTACAGGTTAGATTGGGAGCCGACCCCAATAACAAATGGGAAAAGGCAAAGAGGATGATGATGATGATGATGATGAAATAAAATAGACAATAATACCTACTCTCTATAGACAGATGGAGCTACTGACGCATCAGAAACCAGCGGTTCCCTGCTCCAGAGGTCGGTTCGATGCGCCAGCTCCTTCAGAGCTATGGGGCTGCAGAAAGGTGACGTCATGATCCTCATGGCTCCGAATCACCTGGATTTGGCTGTACCTTTCTACGCAGCTTTGTACCTTGGGATTAGCGTTGCTGCTGTTGATAGAACTTTAGGATTGAGTAAGCTTATTTTCCACTACTTAAACATAATTAATTTTTGGTCATATATTATATTTTGACTTGTCTGTTAGCTCAGTTGGTAGTAGCTCTGCCTTCTGAACTGTAGGTTGTGGGTTTGATTCCCACTCAGGACAAACTGTGTCTGGGTGTTATATTGTATTCTAGGTGGTAGGACTTTTCTGCAAAGTTCGTCTAGGTAGGTACCACCGCTTTGCCATATATTCTGCCGCCAAGCAGTAGTGTGCAAGCACTACTGTGTTCCGGTTTGAAGGGCATTGTAGCTAGTGAAATTACTGGGCAAATGAGACTTTATGATCTGATTACTCAGTCTAGTAATCTGATTACTAGACTGTGCGATGTCTCAGGATGACGTGCGCAGTGCAGGTTCACGCGAAACTTTATTGTTTTAAAGTTCCGAGTGACACTGCAACTGTTATGGGCGGCCATGTCGCTTAACATCAGGTGAATGACTAGCTCGTCACGTCATTCAATAGCATAAAAAAAAATCTATGTATGTATTTAGTATTTACAAACATAAAATTATCTAAGTATTATATCAGTTATCTGGTTCCTTTATTACAAACTATGCTTAGTTTGGGGCTAGACGGCGCTGTGTGAATTGGCCACACATATCTATTTATTTATTTTACATTTAATCTAGAGTTATTTTACTTAGTTATATGAAACAATCAGAAAATATGATAAGAAAACCAAACAGTGGTGGTTACCGAGGAAAACTACTCGTCATCATGACTAGTCCTTCTTCCGAATCTACAATTATTAGGTAGGTACAGCGAAGATAAATCCTTATACTTATTTGCTATCATGACATCAACGTCACTGTCATCTTGAACTATCATTAGCGTCCTTATCACCATCATCTTCATCATCATTATCAATTGTTATTTCTGACTGTTGGTAAGGAGCTTGTATATCACATCCATCAACTCATCAACTTTTTTGTGTCCACTGCTGTACATGGGCTTCTCTCATTGGGAAAGAGGATATTCAGCCTCGCTTGGCAGGTGTCGTGGTGATCGCAATAGATTGTAATACAGACCGAGGGAAATGATGCTGCCCATTCCGTCAATATGTAGCTGGCTCTTACGGCACCCGCGGGAAAGATGGGGCGGTTCTATTCTTATATGATATATCTATACGCTATAATGATGATGCCTGATGGGTCACTGGCTCACTCCGCGGAAGAGAAAGCGAACTTGTTTGCTTCACTTTTTGCGGAATCTTCACGTCCTGATGCTGCTTGTGAAATACCTCCTTGTCTACCCGATTGCGAGGCCACTATGCCGGAAATTCGCATTCGTCAGACAGAGGTTCGTAAGACGCTTCGTAGCCTGGACGTGAACAAGGCTAGTGGTCCTGTCGGGATTCCTGCAATAATTCTAAAGACGTGTGCGCCAGAGTTGGCTCCTGTTTTGTCAAGCCTCTATTGATATATCACCATTTTTCTTGGTACCATGCAACAGTCTATCACATTCAACTGCTTTTTAAGGGTTGATGCCAAAAAAAAAAAAAAAAAAAAAACAATACTGCTCGTCCGTCCTGTTATCCCCAAATTCACAATGTCAACATTTTTAATGTAGGTATGTACCTGCTATTAGAAAGTCTCACGTTTGACTCTTTACGTTAGGTACCTAGGCCTGAACAGCAAAGTGTTCACTAGTACCTCTTGTTCAGCTTACAAAGGCATTTAAAAAAAATACTTATACTATAAACAACAATATTTCAGATGAACTCCAATCCACATTTTCAGTAGACCAGCCCAAGATAATATTCTGTCAGAGTGAGAAAGCGCCTGATATTCAGATAGCGCTAAATGAGTTGGACATGAATGCAGAAATTGTCACGTTTGACAAAGGCGACTACCTACTCAGCTTTGAGGATTTCATGGAAAAATATGTTGATGATACGACGGTTGATGACTTCAAGTAAGAACATTTGCCTCTTCTACCACTTATGTTTAATAATAAAGCTGGTACAGCTGCAGCGGCTGCCAAGAAGAGCTTAAAACAAAGTGGCCAATCAGGTAGTAAAATGGTATAATAAGATTACATTTTATCAAATGTATATTTGAGCCTTTAAAGAGTCAGGGTAACCTAATTCTATAAATAACTTGCTGAATTTCATTTAACATATCAAAGCACGTACCTACGTGTATACTAATGCAGGTACCTACTTACATATTTTAGGAGCATGCCTGATAAAGTCCTTTAGCTTGTAAAAATCAAGAAAATAGTAAAAAACTTAGGTAGATGCTAAACTAAATGCACTTGATTAAAAACCAATAGTATAATTATTGCAAACCTCTAGTATTTACGTTTCAGAGCGGCAGACTTCGATCCAGAAGACACCGTAGCATTTCTAATCGCAACCAGTGGAACAACTGGCCTGCCAAAAGCAGCAGCTGTTACCCATAAAAATATTGCTGTAACAGCTCCTAACTTATGGTAAATATTTTCGAGTCTGATTTTACGCTTTTGCCAGTCTTAGTTTGTCTTTGTAATCTTTGTACAAAAGAGACGTTCCAGAAATGTATGGAACCTGGGCCACCTAGGTACATATACGCTTTATTATAAAACCGGTTATGATGTGTTAGAAACGTTTTGTGCTATATACTTTTTATAAAATATTTCGTTTTTGGCCTAAAATAAAATATATAATTACGTTTATGCTCGCAACACTGAACCGCTAAACCATCATGGCGCGCACGAGCATCAAACAGCGCCGCCATATTGATAATCTAGCCTAAATATGGATTGAATATTATTTTTTGAGCCCTTAAAGAAAGTGAGTGAAATACAACCAGTGGTAATAATTTTTATTTATCTTAAATTATTCAATTTCTTGATTTTTTTAAAGTATTGTACACATAGACCGTGGCCCATTTTGGAACGTCTCTTTTCAATTATTGTGATGTATAAAATCCTAAACAAACTTAATTTGACTGTTCTAAAACTATTCCGGTCCTATAACATTTTGACCTATAAGAGAGGCAGAGCCACACAGAAATCGCCCTATTTACATATGCATCGTTCTAACAGCGTGAAATCAGATTTCGTTTAGGCTACAAAACAGTAATATTGACATTTTGATTCTGCTGCAGAATCAACTCAATACTAGAACAGTGCTTTGATCATGTAACCAAAGCACTGTTTTAATGTTATTGCTAATTCTTATTTTAATTCAGGAATCAATGTTAACATTTTATGAGGAAATGATGGGCCAGAAATAGGCAAGGTTTGGTAGACGCTCAGTTTAAAGTAAAGCAGTAATTACAAATAGTAAATGCAACCTCGTATGTTATGTTCTATGTCAGGGCTCGATTCAGGACGTTCCCCGGTCCAACGCGACTAGCTCTCCTGGGGTCACCGCTTCAATGGCTGACTGCAATACTGACGTTCATCGTCTCTACAATTTTGCGGTACCCTCGCCTGACCTCGTCGCTGTCGTTGACGCAGGAGCATGCATACCATCTTATCAATACTTACAAGGTATTCAATTACTTAGGGTGTACAGATCTAGCGAATGCGTTGCTTGCGCGCCATTCGCGCGCAAGCTATGCACTGCACGTGAGCTGCGCGCGTTCGGCTCACGCGCAGATCGCGCGCCTCATGGCACGCGTCACGCGAGAGGCGCACCAACCCCCGGTTTCTCGTACCTACATTTGTTAAAGTTAAACTCATATCAACTTAAAAATACGTGTCGCTCATTGGTTGCCTGTTGATCATCGGCTGCATTCAACCAATGAGCGTTCAGTATTTTTAAGCTGACAATGCTGACATGAGTTTAGCTTTAAGGGCTTGTGCAAGGCCAGCGCGAATTCAAGCCAAAGCCACAGAATAGATGTATAGTACTAAGCCAAAGCGGGGATGAGCCAGGGGCCGAGCGGCAGGGGCGGTCTTAGTTAAAATGGTTCCAACGCGCAATAGTTTAGGTAATTTATTATTACACTGAATATAAAGGGGACACTGCTTCAAGCTAAGCCGTTTTAAGCAATTTGGCGTTGTATTGGCTCTTAATAAACGTACGTGAAACTGGGGGTAAGAGTTGCAGTAGCACGCGAGCAATACGCGCGCAATTCGCCCGCGCTCACGAGCGGCGTATTCGCCAGATCTTTAGCTACACACTCTTACAAAGTATCTTTACGACACATACATTTTCACATACATTTCTTACTCTAACTGTATACCTAAAACAAAAATCTCTACGCCTGTTGTAGCAACACGTCACCAAAATGATGACCTCTACTTGAGTTGGGCCAAAGGTTGAGCATTTCCATTCATATAGGTATAATTATGTTGCCACCTATACTGTACAGTTTATAGTTTTAGTTTACGTGTAGTTTAGTTTTAATTTGCATAATAATTATACATAATGTTTGAATATTCGTTACTCTGTTTATTCACTTTAATAAGTATAACTACAACATTTTGGGCACTTTGCCCACTGGTAGTGGTTTGTTAGATTAGTTTTGTATTATATTGTTAATTTTATAGTTTTAGTTTAGTTTTATAGAATACCTAGTTTTATTGTTGTAGTTATATGTTTGAATATTAATTTTGTTTAGTTTCGAATTTTTTCTTTTTGTCTTTTACAGCCATCGTTTACAATATTTAGCCCTACGATGATGACAACGCTCATGAAACCTGGTGATCGCGACCAATGTGACTTCACCTGTTTTGATCTCATTATGCTAGGTGGCAGCGCGGTGCCACCTGACCTAATTGACGAAATCAACGTAAGTTAACGTGACCTTCAACAAAACGATGCTTCTTACATGTTAGAGAATATCATTAAATTAATCTTAATTCCAGAATGTAGTACCAGATACAGAAGTTATCAATGTTTATGGTATGAGTGAGCTGGGCAACATTGCATTTCACGTCGACAACCCACCGCCAGGATCCTGCGGAAAGCCCATGGGCTGCTTACAGTACCGAGTAAGTTTCTGTACAAGAATTTATATGAGCTGTTCCTTCATACTGGGCCGTTTGATCTGGTGCAGGAAGGAGTCTTTAGCTTACCGAAAAAGATTTAATTTTATTGGGTCCTTATTTCAGATAATTGACGTAGAAACAATGAAAGACATCGATGAGCCAAACGTGCCAGGAGAGCTGTGGTTAAAAGGACCTGGGATATTTAAAGTAAGTAACTAACTAACTATTTACGGTAATAAATTCTGATTGTCTGAATAGCTGAAGAGTTCTGCTAGTTCGAATCCTGCTTTGACAGGAATACTACAACAACCCGGAAGCCACAGAGGAGACTTTCGCCGAAGACCGCTGGTTCAAAACTGGTGACATGTTTTACAGAGATGAAAATTTTAACTACTTCTTCGTGGAGAGGATTAAGTTACTGCTGAAGTATAACAGCTATCAGGTAAGTAATAAAGTACCAAGATAAAAATACTTTCCAATGAATATATTCGTGAACACTCCACTATCAAAATCTATGCCACATTTAAAGTATTTTTCGTTTTCCATATATCACTAACGTTCAGTTAATGATGGCCTTCCACGAGTTGTCAAGTCATCTTAACCAAATAAGGCTTCTTCCATCAAAATCCACTCTCTGTTTTCCGGTTTGAAGGGCATTGTAGCTAGTGAAACAACTGGGCGAATGAGACTTTATGACCTAATTTCACAGTCTAGTAATCTGATTACTAGACTGTGTGATGTCTCAGGATGACGTGCGCAGTGCAGTGTCACGCGAAAACTTATTATTTTAAAGTTCCACTGCAGAGAGTGACACTGCAACTGTTATGGGCGGCCGTGTCGCTTAACATCAGGTGATCGAAATACCTCGTCACGTCATTCATTCTCATAAAAAAAATCGCTACAATCAAGCTGTCATCAGTCCACTCAGTGCTATAGTGGGCGGTTCTTTGCCGCCATCTAATTTATTCTCGTTGAGAACCTTTACTTTCTCAATGGTTCTCTAAGACTTTTGCTGGCAAAAGATTATTTTTTCTTCTTCAGATATCTCCAGTAGAAGTTGAGGCTGTGATCCGACAGCATCCAGGGGTGTTGGACGTGGCAGTGACGGGGATCCCGGACCCTGAGTGTGGAGACTTGGCAGTTGCTTGCGTCGTGCCCAGGCCTGGGCAGGAGCCCAGCGCGCAAGAGATCAAGGATTTAGTAAAAGGTAATATCTAACACGTCTCTTTATGGGTGTAAAAATCAAAATTGACTGAACCGACGATAAATCCTCAGTAAAGACTATAATTTTTCAAAGTTATGGTCCCGTCATTTTGTCACGCATTTGTAAATTGCTTATAAAATAAAATTAATGTATGCATTTTCAGAGTCTTTGTCGGAATCCAAGCAACTTCACGGTGGTGTAATTTTTATGACGGAAATACCCATGACAGCCTCCACCAAAGTCCATCGCAGGAAGCTCAAGGAAATGGCATTGGTTATGGAAAGAGAATAAATAAGTTTATTTTTATTTTTTAAATGTATCAATTATAATATAGTAAAATAGTAATCTCGGTATAGCAGTTACATATTTGAGGTGTTAAGATTGAAAACGCGATGAGCTCCCGGACCCAGGGTGGGTCCGGGAGCTCATCGCGTTTTCCAAAGTTTATCAGAACGCCTGGTTGATGCGACACGTGACCAAAATTCTGGCACTTATTTGGCTCAGTGAATTAGCATTGCAATTAAACAAGGCAATGCTGCCAGCATGTTGGGTACGCTACCTACCGGTAGTGGGCTGGAGCATTTGGACTGTCTATAGGCCATCGCGGCTAGTATATACAGTCCAAACGTTCTTTGTAGTAGATAGTGTAGCTAGTTTATTCGTTTTTATTATTGTAGTAGTTATTTTAAAGAATAAAGGTACATTGGTTTTTTAAATAGTTATTGACCTAAATGCTGTACGGCTAGCATGAGCTGTAGATATCGACATGATCTCTTCTCTCGAGAGAGAAGCGTTTTACCAATGATGAATGATCACGCGCATCACTTCATAAAACTTTTCTTGCGCTTCTATTGGTCAAATGCTTTCTCGACAGAAGATATATACCTTACCTCAGCCGACGAGTCAGCCTGCTGGATGTTCAAACTATTTAACAAGGCAAATTCACTATGATTTTTGGGCACGCTCCGCGCCACCAATTTCTTGCTCCCCGCAGAAGGTGTCTTTAAAGATGTACCTAAGTAACCTTTTATTACTTTATTTTGTGTAATAATTAGGCTATAAGCTTAGTGTAGGTACTATAATAGGTACCTATTAGATAATTATATATCAAATGGTAAATGAATTGTTATTATATGCATAGTTAAATAAATAAATGTATAATTTAGTATTTAAGCTCTCAATGTACCTAAAATCGCAACAACTTAATTAAAAATATTTTTAAATTAAGATTTTTTAAAGATTTTCATTTAAAGTCTTCTTTGCTGGAAATAATAAATTAATTAATAACGACAAATGACAGACAAAAAAATGTATTGAAAACTCTTTAAAACACGGCGCAACATTAAAAACTTTTAGAGCAGCTGAATCAGGGTAGGCGTGCTCCACCTTCGACCTCATCATCACTTACCATCAGGTGACATGTAGTCAAACGCCAACCCATTCAAAGTAAAAAAAAAAAAAAAAAAAAAACAATAATTTATATTGCATATAAGTACCTATCTATAAAATACATCTTAATGTAAGTAAACAGTGTGACACCAAGGTGACACCTCATTCCATTATACACATTTTTATATAATAGGTAATATTTTCAAGAGGTACATTTTATGAGTTTGTGAGTGTATATAGTATTAGTATGTAGGCCCTAATCTCTTGAATCACTGATAGAAAGATACACTAAGTGCCCCCTAAGTGCCTGTATCATTTTCAAGCAAGTTTTTTTCCCATTTCAGCACAGTTCTTAAAAACTATGGGTACCTAATCATGATTAAATTTATGTGTCAATAGAGTAATTAGGGTTTCAACTTTCATGTGTGCAATTAAAATAAAAAAATGATTTCGTTAATATCTGCACTTTCAGAAAACAGTAATTTTAAATCAAAGACGGGGAAATTTTTGGCAACTTTCACAATAGTTTTATTAACTCGAAAATAAAAAAAATCTCTGAACTAATGTTACGCTCGAAAGATAGCCTAAGACCTGAAAGAATACGGTCTAGGAACCAATCAGTGTTTAATTTATGCTTAGGTACCTGGCTAGTTGCAAAATGGATAACGCTGATGCCCTCTTGCCGACGGATGCTTTGACTCACTGACCTCTATTATGCTACTGCGCTAGTTGTGTTATTCAGAGCATTAACTGCATTGTGGGTTAGTAGCAATAAGGCAATCTAGTTTTTCCATTATATAGGTACGTCAATGTTATTCTTTTTGTTTAGCAATCCGGCTTCGGTACCACTCATAGTTCTGCGAACAACACACACTTTATTGCAACGATTGTATTCTTGAAGTAACGAGTTCACAGGGTTCAATATTGACAATCGCAACCTCTTGACCAATTTTGCTCATATTTGAAACAACCCAGTCAAATAAGCTAAAAAACTTAAGAGTTAACTTCCGAATGCAACCAATAAAGCTGAATTTTTTCAAGAACTTTATTTTGGCATTCTCAAAAGTCTCATACGGATTGTAGGATATTTTTCATACCGGAAAATTGAGAGTCCCTACGGGAAAAACGAGTAATTAACAGGTGAAGACGCAGGCACCTCTTGTAAATTGACGTGTACCAAAACTAAACCTATATTTGTCGTTTAGGAATAATACTACTATTCATATTCATAAAAAATTAATAAATACACAAATTAACAATCATAATGTCAGACTGCCGGGCATCAGAAGGTGAGACAGTGGACGTATTTAGGCCAGGGCGGAGTGGTGTGCCCAACATAGCTATAGGTAATTATATTTAAGTGACACGTGTGACTTTATAATTTACTATAGGTAGGTATGTATATAAACTATATTTATTAATATTATAATTACAGAATTACATAGTACTTAACTTATAACTACGAAAGTTTATGTAGTTGTATAAAATATTATTGTATCTTTAAGACATCTATCAGGACGTGACCGTTTTCATGGCAAATAAAATCGCGAGGCGCAACTGATTATAATAAATTAAAGAAATGAAGGAGTGACATACATTGATTTAGGCTATAATATAAATGAAAATGCTTATGAGCAGGTTACCAGATTTTTAACTCACCTTATCATCAACTTGCTAGATTTTTGACAGTATAAGAGGCGTGATCCTCAAGGGGTTATAATTTAATTAGCCTGCCAAAATTTTCCACATGGGTTGTACGCACAGATTACCCATGCCCATGGGGGTTATCTGTGGTTGTACGTCACAAAATTGTAAAAATACGATTATCTATTATTATAATACTTGCCCCATACCTTGAGTACCTACCTGCACACTTCGTATAAGTAGTAAATAGTAGAGTTGCTATGTAGTTGTTACCGTGTTGCCGACAAGGTGGACTAGCGGGTTGGTGTAACAGTGGAAAATAAACAGACAATTGAAGAAAATTATGGAGGAGTTCATCGGAGTTAAATACAAATTGAAATCGTCGGATAATTTCGACAACTACTTGAAGTTTATCCGTGAGTTAAGTGTTTTTTAATTTATGAGTAAGTACGTGTATCTATCCAGCGCGTGCAGCGGCTCGCCCCGGCTTCGCACGGGTATAATAGTTTTCGCAGCGCACGCAATGTAAAGAATATTTTAGGTAATTTTTTTACACCTTGGGTTACATTATTGGGAATTTAAGTAAAGATCCCTGACTTTTTGAAAATATAATATAGCCTATGTCACCTGGGGATAGTGTAGCTTCCCAACAGTGAAAGAATTTTTCAAATCGGTTCAGAAGTTTCGGAGCCTATTCAATGCAAACAAACAAACAAAGAATCAAATCTTTCCTCTTTATAATATTGTTATTGATTATAGATATACGACATTTAAGTAATTAAGGCCCGATTTCACCAACGTTTATTCCAAGTATACGGCTATTGGATACAGCTAATTCACAAATGAAATTACACAAAAAAGACGCCATTTTGATTGTATCCAAGGAATAAGTCTTATTCCTTCACAAAATCGGTGATATAAGGGCTATATTCGCGTAACTCGGTTGTTCTCGGAAAGTTATACCTGGAATAAAATTTATTCTAGTTTGGTGAAATCGGGCCTAATACAAATACTCCTTGTGGTCGGCGACCACTTGATCCTCAAGACCTATTTTCTCGCAACACTACCTATAATTAGGTATCCTTGTCTTCTGCTCTACCGCCTAAATATCATATTAGAATTAAAACTCATGAAAAATTTCTGTTTGTTATTTTCAAAAACGTATCCAACTGCTTTTTTCAGAAGTGGGCCTCATCATGAGGAAGACAGCTTTGGCTGTGAATCCTACCAGCGTGCTCACGTGTGAGAGTGGTGTCTACACCCTGACTATGTCCACCAGCTTCAGAACTGTTACGACTGTCTTCCGGCTGGGCGAAGAGTTTGATGAGGATAGAGCTGATGGAAGCAAGGTAGGCTAAACTTTAGTGTGCAGTGTTTCTTATTATCAGCCCTAGTACACACTTCCTACTTCTGAAATTTACCGCTGCATGTCTGACTATAACGTTAACGTATCTCCTAGATATCATTGATTTAGCGACAAATGGCAATAGTAGGTGATAGTTTTAATTGTAATTTATTGATACATTCTATTTATTTGCGCAAAATTAGTTTTCGTGTAATCACGTTGAGTAATTAAGCTATTATTGGCAAAAGAACTTTGAAGTTTAAATTTTTGAGAAAGTTTGAATTTACCGCGCTAGTGAAACATTCCACCTTAACTAATTCATTCATGATTATTGATGATGATGATGATGAAGGCGGCGGGTATAGGAAACAAGATGTTTTGTGGCATGTTTCCTGAAGTAATTAGTACATGTGGCGCTTTGAATTTAATATATCATGTAAATCATTTCATTAAGTCGTTTGTGATGACCGCAAATACAAGTTTAATAAATATAGCTCTATATATAGAAAAAAATCGCAAACGTCCCTCATACAATTTGAATGTTCCCATTTTACTGAGCTTCTACCGAATATATTTTTACAAAATATAAATTAGTATATTCCCAACAACATTCAGATGTCGCGATGACTTTGAAAAATACTATACTTATACAAATAGATATTAATTAAAAACCGTCAAAATTGGTCATTTCGTGCGTTGTCTTGTCGTAAGCGCCGCGCTGAAGTGCAGACTGAATTGATATTTAAGACTGCGACGTTAAGGTTGATGTTTTTTTGAACGGATTTGGACCTGCTTAACTGGCTCTATTCGTCACCTTAAGTCAAGGTGTATAAGTCGATCGTGGGTACCTACTTGTTGAACTCAAGTTCAACAAGTACTCACGATGGCTAACTATGCTAGTGGGCTTCGGTAAAAGGAGTTTTTAATCTTGACACTCAGAAAGGAGATAGTTTGTTCAAGTCCAAGTTATAAAACTTGGACGAATTAGAACCTTATATAGGGAAGGACAAGATTTTATTCCTTACTGCACCAGGTAATCTGAAACAATGCTAATCTCAGTGTGTTTTTCATTCAAATTCATTTTGGTATTTTCAGGTTAAAAGCGTTTTTACTGTTGAAGGCAACAAACTGATTCAAGCCCAAATCGAGCCCTGTGGCAGAAAATCAAAGCATGTCCGCGAGTACAGTGCAGATAAAATTATAGTAGTAAGTTTATTTGATTTTATTAGACCTACTATTACCTACACTTGCCCCAGATCTAGGTACCTAAGTCTTTCCCTGATCGAAGACCTAAGTATATAAAACCTGAAGAGTTAATTATTCTCAGACATTTAATAAAACAATGAAACACAAATTGCTTGTAGAACTCGCAACCGATTGGGAATAAAGGTTTTCGAGTGGCGACCACGAACCGGAAGACGCAGCGTAGGCCGGCCACCCACTAGGTGGACCGACGATCTGGTTAAAACTGCGAGGAGCCGATGATGACGAGGTTGATGATGATGATGAAGAATCATCCACATCATTAACACCCTGAAGACGATGCCTGATGATGAATGAAACGAAGGAAATACCGGTAATCACTGATTACCGGTATTTACTTCAGCCATTCCTCACATGTCACTGATTGCTAATCAGTGACATATGACGAATGACGTAACGAGCTAATCGTTTGCCTCGGCTGCAGGGGCAAACGATTAACTTGTTACGGCATTCGTATCCAGTGTCTTAGGTACCTACTAATTAATAATGTAAGGTCAAAATACACAGGAGCCTGAAATAAATGAATGAGCTAAGAGTATAAAGAGACCCGGAATACGAATAACATGATACGGTAACAGAATTTCTTATAATGATGTTAATTTTCAGACATCAACAGCAGATGGTTGGGATGGTGTATGCATAAGAATCTACGAGAGAATCATCTAAATGAAAATGAAAACAATCTGTGAATGATGTAAATAGTAGATAAGTATGTATATTAATAGTAAAACTAAGAATAAATGATTTGTTATTATATAGCTAACTAGCGGCCTGCTCCGGCTTCGCACGGGTATATAATAGTTTTCGCGATGTAAGTAATCTAAATATAGCCTATGTTTCTCAGGGTGAATGTAGCTTTCCAATGGTGAAAGAATTTTTGAAATCGGCACAGTAGTTTTTGAGTTTATTCATTACAAACATACAAAAATACAAATCTTTCCTCTTTATAATAGTAATAGTAATAGAAAAATAAAAATAAATAATAACGCAGGGGCGGCTTTGTGGTGAGCCGTCGGTGAGTGGCGACACCGCGTACCCTGATTCCAAGGGGCTAAATGAGACCCCTGACCCCTGGCTTGCTTTAACTGGCTGTCCGGGGGTGGAAGTCGCAAGAGCTAAAGTCTAAGCTCCAGGGTGGAAGTGTTAAAGGGCATAACGCCGCGAGTAGCGTTCAGTGAAAGTGCAGCACACCTCTCGACACCCTAAGCTACCCACACCAATGTTGCTTCCTCGGCACCAATATGCGGTAGCCACTATAGAGGGCCCATTTAGTGGGTGGCAAGTCATCACCTGCCTCAAACATTTTGACGTGAGACAAAACTGGCAGGTGCCGCTATCTCATTCCATAACCCAATGTACATCATCCATCAAAAGTTCACCACAATAGCCCAGATTTATTTATTACCTTTACCTACTTATACAAAATAGTTTATCATATGCCATACCATGCCTTGTCAGTTATAATTAATTTTGTAATCAACAGGGCCTCTTGGTGTTAGCTTCGGCCCCACCAATGCCTCCCAAATGTCCGGGCTAGGCCCGAGAATCAAATTATATAGTGTAGAGTGTAGATTACGTTCATAATATTTAAAGTGAAAGTTGTATTATACTTTTAAAATAGTATTTATTCACAGAATTATGTTGACGATAAGTCACTTTTGGAAAAGGCTTTGTCAAGCTTAATTTCTACAATTATTTACTTAGGTGGTAATTTAAGCTTTCTACTTATGAATATAATTACTTAATTATACATTGAGATGTTCAGATCTTGTTTGGGTTGAGTAGTTCTCCTCGAATATTCGTCTTCATGAGCTGTAAAAATAAGTACTTATGAGATATTTCTATATGATATGAACCATGAACAGCTACTATCATAGTCATGGACTGCTTTTTACAAACACATTATAAAGAACCATTTTTTTTTATTTTCAGTTGATTCAATAGTTGCACAACTCGCAATAGAGACACTAAATATTTTAAGAGTGGATTGGGCAAATGCTTTTCAGCAGATAACTAATAACTTCAATGAGACCATTAATTTAATAAAAATCAGGTGGTAATGCCACCTGATCAAATAATGGTCTGGCATCGGTAGATAGGTATGCACTCAATAAATAAAATCAAAAAATCAAATCTACCAAAATAGGCTTGTCATACCTCGACTTTTTCATCATAACTGAGTTCAGTTTTGGCAAGAACGTAGCACAGCTTAGCCCAGGCTGCCTCTGCTGTCATGTCAAATGAGGGAACCACTCCACATTCTAAAAGTAGCTGTAAAAAAGTAAAATATTTCTATAAATCTTGCACGAAAGTGTTGCTGAAAATATGGTGTTTAAAGTTCTAACTAGCATTATGATCTGTACTTACAAAAAAAGATCGATAGAAAGTATTACGAAAGGTATTTAATAAATAATAATTTTCAAGGCGAGTTATTTTATTTTATCACCACCGTTTTAACAAGATTTGACATTGGCAACCTCATAAAAAACTTTTATTTTTGGGAGTCGTTGGCTCACCCAAGGAACGAAATTGCGTGACTCTAATGTAGACCAAATTTTGGACTCACCAAGCCAGTCTCATATATAGCCTTTCCAAGCACAGTGCCACTAATACATTGTGTCACATTAACGATGAGTACTTTATTCTGAATCCCCTTTTCGATCTCTCTGTATATGTCTTTTTGTTTGATCTGCATGTTTCCGTTACCGTATGTTTCAAGCACTATACCTGAAAAAATGTCATAGAATAATCGATACGAAGGGAGACAAATCATCAACACGAGGGGGCTACGTAGTTGATGGTGCATTTTCATTAAAACGGTTTTTTGGAATACGGTTTTTTTGAGATAAGTAATTTTACCCAGAAACAATAAAATATCGTGTAATCTCTTCAATTGGTAGAATTGTACATAGCTGTATACCTACTTAGGTGTTATGGGTTTCATAGAATGACTTGGGTACACATTAAAAGAGTAGAACTATTGATAATCGCTAATCATAAAAACATGGCGTTAGGCACCTACCTAACAACTAAGTACTTACCATATATTTACATAGAATACAATAGCTATTACCGCAATCGTTTTTCATCGACTTTTAACCTTGTAAAGTTGTCACGTAAATCCTAATCAGTTTTATTTACTATAATATATCAATATTTTACAAAGCAATTAACACTTACCATCGAAATTTTCACATACAGCTCTGATCAGTTCGGGAGTAATCGTCGGTGTGACCTTTAAGATATATACTTTCCTTGAGATATTGTCATGGAGTCGGCACTCATTGGGAACTGACCCTAGTGGATGTATCAACATCTTTGGATCTACTTCCAGCGTAGTCTTGGCTTCTAGTAAAGGGGGGAAGTTGGGGGAGTCAAATGCATAGATACGGGTGTTGGAGACTTTCTTTACCCTGAAACGTTAGACATACTAATAGATTAAGCAACTCCCTGAAACCATCATCAGTGTGCCTAAATAAAAGAACATGAGTTTCTATTGCTGTCTCATTCCAACTTCACTTTCGACACTACTGTAGGTAAGTGAGAAATTATATGAGACATGAAATCGAAAATCTTCATAAAATCAATAAAATCTTGAGAAAGTTAAGAAATGTACCTACGTCGAACCCTACTTTTTGTGCAAACGTTTTGTTAGAATATTCTGTACCTTGTGCCTCTAAATAATTTACATCCAAAGAATACTGTCACTTCGGGAATGTGTTGAGTGGCCGCTATGAGAATAGCACAGAGTAAGTTGTTGTTGCCATCACTTCTTGGCTGGAAGATTGGTATCTGAAGAAAAAATTGATTATGTGACTTATTAAGTTCTGTTTCTAAAATATGGAATATAAAACACATTGAAATATGAATATTGAATAATATAAAATTATCCTTAGAATATATCTAAGTGAATAGACGATTGTGATGTTTAAATGCTAGACAATCATAATTTGCATGCAATCGATTAAATTTTTAAAACAAAAAGTTTTAAGATTTGACATTTTCAATAGGTTAGTACCAGAGACCTGTACCTGACTAAAGCAAGTCGTAGTTCGATGACATTGCTAGTATGCTTTGACAGTGAGGATACAATCAACAACATAATTCGAATACGTTGAATTATAAGGCTGTAAACCAAATCACAACTCTGGCTCAAGCATTTGAGTTGGATTGGATTCTACTTGGCAACCCAAATGCTTGAGTCGGAGCGGCAATATGAAACCAATGACTTCAATTTTGAGTCTTGGAGTGTAAGGCGTAGGAAAGACATCGGATCTGGAAAGGTAGTTAGCTCAGTTCCCATTATGAGTTATGATATTTACCTGTGCACCAGTCAGTACCACTGTCTTGCCTACTGAATCCAACATGAAAGAGAGTAGTGAGGCACCGTATGCCGTCGTGTCTGTGCCATGTAATATTACGAATCCATCGTAGTCGTGATAGAATTTCTGGAATTCAAATTTAAAATACTTAAGTAGTTATATTTGGCACAAAATATCTGCTGTGAGTTTAGCCGTTTTTAGGGTTCCATACCCGTTTTATCACTAAGGCTCCGCTGTCTGCCTGTCTTTCTGTCTGTCCGTCCGTCTGTCACCAGGCTGTATCTCATGAACCGTGATAGTTAGACAGTTTAAATTTTCATAGATTATGTATTTCTGTTGCCGCTATAACAACATATACTAAAAAACACAATAAAATAAATATTTAAGAGGAGCCATACAATAAACGTGATTTTTTTGCTCGTTTACCAGATGAATCATAGATGGCGCTGCCTTAAACAGTACTGCAACTCAACACTAGATGGCAGGGATAGATAATGGTACGGAACCCTTCGTGCGCGAGTCCGACTCGCACTTGCCCGGTTATTTTAGGATTAAAATTACCAACGTAAATCATGCTGACGATAGTCTTCAAATGAAAGCTATTAATATACCTAGATCATTCCGAATTATCGTTTGCCACAGTTAGCCGTTTATCAGCCTCAGCAACAAAATATAATATGCCCCATTTATTTTAAATCATATCTGACAAAAAGATTAAAGATAAGAATGCCCCTATCACTGACAATCTACATTATTATGGTGTAATGCTGTTCAAAATAGGAACGTATTTCGTTTTTATGTACATTGAAGATCAATCTAGCGCATGGTTTACGAAGTAACATATTCCGAGTAATCTGTGACATGGTGTAATGTTCGATTTATATTTATGTCACCATTTTTATGCTACTACTTGGCTATAATCTTCTAATACCAACCTTAATGTCTCTGGCCTGTTTGATCCAGTCGTCCATAGTAAAGTCAGAGGAATCTTTAAGTTGCTCGTACTCGTGGATTTTGTATAGCACCTTCAGCTCCGTGTCTTTGCCATCTGAGAAATCAAAGTATCTAGAATGACTGGCCAAACTGCCAAAGATCTTTACATTTAAGAAGATTTTCGAATTTCTGGTCTATCAAAAATGATATGAAGTAGTAGAAATTGTATCACAGCAATCAAAACAACAAGGTCTTTGACATTATTCAAAATAATAGTATGCTATATGGTACGGTCACAGATAATATAATACTATGTCCGGTATACGGTACGGGATACGATGCGGTATACGGTGCGGTATACAGTGCGGTACATGGTACGGTACACGGTACACGGTACACGGTACCGTACCGTGTATACGGTAGCGTATAATGGCGCTATAGAGTGCTCCTCCATTGGAAGGAGCAGTGGACGTCTTCAGGCTGTTGTTGAGGATGACGATGATCTTCAATAGACTCAATAAGGCTATTTTATTCCTATTTGACAGCCTCTGTGGTGTGGTGGTTGAGCAGGTCGGCTCATAACGTGGAGGCTGCGGGTTCGATTCCCGCGACAGGACAAGTATTTGTGCACATGAAAAAATAGCACAAATACTTGTTCTGTGTCTGGGTGTTGTGGGACCACGGTCCTCGTAGTTCCTGGGTCCCTAGATACAGGGAATCCTAGTTAGGGTCCGGGACCTATGTATGTGATCGTTGGGCGTTATTTTATTTATTTATTTATTTCTAGGACTCAATACGAATATGAGCTAAAGTTTTATAGATCAATTCCCAGCAATGATAAACTGATGCTTCTCTTGAAATTCTATCTAGCTTGATAATAATCTAAGAAATCGCAAAACCTTATATTTATGTCCATTCTATAGTATTTAAAATGAAGTTATTTGTAAACTTAATCTTACCAGGTAGTGCCAAATATTCTTTGAGATCGGTACGAGCGAGATTCTTAGCGTAATATTCTTCATCGTGTAGTTGCGGCAGTTTTCTTATCACAGCCTCTATATTCTTTTGTGGGACCAGCACTGGAGTTGTAACGGAAACAATAAAAATTAATTTAGTCTCAATTCAATAGAAGCCCAATTCTTGAAATTAATAATGTTAATATTCAAATATCGATCTAATCTCAATCTCATAAATGGTACCTACTCCTAAATGACAAACATCAAGTTTTGAGTGTCCTAGACCAGCAGAGAAATAAAAAAAACAGGTAACCGACACCATGGTCCCAGTTTCAAAATAGTCCCTCTCGGCAATCTTGATTTAAAACTAGTAAAAAAAATTGGATTGTGATCGAAACAAGATAAGAACGAACGTGCATATCGAGTTTAAATAACCAGAATTGGCCTTCTCCGCTGGCTGAAATTTAATGTTGTTGAACTAATGTTATTCTTATTGGTGGCAGAATTATCATTGTCAACGATACATCACGACATGTTTCCTTACAGCAAGGTTCTACTTCTGTATAAGCACTTTACGATTCCTTACTTGGAAACCACGTCCTTGTCTTAAATAAAAACTGCAAAAATCTATTCTCTGTGAAATGAAAACGAAACCGCGCGAAATGAATGTGGAATTGGCGCGATTTGAAAAACAAACAAAGACAAAAATACAAAAAAATATAGTTTTCTTAGTTGCCTCCAGCATAAATAACATTCCTTCCAAAAAAAATTTAAACCTTCAATGTAGGTACAAAATTGGACCTGTTACAGTTTTATTATAAGTATAGATAGATACATTCTTACCTCCTTTTTGATTTTTCAGCATACCAAAAGTACCTCCGGTATATATCACCAGTATTCTCCTCACTTGAGCCATTTTAAAAGTATATAGTACCTATACGGTTCAAACCAATGTGGTTGAAATGATCCAGTTATCAATACTATTATTAGATAACACTTGTTTCCACTTTAACACTTGGTTATCGAATGCATTATCTCACAGAATAACATAATTATATAGTTTATGAATTCACACGTTGTTTATAAGATCAAGGCCGGTCGGAATGTTTTGATGTGCCGTGTGCCGTTATCGTGCACACTGTCTTATTTCATTTTATGGCACACGGCACATCTCTGGTACGCGTCAAACTCACTAACTCTTTACAGCATTATGATGCAATTTTTTACCGTAGCAATAGCACAGAAACACAGCACAGAATAGTGCGCGTAGCATATTTCTACTCATCATCATCATCAACAGCCTGAAGACGTCCACTGCTGAACATAGGCCCCCACAGAGCGCTACTTGGAGCGGCTGCTCGCCTCTTGCATCCATAGGCTCCCCGCAGTTTTCACCAGATCGTCGGTCCACCGAGTGGGGGCCGAAGTTCGTGGTCGTCACTAGAGAACCTTTCTTCCCCATCGGTTGTCAGTTCTACGAGCGATATGCGGCCTGCCCATAATAGTTACTAGCTAACCCGACGGCTTCAATTAATCTGATTATTATCTGTGATATCTCCGCCATCCCTCTCTATTCGTCCTTTCTCTAACTATACGCTTTTCTCTCTTTCTCCACACTTCCCCATAGCTTTTCCTACCTCCCTATTCATTCTTAGGCCTTCCCTTCTTTATCCAACCTCTAGCTAACGACTATGCACCTTATTCAATCGGATTTAATAAATCAATTCGTGGTCGCCCGTCTTCTGGTGGAATGGTGCGTGTGATACTTGTCTAAAAATGGCTCTTTAAGTAAATCCCTTTTGGATGAACCGAATTTGATAAATCAAACGCTTAGAACTCCAAGAAATATTAATGTATTTCTCCTACCTAATGGTAGGTACAGTAAACGGCATCAAAATTCATCAAGTTGTTTCTTTTTGATGAGTTCTCAACAGACAGACAAACAGACCATAATTCGAAAAATAATATTTTTGGATTCTATGCATTTGCTACTTTAATACTTTTACTACCCACTCTAAAATAATAAAGAATAATTTAGAATGAAATTTTTCTTTCTAAATTATTCTCTTCATGTAGGTAAATGGTTCATGTAATCAGGACTTACTTAGTAACGTAAAATAATAACATAAATTATATAAGTAAATGAAAAACTACAAATCTAAATTGAAAAAGTATAATTGAATAGGTATCAAGACTAGACTTTTTTAATTTTACGTTAACTTGACAGTATCAAAATATACTGCCTATGGCATTTATGCCCGATTTTACCAAAGCAGAATAAATTTTATTCCAAGTATAACTTTCCGAGAACAACCGAGTTACACGAGTATGACCCTTAAATAAGTTTAAGTATAAGCCATTATGATTGTACCCAAGGAATAAGCTTCTTATTCCTTGGGTACAATCAAAATGGCGTCTTTTTAAATACCATTTCAATTGTCAATCAGCTGTATCTGAGAGTAACCAGTAACTTTATACTGGGAATAAAATTTATTCTACTTTGGTAAAATGAGACCATAAAAATTACTCATTTTATCTCATTAGGTAACTTGGTCAATCATTCTTAAAGTCGTAGTAAAGCAAGAGCAGGCATCAATAGGACACTACTCAAGAAATGAATGTGTGCTGCACCAGGAGTTGTCACATCATGCGGTGCTGCCGTGGACTCGTTCAGGTCCTCAACTAACGGTGGGTCTGCTTCCTGCCCATCCGTAGCGTACACTCTACCCCAAATAGCAAAAGAATATAACTCCTCTCCGAAATCATTTAACGTTAGATTGAAGAATGTCAATCTTCCTTCAGTAATAACGTCGTAACTGTATCCTTCTGGCTCTAAAGGCATTATGGAGGTTTTCAAAGCTACTGGGAAGATTGCTGAATCATCAGCGTCCAACTCTGGCTCCCGGATTGGAGTAGGGAAGGAGGCAAGTATGGAGAGGTCTTCGAAGATTGCTGTAGCGTTGGCTGTGTAAGTGGTGAACCTGTCAGTAAAGGTAAAAAAAATGTCTGAGTAACCCTCCAAGCACTGGAAAGTCTCTGGTAAGTTTACACCAATAAGTACAACGGTAACGTTTACACCAATAATTACAACGGTAACTAAATAAAAAACGATGTGATGCCAAATATGAGTCACATAGCCTCAAGAACAAACACTAAAATTATATATCTTGCAAGAAGCGAAAGTTGGTAGCGTAGCTTATTTATGGTATACCTAAGTAAGTTTATGCCTATCTTCCTTTGGATCCAATTGGAACAGTTTGGAATTCACGTGTACAGATTATGAATATGTAGCAAGCTATTCACAGAGCAGAGAACCTGCAAAGCAGACGAGATTACGAGACTAAAGAAACAAGTATAGTAGCTTAAAAGTGGCAACTCACTGATGTGGGATGATATAGATCACACCAGTGTGTTTGATAATGATGACCTAAAGGTGGCACTTTACGTCATCATTATCATCACCAGCCTGAACACCTTCACATTCACCTAAGCTTTGTACCTTTAAGTGATTATTCGAAAATATGAATGCCATGACGAAGAGAGAGATTTGGCTATTGTGGTGTAATAAAAGAAGGTCAATATACAAACAATAGGAATGTGTGAAATATTAACGTTTAAAAAGGAGTACCTTCCTATAAAGGAGCACACTTATGATAAAACTGGTGCCGTAATATTCCAACTAAAGAAAGATAACTCGGTAATCCTCGTTTTTCTTTGGTTTTATGAAAACTTCCCAGATTAACACGTCTATGAAACCCACTAAAGCAACCATGACGCCACAATTCCTCGCCACCACATTGCTGCAAGGCCTGCAAGACCTGCAGTAACCGACCTCATTCCACAACTGTCCAAGGTGTCTCCAGTGCAGGAGACGACGGAACAGACCCTCGAGCCTCCAGTCTCCACGCCGCTGAATGATCGCACTCCGCTGAATGCCATTGCTCTGTATTTGTAAAGCTGTAAGTGTTGAAAAAATTTTTCATCTGATTTCACAAAACGAGGAAGTTCTCAGTTCAGTTGATTTTTTATGTTTGTTATCTAGAACTCCGTCATTAAACGGCGTCTGAAGGCAGGTGCTGCCGCAGCTGCCTCCTTTCACCTTCATCCGTTCATCCTTTTTCCTTATCTTTTGCCCCCTCCCTTCTCTCTTTTCCATAGTAAGGATAGGAGTGGCTTTAGACCTAATACTGAAGGTTGGATGTCTGTAATTTCTAAACCACAACACCAACGACCTTGAAATATTTACGGGACAAAATTTAAAGTACCCCCTTTCTAACAAAAAAGATCGAATGAAATCGGATTACGCGTTAATGAATTACAACTAAGTACATATTTTAGCTTTCATCCCCTTTCCCGAGCGACCCGTGCTGTATTTTGGGATTAAAAGTATTGTATAAGCTACCTCGTAATATGAACTCAAATCATGCCAAGTTTCATTTGAATCCATTCAGTAGTTTCGGCGTGAGCTCAGCCAAGATACAGACAGGCAGACAAAAATAAAAAAAATATAGTTTTGGCTTCAGCATAGACAACAGGGAAAAAAAATTTTTCAAATTAATATCTTCAATGTACGGAATTGGACTTGTTGCAGTTTTATTATATGTAGGTCATTGTAGGTATAGATTCTCCCTTTCTTGCATCAGTCAGTATTACTTTTGCGCTATATTTATAATCGAATCGTAGGAAAGTGTAATAGCGTCTTCGCGTAGTTTTACTTTAAAACCTAAAAATATTCATTCCTCAAGTGAAATTACCGGTAGGTATTTCTTCCATGACTGTGAATAAACTACCGCTACGGTCGAAATGGACCTCTGCTACTCTAGTACGGACGGTAGAAAAATTGTTCCCCTGTTTTACTCCACTTGACAAGTAAGCAAGTATGAAGAAAGTGACAAAAAATGGGGAAAGACAATTTTGTCTACCGTTCATGCTATTCTATTATTACGCACAAGCAAGGCCGCTATCTATTCAATGAATTAAAAGATAGCCTATGACCACTGTAAACAAATCCTGAAAGGATATACGAACCAATCACTCTGTATATTGATCTGAATCAAACGTTATCTTATAAAAGTATAATACCATGTTGTGTATTGAATGCTTCGACTCTTCGTTTATCTCTCAGCATTTATCAGTTGGTACCGTTAATATTCGAATGATGACGCAATTATGATACAGAATAAATAATAATTTCTGGAACCAATCTAGCAATATCACAGCCATTATTCGTCATAATCATCCAAAGATTTATAAAGCCCGTTGATAGCTCGGGAACATAATTTCTCGTACAAACACGACTCACCTGCGCGGGCAGGGGGCAAGGTAACAAAACGAGACAAAGTCATACGAAATTACAAAAAACAGAGCAGGATGGAACAAAAGACATCAACGGGTCCCCGTGATTTGTTAGTAACTCATAATATTTATTAGAAATTAGTGGTTGAAATACACCACAAATTTTCGTATGAGGGGAAGTTGTATCATTGGTCAACTGGATTTATAGTCAATGTAATCATGAGTAAGTTGTAGGTGTACGCTTGTATACAAGTAACCTACTATAATTTATAGGTAGGTACCTAATTATAAAAAAAAAACTATGTAGGCTTTTAGGTTTCATTTAAAAATGTTTTTATTTAAAAACGTATAAGCAGTTGTACAAAGTTATTTTATAATTGTACTTACTGTGTACTTAACCTATTTACTATGCTAATCAGATTTTGTTTTAAAGTAAGAACTATTGAAAATAAACAAAGAACTTAATTAAAAATTATTTACGTAATTTCAATATACCAATACAAAAACTCCGCGTATGTAGAGACTAGAAAAACATGTACTTAAACTTATCTTTAGCCTTCACAGACACACACACACACCCCATCAAACTGTCGAGGGTCAACACCGGTTTACCATAAAATAGCCGATTTATTATACACCGTAAATCGTATCCAGTAGAGTATGAAATTGCTTAACATCATCCTCTGTAGGTTTCTTAGTGTGGTCGATATCTCTTGTGTACAGTCTTCCCCAAACTCCAAACGCTACTAAACCATCTTGAGGCTGCTTTATTTTGAACGTAATGTGTTCGCGTCCGCCATTTTGCGACTCTAGTCCGCCATTTTGCAAACCTTGTCCGCCATTTTGTGACATACGTCTACCATTTTGTTGTATCAGGTTTAGTTGGTTCATTTCGTCTTGCTGATTGTAGATTTTTCCGTTTGGACCTTTATCGGTGTAGGTGACATTATTCTGGCTTAAAGGGAATTTGTTCGCTTGAAATGAAACTGGTAGATAAAGTACGTTATCGCATTTGAGAGTTTGGTTGTATTGGTGTCTATAAGTTCTCATTTCCATCTCTAGTTTTTCGATTCCACTCTTTGTTGTTTTTGGATCAAATCTGAAATGAACAACACTATGATATTTTCGAGTAGGTATGAGTTAACACTCTAAAATATCATTAAAAGGTACCTAATAACAGGCAGGTAAAAGGTTGGTACTTCTGTTATATATAAATCTATACTCATGAAACGTTGGGTCATCATCACCATCAGCCTGAAGGCTTCCACAGCTGAACGTAGGCCTCCCCCTATAGCGCCGCTTTGAGCGGCAGCTTGCCTCCTGCATCTTCGCTTAAATTGTGCAATACGCTTAGTGAAGTTCACTGGAGTGGAGACGTTAATTGCTATTGCCACAGAATAAATAATAGTACAGCTAAAAGTTTCACTACAGCAGCACTAAAAAGCGGAGACGGTTTCTACATGTTCCAATTTCTATCTGGCGCCGACGCTTGCGAGAGCCACCCATCCCTAGCGCCCGCACCGGCTTCGTATGATCTCTCCCCGGCTCCATAGTGATCTCTATGAGGAGATTCGCAGGAGAAGTGTCAAGTGACCAATATAGCTCTTAGGATTAGCAAGGTGAAATGGCAATGGGCAGGCCACACCGCTCGTAGAGTTCACAACCGATGGGGAAGAAAGATTCTCGAGTACCGACCACCGAACCGGACGGATCGAAACCGCAGGGAGCCGATTGATGCAAGAGGCAAGCACTCAAAATGGCGCTCCGTGGGGGAGGCCTGTGTTCAGCGGTGGACGTCTTCAGGCTGTTTATGATGATGAGATCCCCATTATATGTATAAGGCGGATGGTGGCCAGACAGAACCCTACCGTGTTGAAACCGTCTCGTGTGAATAGACCCTGTAGACGCATTTAATCTTGCTAAAGTTATTCACCTGTAAGAACAGCTCTTGAAGGTATCATCCTTACAAGCGACTACAAGACACGCAGCGACTCCCAATTCCCTTCTCGCATATATGTTGCTACCGTCTTGGACCACGGCACGGTAGCGCGGTGCCTGCAATTAAAAAACTTCATAACACTCCATACCTCTATCAGGCGGAAGACGGTGGACATAGCACAAATAACTAAATATCAAAAGTACTCTGTGCTAAATATGTTAACACTTAAATTCTTTTCCTTACTCCAGCTGTCAATCCGGAATAGCCAGAAACGGGCGGATTGGTTTTTCTCTGAAATGTTTTTTTGTGAAGTGTAGGGATCCAATATGAAAGAGTTTTTTCGAATCTTCACCCCTAAGGGGAGAAATTGGGTTTATACGTTTGTATAAAACTTTTATCATTTCAAGAGTCTACATGGAAGAGTCTGTTTGTTACAAGTTAGATTTTAGTGATAATTATAGATAACATAATAGGCACACTTACTTCGAATCCAACTATTAAATTAAAATATTAATCGAAAATTATGTTTACGTAATATAAACAAGCAAGCAAGCGATCGAAAGGGGTTATGAAAGCACGTTCAAAAATAAAAATATACCAAAAACATATAAAACCAACAACAAAAAAACATAAAAAATCTAAATTAAAAAAACTCACCCAAACAAGGTAACTACTGTGTTAGTAGGCAGGCACATAATTATTCATGCAACAATTATTGAAATGCATTACACACTTGAAACTAATAGGTATTATAAATGCGAAAGTTTGCTTGCTCCCTTTGCTTGAAGCCGCAAAGGACCACGGTCGTACCATGGAACAAGTAGGAGAGGAATGCCAATACACCAAAAAAACAGCGTAGATCTAAAATATGCTAAAAACCGTTTTAAACCTAGATGGCACTGCAAAATGCGCGGGCTATACGGCTAGCTATGGCGGACTAGGTTTAAAACGGTTTTTTGGCATATTTCTGATCTACGCTGTTTTCTTGGTGTATTGGCATTCCTCTCCTGCTTGTTCCATGGTCGTACCTACTGTATGCTGGTAGCTCGTTAGAGAAATGTAACGCCTTCTATTAGCTTCATAGCGAAACGCGTAGCCACAATATGGTTCCTACGCTACGCTGCGAAAAGGTGTAGCACTACGACCATGGTCTAGTGTTGAACAAAAGTTGTCGTATGGTATGATGGTCCAGAAGTAAGTATCCCTTAGAAACGATCAGTATATTTTCAACACATACTAAAATTCGAAATACATGGTTATGTTCATTATTTACCGAAATTCTAAAATACAGGGTTTTTTTTTTAAAACTGTAATGTTGCCGATTATCCAGTATGATCATAGAAGACTGCTAAATATATCAATATTAGCAATGTACTAGTACTGACATGGCAATGCATGCAGGAAAGAGTCTCTAATGGCTCGACTCCACTAATGATCTAATAAGCAGAAAAAATCGTTACTACCAACATCAAAAAAGTTCATATTCATGTGACATACCTGTTCTCTTGAAGCATGGTTCAATGTGACTCTAAAAGTGCAGCTGACGTCCTTATCGACTAGAACGAACTCCTGAGGCCCGTCTACCAGCAGTCTACTGACGTGGGATGTCAGTGAGGGGTCAGTGATGAGACGAAGACCATCATGGTCTGAAGGATTGTCGTAGATGGGACCGGGAACTGGTTCTGTGACCTGAAGAGATGCAATGTTAGTGGTTATTCTTTAGTATGCGTATTCATGAACTATACGAGGATGACATAAATACAACTATTTATTCTATTATTGTAGGTATACCTGCGTTAGTGTTTTCAGTTAAACAGGTTAGCGTCACGGTACGCAAAGTAATGCTTTGTGTTCCTAAAATATGGTGATTTATTTCTAATTGAATGTTTAAAGCTAGTAATGTTACTTACATAACATCAGTCGCAGTCAAATATTGGCCGAATAGGCCAATACATAAAAAAATTTACCATCTATTCAAATGTACCTATTGTGATTATCTTTCTTCACTTTGTCAGTTTTCTCTCAATCTTCACTTTTTCAAACTCCTCGTTTTCAATTTTTTTTAGGAACTCATTCAAATCAGTTTTCTAAAATTAAAAATGGTAGGTACCTGTCCAGGAACTTTGGGCACTTTAGCGACGAGTAAACGAGTAGTGGGTACCCCAGGCATGATACTGACAAGAGCACCGGCTTTTCCAGAGTAGATCCCAGAACCTGGTAACAGATTTTTAAAATTGACTCCATTGACTCTGAATACTGGTTGCATATTGTATCAGAAGAATAAAGTTAAAAATGTTTGAATCTTACCAGCACTTCCAACACTCGGCCTATTAGCTCCAGATGCGAGGAAATTCACATTTAATGAGTAAGCAAATGACTCCTGGATCTGAACAGCTGCAAAAAAGAAATTAAAGTTACTATTTAAAGAAAAATTCGAGCACACAAAATTAGCAAATTGTGGATATTTTGGCATAATGAACCTTCGGCAGAGAACAGGGCCACATTGCTCACAACCGATGGGGAAGAAAGGTTCTCGAGTGGCGACCATCACGAACCGGAAGACGCAGCGTAGGCCTATCCCCCACTAGGTGGACCGAAGATCTGGCCAAAACCCCGAGGAGCCGATGGATGCAGGAAGCAAGCAGCAAACGTCTTCTGGCTGAAAATCTTCGAACTTCGTTAGTCATTATAGAGACTCATCAGGAATTTGTCTAAAAGGAATAATTTATTGTTATCACAATATGCATTACAAAGATACTGACCAGTAAGATAAGGCATCTCAGAGAACCACATGGTGGTAAAAATGACGTCACTAAGCTGGTGTTTCTGCGCGACCTGTACTGCAGGCACTTGGAACATCAGGTCGAAACAGATAAAGTGACCAAAGGTCACTCCGAAATCAGTCTCAAAAACGCCGAGGTCAGGGTGCAAGGCTGGGGTATGGGAGTATTCACCGAAGAGATTGATTTTTCGGTACCTGAAATTATTTTAATAATACCAGATTCACTGTGAGAAATAAGTCAAAAAAAATCCTATTAAGCAATTTGCGTCATGCATTGTAAGCTTCTTAGTAATCAACGCATGCCGTAATAGTTAAATAATGGTTATTGGATATTGTTTTTGATGGTAGCGAATTGTAATATTCAGCTTAGACGTAGAAATCAAAAGGAAAATGTAAGGTGGCAAGATGGACACTGTTATGAGACACAACGTAATCAAACTGTTTACAATTAAAACTCTTCGAATAGCTGACTCTAATATATTTCTTGCAGATGACTAACCTGTCAATGACAGCGCCAGATCTATCCAGAACGACATTGGTGTTGAAGACGTACTCCTTCGCCTCAGGGCATTCCTCGCCAGTGTTATTGTTGCGACAGTCCATAAGCTCCCGGCCGTTAAAAACCACGTAGATCTCATTCTGACGGGCTGCTACTGACATAGACACTAGGAGCTGGAATGTGGAAATGGAAGACAGTTTTACAAGGTTAGCTTAGCACTAAACGAATTGCTATACGCCACCAAAATTTTAGATCATTATTGTCTTGCATTGAGGTCACACTTAGATGTTATAAATAAGCACCGTCATTTTTCTTTGCATATTGTAACGTTACAAGTTGAACCTACCACTATCACCCCATTAAGTAGATTACTTTAGGTGTTGTATCAAAGTGCATAAATAACTTACGTCATCATACAGCTCTGGGTGCAATGCTGGAACGGGATACTCCCGGAGAAGTCCGTGCATTGGAACAGGATAGCTGACGCTGCTATTCGTCAGTGTCAGCTCCGGGAACACGATGATGTCAGCATTCTGGAAAATGAACACAAATTATGTCATAAACAATTGGACTTTATCTAAGGTCAGAGAGAGGCAGAGGACGCCAAGCAATGCAACGGGTGGTCGCACGGCGCGCCTTTTTATTCATCTGCCTACATATCAATATAAATATTTCAATAATTAGGTACCTACTTATCGATTATGTTGAATATGATTAATATTCATTGATTATAGTAAACTTGTACCTGTTGTTTAGCTTCTGCTATGAGTTCGGCATACTTCACTCGGTTGAAATCAACATCTCTGTTGACTTCATATTCCACGACCGCCGCTATGTAGTGGTCATCTTGAGGTGTTGATCTCTGGAAATCATAACACGCATTTTACGGAAACCATTTTCGTCACTTAATGAAGAAGATAGAAGAAGAACTAAGCAATATCTCTATTACTAGGTGACGAATGGTACGGAGTTCTACGGATGATAGGCAGGGCAGATCCCAATTCGTCTGACAAAAACTGCTAAGCGGCATAGTGACTCAGGAGACAATCTCATTAGCTATAATATTTTCAAACGGTGGCAAAAATATTGTAGTTTAGTTATGTGTTGTACCTATCTACCGACATTGAAATAAGTATCTAAGCAGGAATTTTTATTTCTATGGGTGAATGTGGATGTTACGATGACGCCAACATAAGTCACGATGCGAAATGTGAGTGAACCAATGAAACCTTCAACTAGGTTCTTTACCTGCTCTGTATACGTAGTAAACACAAGGAAAATCGTTACAAATACTGCACAGGGTCGCATGTTAATCACGCAGTCAGCATTCAGTCAATATTATTATTATTGTTGATATTTTTAATCGCATTGTTTTTATTTATCACCAGTATTTTATTCCACAAGAATAACAGTTTGAAAACTGTTTCACGGGGTATTGAGGCAGAATGCTCAAGGGATACTGTGCTATATTTTTTTAGTCACAATGCTGATTATTCTACACAAAACAAAATAGATCTTGCCAACTTCAATTTACTGAATCGTGAATGTGCGGTCTGAATGGACGATCGATGAATACTGACATTACTGACCGGCTGAGACTACTCAGCTCCACTGCAGGACAGGTTCTTTAAATAGCACAAATAGCAGTCTCTCTATAGCACTAAGATACTGTGACTAAGATCAATACGTGTGTACGTACGCATAATAGGGTACTACATAAGTAGGGTACGTACATAATAGGTATATTATATTCGGTCTCTAGACTATATTGGTGTTCTTTGTTTGTGAAATGTCATCAAATGACACGACTTATTATTTAAATCATAGCTCCAAGTAAATCCCGCAGAGGAGAGTTTTGGCGGGAACTCGAAATATTTAAATCTGTAGATTTAGCCCAGTGACAGTTTTTTTTATTATGTAAAAAGAAGATACATTAAATTGCATTTTCTCAAATATGCTTGGAAATGTGAGTATTACTTTGACAACCTTCTTCGAGGTAAATCGACATTGCTGTAGGTACTGGCGAGCAGAGCGGCCGGCAAAAGTTGTATGAAAATCCATATCTGTCGTAGTTTAGCGGCCAAATAAATTTCATACAAAACTCATATCTGTCTAATTTAAAATTGAAAAAAAATGTTTCGAGCTGGCTTGCAAATAGAATAGATGAGAATTGATGAGAACTGATGAGAATTGATGAGAATTATAGAGAATTGATGAGAATTGATGAGAATTGATGAGAATTGATGAGAATTGATGAGAATTGATGAGAATTGATGAGAATTGATGAGAATTATTGAGAAGTGATGAAAATTGATGAGAATTGGTGAATTTTTTATTTTTATTTTTTTTGACTAGGCTAGCGTTTGACCACAATCTCACCTGATGGGAAGTGATGATGCGGTCGAAGGTGTAGCACGCTTGTCTAGTAATAACTAAATAATTGATGAGAAACAATGAGAATTGATGAGAATCAATGATAATTTATGAGAATCAATGATAATTTATGAGAATTGGTGTAAATTGATGGGAATTGATGAAAATTGATGTGAATCGACGAGAATTGAAGAGAATCGACGATAGTTGATGAGAATTGGTGAGGATTGATGGCAATTGATGAGACTTGATGAGAATTGATGAGAATAGATTGAGACTTGATGAGACTTGATGAGAATTGATGAGAAATGATGAGAATTGGTGAGAATAGATGATAATAGATGGGAACAGATGTGAATAGATGGAAGTAGATGATATTTTTAATTTCCGCGCATTATTTGAGAAAAGTACTATACAAGTCTTGGCCACAACTAGGCATTGATGGACTTACGTATGTGTGCCTCGGCTTCGCCTCGCTCGGCCCACATTTACACGTTCGTCCATCAATGCCCCTGTTGCCGGCCGCTGCAGTAATGTACCTACTAATAGCAGCAGAGCTACCAAAACAGTGGTTAATTTTGCTGGGTGCTACCAAACTTAAGACATGCTTACTATAACTACTTATGGGACTAAGGACTAACCTTAGCGAATAAAATAACCTAAAAAGTGGCCACTTGTCATCCAATCCAACATGAAACTCACATTAGGTACTTATATCCTATCAGCTAGATAATGAATCAGCCAATAGCCACTGTTTCTTGTTAGCTGTCAGCTGCACAAACCAGCATAAACAAAAATGCTATCAATAAAAAGTAAATATGATTCTATGCTTGCCTATGTTATGGTGACAAAAAAACTGTAACCGTCTTTAAAAATAAACCTTATGAAATAGCGTTAGGGTTGATTTTAGCTAACAAGTTCAGCCTGCAATATTCAAACCTATGAACAAAACAAAAATATTAAAGAACTTACTTGCAAAGAAGAGTTAAATAAACCAAAAAACAGAAGGATGAAGGGAGCCCGTATCATTTTGCTAACTGCCGGTTTCTTTTGCACGTTGCACCAGACTCACGAATAAATTTCTAAGTGCGCGAAAGGAAGCTTGCTTTTATATTTTATGCCTAGTACAGTCCTAAGCGCTTGTTCACATTGTACTACGATATTACACATTATTATTGTATCTCTCGTTTTTATATAAGTACTTATATGTTTTTTTTGTTCAGTTTTGTTAATTTAATAAGTTATAGATAGGTATAACACGTCTCATTAAAGAATCGAATCTGCCGCAAACAAGAAACAATTGTTTTCCCTCTTCCACTATTGTGTTTAAGTGCAGAGGGAGTGAGACAGCAATAGAAATGTTCGCTATGTTCAGTTTTTCCTTTATTGAATCGCGTTATATCCTAGTCGTATTTATTAAAGCCTGGAATACACATGCTACTAAAAAGCACGCTTGTTTGCCGTTAGGTAGTATGCTCATTTACAGCATGCTCTAAGAGTGTGTAGGTACATTTGCATGCCCTTTTCGTATACGCATGCTAATTGTACATATGCTACTGAGTAGCATCTACTCGAAAATAGCATGCTTATGTGCTCCTACGTAGCAGTGTATTCCAGGCTTAACTGAATGTTCGTGACTCTACTCCACCTGCATCACCCTAATTATCAGTACAGTTAATGACTATTCCGTGTGATACTACATAATATTATGGACATGTAGGATGATAATGAATAGACGACATAAGTAGACAAAATCAACCCATCTCGTCTCGTCTCGTCTCACATTGCCTCACGTCACCTCACCTTACGTCACCTACCTCACCTCTCCTCACCCACTTCACCTCATCTCACCTCATTACATTTTATCTACCTGATTTTTCTTCACATCAGGAGTTTGCTGTATTCTTAGTCTGTCTAAGTTTTACCAGAGAATAGATATATAGTATATAGATATATAGGCTTATATCCATTTTAAGAATAACAAGAATAATAATAATAAATAAATAAATAATTTTATAGTAAGTAGAATTGGTCCACCAACCACACCAACTCAACATATGAATTCATTCACCTATGTCGTCAAAGAATGGAAACAAACAATATGACACATTGGAGAAGACGAGGAGAGAGGGGGTGACGGGGAGATCCCTGTAAATTGCAACGTCAAACCCAGCTATACGGATTTGAACCTTATGAATGACTCTGGCCATAGAATGCAACAATGTTTCATTTTATTTGTTCCATGAACCATCATATAATAGTGATAAGGCTATGGTATTAAAACAAAGTCTTGCTGATAGATATTTGGAATCTACATAATATGAACCAAATTAATTTGATTTATGTACTTATATTAGGTATACTTATGCCCGTTTTCATCAAAGATCCCTAAACTACGTCCTAACTAGGAATCCCTTTAGCTAAGGGCCCCTTAGATTTGACCCTTACCTAAATTCGTTTTCACAGCGCTGAGTGACACTTAAATTGTAAAGTGACAGTTTATTCTTTTCTACGGTTTCCAAAAACCGTACGTTGCCAACTTTCGTTATTTTATTTATATATTTTAGAGAATAATCGTCAAAAATACAAGCAACATGCTTTATTCATATTAGCACTAGAGTTTTTAATATATTATGCATCCGAAAAAATTAAAACAAATACCTTTTCTGGCGTTATGCGGGTAGAAACAGTTGCCAAATACAATTGAAAAAAAAACTGGTGTTTTGATAATTTAACCTGCCACTTAACGCTAAGGGGTTGAGCTTCGGCCCCCTAAACTTAGGGGATCCCTTAAGCTTTTGGTGTCCCTTAATCGCCGGTGAAATCAAAATTACTGTCAGATGTCATTTAAATCTTTTTAAGGGTCCCTTAAAATTTAGGGATCTTTGGTGAAAACGGGCATTATTGTCATGAGCTGAGGCGTAGAATTTTTCTCCGGGGTGCGTAACGTTTCGGCACAGATTATTGAATATTTTATATTTTGGTATGGGAGCACAAAATGTAAGTATACGTATATTCAATATAAAGCTACCTTTACACCGGAGACAAAACTTGATTTGCACCACGGGCTCTTAGACGATACGTTATCAGAACACGACGAGCAAATAAGTAAACGTTTATGATAAAGATTTTACTATCTATACAATCGCCATAATCCTCAGTTTTGTTCCTCAACTTTTTCTTCGATATCTCGCTAAAGATGCACTTTTAAAATCCTCTTTTTTAACCGATAAGCCGGAATTAAAATCAGCTACTGGCCAGTATGTTTTCAAATTCAAAATAAATGAAAACTATTTTCTATGATCAAAAACTTGACATTCAGTAAGAAGTCTTGATGGAGTTGTTACAACGATCCAATTGGCTTGGCAAAATTTCCGCGGCACGTCGACAAAGGTCGGCGTAAATCCAGATAAAACAATATAAAACACAAATCAAGATTATCTTTAACAAGTCTTTAACAATGACATTAATCCCTCATGTTCCTTACGATTTTCTTAAAATTCACCGTCATCTGTTAGTTTTTTGCAAATGTAACACAGACGATAAGATTTTCAAAAAACTGCGGTTCTGGCTGTGTAACTTTCGTTTTATTTCATAGTTATTTAGTGTGACGTCATTACATTAATTATTACTGAATGACTTTGATATGTGACGATTTCCTGAGCTAATATTTCACTGAGGCTGTAAGATAGTGTGTTCATGTGTTTTGTACTTTGTGCAGCTCGTCATCTTGGTTGTTGCCTGCGATAAAAACAACGGCAATATATTCTACCTAAGTTGTATTATCAAATTTCATTGCAGGCGCTTTGAGTTTTTCCAGGTAGTACTCACTAGTTAAAATCGTAAATCAAGTCCTGAAAGTGAGGACACTAGTTGTGAGGACTAGTGGTGGACTACAGAACCCTACAAACATGCAAATAAATAGGCTTGCTTATGTGGACCTACGCGACCTCCAATAAAGTCCAATGTGCTGAAATCGCTGTCTAGTTTCAGAGAGTGGATCCACGGTGGACCAATATTTTGGGTAGCTGAGAATCAAATACTCAAACACTCATTTATTGATAAACTATGTTTACGTTATCATGCATCGTAGTTTGCATAGTTTAATCCTTGGGGCTGCTATTTTTAATGCATCCCAAAACCATATAATATTCTCTTTTTATAAGTAAAACTCTCCTTTAAAATTATTTTGAGCAAAATATGATACTAACTTTTTCACCTCACTAGCTCGGAAAGATTCTCTTTGTCATTCAAAATCTGGGCGCAAAAACGCATTTTAATCGCTAGCGTGGAAAGTGGTTTTAAAATTCGAACGCTTCTATTCAATAATTATCTCGTCAAGAATTGAGGGTTTAATCACAGATCTGCCCGAATTTAACCTTCTTGATATTGCCAGTCCACTGAAAACTCATTAATACCACAGACTCCACCAACCTCATTTTTGAACAATCCACGAATAATCGCACTGTCCAGCACCAAAGAGTATAAGTATAACCACTTGTTATATACGGGGTATATAGGCAGTGCATTAAATAATATTTTCAATAAAAAGATGTTGCTGCTTCTAGGTGTATATTAGTAGTCAAGATAAACAACGAATGTCAATACAAAAATAAACTATTATAAAAGTGCCAGTAATACAGATTACCTAAAGAGGCTTCTCACAACACATCTTCACCTAGCTTAAACAACATTCCAGTGTAAGACTTTCTATCATATGAACTTCCCCAGCTTGCATCTACGAATCCTCGCAATCTCATATGATCAGTCTTTCTGAAACATAAGCCTAAATCGAGCGTATACTTTAAATAACGTAACACACGTTTCGCATGACTAAAATGCTCCGTAGTGTAGCACGAGTTAAACTGTGATAACACGCTTACCACATGTGCTATGTCGGGCCTAGTACAATTGGCTAGATAGTTCAACCCCCCCACTAAACTCTGATAGGGTATATCGCTACAACTATCTGAGTTACCTTTCGCCAATTGAAGTCCTACTTCCATCGGAGTTGTCACAGGCTTACAGTCCGACATTCCAAACTCTTGTAACAGTTTCAGAATGTATTGTTTCTGGTCTAACACAATTAAACCTTTATCTCTGCGCATCCTCATACCTAGAACGTGCCTAGCTGGACCAAGGTCTTTTATCTTAAATTTCGCAGATAAACCAACCCTACATCTATCCATCTGTTCTCTACAATTCGAAAAAACAAAAATATCGTCAACGTAAATTAGTACTACGATACGTTTATCGCGTTCGAATTTTGAAAACATGCACGGTTCTATTACAGATTGCTCTAAGCCTAACTCAATAAGTTCTTTGTTCAACTCATTGAACCAAGCTAGTGAAGCTTGTTTTAGGCCGTAAAGAGATTTTTGCAGTTTGCAAACCTTGTGCTCTTGACCTTTTACAACCGCACCTTCTGGTTGTAACATAAAAATGTCTTCTTTCAATCTCCCGTATAAAAATGCCGTTGTCACATCCCAGTGATCAACATGCCAATCATACTGAGCAGCTAACGAAAGCAGCAAGCGTAAAGTTGAGCTTCGTACAACCGGCGCGAAAGTTTCATTATAATCTACACCACATACCTGTGTAAAGTCTTTCGCGACCAGACGTGCCTTATATTTTGTCACCTTGCCATCGCTGTCTCGTTTGATTCTAAAAACCCACTTACTCCGTATTGGCTTTTTATTACGCGGAGGGTCAACAAGAATCCATGTTTGATTTTCTTTCAATGATTCTAACTCGTCATTCATCGCGGCTAACCATAAATCGCGATCTGGTCGGGTCATGACCTCAGTCAATGTCAAAGGGTCACTCTCTGAAATCAAATCAATAGTTAGACAATTGTAAAATTCTGTTTGTTTCCTATCTCGACGAGGATAACGCCTTTCGTCATTGCGCTGTTCAATCGAGCTCTCTGCAACAACAGACTCGCGATCCAACCCTGCAGGTTCGCACACATCTGTCACAGAAATACGCTCGTTCATGGTCGCAGGCAGACTGTCAGAGACACACTCCGTCACCACCGCAGGTACACGCTCTGGTATACGCACACCTACATCACCTGCGCCACCAGCATCAGACACACATTCTTCCCATTCATCGTCACTTTTACTAAAACAGGACAATAAATTAATAGGAAAAAAGTTACAAATCTTATCGCTATTTACATTATCCCCAGGAAAAACATTCTCTAAAAATTGTACATTTCTACCAACAATGATTTCGCCCGTCTTAGAATCCATTAATCGATACCCCTTACTATCTTCAGGATATCCAACTAAAATCATTGGTTTTGCCTTTGCATCCAATTTTTGTCGTTTTTGTTTTGGGACTAGGTTGTACGCTGCACATCCAAATGTTCGCAAATGACTAACGTCTACTGGCTTTCCCGACCATTTTTGTATAGGTACGCAGTCTTTAACTGCTTTAGTTGGGCTACGGTTTTTTAAGTAAACAACCGTGTTCACAGCTTCGGCCCAGTATTTTTTGCTCAAATTTGCTTCGATGAGTAAAGTTCGTGCTTTTTCGATAATAGTCCTATTCGCTCTTTCTGCTACACCGTTCTGCTCGGGTGTATAGGGCACCGTCGTCTGGTGTTGAATACCATTCGACTTCAGAAAATCATCAAAAGCCTTGTTACAGTACTCCTTACCACAGTCCGATCTCAGACATTTGATTGACCTGTCGGTTTCTTTCTCGACTCGAACTTTATACTTTTGAAATTTCGTAAAAGTTTCACTCTTGTGTTTAAGAAAATAAACGTGCGTCATCCGACTGTAATCGTCAATAAATAATAACATGTACCTTGATCCGCTGAATGAAGCAATTTCCATCGGGCCACACAAATCTGTATGAACGATTTCCAGGATATCGTTCGCCCTCGTACCAGTTTTCGGAAACGGTAGCTTGCTCATTTTACCACCAATGCATGGCACACACGATACATCCGTTGTTGTGTCCATGTTTTCGAGACCAGTCGCAATATTCTTTAAAATTCGCATATAATCTGAATTCATATGTCCCAATCTTCTATGCCAATCTTGTTTTGACAATGTCAGATTGCATGTCGGTGACTTGTCATTTTCTTTTAATTTGTAAATCCCGTTGACGTTACGACCAGTTGCCACGATGTTGTTCAACGAGTTTTTAATACTGCAACCTTCTTTGATAAAATTAACAGAAAATCCCTTATCAACAAGTGGTTATGGGCTTTTTGGGATATCGATAGAAAATTAAGTTTTATTGATTTTAGGTAGTGTGAAACTATAATTTTCACGACCAACCAATACGCTATCCAGCACGGCGACTGCATGGAAAATGGATGAAAAACACTTTTTCTTTAATTTTCCATGAATCACGTGACGAGCTAGTCGTTTACCTGATGTTAAGCGTTACCGCCCCCATAGCTAAATTAATAAGCTAAAAACTAATCTTTTCTTAGCCTTTTAGCTGTTTTTCTTGCATTTTCCTCGCTGTAGTGAGGTGAAAAGTTGTGTGTTGCACTCGGCAGCAAAGTTTTTCTGCGTCTCGTACCTTTGAAACCTTCGCTACGCTCAGGATTCTTCATTTGAACCACTCGCTACGCTCGTGGTTCAATCCTAGCCTCCTTCGCTTGCTCAGGTTTCAATTCAAGTACTCGCGCCAAAAACCAACTTTGCAGCCTTGTATAACAAATAACTATTTTGCTATTAGTAAGATAAGAGGAGAAAACTTGCAAGACCTAAGACTACTTCAAAGGTTGTTGACCTTTTCTCTCAGGTCAATATCCAAGATTTTTGATATTTTTAGTATCAAATATCTTTGCAGATATAAATACTTACCTTAGGTTTAGTGTAGTTTATATTTTGAGATTAATTTTATCATGTTAAATAGGCAGGATTTTTTTTCGTTTGTAACCCTAAAGTACCCGAATACCTAGTTCGTTTGTAAACCCGATGGATGCAATAATCAAGCAGCCGCTCAAAGTGGCGCTCTGTGGGGCAGGACCAGGACTATGTTCAGCAGAGGACGTCTTCATGCTGTTAATGATGAACCCTAAAGTACTTCGACATGCCTATTGTAACAGTGTTACCTAGGGCCGGTCCGGCCATGGTTTGGGTGACGTGCGTAGCGACGAGCGCAAGCCGGTGCGACTAATGACGTATTAGCGGCGCTGTCAGCGTTCCACCAAGCAACAAGTTTGGTTAGTCCCATCAGCAGCAATTGTGCAATGAAAGGAAATGATTGATACTCTTGTCAATTATCATTGTAATGACTTCAACTCTTGGTTAATGGCCTCTATGGTGTTGCCATCCCACCACAGTTCTGCCAAAATAACCCTTATTTACCCTTATTTTGCGAATGACAGCACCTATTTAATATTTACGTGATTGCTCGTTTCGAATGACAAGCAATTGAAGGCGTACCAATCGCGGATGCTTCAGTGATAGTCGTTTGTTGGACTATGAATCGGAAAGTCGTGTCGCTTTTTGAGAGCGCGATAAAGATTGAAAATGATTGTCATTTGCTATCATTGCCCGTCAACGCACGGCGCATCATTTGCTGCCAATAAAATTTTTCATCATTTGCCGTCAGTAAACATTGTCATTCGCAAATGACCGTCTCGGGGACCCTTTTTAGTTTTTACGTCTTGCTAATTAAATAAACTAAAAATTAGAACAAAAGTCTGGTCGGAATCCCTATTAAAATGCAAAAGTGAAACGTTTTCTATGTGTTTGCTTGTGTGGCTTTGCTAAAACAGCGCAACAGTTTTTTTTCCAATTTGGATGAAATTTTCCATACAAATTGCTAAAGCTATTAAGATTCAAATAGGGTACTTTTATTACCGGAACATTTAAGAGTTTTGCCACGGAATAACTGGTGAAACCACGGGCACAGTATAAAATAATAGTAGTGAAGGTACGCGCCTCCCGGGGCACCCATATTAGTAAAAAAACGCTACATATTACGTAGGTAGGTATCTATACCTTTTCTCTAGTTAGTTTCAATCGGTCACAGGTCCGTTCCACTCATTACAATAACCATTTTTACTTAAAAATGCAGCAACTCAACAACTCAGCATTTTTATGGTTCCATACCCAAAGGGTAAAACGGACCTTATTACTAAGGCTCCGCTGCCTGTCTGTCTGTCTGTCCGTCTGTCACCAGGGCCTCGTTTTATAAAGCTACAAGTACAAGCTAACAATTGTAGCAGCTACAAGAACAAGTAACTACAAGTTACTAGTTACGGCGTTTTATAAACAACAATTATCGATTACAAGTGTAAATTACAAGTATAATCACTATGAACGTCACTGAGGCCTCATGGCGGGGACCACAGACTAAGTAGAGGATAAAGTGTAGATTATGATATTAAAAGTTGTGCACATCACTATGAATGAACGTCACGGTCAATAGCTTTTTTTTAGTTTGGCTCCCATTCATTTGTGAATTTAGCCGGTGTGAATTTTACATTAAATCCCTACATAATATAGAAATTAAAAACATTATCTATTTGTTTGTTGTGACTTTCATGCCAAATTGGATGACCTTTTTTAGATGAACTTATATTACCGGGATAGATGCGGTGCTTTTTGGAAATTCATGTAATCCCGCGGAAAAATATGCAAGTTTTGGGTGAAATCGCGGGGCGTCTCTATTTTTAAGTAAAGCTATTTAAGTAAATAAAGTTGGGTCTAAGTCACTATTCTCATAATAGGTTTTGTAATATACAGCTACGCTCATTTTTCATGGGCTTCGCTCAAGCTGAATTTCTCATTATTTAAACATAATCAGTTCATATTTACTTAATTTAACTAATTGAACATTAGTTAATACGTGACACGACCAATACAATACACTTTCAATAAATTTATCTAAACTTGTACTTCATTTTACCTAGCTCTTTAGTCAGGTAAAAAACTTTACAAGTTGTAGTTCCGTACACTTGTAATGACCAAAACAATTGTTCGATTTTACATTTTAAAAATGAAAACACACTATGGATTGTCTATGGTCTAAGAACAAGTGCTTGTATTTCATAGAGTAAAGCAATATATCGGGGGATTTAGCTTGTAACTTGTTGTCTTGTAGCTTTATAAAACGCATTATTTCACTTTTTTTTGGCTGTGTTGCCAGTTTTTCGCTACAAGTACAAGACTTGTAGCTTTATAAAACGAGGCCCAGGCTGTATCTCATGAACCGTGATAGTTAGGCCGTTGAAATTTTCCCAGATGTATTTACCTATGTTGCCGCTATAACAACAAATACTAAAAAACAGAAAAAATAAATATTTAAGGGGCTCCCATTGAACAAACGTGATTTTTTGTTATAGATAATGGTACGGAACTATTCCTGCGCGAGTCCGACTTGCACTTGGCCGGTTTTTTTTTTCTGTACTAACAAACAAACATTTTATTCGCCTTTATTCCTTCCACGGTTGCTTTACATTTGAAATTTAACTTAATCATAAACGTATTCAAGGTCAGTCTGCTTCCAGTGACGTTTGTGGCTCCTCATTCCTTGAACGTTGAGCTTCTCCCTCCGGATAGCTTGTGAGCGAGCTCTGCGCCGACCGGTGTCCGACTGCAGCTTTGATGCGCTACGCCGCCGAGGTAGACCACCAGCTGTGGACAGTTTCGTGATCTGAGAATTGGCAAACCGGCACTTCATAATAATTTTAGGTCTAAAACGGAAAAGATTTGTGGGATGAAAACGGAAATCCTCATTATTTTCAAATTACAGCTCGTGGTTTTCCAATTAAATTGAGAAAAATTTGCCACAGAGCACTAACAACTCTAACAATTTAGTTTATTCGAATTTAGGTCCAAAGTGGAATGAATCACAGAATCGCAGTTTAATGGTATACTATTTGGGAGTTTTTCAAATTGGGATTCGAGTAGATCAGCCCTTTATCCCACTAATAATAGTAGGATATAGGTGCATCACCACAGAATAGACAATAGGCACCGCGGCTGTCAGACGCATGGCTAAGCATATTTTTTTTCTTGCTCTGCGGATAAACCTTGATAAACCCATGCATAACACCACTATTCACACCGTCCAAAACTTTCATGAAATGTCATGCTAAACTTAAACTAAAGTTTTTAATTGTATTACTCTATACTTAGTACCTATACGAGACGAGTACCTATATGACGTCATTAAGCTAGTGGTGTGCCGGTGGTCTGATTAATGAATCATACCTTCAGCCATCAATCCCAAATCGTCATCACCAATAACCCTCCTCAATCTCTTCTCGTCAAAGTTTTCAAACGACTCCTGACTAGCTTTCATCATTTCCTGGTACTGTTCTATGTACTCTTGTCCAAGACGATGGTCCGCCAGGTTCCTGTTCAACTTTGGTTTAGAGATGCCGAGAGATTTTGATAACGGGAATGCTGTTCGCATTCCACCTGAGTGATTTGGTGCTCTCGGTGCTGTTATGTGCTGAAAAAGTAATGCTAAAATTGATATAAATCCTTAAGGAAACGCCACGTTACTTTTAGTTATCTACCCAAGATTAATTTGATTGTTGCGCTAATCTAACTTCACAGCCAAACCATGTGCCTAATAACTACATTAAGTACTAAGAAACCATTGTATACCTACATGGTTTCTTAGAGGTGAAGATACAAAAACCTAGGTTTCCTTACTTTAGCAAAGACCAGAACCATAGCACATATTAACCACTTAATATCCATCATCACATGAAGAGCAAATCAAGACCTATTCACGCAAATACTTTACTGATTCAAAAGAAAAACACGGTCAACATTTTGCAATGGGCAATGCTACGTACGTCTGAAATGATTGAACTCTGGGTTATAACTAAGAGTTGTTGGGGACAGCAGTTATGTAGTGACAATGCACATGTTATGGTAAACAAACATGTTTTGAAAGCGTGTGAATAAGTACACTAATGGATAAAGCAGTATTGCCCGTGTGATCGCGGCGTGGTGTGAGAATAGGACCATCACCACCTCTTCCCGTGGGTGCCGTAAGAGCCGGCTAAGGAAATATCCAGAGAATGGGCAGCAGCATTTTCCTAGGTACATGAAAATCTTCTGCGATCACCAAGCCGCCTGCCAAGCGTGGTTGATTATGGCAAACCCCCTTATGATAAGCGTCTAATAATGGCGTTTCATGGGGATGCCTATGTTTAGCAGTAGATGTCTTGACACTGTTGATTTGAATAGATCCATCATAGATCTTTGTCCTTAACTTACTAAAAATATATCCGTCTCTTACATTGCCGTCTATTTGATAAGAACAGCAACAGTTTTAGGTGTTTTAGATTTGTAGCCTTTAAAATTGGTACCATTGGGTACCTACGTTAATCTGAACTCATTGACCAAATATATTCAACTGGTACCTACAGTCCTTTCTGACAATCACTCCAGCAGTTACAGTTGATATAGGAGCTGGTGTTGGAGTTGAATGCTCAAATCCTCATGGATCATTAGGCAGCTGATGCAGAAAACAGAATAAATACCTAAACGTTAATATTTTTTAGCTGCTTGAATGAATATTGGATTGTTTATTTGATTGTTGCAGTAAAACCGAAGTCAAACACATTTGTATGGCATTGAAATCACAAAATAAAGCAGTGCAATAAGGTACCCTTATTTTACTAAGTACATTTTGTGATTTTATTATGGAGTTGTTAATTTTGGGAATCTCTCTAGACTTCCGTAGGTACTGGATACATGTAGGTCAAGTATAATCATATTATTGTACTACCATAACTATATACGTGGCCATACCTACTATCACCCAAATAAATCATTATGATTGGTTTGAATCAATAGAGTTTGTCAGTTTAGAGAATCTTCACATCACAGCTCCATTTCATATAATAAATGTACCAACCTATATACAATGACCTTATTTGCTAAGAAGATTATTGTTCGTGTATAGAGCAGTAGGTAGGTGTAAAAGTCAAATAAATATTCGGTATGCAATCGTTGGGTGTCAAAGTAATCAATAGTCTAAAACAGTTCCGACGTCAATAAATTATCACGACGTTAAAAAAATTGAGATAATTTTCAGACCAGCCCACCAGTCAGGTATCTTCTTTTCTTAAATACCTTTCTTTTTTTTTTTTTTAATGCGATTGAATGACGTGACGAGCTAGTCGTTCACCTGATGTTAAGCAACACGGCCGCCCATAACAGTTGCAGTGTCACTCGGAACTTTAAAACAATAAAGTTTCGCGTGGCACTGCACTGCGCACGTCATCCTGAGACATCACACAGTCTAGTAATCAGATTACTAGACTGAGTGATCAGATCATAAAGTCTCATTTGCCCAGTAATTTCACTAGCTACAATGCCCTTCAAACCGGAACACAGTAGTGCTTGCACACTACTGCTTGGCGGCAGAATAACTGGCAAAGCGGTGGTACCTACCTAGACGAACTTTGCAGAAAAGTCCTACCACCTAGTGAACCTACATGGCTAAACAAAAAGCCAATAATATCTTTCCAAAAATATGTATTTACGATTACAGAAAAATAGGTATCGAACGACGGAGTCAAGCTACGAACAACACCCTGATAGTAAGGTCAAGCCATTTGACAGTAAATAATACGATATTATTTATATTATTATTATACCCTATCATCAGTCCAGTTTACGGCTGGTTGCCGGCACCACTGGAAACTGAATAAAACCGGTTACGATCTATCAATAAAATGTAATGTGTCTTAGTTTCACAATTAATTGCAATTATTACAGGCATTCGTTGAGAAATGAAGATAATGAAAGGTGTCGTCAACAGAGATCCGAGTCTTGGCATCATTACCGAGGTGGCTTCCTCGGTAATGATGCCAAGACTCGGCTATGGGGTCTTTTTCACGGATATTTCATAAGTGTTTTCTCGTTTGCTTCCTGCACGGTCATTCTAGAGAGTTCACCTTCCCACTGGTTACGAATTCAATTCTTTTAGAGTATAGATCCGCAGAAGAAATAAAGTCGCCGCTTTCAAAATTAGTAAGTTGAAGTTTCAAGGGGCAGGCCATATCGCTCGCAGAACCGACTCCCGATGGGGAAGAAAGGTTCACGAGTGGCGACCACGAAAAGGAAGATGCGGTGTAGGCCGGCGCCCCACTAGGTGGACCGACGATGCAAAACTTGGAGGAGGTAATAACTAGCTGGTCAAAGTGGCGCTCTTTAGGGGAGGCCTATGTTCAGCAATGGCATTATACAAAATTATTTATTGAATTAATTACCTAGGTATTTCATTTTAATAGCTTTGTTTTATTAGTTTTAATGCTTCAGTCATGAGAATTTTATCTTTAACGTTTATTGAAGATCGTGGCCTCAGGAATGAAATCTTACGAAATACTGATTTGTCTTGCAGTTGAAGCATTTTTGATATACGAGTATCTACTCGTATAGTTAGGTAATTTAAGTGTTCAAAAGCCTGATGTAAGGTGATAATTATGTAATAAGGTTTAATAAAACTACAGTCCAAGACTATAATTCTGATGAAACACACATTTTAGGATTCCGAAAGGAAGGGTAAAACGAACCCTATTACTAAGGCTCCGCTGCCTGTCTGTCTGTCTGTCTGTTACCAGTCTGGCTGCATCTCATGAAACGTGATAGGTAGTTAGACAGTTGAAATTTTCCGCTATAACAACAAATACTAAATAACAGAATGAAATAAATATTTATGGGGCTCCCATACAACAAACGTGATATTTTTACTCGTTTACCAGATGAGTCATAGATGGCGCTACTTTAAACAACACTAAATGGCAAAGATAGATAATGGTACGGAACCCTCCGTGTGCGAGTCCGGATCGCACTTGGCCGGTTTTTTTATTCTACTGAGCTGAGATCGCAACCAATACACAGACCACTTCTATAATATCCAAATTCAATTATTGATCAGTATCTATCGTTTTTGGCATTTGCAAAATTAGCGTTCTTGTAAAGCGTTCGGTTTGAGAATTTCGCCAATAATGCCACTTTTACCACTTTTACTCACTACCCAAAACGAACGCAAAACAACCAAATGCGGTTTGTTATCTCAAATGTCAAAAAAACAAATTGGCGGAATTTTACATTACACACGTAAACTTACGTCTTCCTTCTCACTTCTCCGTGGTATATCATTAGGATAACTACAATTTTCACAATAAAAATCAGTAATTTTACGTAACCGCGCTAAAAATTCTACGTCAATCTTTATAATGTCAGAAAACGATCACTTTTAACCCACCTCCGCAGGTAGGTCAAAATTGGCAGTTCACGATGGCATTTTTAACTGTTTTTGAGCTATCAGAACGGTGAACGAAAACAGTTAAAAACGCAACTTTTGCTCACACATTCCCAAAACGAACGGTGCATGTGATCATATTTGTCGTTTTTAACAGTTAATTTTGCCACCAGTAGGGTTAGCTATCCGAACGCAGGATTTAAAATTTCTAAATTTTGAATTTCGTGCTTAATTTATCGGCCCACATAGAGTTTGTGATTGGCTAAAGGTGATTGGTCTTTGAAGCAAAATTCTTACACCAATCACGAGAAGCGCTACAGAAAGTTTTGCCGCGCATTTGGCTTATTGGTTTATATTATACTGTACTAGGGATGTTCGTGGCAATTCTTATTCATTAGTGTTCATTCGTAAGAATCGATTACTGAAATACATTATTAACAAACTAGGTATTAATCTGCACTGATTTATATTGCATAAATCAGTGGTTAAATGTATTTTTATTTTCGAAGATTTTGATACGTTTACAATCGGTATATAAAAGGTACTTTTTGCCACTTTTTAGTTTCCGTTTCGCACTTTTCTATTACTCGACAGTTAAATGTCAATGTCAAAATTGTCAAACGTCAAAAACACTTGGTGGGGTGGCGGGTAATAAGGGGAAGGGGTGCCTTTTTTGTTTACATTTTATGTGAAACCAAAACAAAATATGAACAAAATTCGATTGTTTTGTTTTATCACTAACCTTAAATTATGATAGTGGTGTCAAGGCCAACAGTTGGCGGCGGAGGAGCTAAAAGGAAACGTTCGGATAGAATCATGTTAGTTGAATCGCGCTCCACTCGCCGAGAAGTGGGGCTGACTGCGACGCGAAACGAAAGACTCTTATTTTAAAACTTATATTCTCAAAAATCAACGATGCCGCCTGTTTCATTGACTGAAGATGTAAGTGGCTAATGATATTACAGTTTTTTGTGACTTATTTAACTCTTGGGCAATCCTATGGCTCGCACACTTGGAGTTCCACCTGTTGGAAGGTTTTCTAACTGTCATATTTTGTTCTACGTGATATTTAAATTCTACCGGTTTCATTTCATTTAACTATTAAATAAACTAATTATTAAAATAATTAAACTTATATTAAAAGATGCTACCTGCCTTTACTGGTTAATTGTTTATTTAAAAAGTATGCTGCAATACCAATATTTAAGTGCTTACCTACTTATCATGTTTATGTGTATTTATTTGAATATGTTTTATATTATTTTAACAGTCTCCCAAGAAATTAAGAGTAGCTCTCATTGGCCAGAGCACATTCGCTGCTGAGGTATTCAAACTTTTACAAAGAGATGGGCATGAGGTTGTTGGAGTATTCACAGTTCTTGACAAGGGGAATAGGGAGGACCCCCTCGGTAAGTGCTATTTCTTATAAAAAAATGTGTGAATGTGACAAGTAGTATAATAGATGAAAGTGGCTTTAATAACTTGTTCTTGCCTAGAGCTAGAAGTGTTATGATAGTTATTTTTGAAAGTTATCTAGTATGAATTTTTGTTTTATGAATTGTATTATTGGTAAGTAAGTAAAAATTTTAGCAAAACTTAGTGAAGCTTTTTTTTTATAGAACCTTTGTAAATCAATTTCTAGTTGAATTCTACTTTATTAATATTATTATTGTGTTCACAAATATGTTAAAATATTGAAATTATTTTGTTAACTTAGAGAATATTTGTAACTGTTACTTGTGGTTAAAGTAATTTTATTTTGTAGAATTTGCTCCTGGATTTTAGCAGAAGTTTCTAGCAATAAACTTTTTATTGGTCATTGTCATACATTTAATTCTAATAAGAAAACAGTTTCTTATCAGCCCAAAAAACTCACCTTTAATGATATTACAAAAAATTAAGTAGTTGTTTAAAAATCAGCTATCTTCCATTCTTCCTACTTAAACTTGTTTTAATAATTAATGATTAGGTAATTATTTTTACAGCCACAATCGCTGCTCAGAACGGGAAACCAGTGTTTAAATACAAGACATGGAGAGTTAAAGGACTTGTTATCCCAGAGATTCTTGAACAATACAAATCTGTAAGTACCTACATAAATACTACATTTTATAATAATTTACTATGCAGTATCATTTGCTCTTCCATATTTACCTACTGAGTTGTTTTGATATAAGTTCCCAAATAAACAAATGCATGTTAAATTTTTTTTACTGTAATATGTAATGTATAAAAGAAAACGAGTATATTAATTTTTAAATTTCGAATAAACTAGGTCATGGGATGCCTCACTGTGGCTTACCTAATTATATGAAATTACAACAATATTGAAGAAAAGTTAGTATTTTTGTAGCTCTGTTAGCACAAAAGAGTATACAAGTACAGACAATTGAATCTTTGTATTTGGAATACAATTTAAGAACATCTCGGAGATGTTTAATTAATAATAATATACCTAATACTGGTATTTATAATCTGACAAAATCCACCACTATAAAACTGATAAACTGCGGAACCAATTGGAATAGACCCATTTATCGGTTAGTCCATCCTGCGTAAGCATGTAGAAACATGCTTGTATCAGCATATTTCATTTCCCACTGCACTCTTAACCCCTCTATCAAGTGTTATCAAAGTAATGTTAGTATTATCATGTGACATAGTTAAATTTAGTGTCTTGTAGTCATGTGTTCACATGCAACCTAATTTCGAAAGAAATTCTCTAAGGAAAATAAGCCTTCTGGCACTTGTCTCACCGCCGGCTAGCAAGTGATTAGCTATCAACTATTTTCTTGTTCAAGAAATGAATGAAAGATATAGATTCCGTGTCAATAAAAGAGACATACATTTGATACATTAATAGTTGATCGCTGGCCGTTCTTATGGCAGCCCCATAATACTCTAACATTAGATGAAGGATGTATTTCGACTTGCAACATTTCCAAATATTGTGAACAGGGCTGCTGGAAAAGATAATTTAATGGGGTTTATTGCCAAAAAAGCTTTAGTTTTACAAGACTGCTATTAGCTAAAATTTATCATCATTAAGATGGCCACTGCTGAAAATAGGCCTTACCCTGCGGTTTTGAGCTCATCAGTGGTGCTTTAGTCAGTACTCAATTTATTTTATTTGTGGGCAACTATGTTCCATTTATATGTGATTTTTTCAACAAGTCATTGTAAGATTCGAATTCGAAATCTACACTGTCTCTTTCATCCTGAATGTAGATGAAGAAGACAGAGCAATCTTTCCGGTGAATTATATGACTTGGGCTGCAGATTACAGTTCAACAGGTCCAACTTAATGTTTAAATTTAATTGTGTTAATATTTTGAGTATACTTATCTCAATTGCCTATAAAATAAGTTGCCAGCGGCTTCGCATACGAACTTAAGTTGATTGCGATAAAATGTATCCGATAGCCTCATGTTCATAGTGCGGAGAAAAAAAAGACAAATTTTTAATTTTCACTTTCTTCCCAATAGTGAGACAAAGCTGGTGAGGGGAGAAAGGGTACAACCCCCCCTTTATATTTAGCTCAACGATCTAGCTTTTATTTTACTTGAGCTAAATGCCTCCCACTTAATGACGCCGTTAAGGATGATAGAGACCGACACAATTCATAAAATGATCATTATGATAAGCAAGCAAGCATAAACCTTTATATACAATAATTACATACGTCATTTATTTCTAACCATAGCTACCATTTGACTACCTCATGCTATGATAACCCATAAGTTATCACCATAGGAGGTATGACTTGATATGGCATACATAATGTACGCAGGCACTTGATAATGGTTAATATGCGTAATAAATTAAACGAAATTTTATAGGTTGGCAATAAAATTGTCATTTTAATTAAGTGTTGAAATGAAAGATATACTTAAAGACGTTTTAGTAATGTGCTCGTTTCAAAATGCGTTACATAATATTTTATACTTATAATGACAATATTGTAGAAAATTGTTAATAATACAGGTAATTGGGTTATTAAAATAATAGCAGTTTAAAGCTATACAAGAAATAACCAAGTAATTATTAAGTATAATTACTTGGTTATTTCTTGTATCGCTTTTGTATTTGTTTTCGCGTTGAGCCTAAGTGCCAGCATTTTGGTCACGCGTCGCATCAACCAGGCGCTCTGGTAAAATTTTGAAAATGCGATGGTACTGTAGGTACCTGTATGTATATCGAGAGAATATGTAACTACGTACCTCCCTACGTATAAAAAAAGTGAAGCGTTGACTGATTAGTCCTGCTATTTTTTTATTGTGTAAATGAATAATATTCCTCGAAAAGTAAACAGTCGTGAATACAAAAATTAAATATCTAAACAATGACAAAGTTACAAGCATTTTAAAACACAGGAATAGAAAGACAGCTCAAACATGCAGTGACGTCACTCTTGCTCCTTCATAGTACCTCATTATTAAGTTGTAGTAGCTTTACATGTATACAGTCTCTTTGGCATATGTCTTCACAACGTGCGTTTTTATAGTAACTCTGGGGAATCTCCTGTTTTGCGAGAAACTGACAGGCGATCCATCCCCATCTTCTCCAGAAACTTTGAAAGTCTATTACTCCTTGATTTATTTACCGATTTTACTCATTTTTTCAATTATTGCATGCATTTTTAACCTACTTTTTGAAAATAATATTTACTTGTTAATTTTTAATAGGTTTTTAACTAGCCTATTGCGATTGCGAGCGAATCCGCGATGCCTCTAGTATTGTCTTGTTGAATAAATTAAATCTATTTTTAAGAGTTTTATCTTCGTCATTCCAACTTACGTAAGTTTACATAACAAACAAGAGGATTTCACGATGACAAGCATGGAACTAAAATCAACATAGAGTTATCAGTTTAAACTTTACTGACGTACAATTTATACATTAACCAAATTATGTATGTACTTTTATTTCATTTTATTGTCTCTAATTTATTAAAATAATACCCTCCCTAAACGTACATAATGTGACACTGACAATCTCTGTGGTGCGGTGGTTAGGCTGGTCGGCTCATAACCCGGAGGCGGCGGGTTCGATTCCCGCGTCAGGAAGGAAATAAATATTTGTTCACAAGCAAAAGAGCGCAAATACTTGTTCTGTGTCTGAATGTTATGGGATCATGGTCCGCAAAGTTTCTGGGTCCCTGGATATACAGGGAATCCTAGTCAGATTCTATGTATGTGATTGTTGGATCTTAAAAAAATATTAATAGTAACACAGAAAACTTAATACTACAGAAAAGCCGTGTGCGGCATAATAATAGAAACAAACACCCTTATTCTGGTGCCGTAATTCTTATGTCACCCACAAGAAGAAATGGGGTAGGTAGTACTATTCTTCCGGGGCGGGAAAGTGCGACTACGAACGCGACCCCACTTCGCGCAACTACGGCGGTAGACCGCTCATGGGGAGATTTTTAGTGGGTTTGAGTCCCACATATTCCCTGCCTCCACCCCCGTGTTGGCAGGGGAATGCGTGGGCATTCAAAAAAAGGCAGTACTATTCTTATGCTTACCACACGATATATCTATAGCCTATTAACTACCGGTTCCATTTAATTTATGTCCTTTTTTTTCCAGGTAAATGCAGACATCAACGTCTTACCATTCTGTACGCAGTTTATCCCGATGGAAGTGATCACATACCCCAAGTTCCAGAGCATATGCTACCATCCCAGCATACTGCCGAGGCATAGAGGCGCTTCTTCTATAAACTGGTAAGCTTTGTTTAATTATTAAGATACCCTTTCTTGACTTATCTATCTTAGGTAGCCCGTGCTATTTTAACCGACGCAACTTAGTTCAAATACTGTTCGACTCTGCACCAATTACTTAACAAGTTAATGTGGAATTTGCACTCTTTTTATAATAGTAATAATCTATATCTACATCTACACTACTATTATAGAGAGGAAAGATTTGTATTTTTGTATGTTTGTAATGAATAAACTCAAAAACTACTGTGCCGATTTCAAAAATTCTTTTTCCATTGGAAAGCTACATTCACCCTGAGTAACATAGGCTATATTTAGATTACTTACATTGCGAAAACTATTATATACCCGTGCGAAGCTGGAGCAGGCTGCTAGTTATATAAAAATGAACCCCTTTTTCTCCTGGGGGTCTAGCTAAGATGCCCGCGTGAGGCGTTAATGCCTCACGATAACTCCAAAGTGTATGGGAAATGAAATTGCCAATGTCATTCCCATACATTTCGGGAGTTACCGTGAAGCGTTAACGCCTCACGCTGGAATCTTTGCTAGACCCCCTGGTCACCCCTGGCTCTGCCGTTACCGTGGCTGCTACCGTAGCTACGGGATAGCAGAGCTGCCGATGACGGGGCTGTTTTTTTCTGTGCTTGTCTTGGTGATCGCAGAAGATAATAAGATTATCATCAAGACCGAGGGGAACGCTGCGACCCATTCCCTGGAAATTGGCGCTATTTGAATTGTAAATGCGCGCCATTTTAGCCCATTTTCATATTAGATTAGAAACATCAAAGATTGTTTGTTGTGACTTTCCCACTAATAAACAAAAGTTTGTTTACTTACCTATTGTACTGTTTTCTCGCAAATGTTTTGAAAAACGTTGTATGATACACGTGCGGAAATTGGTTTCAACAAACTCGTGACTATGGTAAGCCCTCGACTGTGTCTACTCGTTTGTAAAAACCAACTTACCGCGCTAATATCTTAAATAACTATTAATTTCGTGTATCGATACCACTGTTACGTGAAAGGTGTTGAGAAAAAGACGGAAAGCTAAATGCCAATGACAGTCCATAAACAGCTCAACTAATTGAATAACGCCCAAAACGATAAAAAGGATGAAAAGGTCTAACCTAAAAGCGAATACTCCTGTGTTCCTTTTCCCTAGAGAGAAATCTCATATGAAAAATATTTTAGTACAACGTTAATGTATAGAGCAAAGCCTAGTTTGACTCTCAAGTGCTCTACGATTGTCTATTCTATGGCTCTAACTCATATCGCACTCACAATGTAAGATTGGCAATAAAATTGGTAATATATCTTTCCACACTCCAATGCCAGACAATCTCGATCTCATCACGAATAGAATCCAGTTATAACCAGTATTCAATGTAATTTATAACCGATCGTTTCAATTATATTTACATAATATCTGGCTAGAACCAGTATGCGGTTGTATTCCGAAATCTATACAGCTGTGTGTCAATTATTAGCATTTAACTATATAGACACGTAACGTTATGTAATTATGGACTGGGGTAAGCAATTTACATCAAATTGCCTTGTGGCCGATAACTTAACAGGGTGGTAGTCAGATGTTTTGTAGGGGTACTGGTATAGTATTATATTATCTGTGGTAGGGGAAAGAGCGGTAGTTTGAAAAAATCTATTTGACATAAAGTCGCTCGTTATCGTTTCTGACTCAGGACAGAATAATTATCTAATAGTAGGTGCTATGTACTCAGGATAAATCGCTGAGTAATAGGTATATAGGGTGTAGATGACTTTGTCTCTATTTCAGAGGCCAAATTAGTTTACTGAATTGGTTATTATTATTGTTATTATAAAATAGCATGTAACTACGAAAATGAGACTGTAGATAATTTTGCTTATCGGTATTGTATAAGGTTACAGAGTGTATTGTCCTTTTTTAGAGTTCATATATCAAACCACCTACACCTACGGTTATATATACCTCTGTTATTGTATTTTTACCCTGTCTAGATTTTGACAATAAATATAGGGTATATTTTACCTTCTAATTTATTACTCTATAAATCAATCATTGCTATTTTGTCAACTTTTATTTTAAATAAATATGTATCCGACTGTTACTCACGAATAGTGTGTCAATTTCTCGACCAGGTTTCGAGCATATCCGATGCTCTTCCTCAGGATGAGTTCACGCAGCAAGATGTCTAATAAATAGATAATAGATGTTTTATGTCTAATAAATCTATTGAATAAAAGTACTTAAAAATAGTAGAAAAAAAAACAAAATATGATCGCATGTTACAAAAACCGTTTTGAAAGAAAATATTTTGGCCCACCCCTGGTTAAGGTCCTGACATCGTATTAGTACTACGAAACCATTAATCAAGTCTCGAGAGCTATGCACTTTATTGCAGTGTTTTGCAACGCAAGATTGCAGGTTGCTTACTACGGAAGTCCAGAAAAAACCCACACCTAGAAGTATGCAATAGCGTTGATGTCAAGAACCTTTTAATGGTGTCTAAGATTAAATTTTATTTATCTTCACGTTTATCACTTTTTTTTTTCATTCTAGCTTTTGTTGGCCATGAACTATCGATTAACCCACAGATTAGAGAAAAAACAATTGTAACCGCAACACAAACAAGATTTCATAAATATACAACAGTATCAAAGTTTTTTCTTTTGTTCCTGGTTTTATGTATGAAAACTTGTTTGGATTATTATGATATTTTTGTTGGACATTTGTAGCGTTACTCATGAGAACATAGTTTAGCCAGATCTTTCGTAAGTAAATTCAGTTATTTAATATCTTTAAAAATGTCGCAATGCGCGAGCGAGATAGAGGATCCGCAAATATAGCAGCCTTAAGAGGCGGAAGGGTCAATCGACCTAACTTGAATGTAATTTTCTCAAAATGTATATCATTTACAGAATTGAAAAAAAAATGTCTTGTTAATACTGGTCATATTTTCTTTCCAACTAATAAAATCAAAACACGTTTACGAAAATCTTTTCTCGATCCAAAATACCGTGAAGTGATTTCTAAAAATTATACAAATGCAAAAAAAAATGTTACATTATAATAAGAACCCCATTAAAATAAATCGTAGCAATAACTTATGTTTCAATGCATCCATCTGTTAACTTATTTTTTTATAACAATGAGAATTTCTTTTGTACTTAATTAATTATTTGTACCCTAGGATACTTTCGTTACTCTCATTTTTTGTACCCAAAAACGGAAAAGTTGACGCGCAGCGCAACGTAATCGCCATATTTTTGCTACGCTAAAAGCGACACTAAATAATACAGAATACGTTCTATGTTTGACTACTGTAATAAATGTGCTCGCATTGGGTGCTGTCATCGTCTTAAGGCTTAAGCGTAACGTGTCAGAGGAGATACGAGATAGGCGTTCAAAAGAGGAGCGACTAGTATTTGAGGTAGATAAATATAATTTTGGGTTTGTCGCTATTTATTCAAATGTCTTTACAGAGTGAATTTTCCGTAACTTTACTATAACGCGATTCATTGAAAAAACAGCGATGAAAGCAAGAAAATAAATATTGTTTTGCCACTTCCATTACGTCTGTAAGTGCAGTGGGAGCGAGAAGACAATCGAAATATTTGCTCTTTTCAGATTTTTTTCTTTATAGAAACCTGTTAAGTCAATGTTGAAGTCTTCTGTGGTTGAGTTTTTTTTTTATCCATAGGACCCTAATCGAAGGCGACACCACATGTGGTCTATCTATCTTCTGGGCTGACGACGGTCTCGACACTGGGCCAATACTGCTTCAGAAGAGCTTCCCCGTCACCATAGATGATACAGTCGACACTGTTTACAACAAATATCTGTACCCTGAAGGTAAACTTGAATGTGGCTCATCGTCATCATCTGCTGAACACAGGCCTCCCTCATAAAACGCCACTTTAGACGCTTTTTTTTTGTTTAATCGGTCTGGATCGGCCAGAGTCTTTTTCTTTAGACGCTTATCATAGGGGGTTGCCATTGTTTGCTGAAGGTATCTTAAAAGATTTAAAATTTGTGGTCGGATTTGGCAAATTGAACTTACTAGGTGTATGAATTTCGTACATACAGAAATGTTATAGGTAATATCGTAATTAGGTGTTGGAGATTTTAACATTTAATAATATCTTTTTAAAATAGAGGTTCAATGCATAACCAAACAAACAACCGAAAACCTCCTCCTCTATTTGAAGTCGGTTGAAAATTGTTCTAAGTGGTAAAATGGTTAAAATGTGTATCTTCGTGTATACACACACAGTACACAACATTGGAACTCTGGTTTGCTTTACCAGCTTCAAGCAACGAATACAAATGAAATTATATAGTAGTTAATACCTTTTAAATAGAGTTGACTGGCCTGTTAGCTCCGTTGGTAGTCGCTCTGCCTTCTGAACTATAGGTCGTGGGTTCGATTCCCATCCAGGACAAACATTTGTGTGATGAATATCGACGTTTGTTCTGTGTCTGGGTGTTATATTGTATTCTATGTATGTATTTACAAAGAAAAAGTATCTAAGTACTGTTATCAGTTATCTGGTTCTCATAGTACAAGCTATGCTTAGTCTGGGGCTAGATGGCGCTGCGTGAAATGTCCACACATATTTAAAGAAAAGGCTGATTTCGGGTGATATACAAAAATATATTTTTCTAGGTATAAGAGCATTAGCCGAAGCTGTGAACATGGTCGCAAACGGCACAGCTCCTCAAATCCAACAGACTGAAGTGGGCGCCACCTACGACCCTGCCCTTTTCAAAGCAGAGACACACCAAGTAAGTTTTACCATTATTTACCATTTGTTCGGTTTCTTGCCAAAACAACTAAAGTCCTAAAATGACTTACTTATTTAGGTTAGGCGTTTTAGAACATGATCTATAAATGCCTAACTTATTTAAGCTAGACATAACACACCGTCATAATTATTAATCACTCTAATACAATGATTAACGTACTTAAACGTACAATTCAATGTTATTTGTGTCTCTTTCATGACTTTCATTATAATAATAATGGCATGATTGTTTTTAGTATCAAGATCTATAATTATTGACTTTTTTTGATTTGTTTATTGTACTTACCTGTATTATCCTGATGCTGTTGGTTTATTAATATATAAATAAATGCCTAATATGACTTGAACCGAAAATGCCTAACCTATTGAGATTAGGCAATTTGGGACTTTTGCATAAGAATCCTTTGTGGGGTATAAAACTCTAGGTTATCTTCTTCCTAAAAGGCCTAACGTAAATAGGTTAGGCATTTTAGGACTTGAAACGAAAATGCCTAACCTATTTTGGTTAGGCATTTTGAGATTTTTGCATATGAAGTCTTTGTATGGTTTAAAAACTCAGGGTAATCTATTTCCTTACACAAGAAAAAAGGACCTATATCACAGTAAATTTCTCAGATCGACTGGACAAAAGGTGGCGTAGCACTTCACAATTTCATCCGTGGTCTGGACTCTTCGCCCGGAGCCACCACTTTCATCAGATCGCAAACAAGAGACGGTTTCGATGAGTCTACTGAACTCCTGGTAGAAATTAAGTTCTTCGGATCTTCCCTCTCGCAGGGAGAGAATGAAATAGAAGGAGACAAACTAATAATTGAGGGATTGGACAAACCCGCTGTGATTCATGACGCTGGACTACTCATCACGGCTAATGATGGTGTTAAGGTATGATTCTCTTTTGCTTTAAAAAACCAGTTGTGTATATTTTGTAGTAAAGGTTGTTATTGTCCTTTTTCTAACAAACTGAAAAGAAAAGAATACAGACAGTTTTAGTAATGCTGTATTTTTGGTTTTATAGGTTGTTCTTGTTGTTGTCCTTTTTCTAACAAACTGAAAAGAAAAGGATACAGGCAGTTTTAGTAATGCTGTGTTTTTGGTTTTATAGGTTGTTCTTGTTGTTGTCCTTTTTCTAACAAACTGAAAAGAAAAGGATACAGGCAGTTTTAGTAATGCTGTGTTTTTGGTTTTATAGGTTGTTCTTGTTGTTGTCCATTTTCTAACAAACTGAAAAGAAAAGGATACAAACAATTTTAGTAATGCTGTGTTGGTTGTAAATAAAGCTGTTGTTGTCCTTTTTCTAATAAACTGAAAATAAAAGGATACAGACAATTGCACTAAAGCTGTGTTTTCGGTTGTAAAGGTTGTTGTTATTGTTCTTTTTCTAATAAACTGAAAAGAAAAGGATACAGACAATTTTAGTACTACTGTGTTTTGGGTTGTAAAGGTTCTTTATGTAGTCCTTTCTCCAACAAACTAAAAAGAAGTGGTTTTAAACAAATTTAGTAATACTGTTTTTTGTGTTGTTGTCCTTTTATTAACAAACTGATAAGAAAATGATCCAAGCCAATTTTAGTGCTGCTTGGTTTTAGTTTGTAAAGTTTAAAGTCTTTTTCTAACAAACTGGAACGAAAAGGATACAGACAGTAATAGTAATGCTGTGTTTTGGGTTGAAAGTCCATGGTCTAATGTAATAAAAAAGAAAGACAGTTTTAGTGCTGCTATGATTTGTGTTGTTATATAATTATTTTGTCCTCTTTTATAGACTGAAATTTAGACAACCAAGTTCTAGTGCTGCCCAGTTTTGTAGTTATTTACTATTATATTCCAGCTACCTACCTACTTTCACATCATTGATAAAAAATAAAAATTTCAGCTCAACATCCAACGTCTCAAAGTAAACGGCAAAATGATAAACGCCCAAAACTTCTTCAAGGCAAACGAAAACAAAGTCACACTAGAACTCACCGCAGAGGAGAAACAATTCGTCGAAAACGCTCGCGAAATTTGGAGAGCCATCCTCAGAATCGATATCGATGACGACACGGACTTCTTTACATCCGGAGCTGGGTCTATGGACGTCGTCAGACTAGTCGAAGAAATCAAAGACATATCTAACGTAGAACTGCAAAATGAAGACATTTACATGAACACAACCTTTACGGAATTCTACAATATTGCAGTACTGAAATCCAGAGGGGGTTCCGGTGCTAAAGAAATAGTATACGAAGGGGTTGAAATGGATGTAAACAAAATGAAAATCAAATTCCCCACTCAATTGTTTATTGATGGTGAATTCGTGAATGCGGATAGTGGCAAGACTTTGACCTTGATCAATCCAAGTGATGAGAGCGTGATATGTAAAGTTCAGAGTGCGTCGGTCAATGACGTTGACAAGGCGGTTAAAGCGGCGAAGAAGGCGTTTGATGAGGGAGAATGGTCCAAGATTAGCGCTAGGGAGAGAGGGCAGTTACTGTTCAAGTAAGTAGAAATATATGTACAGCTTATACAAGGTGAGTTTGAATTGGTATGTTATCCCAAACTGGGGGAGACTGGGACCATGATAGCCCACAAGTTGTGAGAGCCTTACTTGAAACTGCATGTTTCCAAACCTCCATACTAAAAAATAAATCCACTCACAAAATTGCACGTGTGATCGCTATGAGAGTTAACAAGATACTAAAATAAATAAACAAATTCATTTCTAAGCACATGTCGTCAAACTCATTTAAGTGCATTCGGTCAAGGACAAAGTTCAACTACACCCATCTGCGCTAGGGTTATCTTAGAAGCGCTTGGGTAAAATTATAACATAAACTTTACATGACATTTCTTCAATGAAAAACTATTAATTTAGAAAAGTCGTAGAAGAAACATTGTCTACTTTGGGGAGTAGATTTACCCCCTTTCGAGATTATATACCAATTCTAACTCAGATTGTATACAAGATAAGAAGACAAGATAAGATTGTTGTATATGGTTTGCCATTATCACCACGCTTATGGCAGGCGTTTTGGTGATCGCACTAGATTTTAATGTACCTAGGAGAATGCTGCAGCCCATTCCCTGAAGCCCTTAGCCGGATCATGTGGCGGGTGCCACATGATCACGGAAAGAGATGGGATTGTTATTTCTATTCTTACATCAGGACTATATACCCAGGTACAAAGCAAGGCCAGCTAAAGTCTCTGACTCGCTCGTGCTTTAATCCTATACTGATATGTCTTTTTTTGTCTTCGTTTATAAATATTATGTGTGGACATTAATTTACACAGCGCCATCTAGCCCCAAGCTAAGCAAAGCTTGTACTATGAGAACCAGATAACTGATAGAATACTTAACTTACTTTGTTTGTAATACATACACAATACAATATAACACCCAGACACAGAACAAACACCTATGTTCATCACACAAATGTTTGTCATGGATGGGAATCGAACCCACAACCTATAGTTCAGAAGGCAGAGCTACTACCAACTGAGCTAACAGGGGGTCTACCAAAGATCCCTTTCCTTTAGCGTTAATGCAAAACGATAACTCAAAATGTATGGGAAGGACATTAGCTGCGGAAAACTTTTCCGCAGGTAATGTCATAGCTAAAGTCATTCCCATACATTTTGATTTTGAGTTATCTTTTGGCGTTAACGCTAATGGAAAGGGATCTTTTCTAGACCCCCAGGCCAGTCAATTTTGTGTTTGTATTATTGGTATTGACACGATCGAGAAATTGCTGTAACTATGTATGTTACCATATAACGCTGCAATGCAATGAAATTTGATAAAATGGAGTTTGTAAAAAACTAGATACCTGTAAGAATAACACGCAGGGTTCTTTATGTCGGAAAATTGTTTGTAATCAGCTAGGCGATCATGTAACTTGTTGGCAACCGATAGAAACACAAAAATGTATGGATTTGACAGTTGCAGTACGCAGCTTATGTACAGAGTTACTATGGAAAATTTCAAATTTGGATTGAAATTTCTTTTGTTGCATTGCTATCAAAGTTACATGATCACCCCGCAGTTGAAACCGCGTTATGCAAATATTTCATTAAAACATAATTACATGAAATTATCGCGTTTTTCGCTAACGTAGTCAACATTGTTTGGCAGATGTTATGTAACATATCTTTGTAGTTATTTGCGCTATCTTTTTAAAGTTCACCTTGAAGAGTATGCTAATGAAAATTAAACATAATGGTCGCTAAAATTTGCGTCTTACTATTGTTATGATAATAGAATAACAATCGTTTTCTAAGAAACCAGTTTAGGATTTTACACCAGCACATTAATACATGTATTTTCTGCTTGGACGAATCATCCACTTCGTCCAAGATTTTCTTATATTAATCCGATTTTTATGGTAGGTACTATTAACTATTCTGTGATGTAAGCTTAAGCAAGACAGTATAGGTACAGTCAGCATTTAAAGTAAAAAAAAAAACAGAATTAAAGTTTCAAGACCTTTTTAATTTTACTACTTGCATATATTTGCAAGAAGTAGCTCTTACACATAAGTAATCTAAAGGTCTTAACTTTCAGAGAGTTCTGTGTTTGTAGTCCAAGCATTTATTTTAAAATAGTTCGTGCAATTACAATAATTCATTTATTTATGGTATTATAAGTCATATTAATTTAATAATAGGTCACTCCAATAACCCACCCCTTATTGTTCCCGGTGCAAAGGTGCCCATAACGCTTGCGGCGTTGCCACGTTGGATGGCAATGGCCAACCTTTGCACCAGAAACGCACCGGAGCGGGAGTCACCCGACCTTTCGGCCATCCTACGCCCTAGCTCTGACACCAAGTTCATGCAATTATAATTATTAATATTACTAAAGGGTAAATTTTGAGGGCTTTCGTTGACAGTTCTTAAATTACTCAAAATATATCCGTCTTTTATATTGCCGTCTATTTGACAAGAACAGCAGCTGTTTTAGGAGTTTTATGCCTGTCAAATAAAAAAAAATTGCCCACTACCTACTTTTAATTTAACTTTCTTGCTAAATTAAATTATAGTAATGTTATAAATATATCATCAGCCTGTAGACGTCTACTGCTTAACATATACCTAGTCCTAGAATGCCACTTTGAGTGCCTACTTGCATCCAACAGCTCTCCGGGTTTTTGGCAGGTCATCGGTCCACTTAGGGGTGATTTTTCAATGGCTGGATAAAGGTTATTCGACTAATAAATTATAAACCAGCTAAAACAAAAACATTTCAATTTGCAGTATTCCGCTTATAATATTCGCTTTTTATTTTTAGTGTTTTGTTTTATCTAATGAATAACTTTTATCTGATTATTGAAAAATCACGCCTTAGGGTATTAAATATAATTTTACTATAAAATAACTACGTATAAGATCTACCGAAGCACATAACTCTAAGCTACTGATATCCTTCCCATGCAAAGGTTGTCTGGAAGAGATCGCTCTAAGCGATAAGACCGCCTATTTTACAAGTATAAGTTAATTAAGATTTTCTTTTTAAATTTTGTTATTTTGCGTAGTGCAATAAAGAGTTGATCTATCTATCTACCACAATTTTATTTTTCCCACAGATTAGCGGACCTAATGGAGCAACACAAAGAGGAGCTAGCAACGATTGAGTCCATAGATTCCGGTGCAGTTTACACGTTGGCTCTTAAGACACACATCGGCATGTCAATAGATACGTGGCGGTACTTCGCTGGCTGGTGCGACAAGATCCAAGGCGCTACGATACCTATCAACCACGCTAGACCTAACAGGTGAGTGCAAAATGTGAATAATACGGTCGAATTGGTACCACCACCTTTTGTTGAAGTCGCATTTAAAGTTGTAAGATACTTTCTGAGTTTGAATTGGGGTATTATCCCGGAAGGGGACCATGATAGCCCACAAGTTGTGAGAGCCTTGAAACTGCGTGTTTCCAAACCTCTATACTAAAAAATAAATCCATTCACAAAACTGCACGTGCGATCGCTACGAGAGTTAACAAGATACTATAAATTCATTTCTAAACACAGGTCGTTAAACTCATTTATGTGCATTCGGTCAAGGACGAAGTTCAACCACCCAGCTGCGTTAGGGCTATCTTCGAATGTAAACTTTACATGGCATTTCTTCAATGAAAAACTATTAATTTAGAAAAGTCGTAGAGGAAACATTGTTTACTTTGGGGAGTAGATTTACCCCTTTTCGGGATAATACCCCAATTGAAACTCATCTTGTATAGACTACTGGCGACTTACGACCCAATCATTAAGGTGACGGGTAGAGCCAGATAAGCAAGTCCAAATCCGTTCAAAGAAACATCAACCTTAACGTTATAGTCTTAAATATCAATTCAGTCTGTGCTTCAGCGCGGCGCTTACGACAAAGACAACGCACGAAAACACTGATTTTGACGGTTTTTAATTAGTATCTATTTTTATATAGTATTTTTCAAAGTTATTAAGTCATCGCGACATCTGAATGTTTGTTGGAAATACACTAATTTATTTTTTGTAAAAATACATTCGGTAGAAGCTCAGTAAAATAGGAACATTCAAATTTTTTGAGGGAGGTTTGCGATTTGTTTCTATAGAGCTATATTTATTAATCTTGTATTTGCGGTCATCACAAACGACTTAATGAAATGAATTACATGATATATTAAATTCAAAGCACCACATTATCTAATTACGCCAGGAAACGGCCCTAAAAACACCTTTTTTGGTCTACCCGCAGCCTTAAGTAAATGAAACAAGTCTCGTTCATAATGTTTAATTAGCTTCTTAATAATTGAAAAAATATTTGATGGATCTTGTACGAGTATATTTTTAGAAGGGAATTTAAAAGTTGTTATCTTACTGATCAACACGATACATACGACTAAAGTTTTACAGTCAGTGATTGAGAGATTAATATAAATTTTCATTGTATGTTTTATGTGTGATTAGTTTCTATTATTCTCTCTCAAAGAAGAAAATTGGTGGGTAGGTATAATTAGACCATATACGTTAAGTAAATATTTTTTTATAACCTCCCATCAATTATTTTTCCCCAAATTGTACTTACTGTACTTGTACTGTGTACTTTTTCTATCTAAGCACATAATTATCGGTGACCAAATGTGTCTTTACTGCACGTTACGTTTAGTCAAAAAGATCGAATCTATCCCACTAATACCATCGATTTGTCCCGTGATGGGACAACTGCCACTGATTTGACCCAGTAGTTCCATGGGATAAGTGACATCAATATTTTGACCCCACTTGGTTCCATGGAAATATGACAGAGGTTGGACCACAAAGTCAAAAGCTGTAAGCAACGTCGCCAACATTCTTTATTTGAGAAGACGTGTCGAAAGTCTCTTGTATATAAGAAGAAAGAAAAAAAGAAGAAAGAAAGAAAGAAAAAACATTTATTCAACACTCACTAACAAAATATAAAAAATTAAAATTAAAAGAATATCACAAATATTTTAACAGGTACAGTTATAGTACCCATGAAAATTGAGACATAAATAAATAGTAAGTAGGTATAGGAACAGTGGTGTTGAAAAGGGCTTATATCGAAATTTGTCGGGTGTCGAGATAACATGCGACCATCCCGGCTAGCATGCGCACCGCGACAAAATTTTCTCGACACTTTATCTCGTGAGAGACCGTGACAAGACTATGGTAGCACCTAAGTGTGTCTCACTCTAACAGTGACGACAAGTTTTCTCGCGGTGCGCATGCTAGGGGGTCATATTATAGCCGACTCTATTACTGTGCTTCTAGTATTAATATTACTAATAGTGTTTTTTTAATAAAAATGTTTGTTTCAGGAACATGGCAATCACCAAGAAAGAACCAATCGGAGTGTGCGCTCTGATCACGCCATGGAATTACCCGCTCATGATGCTCTCGTGGAAGATGGCGGCTTGTCTCGCAGCTGGCAACACTGTCGTTATGAAGCCGGCTGCAGTAAGTACACCGCCGTCTCAGCTTATAACACAATGCCAACTTCGCAAGTTGCCGCTCCCAAAACAAAATGCCAGCTTCTCAAAATGTCAACTTCTAAAATTAATTAAGGATTTATGATTTTATAGCAGTATCGCCTGCTTACCGTAACAGATTAACCTCATAATATCAGCAGAATTTGTAAAGGGAGAATTTCAATCACGAATGGTTTCAATTAGTTTTCGTTTCAACCAATTCAATAAATGTCTTTTTCTAATTAAACAATGACATCAGATCCATTCTGATTATTATTTCAACTTGCAGCATTATCATGAACTAAAGATTTGTATTGTTTATATCGAACTTTTATTGAACTCGAACGTTTATAGCGAACTTTCATATCGAATATTTGTATCGCATGCTTAGCGAACTCACACAATACCGTTCGTGATTCAAATTTTGCTTTACAAATTAATCTATATCATGAACTGTTATTATACTGAATACAAATGGGTTAGGGTACAAAGTGCGTGCCTTTTGACGCTTTGACGTTACCATTTTAATTTTCTCTTACTTGAAATTGATTAAATATGTCTAGAACAAGTAAATAAACAATATCCTGAAGGGTCCCCTACCTACAGATTCCTTTTTCAATGCCCTAAACTACCATATAATGAGGCTTTTTATTTTAAAAAAAACACTAGTTCCGCTTCTTTTCTAGATGGTGCTGTAAGTACATAGTTTAAACCTTTCAAACCACAGAGTAGTTTAAACATAAGAAAATGCACTACCTACAAAGAAATGTCAAATTCAGTTGAATGGACCACGAGTACATTGTCTGTAGTATCTCCTAAGTAGTCTGTGGTGCATTATTCTTAAGTAAATTGAAGTACAGCAGAACTGCGAGACAGATAAACGTTAATATTATGATCCAAAATTAAGCCGAGCTATCGCGCAACGAAAATAGAACAAACGAAACAGTTTAGAGTTGTCAGTCAGTATCGTGACATATTTCCTATAACCTGTGGTCTATGCTTGAAACAGTGACAGTGACAGATTTTGGTAAAACCACAACTGGCGCCATCTATTGGGTCAACATAAAACACCATTTCTTTTTTTTAAATAAAACTCCTCATTGCAGGTATGTCCACTGACAGCTCTGAAGTTCGCCGAACTGTCAGCCCTAGCCGGCATTCCTCCCGGCGTTATAAACATCCTCCCCGGAAGTGGTGGAGTAACGGGACAAGCTTTAGCCGACCATCCCCTAGTTAGGAAACTGGGATTCACTGGCAGCACTGAAATAGGTATGCATTTTTAAAGCTATAAGGTCTACTTGCGAGGATTAACTCGTCCAGGATTAGTTCCTTCAAGGATTTATAACAATTATTTAAGTTATTCTCCTATAATTATTGTGTAAAAGTTTGTTATAGATAATAAATCATTTCATTTCATTTCATATTTTTAAGTAAGCCGGATTTAAAATGGAACGCGCAAATGGGCCTAAGAGGTTTAACTGGGTCGTAGGACTTTTCTGCAAGTTTGCTTAATTAGTTACTACTTTGCCAGATATTCTGACGCCAAGCAGTAGTGTGTAACCACTGCGTTCCAGTTTGTAGCTAGGGAAATTACTGGACATAACATGAGACCTTTTTCACAGTTTAGAAATAGTATTATTAGACTGTGCTGATGTCAGTACAGTGTCACGTTAAACTTTATAATTTCCGAGTTGGCTGATTATAATATATTAGTTATTTAATTCTGTCATCCTTGAAGGTATAACGCCAGAGGCATGGCACAAGAGCGTGGTGGTGCTCTTCTTCAAAAAAGGCGATAACACCTTATTGAAGAACTATAGGCCCATCTCGCTCTTGAGTCATGTGTATAAGCTGTTTTCGAGAGTCATTACGAATCGTCTCGCACGCAGGTTTGATGAATTCCAGCCTCCCGAACAAGCCGGTTTCCGAAAAGGCTTTAGCACCATAGACCACATCCATACGCTGCGCCAGATTATACAGAAGACCGAAGAGTATAATCGGCCGTTATGCCTAGCGTTTGTGGACTATGAGAAAGCCTTCGATTCAATCGAGACTTGGGCGGTGCTGCAGTCCTTGCAGCGATGCCAAATTGACTATAGGTATATCGAAGTTTTGAAGTGTTTTTACAGTAAGGCCACTATGTCAGTCCGACTACAGGACCAGAGTACGGAACAAATTCCATTGCAAAGAGGCGTGAGACAGGGAGACGTTATTTCTCCGAAACTGTTCACAAACGCATTGGAGGATGTTTTCAAGCTCTTGGAGTGGAAAAGATCTGGCATCAACATAAATGGCGAGTACATCACTAACCTTCGTTTTGCCGATGATATAGTCATAATGGCGGAATCGCTCGAGGACCTTAGCACCATGCTCAACGACCTCAGTAGAGTCTCCCAGCAGGTTGGTCTTAAGATGAATATGGACAAGACAAAGATCATGTCTAATGCTCATGTTCCACCTATACCGGTAATTGTTGGGAACGATACTCTCGAAGTTGTCGACAAGTATGTCTACCTAGGACAGATTGTCCAATTAGGTAGGTCCAACTTCGACAAAGAGGTGGCGCGAAGAATCCAACTCGGCTGGGCAGCGTTCGGGAAGCTTCGTCCTATCTTTTCGTCCAAAATACCGCAGAGCCTGAAAACGAAAGTTTTCAATCAGTGTGTGTTGCCAGTGATGACTTATGGAACTGAGACATGGTCTCTTACTGTTGGCCTCATTAGTAAGCTCAAAGTCGCGCAGCGAGCTATGGAGCGAGCTATGCTCGGTGTTTCCCTGCGAGATAAGCTCCGGAACGAGGAGATCCGCAGGAGAACTAAAGTGACCGATATAGCTCTTAGAGTTAGTAAGTTGAAGTGGCAATGGGCAGGCCACATCGCTCGTAGAACTGACAACCGATGGGGAAGAAAGGTTCTCGAGTGGCGACCACGAACCGGAAGACGCAGCGTAGGCCGGCCCCCCACTCGGTGGACCGACGACCTGGTGAAAGCCGCGGGGAGCCGATGGATGCAGGAGGCGAGCAGCCGCTCAAGGTGGCGTGCTCTGGGGGAGGCCTATGTTCAGCAGTGGACGTCTTCAGGCTGTTGATGATGATGATGATGAATAGATTAGTTCCGAATGGCACTGTAATTGTTATGGTGGCGCGACGCTTAACATCAGGCGAACGACAAGCTCGTCTTGTCATTTGTTTGGATATAATAAATTTTCCACGAACGTATTTTGCTCGCAAACTATGATCAGGCTGTATGTCCAGCAAGATACTTATAATACTGGTAATTTATATTAATTATTCGTATTTTTCTAACAGGTCAAGTGATAATGAAGTCGTGTGCGGCTTCTAACATGAAAAAGGTGTCTCTAGAGCTCGGCGGCAAATCTCCGCTTGTTATCTTTGAAGACTGCGATCTCGATAAGGCTGTTAGAAATGTAAGGATTTTTTTACTTTTTCTTTAATCTTATGATTGTATTTGGAGGTATGTTTTCTTTGAGTCTATTGGGGCTAAATTTTTTTGCTATAAGTATCTGTACGTTATTTTTGTTAGTTTTTGTTTGAAGTGAACCTAATGTTTCTCACCAACAAACCCTAAACAAAAGATCTTTGAGATCTCATTATTATGTCCAACCTGTGCATGATTTTTAATCTTATTAAAAAATCCTTTATCCCCAGGGAATGGGCTCAGTGTTCTTCAATAAAGGCGAGAATTGCATAGCAGCCGGCCGATTGTTCGTAGAAGAGTCTATACACGACGAATTTGTTCGACGAGTCGTCGAGGAAACTAAGAAAATAAGCATTGGAGACCCGCTACATAGAGGCACGTCGCACGGACCACAGAACCATAAGGCGCATATGGATAAACTTATTGAGGTATGTATATTTTGTTTGACAAATTTGTGCGAAGAATGTAGATAGATAGATAGAAAATGCTTTATTGCACAAGAGTAAATCAAGTACATAGGCGAACTTAATGCTATGTAGCATTTTCTTCCAGTTAACCACTAGACGCAAAATGCATTTTGCAATAGTTGCACTTTACATAATGTGCACTTCTTATAAGTAGCACTACTCATAAGGAGCACTTCTCAAAATAAGCATTTTACAAAATAAACACTTCTCAAAATAAGCATTTTGCAAAATAAACACTTCGCAAAATAAGCACTTCGCAAAATAAGTACTTGCAAAATAAGCACTTCGCAAAATGTTTACATTTTGTGATTGCTTAGGAAGGGTGAAATACCAACATTGTAACACCATTTTGTAAGATTTAACTCCACTTCTGTAGGTGTATAGTTTTAGTAGATCCTCCTGTAGCTGACAAAGTCGATTGTCAGTTTTTTACCGCTACCGATCGGTAAAGTTGGCAACATTTGCTGCAGGTGGAGTGCAACTGCTACCATAGATAATATAAAACTATACTAGGCGCTACCGTCCTTTGGACACGTTAAAGTGCTGTTTTGCGACAGTAAAGCGGAATTTTGTTTTTGTTGCTAACTCTTGTATCTTTTACATAAAAAAAACAGCTACTATTTTGTATTTTCCGCTTCAGAGTGAGACCATCCACTTTAAAACATTCGTCGACTCGGGGTTGTGAGGAGTTAATAGTTTACCTATTTCAACATTTTCAGTTTTGCGAAAACGGTGTGAAAGAAGGTGCCAAGCTAGTTTACGGCGGTTGCCGCGTCGATCGCCCCGGGTACTTCTTCACGCCGACCATCTTCACTGACGTCACAGATCAGATGTGGATCGCTAAGGAAGAGAGCTTCGGACCTATTATGATTATTAGCAAGTTTAGCAGCAAGTGAGTTATGACATTATAACATAAAAGAATAACAAAAACATTTTCTAGACAAGCATGCTCCAACGTAGACCACGTTATAGTGGGCAAATGTTTTTCCTATAACCAATCAAAAACAAAACCAAAAAAACTTCACTTCTTTCGACACGACCCATCTCTCACAGGGAAAGAGTGAAGGCAAAGAGAAAACACTGAGTAGCTATTCCACTGTGATGTTGTGTTTATTAGTAACTTTAGGGGCTACCTAAAAAACTTTAATATACATAAGTAGTTTTTTGAAAACAAGCTTTTCTTATTATTCTCAGCAAACCCTTTCATTTGATATCATGAGCGTGCACAAAAAGTAACTAGTCCGCCATCTTGGACTGTCCGCCATATTGGATTTAGAATGACGTCAATCAGCTAACCATGTATTGTCATTCGAACTCGACGTGTATGCATATATCTCAGTTGGTCGAAGAACACTGCTTTACAATTCAGTTGCAAGATTTGACCCGAACATACATACATCATCATCAACAGCATGAAGACTGCTGAACACAGGCCTCCTCCAGAGAGCGCCACTATAAGCGGCTACTCGCCTCCTGCATCCATCGGCTCCCCGCGGCTTTCACCAGATCGCCAGTCCACCTAGTGGGCCTTCGCTGCTGTCTTCCGGTTCGTGGTCGCCACTCGAGAACCTTTCTTCCCCATCGGTTGTCAGTTCTACGAGCGATGTGGCCTTGCCATTTCAACAGCTAATTCTAAGAGCGATATCGGTCACTTTAGTTCTCCTGCGGATCTCCTCATTTCGGATCTTATCTCGCAGGGAAACTCCGAGCATAGCTCTCTCGCCAACACTTTAGTTACTATACATACATTGCAAGTTAATAAAAACTTGTAAAATGGTAGTGGACAACCGTAAAGTTTAAAACAGTGTTTTTTTTAAATAGATTCATTACTTTTTACAGAAACTTGGACGATGTAATCCGTCGAGCCAACAACACGGAGTATGGTCTAGCGAGCGGCGTATTTACCAAAGATGTCTCTCGAGCGCTACAGTTCGCTGAGAAAATCGAAGCGGGCACAGTATTCGTTAACACTTACAACAAGACGGACGTCGCCGCACCCTTCGGAGGATTCAAGCAATCTGGATTTGGGAAAGATTTAGGTAAGGATACCCTTCTTTTAAGCGACTACTTTAGTGTAAAGCGTCAGATTTTTTTAAATTAATTATTTTGTTTTTTTTTTCAGGTCAAGAAGCACTAAACGAATACCTCAAAACGAAGTGTATAACTATCGAGTACTGATTTGAAATAACAAGAAAAACTAATACCTAACTGCTAAATATACAATTTGTATGACATATTTTGTTTAAAGGTTGTGACATAGTTTTGTAAATAATTTTATTGTAATTGTACATAGTTTATAAGAAAATAATTGATCGAACCCAAACCAAATACATGTATAGCGTTAATTATTTTATAAAATAAAATATTTTAATGGTATTTTAATTTTTTATTTGAGTACATCCTTTATGACAAACCATACAAATGTTCACCCAACACAAACATAACTAAACATAAATAAGCCGATACAAAAATCTTCTATGAGAGTAAACGAACTTTTATGAATAATTACTAAATAACCTACACCATAGAATTTTGATTTTTCATGAAGAAACACACGTTGGATTTTGAGTTCTGCAATTTTGTAGTCTTTTTTTAATTTTACCGCTACCGTTAGTGCTCTCAACGCGTAGAAGTTTTAGGCGTAGATATGTAATAATTGTGCACATGCACTCCCAGTGAGGACTTTATTCTTACTGTATACTTTATTGACGACGATGTTTACTGCCACCAAGAATAAGGCCATTCCTTGCGATATTCTAGCTTCGGAGTTTGATTCCATTTTTGGAAAACTTCCGGCCTGTGAAATAATAACAAAAATATCTAAACCATATTTTTAATTAGAGCATAATTTTCAAAGCGGTAAAATGCAATAGCCACCGGTGTCGCTGACGGACATTTGCAATACAGCGGGGAGCTACTGTGACCTAATAAAGCTACGGCCCCACCGGCACGTCTGCGAAGCGGCAACATCATGTCAGCGACGGAAAACTATTCGGTGCTCATCGCTGCACGCGGCTATCGCGGCGCGGCCGTCAGCCAACACGGGCAGCCATGGGTACCAAATGGCCAAATTTGATGATTTACAGATGCCACTTGACTGGCTTTTATTATACCTATCGTGTTTGTATATTGGGGATTATTATATCTACAGCTTATATAACTTTTTGATAAGAGAGAGGTAGGTAGGACTCACTTTATCCCCGTTTCATTTTTGCTAGGTGCCCTAGGATCGCCCGCTAAAGTTGGCGCAGTGGGATCGGAAACTCGCATCGTCGCTGGTCGCAAGCACTGTAGGTAGTCTGGCTTCGTGTAACTACATAAAAATAAAATAAATGTAAAAGTAGATATTTGTTTGTAAATACATACAGCTACCAGAAGAATGCAATAGTGGAATTAACGCTGAAAACTTATAAGCCACATAATAATTAAGACTACATACAAGCAGCGAATGAATGGAACACTTTACCAGCATCTTTGTTTTCTCAATCTGGAGCTCTTCAAGTCTCGAGTGAATAGGTATCTTCTAGGCAAGCATGTACCATCGTAGTCCGCGTCGTCACTTTCCAACAGGTGAGATTGCGGTCAAAGGCGGGCCTATTTAGTTATAAAAAAACCTCTTTAGAGCTATTTAGATGGAGATCATTTATTAATCATCATCATCATCATTGACAGCCTGAAGACGTCCACTGCTGAACATAGGCCTCCCCCAGAGCACGCCACCTTGAGCGGCTGCTCGCCTCCTGCATCCATCGGCTCCCCGCGGCTTTCACCAGGTCGTCGGTCCACCGAGTGGGAGGCCGGTCTGCGCTGCGTCTTCC